>OY720108.1:13296829-13896829 GCA_963082835.1 Leptogaster cylindrica
ATCTGATGAAATTAAATATATATTGAGAATAGAATTTATCTATATCAGGAGTAAAAATGTGTAAGTAGAAATTGTATTTGAATGTGCTGCTGATCGATTTAATCATAAAAATTTCAAGTAATTTAATCACATTCATTCAATAAATATGATATAAACGAATTAGCTGTAAAATAAAAGAAATCATAATCATATGCACACCCAAATCAAGACCGAAAGATGAAAGCGATCAAGCAATTCTCTAGCGCCTCAATAAAATAAAAGCATTAAAACATAATTCGGAGACGGAAGAGAAACTGTGAAATTTAATCTGTAATAGCCACCGCACATGAGGAACAAAAAGTCGATGCATACTTCAGGAGTATCAATTAAATAAAAAAATAAAAACATTTCTGACCGCCTGTATGTGATCATGCTAGTTTTTTATTTAAAAATAAATTGTTTTGTTAACTGATGAAATTAAATTTCAGATGAGAAGCCTGAAGTGATTGAAATCTATATAAATAAAAATGTAAATGTCCGTTTGTTAGACTTCGCTAATCTCCTAAAGTTCTTCACCGATTGCTTTGAAATTTTGACACAACGTTGTATTCGACTACAGTCAGGTTTTTCTATACTTATAATATTTGTGGGAGGGTTGTGGGGGGTGGGGGTGGTAGCCACCCCTCTTGGGGTTGTCCAATTTGGGCCGTGTGAGGTATCAAATTACAGGTCTTACTGAGTACTATTAAATGGTATATTTTTTTTTTCTTCTTAAAGAAACTTTACAACAGACTTTTTTCATTCGAATATCGTTAAAATGCGTAGTTTGCGAATTTGTCTAAAGAGGGGTTGTAGGTTAGTGCGGGGGGAATGATTTTTTGTTCAAATGCTTTAGCATAATGTTCTACATATTTCATGGGAACATTTCAATTTCCTATGTTTAACCGCTATACGGGCTTTAGTGTGAAATAAATTTGTTCAGTTTTTTCAAGTAAAATTTTTTTACGTGGAAGTACTCAAATTAAAATTCGATAATCTTTTAAACTACTTATCCCAGAGAAAAAATAATTAGATCAAAATGTTCGCAAGAGAACGTAGATGCGATTTAATATGCATATGTCAGATAGATTCTGTACCGTTATATGAGTTTCTAGCGAAAATATAATGATTATCGAAATATTTTTGAGTATATCTGCATTTGCCGTCACGGGATTAATATAAAATATCGGTCAAGTGGCATTATGAAAATACCTACATGACTATTTATTATTAAGAAAACACTTTTCTCCACGTTTTTGTTAGCGATTTCAATTTTGGGTAGAGTTTCAGGGTAGTAAAGTTGGATGGATTTAATAATTTACTTTTGGAGTTTTTAAATGTAGAATGACTGATTGGGGATCTTTCCGGTGGGTTAAAAGACGTTCATTTGAATTTCATTTTTGGAGGTTCTGTGGGTGGGCGTGGTAACCAAACCATCTCATTAGGGGTAGTCCAATTTGAGGCGAGTGTGATATCAAATTAAATCTCTTGGTAAGTACTATTAAAAAGGCATAATTTTTCTTTTAAGTTTACAACAGACTTCATTCATAATTCGCAATGAGCTGCGTCGATTTATTTGCGTTTGAGTGAAAATATTGAATTCTATCCATGAAAGATGTAAAACACTATGCTAAAGCATAATTAAAAGAAAATTCAACCCCCAGCCATCGTATTAACCTGCACCTGCTTTGTACCACAAGTTCGAAAAGCACGCGTTTTCACGATAAAATGTCTTTTATAAAATTTCTTACAGAAGAAAAAAAATACGCCATTTAATAGTAGGGGAGCGGCGTACAATGTGCCTATAGTTTTGAGTTTAGAGCTCTTAAGGATATTTAAAGGAGGTTTAGATCGTGAGTGAAGGCATGAGTTGAAAGGAAATTTACTAAGCTTTGTAATTACAGAAGCAATCATTATTCAGTTGTAGATATTTTCGGAGATATAGCTCAAAAACTGCAGGGACCTCTTTGTGACACATTGCACGCACACGCGTACAATGTGTCGCACTATTAAAAGTGTAACATCTGTGTGGAAAAATAAAGTAAATACAATAGATATTCGATACTTTTCAAAAATTTATTAGAATAATAGGTTAAGTATGTGAAAAAATTTAAAAATTCTTGATCGGCTTAATCATCATAGTCGAAATCGCAATGAATGCAAATATAGAAACCAGTGGATATATTAGCACATTTCAAGAGCTTTTTCAGTTTTTCCTCGGCACTAGAGGGAAGGACAAAATATGTCGTAGCTAAAGTGAGCAATAAAATATTTAAAATCCATACGGTCATCTTTATCATTGAACAAACCTAATTAATGCGCCACTTTGTACGAACCGCGTGCGCCACATTGAATTTTTCTGTTGTTTTGAAAAATGATCGAAGTTATAAGAAAAATTGGAGATAATCTAAAATCAATTATGATGCTTAAAAGAGGACATCACAGTGATTCTTTGCATATAAAGTTTTCATAAATGTCTTAAAAATACTAGAAGGAATGAAAAGAATTAAAAAAAACCTGATAAATGGGTTTTTTTGATTTTTTTCACAAGACCTATTAAATACGCGCTTGATCGCACCTGTTACTTAGACAAAGTTGGATTACTAACTAACACACTTATGACACCGGAAAGATTTCATCTATCAATTGCTATAATACCAAAAAAGGCTCTGGGCCACATTATACGCTGCGCCACTATGTACGCCGCTCCCCTACATACTCACCATCTTTAAGTTGATATCACACACGGCTCAAATTGGACAATCCAGGACCCCCGAAAACAGACGAAAACGAAAATTTACGATTAGTGATGCATAACAGTTACTTATGTATATATATTCCATCGTCCCGTGACGGCAAATCAAAGATGGCCCCCTCAGCAATCACGAATCAGGTTCGCCAAAAGAAGTATTCAACGTTAAAAAATTTAACGAGCAACACCGTAGCAGCACCATAGTCTTTACAGCAAATTTCAGAGATGAACATGTCCTTATTGCTCGCCTTCCTACGATTCCAACAGATATCCCATTTCAATTTAAAAGATGGCACTTCCTAATTCGAGTGGCGTTTGCAATCAGCATAGACAAAGGTTTGATCTAGACGGGGACACGGGGATTGTTCCTCACATGGTCAATTATGTTGGGTGCAGCGTGTTCTAGACGCGGCAAACCAAAAAATCTTCTCGTTTTGTGCTAATGAAGGGTCCAATTATATTATGTGAGTTGGCTCCATTTTTTTCATATCCAAATACATTAATACTAATTGATGGATTTAAATCTTCAAATTTCTGTATATCTAATAATTGCAATGGAAATTTTAACTGATTAAAATTAAGAACAACTCCATTCATCAGAGTAATAGTTTCATCGGGAATATTGTTTATTCCATATGATGAAGGACGATCTGCATTTCTTTCCATAGGATTTAAAGCTGATATGACAGCCCATTTAAAACAAAAAATATCTGTATTTTTCACATTAATGCAAGCATGTTTTTGTATAAGATCATGAGGAAGAGGAATGTACTTTGCACATTTAATTGAACGGTATTGATTTATATTGATCTCTATATACAAAATTCCAATAAGAGCCCAACCACTGTCCTTTTCTTGAAATTCATCCATCTTTGATAATATTTTAGCAATCATTAGTTTCAGTGTTTCACATATATGATTTTTATTTTGCACTACATCCATTTTAGATGCGAATGATTTCACTGAAAGAATTGAATCTTCTTCACTGAACATTTTAATATACTCTAGAAATAATTCAATGTTATATTTGTAAGATTCATGTTTTGTAAGCATTTTTTCCAATAAATTTGAAATCATTATTTTATTTACATCAAAAAATTTCACAACAGCTAATAAAAATTCATCTGGATTTTCAATCATAAATGTCTCTAATCTTTCTTTATAAACACTTTTTATACTTTTCAAATTTATATCGATAATCTCTGATGCATTTTTCTTATGTTGGTTTGTACGGAGGTGAAATTTCCAATCTTTCAAATTAACTTTTAACTTACAATATTCGCAATATTTCTTTAATTCATTTTCAATTTTTGACGGTCCGGCATCTCTTAAATCTTCATAAGGAATATTCATAATATCACTTAAATCTTTATCCGAAAATGGAATATCCACAATACTACTCAAATCATCCGAAATATTCATAAGATCACTATCTTTAATACTTTCAACAGCACAATATTTCAATGAATCGTTTTCAATTATTGAAGGTCCAGCATCCATTAAATCTTCAAATGGAATATCCATAATATCACTTAAATATTCATTCGAATTATTCATACTATAACAAGCTTCGTTATGTTTAAGTTTCTTGTGATCCTGTAAGCTAGTCATAGATTCGAAAAATTCACCACAAACTTCACACAGTTTGCTCGTATTATGCATTGATTGCATATGTCGTTTTAGTGAGAATAATCGAGCAAAACTTTTCTCACATTTTTCACAAATATAACTTTTCATCTTTATTATACAAAACAAAAGTAAATGTTATATCAAAAATACTCGAATTTCCAAGTTGCGTTGATCCCGCTTAATTAAAAGATCGTGTGTTCTCGAGTTACTCTTAAGATGAACTGTCATATTTGATTTACTTTTCTTATGAGGAAATCTTCTGAATATATTTGGCTATGCAGATTTCATCAGGGGAATGCAACGTAGTTTTTAACTGATTAAAAATGAAACTATATCTATACGTTCGACGTAGAATGACCAGCTGCACATTCTTTATGTTGAGTCACTGTTAAGTGTATATCTTATGAGGGATTAAAATGAAACTATATCAATACACTCGACGTAGAATGGCTTACTGTGCATTCTTCATGTTGAGTCACTATTAAGAATTTAATTTTCTAATATCAGACATTTCAATGCAAGCATGAATGACACAAACGTGATCAAAAATAAATGAAATTTTCATCTCAGCAATAGATTCATTCTATAAAAGCTTCTTACGATTCCTTCAACGAATTAGTTTCTGTTTAACAGCGCTGGAATTAAGTTTGACAGTGCGAATCAAGTTTGGTAGTGCTTCCACAAAATTTAATAAAACTAGACGTTTTAAAAAATGGATCATGGATATGACTCAGACATGGAAGAATTGAATTCCTTCAATTTCAAACCACTTCTTCGTTTGAAGGATATGGCTATTCATCGGGAGTATAGGATCGTAGGTGCTTCAAAAACAACAACCAGATTTGGGGATCGATTAGTGCTTGAGTTAGATGACTATCAACTTTATCTGCCAGAACGGTACAATAAGTTGTCAGATGGAGTATTTGAGAAACTCAAACAAGGAGGTCATTTTATTGCTACCAGAAGATCTGTTTCTGCAAATTCCTATAATTTAATTTTCAGTAAAGCTACACGTAATACTGATTTTTTGTCATATACCGGTTTGTAAATAAAACGAAAATAAAATAAAAACAAAAAAATTAAAATAACACGTACATGCATTTTACTTGCTTTCTTTTACTTTACAGACAATTTGAATGAATTTGATTGAATTTGAATTTTTACGACAGCTCAAGAAAATGCTTAGCTGTTGATTTCCATTTTTAACCCTTGAAAAAAAATTACGCACGGGGCATCAGCCGTAATCACTTCATATCATGATCACATACAGGCGGTCAGAGTATTGTTTTTCATTGATACCCGTCAAGCATATATCGACTTGTTTGTTGTTCCTCATGTGCGGTGGCTATTACAGATTAAATATCACAGCTTCTCCTTGCGCAGATGATAATTAATGCTTTCTTTTATTTTACAGCTAATTCGTTTATACTAGATCATGTTTATTGAATATCGATCAGCAGCACATTCAAATGCAATTTCTACTTGCACATTATTACTCCTGGTCTGAGGATAAATTCTAATCATAATTAGCATATTCTAAATTTAATTTCATCAGATATCGAAACAATTTATTTATTTAAAATTTCAATCACTTCAGGCTTCTCAACTGAAATTTAATTTCATCAGTTGACAAAACAATTTATTTTTAAATAAAAAACTAGAATGATCACATACAGGCCGTCAGAATTGTTTTTATTTTTTTATTTATTTGATACTCCTGAAGTATGCATCGACTTTTTGTTCCTCTTGTGCGGTGGCTATTGCAGATTAAATTTCACAGCTTCTCTTCCGTCTCCGAATTATGTTTTAATGCTTTTATTTTATTGAGGCGCTAGAGAATTGCTTGATCGCTTTCATCTTTCGGTCTTGATTTGGGTGTGCATATGATTATGATTTCTTTTATTTTACAGCTAATTCGTTTATATCATATTTATTGAATGAATGTAATCACATTTACTTGAACTTTTTATGATTAAATCGATCAGCAGCACATTCAAATGCAATTTCTACTTGCACATTTTTACTCCTGGTATAGATAAATTCTATTCTAATTTCATCACATGACGAAACAAAAAAAAAAAAACCCTGCACATTCTCACCCAAATGTGCACTGCACATTTTCACCCAATTGTGCTCTGCACATTTTCACCCAATTGTGCCCTGCATATTTTCACTCGAATGTGCACTGCACATTTTGCCCAATTGTGCTCGAAAAAAAAAAAAAAAAATCGCAGCACATTTTGACTCAAATGTGCTCTGCACATTTTCAACCAATTGTGAATCTATCTGACATATGCATATTAAATCGCATCTACGTTCTCTTGCGAACATTTTGATCTAATTATTTTTCCTCTGCGATAAGTAGTTTAGAAAATTATCGGATTTTAATTTAAGTACTTCCACGTAAAAAAATTTTACTTGAAAAAACTGAACAAATTTATTTCACACTAAAGCCCGTATAGCGGTTAAACATAGAAAATTGAAATGTTCCCATGAAATATGTAGAACATTATGCTAAAGCATTTGAACAAAAAATCATTCCCCCCACACCAACCTACAACCCCTCTTTAGACAAATTCGCAAACTACGCATTTTAACGATATTCGAATGAAAAAAATTTGTTGTAAAGGTTCTTTAAGAAGAAAAAAAAATGCCATTTAATAGTACTCAGTAAGAGCTTTAATTTGATACCTCACACGGCCCAAATTGGATAACCACAAGAGGGGTGGCTACCACCCCCACCCCCCACAACCCTCCCACAAATATTATAAGTATAGAAAAACCTGACTGTAGTCGAATACAACATTGTGTCAAAATTTCAAAGCAATCGGTGAAGAACTTTAGGAGATTAGCGAAGTCTAACAAACGGACATTTACATTTTTATTTATATAGATAAATAAAGAAAACTTAATAAGATGTTGCTTTATTTTATAACTATTTAATACAGCGAAAGTGCAAACATAATCTCCTTATAATTCTTATTTGTGCGAATGAGTTTGATCGAGGTTCGGAGTAGACTAGTAATGTTTATCTATTTATTACACTAAATGGTGTTCAGTACCTACAAATAACCTATTAAGCAACTAACAAAGTAGATTCAAATCTAAGTACCTACGTAAATAACTGCAGTAACTATTCAAAAGTAGGTACCACAAAGGTAATCTGTAATATTTTCAAAAATAGGATTATCAATCTATTAAATACAAAACTACATTTATTTGACATTTAAATTGAAATAGCCAATTAAGGAAAACAGCTGATTGACTAACAGCTACTGACAGATTTATCGGACATCATGAAATATTGCCACATTTTATTACTTTGAATACTTCTTACATGAAAATTGTACAGTTTATTGACGAAAATCATTCCCAAAAAGTTTAAGCTTTACATATGCTATTTTTCAGTATCATGTACAAGGTGTTGGCATTTTCTCCATACAAAATTAAACATCTCCTTTTAAATCAAACGTGTTTTCTTAATAATGAGCATGCAACATGATGGTCTTTGGTCATAATGGTCTTTCTTAGTAGTTCAATAATACCGCTTCATATACATTTTATATTAAACGTGTTTTCTTAATAAGGAGCATGCAACATGGTCTTTGGTCATAATGGTATTTCTTAGTAGTTCAATAATACCACTTCATATAAATTTTATATTAAACGTGTTTTCTTAATAATGAGCATGCAACATGACCATTATTATAAAATGGTTTTTCTTAGTAGTTCAATAATACCACTTCATATACATTTTATATTAAACGTATTTTCTTAATAATGAGCATGCAACATGACCATTATTATAAAATGGTCTTTCTTAGTATTTCAATAATACCACTTCATATACATTTTCTATTAAACGTGTTTTCTTAATAATGAGCATGCAACATGACCATTACTATAAACTGGTCTTTCTTAGTAGTTCAATAATACCACTTCATATACGTTTTATATTAAACGTGTTTTCTTAATAATGAGCATGCAACATGACAATTATTATAAAATGGTTGTTAGTTAGAGTAGTCTGTTAGTAAGTAAAGTAAACGCACTTTTTACAACTAAGTCCTTAAGTTTTATTTTAGCGGCACGTCCGCACTGCCCAGTAGTTAATTAGAGAAGCTACAAAGATTTTACAATTTGATTTTAAGCAAGCAAGAAATTTACAGTTTACAGTTATTGTTTACAGTTCTGGAGTATTGAGCGTTAGAATGCAAGCCATTGGTTAAAGGCAGTAAAATGATTAGGCAAAACTTGTGATAGCAAAATTACAGTGACTTACAAAATTAAGTAGGCAAGCTATATTAAAATTTAAATTAAACTGAAGTTAGAAAATCATTGTGATGACTGAAGATGATGAGAGCTTGACTCTAAACAATGGTCTTTCTTAGTAGTTCAATAATACGACTTCATATACATTTTATATTAAACATGTTTTCTCAATAATGAGCATGCAACAAGACCATTATTATAAAATGGTTTGTCTTAGTATTTCAATAATATCACTTCATATATATTTTCTATTAAACGTGTTTCCCTAATAATTATCATGAAACATAAGTATTTTTAATAAATGGTATTTCTTAATATTTTCATAATACCACTTGACATTCCAATAGATAGGGACAGTAAATGTCGCGTGCATTTAACGTGAGTACCTGCCGTGAAGGCCTACCTCATGGTCCTCTTCGGACACGGATTGATTTGGTGACCACAATCACAGTCCCATGGTCAAACCATGGCAGCAGTTGATACCATTAGGAGGATGGTATGCTGGAAGCGAGACCTATCTAAATCTCTACCGCATTATGGGACACGGTACCCGGTTGTATAACGCAACTCCACGCCGGATTCCGAGGAATCCTACCCGCGATTTGGGTGTCAACCACAGCCCCCATGATACTCCGACACAAGGGGGCCGTCCTCAACAACCGAGTTGGAGCAAGCTCCAAGGGCTATCTCGGTTCCCATGGTACCTGATAATCTCAGGTGAGATACCAGTTGACTTTCCTCCAATTCCTGGACTGGCGCCATCCTAGTCGGGTACGTGGGGTAGGCACTCCCCAAAGGTTCCACCGGAATCGACCGTAGTCTTTGGCCGGTTTCCCCTCCCTACGTGTGAACTCTGCAGCAGAGTCCGTCAGGAACGCGCCGCTAGGCACCTAACTGTCTCCAGCCGCAGCCAACTGCCTAACACGCTGCCTCCTCCTATCGAAGACCATACACGCAAAGTCATTCAGCATATTCCAGCCATCATCACTACATACACACCTACTGACGTCAACACTCCCGCCGGTGTTGAGGACACCCCATGCATCAACATTCCTAATGTCCGCGTACATTGGACACTCGAGCAATACATGCATCCAGTTCTCTTGAGGGGCGTCACACATAGGGCACGAGGCCGTGTCAGAAAGTCCGAATCTCACAAGTGAGTCATTCAGACTTCCGTGCCCCGTCAAGAGGAACCCAAGACTCAGCGAGAGTTTTCTATCAATATTTGCCCCAGCTAGGGCAACGTCCGTAATGTACGCAAACGTAACGCGGCCACATTCAGACAATTCTCACCTACGCTGCCACCGCTCAAAGATGCAGACGTCCAAGAGATCAAGGATAGCTCCTTTACTCATGGAGGCAACATCAGCGGAAGTGACCCAGTCATTTTGCAGCAATGGCATACCCCTCCGGATCTTATAGAGGATGGCTCGACGCTCAACCTCCAAGTCAAGAGGGGGCACACCCATCAGTACCCGCATGGCGTCCGTCGACACAGTACGACATACAGGTACGCACGCATACATCACAACTCGCTGACATCTATCCAGCAACCTTTTTCCGTATGCGCTTCTCGCGAAGTCGACAAATACGGAAGACCCATACGCAGCACACGCAACAAACAAACCATCATAAAAGACCCTGACAGCACGTCTGCCAAGGCCCCAGTCTTTCCGTAGAACGCGACGCAACGAACCGGCGATCACAGCTAACCGATCTTTAAGCTCGAGAAAATTACCCTGAAACTTCAATCCTTCACGTACAGTAATCCTCAGGTACTTGACATTGGTCGCATACCTGAGGCTTGACCCGTTCATTCTTACCACTGGAGGCCGACGTACAAACGAGAGACCCTTAAGGACCATCATTGCAGTCTTATCCAGCGATTCACTAACACCTACCTTACAGCTCCACTCATGCACAATACGCATGAGCGGAGCACTCAAAGTCTCGAGCTCACTCCGCGTCCTACCCTCCACAAGGATAAGGAGGTCATCCGCGTACGCGAAAACTTTAGTGTGACGTCCCAGCTCATCCAGCAGTTCATCCATCATTAGGTACCATATAAATGGACCCGCAATGGAACCCTGTGGACAGCCACGCTACTTAAATATCGAGGGAGCAAACTGAAGTAAGAGAAGACGAATTGAATCACCGATGTTTACAGACTTGGGGCTCTGGTTCAATTACAACACATCGGGAACCGATTTCACATTTATTTTATGAAAAAATACAAATCAACTAATCTACACGAACTTTTTATAAACAAAACTAACTTAAACGAACTTGCTCATATTCGACAAATAAAACGGACTTGAACGAACCTTCACTTCGGGCAACGACACAAAAAAAATTACTGGACCGGACAAGTACTTCGGTCAGTGGTCTAAAGCTCACTGACTTTTCTGACTTAATTCCTTTCTTAACTCTAGCTCTAATTTTGGCAAGGTAAGCATTCTTAAAGTTCCTGCAGAAGAAATTCCTCTGGTGAAAAACAAACTTGATATCTTAAGATATCTTAACTAGGGTGGCACTGATTATTGCAGCGAGATTGCAAAGGAATTTGCAAACGAAAGCTTTTTTTATCACCAAGCCATTGGCTTTGGTTTTCTGGGGATTTGATATGACTCTGGTAGCATAATGGTTTCATGTTTATGCTTACGTTGTGTCAGATATGTAACTCCTCCCCGCTTTAATTCAGAAGCCTCCGGCTTCAGATTAACTATATTTTTTACTTCTCTTGTTCTTTTTTTCAGACATATATATAAAACTGCAATCAGGATACATATAATGATTACTGTAAAAATGCTTATCCCTGTCCCGTACATAATGTTTCTATGGTATTTAAGTTGTTTTATTTCTTCTATATTATTAAAAGTTTCAAAAGCAATTTTAGAAAAATTTATTGGCTTAGTAAAAGTCTGCTTTATTTGTCTTGATGGATAGTAATACTTATCTAGGAATGATATTTTTTTATTGTAGAATTCTTTGTTTAATACTCCTAAAGTACAATTACTAAAACTTATTAGAAAATTACCTGTTAACACAATTTTTCTGTTGTCACAATTTTGCAATAAGGGGACGTTATACATGTTTTTTAATAAAAGAGTTTCTTCATCTATTTCTTCTATACTGGTTATGTTATTAAATATCAAGTTACAATTTTCTTGGAATACACAATTTTCGCTTATTTTCAAATCTTTTAATAGAGTTTCTTCTCTGTATTTATATATTTTATCATTTATTTCTACTATTGCTTCATCTTTTTGGTTGATTTCTAATTTTTCTGAATTGGGTACTGACTTAATCATTGATATTTCTGTTAATACATAATTTTTAGGAATTTTAATTGCAAATACCAAGAGATTATTATATTTCATAACGCCTGCTTTTATCAATTTTAATTTGTGGAAATCTATGTTATAAGCTTCTAATTCTTCTAAAGTTAACATACTAGGATGTATAATATTGTTTTTAGTAGCCATTATATTATCTAAGATTTGATTTAGTTTATTTTCAAAATATCGTAATTTTGTTTCTTGATCTAAAAATATAACTTTAAAATTCAATTCATTTATATTCCTGTTGGTTGCATTAAAAGAGTCTAAAATTTTATCTCTATCGTTTTCAATTAAAGTTTTTAAGTCAGTCAATGTTTTATTGAAATATTCATTTATTTTAATTTGTTTATTTAAATTTTGAATAGCATTATGATTGTTGTGTTCTATTACTTGTAAGTGTTCTGTTATGTCTTGTCTGTCTGCGTCGTCCATGGTTCCGAACAACCATTTGTTAACAGTTCCTACCATGTTAATAAGTCCTCGTTTTTGTCTGTTTGAAATCGGATTTTGTAGGGTTTTAAGTTTACTTCTAATTATTTTAACTTCTGTATAAAGTGTATCTCTGTCTTCCTCTAATAAATGTTGTATGTTATTTTCTAAGTAATCTAAAATTTTTCCCATCTGAGTTGGGTCTATTATGTGTAAAATAGTATCGGTTTCATTTGCTATTTCTACTTCCTTAATTTTTATTCTTAAATATCCGTTTTCTTCCTTGATTGGGTGTACCTGCAGTAGCCCTTGTGCTGTGGCTATCATCATTATCAGTAGTATTGTTGTCAACTGCAAATTTATACGGTCTTTTAATATTCGAAACATGCACATTTTTTAATGGATATTTTCTATAATACGGTTCATCTTTGTGCCTTAATCTTTTGTAGTTTCTAATAAACCCTTGTGTTCTGGTTTCGACATAACTATCCCTATTCTTGTTTTGTTTATTTATGTATCGTTCTTTTTCAGCTTTTACTTTATTTATTAAATTTGAAAGATCTGTTAGTTGGTTAGCATTTCTAGGGGACATTTTTATGGTCGAATGATGTCTATCGTTATAATTACTTACGGCTAATTGGATTTTGTGTTCTAGCGATGTATCCAGGTCGACTGCCTGAATTTTTTCGATTAATGTTGAATGTAATCTTTCAACATCGGCATTACCAGTATGGCTATTTGGCTTAGTCCAATGGACATCTATTCCCTTTTCTTGCAGATATCTTACAACTTGTTCAGATTTGAATTCATTAGCCATGATAATTTTTTTAGGTTTGTCAAAAATTGCTAAATAAGTTTCAATTATGGCAATCTTCTTTACCCAATTTCTTTCTTCTATTAAATATACTACTGCAAATTTAGTTAATTTGTCAATGACAGTTACAAAAGTTTGTTTTTTGTAATGAAAGACATCCCAATGGATAATTTCTCCTTTATTGCTGGGTGTTTCGGTTATATTGAATTTAGGTTTAATAGGTTTTCTGTCATATTTGATTTCTTTACATTTGTCACAGTTGTTAATAACTAATTGTATGTGTTCTAATAACTTCGGATAATAAATTTTATATTTTAGTGTTTTATACGATTCGATGATACCGCTGTGCAAAGATTCTTTTATATGATACAGTGAAATTTGTTTATGGCATTCTTCCTCGTTTTCAATTTCTTGTGCTCTTTTTGTAGCCTTTATAAATTTAATTTTGTTGTTTCCCAAAAATAAGGTTATGATAATTTGTTTGACTTTAATATAATCGGTTTCTTTTACTTCGGAATATATTCCTATCTGACCTGAACTTATGTGGCGTTTTAAAATATTCTTAAGAAGATTTTCTTCACTTAATGGATTAATTTGTATTATTTTTCTACCATGCAGAGTTGATAGTTCTTTAGTTGGACTATATGTTATTACAATCTGAGTTTTATATTTGTTAATTATGTTCTCCTTAGTAACTACAAAATCGGAGATTTGGTTATCGAGTGTATAAACTGCTTCAGAAAGGTCCATATTGGATTCACTTCTGTTTGCAATATTTATTAATGGGCTATTTTCAATTCTACTTAAAAAATCTGCAATTTTATTCTCCTTCCCTTGGAGATATTCAATGTCGAAGTTATATTCCTGCAATTTAAGAATCCATCTTTGATTTCGGGGAGAGAATTCCTTTCCCTTATATTTTGAGTTCAAGTATTTGATAGGTGCATGGTCCGTAATTATAGTAAACTTACGTCCATACAAATAAGGTCGGAAATAATTTACTGAATATACAATTGCCAAGAATTCTTTGTCGGTAACACTGTAATTTCGTTCATGGTTATTAAGTGTTCTTGACACATAACAAACTGGTTGACTGTCTTGTGACAGTACAGCTCCTATCGCATAATCACTAGCATCCGTTGTTACTGTGAATTTTTTCTCATAATTTGGAAATTTTAGAATTGGATGAGATGACACTAAAAGTTTTAGTTGTTCAAAAGCTTCTATATATAATGGATCGTGAATATTAATTTTGGCGTCTTTCTTCAAGTATTTAATTAAAGGGTGTGCCACTTTGGCATAGTTTTTGATAAATTTTCTATAGAACCCGGTCATACCTAAATATCCTCTTAATTATTTATCCGTTTTTGGTAATTCAACTCGTTGTATATCTTCAATTTTTTTCGGGTTAGGTTTGATTCCCTCGTTTGTCAATACATGACCTAAAAACTCTGTTTCCTTGTTCATAAAGCTACATTTATCAGCTTGAATTTTTAAATTATGAAATGCTAATTTTTTGAAAATTTCTTCTAATGATTTTAAATGTTCCTCTAAAGTTGTGGAAAAGATCAAAATATCATCAAGATATACGACACAAGTTTTGTTAATATGATCCCTTAGTATTTCGTTAATCAATCGTTGAAAGGTGGCTGGCGCATTTTTCAACCCAAACGGCATTCTGATATACTCATACAAACCTGCCGGGGTAACAAATGCTGTTTTCTCTATGTCTTTTTCTGCCACTAAAATCTGGTGATATCCTTTAGCCAGGTCCAATGAGCTAAAGTATTGAGCTTTTCCCAATTTATCTAGGATACTATCGATGTTTGGTAGAGGATACTTATCATCAATTGTTACTTGATTCAGTCGTCTGTAATCTACCACAATTCGATATTTTTGAATTCCTGTTTGGTCCTTTTTCTTAGGAATTACAATAATAGGAGAGCTATATTTGCTCTTACTTTTTCTAATAATGCCTTGGGCTTCCATTTCTTTCATTTGTCGTCGGACTTCTTGTTCGTGTTGTGGTGGATATCTATACATTTTAGAATTTATTTGCTCATCAGTGGTGGTATTTATTTCATGTACAATACTCCGTGTATTTGTGAGTTGATCTCCCTCTTTATAAAATAATTTTCTGTATTTCTCTAATAAATGTAATATTCCGGATTTTTCTTCGGTGTTTAAATGATTTAATTTTATATTTTCTACTTCACTTTCTTCTAACATATTTACTTCTTCTTCTAATGTCTTATTCAGAAACGGTAATCGAACATTATTTTTTAATATTATCTCTTTATTTTCCATATCAATCAATTTAAAGTTATTTTCAACCCAATCCATTCCTATTAAAAGATCCCATGATTTTTCTAAATAAATTTTTACCCATCGCATTCTAGCGTTACTTGCTTCTTGAAATTCTTTAGGACACTCGGTTTTTACATATTCAGTGGACTGTTTAATTTGTCCTTCAATAGTACTAATTTGTATATTTTCCCCTTTCATAGTCTTATATAGATATTGTGGTACCGCTTTGGAGTTTAATCAGCTTACTGTTGATCCCGTGTCCAACATAGCGATTAACTTTTGATTATCTAAAGTTACTGAAAAAAAAATTTTTCTGTTTGTGTCCGAGGCTAATTTGTAAAAAACTCATTTACTCTCGAGTTACCTAAGTGATTTACCTCATGTTTTCTAGTATTAATAGAGCCAACTTCCATTGGTTCTCCCTGGTTATTGTTACCATGGTTATAGAAGTTATTTTGTGGATTTCGTGACTGATTATAATTGAAATTATTGGGTGCACTTCGTAATTGAGGATTATAATTACTATTGAAGTTATTAGAAGGGTTTCGAAATCGAGTACTATTATTGTTATTGAAGTTATTTGAAGAATTTCGGAAATGAGCGCTATTATTATTGTAAAACGTTTTCCGCACTGGATTATTATTTCTGAATTGAGACGAATTATGTGGAAAGTTTTTATTAGTATGGTTCTGACCATTTTGTCTATTAAAAGAGTTGTTTTGTCGGTTAGTCTGTCCGTTAAGTTTTTGTGTGCAGTTTTGTTCAAAATGTCGTGGTAATTTCAAATTATAAAAATCTTGGCCAACATATTTATTAATAATTGGTCTTATATCCTCTAAACTATATTTATTATATACTTCGGCTGCTAAAGCACCAGCCGTAATTTCTTTGATTTTTAATATTAAGACACTACTTAAATTGTTTGCTATTTCGTTTTGATAGTCGCTAAATAATGCGCACTCCGCTATATTACTAACAAAAATTCTTATTTTATCCATTAATTCAAGTATTGAACTTACTTTTAAACTGCTGATTTCCCTCATTATCTGTCCTTGGTCTTTAGTTGGTTTGTACTGCATCTTCAATTTGGTTTTACATTCCAGCCAGTTTTGTGGGGGTGAAGCCTCCAAGTAACATTTTGCCAGTCCAGTAATTTTTTCGTTGTAGATGATGGTGAATACTTGTTGCCCATGTTGTTCGTACTCCGAGATTATTCTTTCCGCTGATGATATAAATGAAGGTAAAGTGCCTTCCTGTCCCTCAAAAGCTGGTATGTAGCGAATATCCTTCTCTATTTGACTTCGTATCGTGGGTAGTTGAGCCTGCCTGCTGACCAGTTCCGTCAGAACTACTAGACATCGTTCAATCATATTCTCCGGTTGTTGAGCCATTCTTCGATTTCTGTCTGCTATTTGATTTCGATGATTTCTTCTCTCCAGGTTGCTTTCTGCAGGAGCTGTGGTCGTTTCTCCGCAATTTCACTTAGCTGGATTGCTGCGTTTCACACTTTATTGTCCTGTTTTTAATCACTGGATCCTATTTCATTCGAACAGGATCCTACCGGCTGCGCCACTTAAATATCGAGGGAGCGAACTGAAGTAAGAGAAGACGAATTGAATCACCGATGTTTACAGACTTGGGGCTCTGGTTCAATTACAACACATCGGGAACCGATTACACATTTATTTTATGAAAAAATACAAATCAACTAATCTAGACGAACTTTTTATAAACAAAACTAACTTAAACGAACTTGCTCATATTCGACAAATAAAACGGACTTGAACGAACCTTCACTTCGGGCAACGACACAAAAAAAATTACTGGACCGGACAAGTACTTCGGTCAGTGGTCTAAAGCTCACTGACTTTTCTGACTTAATTCCTTTCTTAACTCTAGCTCTAATTTTGGCAAGGTAAGCATTCTTAAAGTTCCTGCAGAAGAAATTCCTCTGGTGAAAAACAAACTTGATATCTTAAGATATCTTAACTAGGGTGGCACTGATTATTGCAGCGAGATTGCAAAGGAATTTGCAAACGAAAGCTTTTTTTATCACCAAGCCATTGGCTTTGGTTTTCTGGGGATTTGATATGACTCTGATAGCATAATGGTTTCATGTTTATGCTTACGTTGTGTCAGATATGTAACTCGCTCGACCGTCTTCCAAACTTCGTCGAATTCGCCACGAACAAAAGCACGCCTGCCGGAGAAGTAGCTTTTCCAGACATTCAGTTCCTCGCACCCACATTCATATAGCTTCCTACATACAGTATCCCAACACATGTAGTCAAACGCACCCTTGAAATCAACGAAAATACCTAAGACATATTCAACATCGGACATACTTACGCATTCACGAACGTAACTCCATGCATCCTCCGTGCACCTGCCAGGACGAAAGCCGTACTGGTTTGGCGAAATCAGATGGGCAATTTTCATCTTCAATCTCTCAACAAGAATCCTCTCCAGCACTTTTCCAAGTACCGGCAAAAGACTAATACCTTTATAAGACCGAGGATTACTCCTCACCTTATCTGGTGAATTAAGCAGCACGACTACGCACGCGATCTTCCAATCTGCCGGAAAAACGCCATCTCTAACACAGCCCTGAAATAGACTGAGGAGATGGTCAGGGACAGCACGCCAAATGCTTTTACACATCTCACCCGTTGTCCCGTCCAACCCCGGCGACTTCCCAGGGCGGAGCAGCGAAACAGCCGCCTCCACCTCCATACCAGAGACCTCAGGTACAGATCCTGAGACCACCGGCAGGGGAAGAGGCCCATCCACAGACCCAGGCCGAGGAAAGAAGCAGTCCAACAGGGCTGCCACAGATTCACTCCAATTCCATGTGTAACCCTCACCCACGCGTATGCCAGACACTACATGACTGTCATTTTTGCCTCGACAAATTTTATAAGCTAACCCCCACGGATCTCTGGCATTGGAATGAACGATGTCCATCCAGTGCTTCTCTTTCGCCCGGGATAACATTTCATTATATTCTCTCACACCTCGCCTAAAAGCGAGCCTGCGTTGAGATATGTCATCACTCTCTCTCGCACGCGCTCTTTGACAAGCCTTCCTCAAGCATCTCACATGCCTCCGTTTAAGGCGGAGGGAGTGCGTCCACCATTTAACTCTCCTAGGGTTAGTGCGCATACTAACCACAAGGAGCTCATCATTCACACTTTCAATCCAGGACTGGATGATACTACCCCTATCACCCAGATACTTCTCACAAAATTCGGACAATGGGCCGGAGGAGGAGATCTCCACCATCCGATCCTCATACGTACACCAATTAATCCCACTCGTACGCCACCTCTTGCCTCGTGGCGCTTCAGGCGCTTCCACAGCACGATCACTTCCCAACTTAATCGTAATTGGTCTGTGATCACTTATTCCCCATCTATCATCGATGGCCCATTCAAAATCATATGCCATTGCTGCATCATTAATCAAAGTTACGTCAATATCACTCTCACCTTGGACCGTCTGAAATGTGAAATGCACACTGGGCACATTCAAGACATGCAGATTATTCTGCAGAATCCATTCACTCAGTTGTTCCCCCTGTGGTAGCTTCGACTGTTGGAAGTATTCCGCGCAGTCTTGCTAAACCACATGGGAGAAGAAGCGTTCGCATCCATACCAAGAAGGGTGGGCTTATTCCTTCGGAATTGCAGCACCCTACCCATATACTCTAAATACGGTCCAATTTCGTCACTAAACTTGCAATAAACAGACACCACATACAATTCACCAAACTCACCTTTGATCCACACACAAGCACACCACTGCGATGTGAGGTGTTCGATAGCCATACATTCAAAACCGATATGGTTGACTGCAACGGCAGCAAGAGCATTGCTGCCAAACGAAGGAAACACACGCATGCTCGCTGGAAGCCCCATAGCACGGCCAAAGCCCATGAGGGGTTCCTGCAAGAGGGCGAGCTGTACACCATTCTCACAAATCCACTGACCAAGGTCATACATCACACCAGCTGCTCGTCCACAGTTTAACTGTAGGATGGAGACAGCCATTAAGCTTAATGTCTCGCATTAGCACGCGCCATCATAGCGGCGTACACAGGACATAACGGTGACTTCATCGTATGCCCACTACGAAGTCCCCGGAACTGACAGTGCCGACATCGGGGATCGTTGCTGCACCAGCCGCAGCAACGCGAACAGACCGTTTCTTTTGCCTTGCATTCCGCCACGCGATGGTCGAAGCCGTGGCAGCGGAAGCAGGAGAAGGCTGCATCATGCGTGTTTACGCGGTATGAAAACCACTTAACATACGCACGGTCGGAAGACACTAATGCCTCAATGATCTTGGGAGTGCCTTCCACAATAACGTTCGAGACGGCTTCAACACCGTCTCTCATCGGTCTGCTGATTATTTTAAGCCCCCTACTGTAGGCTTCTGCGGATACGCCCTTCTCTTGGAGATTATTCTCAAAAATCTGCTGCATGAGCTCATCGTTGGAAACCGCACAGTGCACTCCTTGTATAACCGCACGCGTTCCCAACTTATCAAGAACCGAGACGTCAAGTCCCACTTCAGAAAATTTGGCATTCTCAGACACTTTCCTCCGCTCCGACAAGGAGGGAACACGGATGGCAACACCATCATCCTTCCGTGGGTTCACAGAGTGAACACGAACCCCCAAATAAAGAGCAACCTCCTTCTGAAACACAGTTGCCACCTCTTAAGCACTGACCTTGCCACTCTTGGACTTGACCATTACTGCCCAAGTGTCCACGGGCGCCAGTACACTGGGCACCGCAAGGGCAACAGGTGGCACCACGGTTGCCCGGGCGGCCACAGCTCCGCTCCCTATGGACCCCAGCTTCGACTTCATGTCCGAGAATGCCTCTAGCTACCTACGAGGCCTGGCATTCTCCTCCGCCAACCGGACAATCAATTCTTCGCACTCCGCAGCTACTCTGTACACCTTTGTCGATGTTGTGGTATGCCAGAATAATAATTCATTCAAAATTATGACCACGCGACCCATTTCGTATTCGGCTCAAATAGCACAACAAGTGCCAAGCAACCCGAGAAGGGCAAAACAAACATCTGGCATACGTCAGAGTGCAGGCAATTACATTGCGCAGGCGATGACGAATAAATCCAAGCAGATGCACTGACCGGCGACTCAAGTGCAGGAATTCACGTGCGTTAACACTTGACCCGGGAAGCGATTTATGCATGGTGAGAACCGTGCTGATAACAATTAAGTTATTGACTAATAAATCGATGTCAGCAAATACGGGTCGAACTGTGGACATGGGAAAAAACGAGGGCAGCACTTGAACCACATTTTTGGAAATAATTAGGCAATGCAGCAAAATGCTGAGTTGGTCAAGAATGTGTAGTGGTTGGCTCATAGCTAAAACCAAGTAGGTTATACGTAAAATTTGTATTAGTATTAAGGGTAAAATTTGTATAAATAGGATTTCGATTTTTAATAAACAGAGTCAGTTTAACCCGAATTTTCTTTCGAAAAGGAGCTACAGCTTTTGAGCTGCTCCAACCCTTGAACTGAACTCACCGGAGCTACAGCTAACTAGCTGCTCCAATCAGAGCCACAGCCTTTGCGGCTGCTCTTCAACAAATTAGAATTTACGGAGTAAGGCCTTTGCGGCTGCTCCCCATCTGGGCTTGCAAATAGAGAATATCATTCCTCTTCAACGTTCCTTTTATCACATGGCGACCGTGACAAAGTAGCAGACAGCCACTAGGACAGAAGAACTCGTCACAGCGGAGAATTTTTTGTTTTTTGGGAAAGCAAGGACACTGGATCCAGGGAGCAACAAATGAGCTTCTTAGACAAGACCTTTGATAAGCTGGTGAGATTAGCGGAAGCGCATAGGAGGCCGGAGCAGAACATTAAGGGACTAACGCTGTACCCCATCGATAAGCCAGTGACACCATACATACCGACAGCAGTTTCCAAAACGACGGACGAAATACCGGAGTACAAGGCCGGACCAAAACGCCTGACGATCGAAGAATACAGGAAGCGGCAGGAACAAAGGAAGCTACAAAAACCACAACCCAAGAAGGCCCGAGGCGGACGAAGGGAACGTATCAACCAGGAAATCAGGAACTACAGGGAATTGTTAGGAATAGTTGAAACGGAAACAGAGAAAAGGAAATACAACAAGCTTCTGCAAGCGGCAAAGAAGGAGCTTAACAGGGACAAAAAGAAGGCGCAGAAGGAGGCGGTTAATAAACTAAAGTAGAGAATAGGCAGAGTAATGGTAAATTAGGAAGATTAGGCAGTTAGAGGAAATATGTTGTAGGAAATATATAAATAAAACAGTCAAAATAATTTGAGTTTAGTGGTCTCTTCTCTCTTCGTTTCTTAAAAGGTAATCTTCTGGTTTTTGTTTGGCTTTGAAATTTGGCTAATTAGTAATGGGGAAAACAAGCTCTAAGCAATCGGACAATAACGGGGAGATTGCAAATAACGTGGTATTACAGGACACAGTTAAGCTAGAGAGCGACTATGTGGTAATCCTTCTATGCGTCATTGCAGCAATTAAAATTGCCGAAATATGCTACAAATTGTATAAAGATCATAAGAGAGGTTTGAGGAAGCGATACTTGAATAGCCCGACAGTGCTTCAAGTATAATGGAAATAGCTGATGGAGACATTATTAACAATTAAAGAAGAACTAGTGAAAATACTATCAAATTTCAAGAAAAGCAGCAATAGGCCGTGTACGGAGAAAACTTTGCGGGAAAAAGAACTAAGGGTAGGAGAACTATTCGTGACAGCGAAAGATTGCGTTAGCGTGCCTAGAGAGGCAATAGTGGTACTGGAATACCGGGAAGTTTATAGAGAAATAATAGAACTATCCCAAGTCATATTAGCATTGATTGATAAGCAAAGAAATCGGACCGACATCATGGCTTTCGACATAAAGCAAGCTACTTCTCTGGTCCAACATTTTAGTGGAAATCATGACGAGACGGAGTCTTTTATCGGAGCAATAGAGCTTTTGGACGAATTAACTCCGGCGGAACAAAAGCCAATAATGATCAAATTCATTAAAACGCGCATTACGGGAAATGCCAGACATTTGATAACAGAACGACACTTACCGTTAAGGCAAGTGGCGCTAAAACATTGTCAGAAATCGCGACGAAGGCGTTGATGGTGGACAAACCACAAGTAAATAGCGTATTACATTTCAACGCTAGGCAAGGTAGATATCCAGAGAGAGGGAACAGGCAGAACGGGTCATCAAGAAATAACCTAAATAGAGGAAACACATGGCAAGGAAATAATTTCAGTAGGGGCAGAGGCAACTGGCCAAGGCGGCAGCAGTATGATCAGGGGCCACGAAATCTGCAGAACAACACATGGGGATCGAGCAACATGAGGCAATATAATGGAAACCAGGGGTATGCCAACAATAATGCATGGCGCAACGGCCAAGGTCGAGGCGGAGTATGGCACAATTCAAGCACCAACTGGTCAAGCGGAAGTAGGCAGGGGAACACAGGCAACACTCCTGGTGAAAGACGAATAAATAACTACGGGTCGGGGGAATGCCAAAGCCCCCAGCCCAACGCGGAATTAGCACGGTTGGGGGATTCATCAGACATGAACCCCGGGTATATCAATTAAACCTGTCCTTGACTAATTTTATAAAGGCATATGTCGACATGTGCGGTGCAGTGTGCACATTTATAATCGACACCGGGGCAGATATTTCAATTTTTAAGAGAGAAAAAATCAGTGACGACCAGAAGTATAATCCTAGTAATATATGTGTGATTCAAGGAGTAACGAACAGGAAAAAACAATCAATAGGGACGACTCAGACAAAGCTCACGTTCAACGAGCAATTTTCTGTTGAACATTCATTTCAGATAGTGGATAAAGAGTTCACTATTGAGGCCGATGCAATACTTGGGTTAGATTTCCTTACAAAGTTCAAGGCCAATATTGATTATGATACATGGACACTGTCCATCATTTCGGGAAACGATTCGGTTGAGTTACCAATACTAAGTGGGCCAACTTCTAGTACAATTGTTATACCACCACAATGCGAAAGCATTCGGAGAGTTAAAATTTCCCAAGCAAAATCTGTAGATGACCACATTTTTGGAAATAATTAGGCAATGCAGCAAAATGCTGAGTTGGTCAAGAATGTGTAGTGGTTGGGTCATAGCTAAAACCAAGTAGGTTATACGTAAAATTTGTATTAGTATTAAGGGTAACATTTGTATAAATAGGATTTCGATTTTTAATAAACAAAGTCAGTTTAACCCGAATTTTCTTTCGAAAAGGAGCTACAGCTTTTGAGCTGCTCCAACCCTTGAACTGAACTCACCGGAGCTACAGCTAACTAGCTGCTCCAACCAGAGCCACAGCCTTTGCGGCTGCTCTTAATCAAATTAGAATTTACGGAGTAAGGCCTTTGCGGCTGCTCCCCATCTGGGCTTGCAAATAGGGAATATCATTCCTCTTCAACGTTCCTTTTATCACAATGTACCAGCCTGAGCCTCAGCATCCAACATGACGCCCGCCAAGTTTCCCCTTATCGCCTTTAAACACGACGCCACGTCCTGCTCTCGGCCAAGGGTAAATTTACGTGCCACCTTGGGCCTCTGAAAAGCTCCGTCACCATTTCCTTGACCCAGAGGAAGGGTCAATGTCTTCTACCTCCTTGGTGACCTCAGATCCCTACCTTCAGCGTCAGACCTATCAGTCGCCATACTCTGACGCAGCACTCTCAACAGTGCTCACCGGCGCACTCGCTATTCCGGGTTTTTTCTTGGGCGGCATCACACCCAGAAAATCACCACAATATACATAACAAAAAATGTAACAAAAGTCAATCTTACAACAAGCAAACCTGTCGAATTGTCCGTCCTCGAAGGCACACACTTCCTCTTCCCAGCTGGGAGAACAATGAGAAGTCCTGGTCCAGTTGGCGCCTTAAAAGCATCCAGATGCACTTAAAAACACACTACGGCACTCGCGATGGTGTCCGCACTAAAAACACAAATTTTCGAGAAATTTTCCAAATTTCACCAAAATCACTCTAAATCACTCCAAATTAGTTGCTTTTCACTGAAAATGAGCAAAAAACACTATTTGAACCACTTCTAGCACTCACACGTGTCTAAAAACGCGAAACTCCCAAAAAGTCACTAAAACGAGATTTTAGTGACTTTTAACGAAAAAACGCGATACAACCTGAAAAAACGACCGGAGGACTACCGGAACAAGTCCTAATAGTAGATTTTCATAACCTACACGAATCCAACGCAAAAACCCGTATTAAAATCGCAAAAAAAACGCCAAAATCGCAAAAAATTCGCACACAACGTGTAACACGTCTGCTCGCTATGACAGCTGGCAGCAGACTGATAGATAGGGACAGTAAATGTCCCTAACGTGAGTACCTGCCGTGAAGGCCTACCTCACGGGTGTCAACCACAGCCCCCATGATACTCCCACTAGGTGGCCGACCTCAACAACCGAGTTGGAGCAAGCTCCAAGGCCTGTCTCGGTTCCCATGGTACCTGACAATCTCAGGTGAGATACCAGTGGACTTTCCTTCAAGTCCTGGACTGGCGCCATCCTAATCGGGTACGTGGAGCAGATAGGTACAGTAAATGTCACGTGCGTTTAACGTGAGTACCTGCCGTGAAGGCCTACCTCACGGTCCTCTTCGGACACGGATTGATTTTGTGACTACAATCAGAGCCCCATGGTCAAGCTATGGTAGCAGTTTATACCATTAGGAGGATGGCATCCTTACTGCTGGAAGCGAGACCTATCTAAATCTCTACCGCGTTATGGGACACGGTACCCGGTTGTATAACGCAACTCCACGCCGGATTCCGAGGAATCCTACCCGCGATTTGGGTGTCAACCACAGCCCCCATGATACTCCCACTAGGGGGCCGACCTCAACAACCGAGTTGGAGCAAGCTCCAAGGGCTGTCTCGGTTCCCATGGTACCTGACAATCTCAGGTGAGATACCAGTGGACTTTCCTCCAAGTCTTGGACTGGCGCCATCCTAATCGGGTACGTGGGGTAGGCACTCCCCAAAGGTTCCACCGGAATCGACCATAGTCTTTGACCGGTTTCCCCTCCCTGCATATGACCTCTGCAGCAGAGTCGGGCAGAAAGGCGCCGCTAGGCGCCTACCTGCTTCCAGCCACAGCCAACTGCCTGACACTCTGCCTCCTCCTATCGAAGGCCATACACGCAAAGTCATTCAGCATATTCCAGCCATCATCACTACATACACACCTACCTTGCAGCTCCATTCATGCACAATACGCATAAGCGGAGCACTCAAAGTCTCGAGCTCACTCCGCGATCTACCCTCCACAAAGATAAGGAGGTCGTCCGCGTACGCGACAACTTTGTGTGACGTCCTAAATCATCCAACAGCTCATCCATCATCAGGTTCCATATAAATGGACCCGCAATGGAGCCCTGAGGACAGCCACGCTCGACCGTCTTCCAAACTTCGTCGAATTCACCACGAGCAAAACCACTCCTGCTGGAGAAGTAGCTTCTCCAGACATTCAATTCCTCACACCCACATTCATACAGCTTCCTACATACAGTTTCCCAACACAGGTAGTCAAACGCACCCTTGAAATCAACGAAAATACTTAAGACATATTTAACATAGGACATACTTACGCATTCACGAACGTAACTCCATGCATCCTCCGTGCACCTGCCAGGACGAAAGCCGTACTGGTTTGGCGACATCAGGTGGGCAATTTTCATCTTCAATCTCTCAACAAGAATCCTCTCCAGCACTTTTCCAAGTACTGGCAAAGGACTAATGCCTCTATAAGACCGAGGATTACTCCTCACCTTATCTGGTGACTTAAGCAGCACGACTACGTGCGCGATCTTCCAATCTGCCGGAAAAACGCCATCTGTAACACAGCCCTGAAATAGACTGAGGAGATGGTCAGGGACAGCACGCCAAATGCTTTTACACATCTCACCCGTTGTCCCGTCCCACCCCGGCGACTTCCCAGGGCGGAGCAGCGAAACAGCCGCCTCCACCTCCATACCAGAGACCTTAGGTACAGATCCTGAGACCACCGGCAGGGGAAGAGGCCCAAATAGATAGGGACAGATTATGTTTATTGTTAAATTCGGTACCTGACAATCTAGTCCTACCCGAATTCCTTCTTCAGGACGGATTTGCTTTATAGACTGCAATCAAAGCCCCCAGGCATATACATGCTGCGGGTAGCCGTATATACCCTTTATTAGGAAGGGTAATACTACGGCTTGAGTCCAGTCCTATTCAAACTGTACCATTATAAAGGGAATGGTAGCCTGATTCAACCAAACAGCCCGCACGAAGCCTTACCCAATATACCGAATTGCATGGCATTGAGACGAATCCCAACGCCATGCAACGGGCTTGGGTCGGTATCCCATGCTCCCTAATTAGCCCTAGGTAAAGGCGACAGTTGAATGTCCTAACACATTCGGCACCTGTCGACTTGCTCACGGTACCTCATGCTCGCAACGCATGTATACATTATAGGAATCGCTAAGAAGCTTTAACACTATAATGATCCCGTTAAGGATTGACAGTAGGAATCTCGTTAATCATTTCATGCGTGTTACTAATTTGTTGAGGAGGCATTTAGGCCCATTAAGAGAGTCACAGCTACTACCGCCGTTCACCCGGCGTTTCTTTTTTTTATAAATTTAAGTTCATAATACAGGTCAAACAGTCTATTAAATATTAAGCAATCATTCCGGGTAAGTCGCGTTATTGAATTACGTGAGCGACCAAACCTGTTTCCCTAATAATCATCATGAAACATAAGTACTCTTAATAAATGGAGTTTCTTAATATTTTCATAATGCCACTTGATACACATTTTCTAACAAAGGTGTTTTCTTAGTAACGCGCATGCAACATGACTTTTTCGCAATTTTCAAGTAGCGAAATGGAAACATATGCAATAATTGCCATAAGTTGGCTCGAATAATTGAAAGGGATTTGTTTATTTGAAAAGGTAGATGTTTCGTCGTCACCAGCATCCGACCTGAAAAGGAAAAAAACACAAAGGATCCAACACGTTACAAATTAGTAAAATCACTTATCTGAAGTCCAGGGAATGATGAGGCACGGCTAAGATACCCGCAAATTACTTAAAAACACAAGCACAGCGATCTTGTACTAATTAATTGTTTAAGTTTGTTCATTTATTTATATTATCGAAACTCGTTGTAATCTGTTCGATTATCGATATTGTCTTAAATTGTGCTAAATTAAAGTAGGGGAAATAGTCCCAGAATTTCAATGTATTTGAGAAAACAGTTAGTGCCTACTTTGTCAGATATGGAATTTATCTAGAAAATTCTAGTTTCGAAGAGAAGAAAAAATGTTAACGGTGATCGAGTCAGTTAGTCGAGGCTTGAATTCTGGACAGAACGTGGAGCGATCGATAAAATTGTTATTCGTCAATAAACTCTTGATATCAATTGCTGGAATCTTTGTATCTCCCTTCGATCGAACACTTGCCCTTTACATCTTTTTGAACCATCCCTTTGTTTGAAATCTTTGTTTTTTTTTTTTGGCATCAAACGTTTTATTGGTCCTTCGAGCCGGATAAGTGTATCGAGTGCAAGTGTAAAATCATTGAAATCTTTACGGGAACTTGATCTTTGTGGAATATCAAATTAATTATGTGGAAACTTGAAATCTTTGTAAAACTTGATCTCTTTGTGAAATATCAAACATTCGTGTAAATTTGGAAAACTTGTGACTTGAACAGTGAAAGTTTTGGAATTCTGTGAACATTTCCTGTGTTACTTGCAGAACATTCGGTTTCGGTAAGGGTAACGGTTCGCGAAACATAACGCGTCGTGGAAATCATCCCAACATCATTCCAGGAGCATCGTTAGACATCAAAGGTCAAGGTAAGTCCATCTGTTCTTGCTTGGTGGTGGTCGGTTCAAGGAAACGCAATGTCGGATTTAGTCGGAGCACAAAAGGTCCAGAAGGACATAATGCAGAAAACGATTGCGAATTATAAAAGAGCTGGAGCAAGTAGACGAACGGATAGTTATTAAAATCTTAGACTGAAGGAAATGCAGAAGTTGTGGGATGAATTCAAAGCTCGACATATGACAATCTTAAGCTTAAGTTACACCGAAGGAAAGCTTGATGACGCCGTAAAGGCGTACACGGAAAGCGAGTTATTTTCGGAAGTGGAAGAACTTTTCGTTGAAAATTACGCGCTCATCGAAGATCGTTACAAATCTGAATTCAAACCCGCGTCTACTCCGTCTCTTGCGCCTACATCCTCCGCGAAATTTAGCGTAGCAGAAGCAAAACCCCAATCATCGATTAAACTTCCAAAAATTGCTTTGGAAAAATTCAGTGGAGATTATCGAAAGAGGCCTACATTTTATGACCTGTTTAAAAGTTTAGTTCATGATAATGAGTCGTTGTCTCCTGTACAGAAGCTTCAGTATTTAAAGCTTCACCTTAACGGGGAAGCGGAAGGTCTTTTACGACATATATCAGTTTCTGCCAATAATTATAAGCCGGCATGGACTCTTTTAACCAATCGGTATGATAATAAGCAGGTACTGGTAAACACTAATCTCAAGGTCTTATTTTCTCAAAATGCTGTTTCCACTGAATCCAGTCAAGCGATTAAAGCTATACTAGATACGTCGATGCAAGTTTTGCAAGCACTCAAGAATTTGCAAGTTACAATTGACAACTGGGATCCGATACTTGTTTTCATGATTGTACAAAAGCTTCCAACTGAGTCACATGCATTATGGGAACAGCACGTCACTAAAGACAAGACTCTAACTACTTGGCAAATGTTGAAGGAGTTTTTAGAAATGCGTTTCCGAACCCTTGAAGCTGTATCAGCAAAACGGACAGTTACACGGTCGCGAATCGAACGACCAAAGGTCACAAATTCTCCACATTCTTTCCATGCAACTACTAAAACGAAATGCGTTGTCTGTTTCAGTAATCATAGTGTTCGCCAATGCCCGAAGTTTTCAGAGGCAGACGCCATCCAACGTCTGCAAATTGTAAAGTCCAAGGGACTTTGCATCAATTGTCTTGGTTCGGGGCATATGTTAGCGAATTGTCCGAGTCAACAGTCTTGTTTACAATGTCACAAACGCCATCATTCTCTCCTCCATCGCAATAGCGGAGACACCGCTCGATCGCTGACAGAGCGTTCAAACCCACGTGAAGAACGCAGTCATTCCAATGCAATGGTAGCTGCAACAACACCTCTTTCCCCAGCCGCTTCAACATTCATCCCAAACAATGAACATTCAACAACCTCATTGTTTGCTCATGGAAGTCCTCGCACTCAAGTGCTACTAGCTACTGCACTGGTGAAAATAGTGAATCCGGATGGTGAAGATTGCATCGTAAAAGTTTTGATCGACCAAGGTTCTCAGAGTTCATTTGTTACAGCTGCTATCGTTCAAAAATTGAGCCTAAAGAAGAGACCTATATGTGCTGAAATCAGCGGCGTCGGGAAAAGTGCTATTAGTCGAGCAAAACATCAGACCTGTTTTGAAATCAAACCTGTTCAGGGCAATATTAGCATTGCGATTTCGGGAATAATTTTAAATGATATAACAAGTCTAATACCGTCAAACCCGCTGGGGCAGCACGATTGGAGTCATTTACAGGGACTAAAATTGGCAGATCCTCTTTTCTACAAATCTAGCGAGATCGATTTACTACTTGGTGCCGATGCATACGGAGAACTTATGTTGGACGGCCTAATCAAAGGTGCAAAGGGAACCCCTACAGCTCAGAAAACTATCTTTGGGTGGATTCTCACTGGTAAAACCGGTACGGCAAATGCAAATGCAATCTCCATCAATAATTTCCACACATATACGGAACTAAATAATCAATTACGGAAATTTTGGGAATTAGAGGAAGTTCCGATGGGCAAAATTTATAATGCGGAGGAACAGATGTGTGAAAATTAATTCGCTACAAGTTATGCACGGTTGCCTAATGGACGATACGAGGTAGAATTACCCTTTAAGGGAGAAACGGAGAAAAGTTACCTCGGTCGATCGCGGAACATCGCCCTCAATCGGTTATCTCAGCTTGAGTCTCAATTTAAAAGGAATCCATCATTTAAAGAATCATATAGTAGCTGCCTCAATGAATATATCTCTTTGGGCCACATGATCAAGGTAACTGCGAGTGAGGAAGAGTATGCGAAAGACATTGGCCAGATTCGAGCGTATTCTTGCAGTTACCTGCCGCACCACGGAGTTGTAAAGGAGACTAGTTCTACAACTAAATTACGGGTAGTATTCGATGCGTCCAGAAATACATATAGTGGAACATCATTAAACGATAGACTGATGAAAGGACCCGTTCTGCAAGACAGTCTAACCTCACTCTTACTACGCTGAAAAAAATATCGATTTGTGTTTACGGCGGACGTTGAAAAAATGTATCGCCAAGTAAGGATTAAGGATCAACATGCAGAGTATCAAAGAATTGTTTGGCGTCAGAATCCAGATGCACCACCAGAAGACTAAAAGTTATTGACCGTGACCTTTGGGACGAAACCAGCGATAGATGAGAAAGATCGGTTTCCAGTTGCTTCTAAGATCACATTGTCGGACTTTTACGTTGACGATCTTCTCTCAGGAACTGATACACTTCCATTAGCTTTGGAGGCCCAAAGTCAACTCATTCAGCTTATGGTATCTGGAGGTTTCTCGCTGCGCAAATGGACCTCGAACAGTGATGAACTATTGCAAGCGGTGCCAGCTTCTCATCGGGAAACGGAATTAGCTTTGCATGTGAAAGAGGACTCAACAATTCGAACGTTAGGATTACATTGGAACCCACTCAACGACTGTTTTTTGTATTCGGTGCATCTCAATCAGGAACCCAAAATTTGGAGCAAAAGAAGTATCCTCTCCGATGTATCTAAGCTGTTTGACCCTTTAGGCTGGATTTCCCCTTCCATCATTTTGGCTAAAATATTGATTCAAAAGTTGTGGAAAGCAGATTTAGAATGGGACGAAAGGGTTGACCCAGAATTCGAAAATGAATGGCGTGAATATAGGAAAGTCATAACCGATTTAGACAGACTTAGAATTCCTCGATGGATCCATTTCCAACAAAGCAGCATTTCAGTGGAAATCCATGGATTTTCAGACGCCTCCACAGATGCATACGCCGCTGTGGTCTACGCGTGCGTAGTCGATCACACCGGATACCGACATCTACACTTATTGACAGCCAAGTCCAAAGTGGCCCCGGTTAGGACTGTATCCATCCCTCGATTAGAACTGTGCGCGGCTACATTATTAGCTACATCATTGCAAAGAGGCGACAGCGCTGTTGCTTCGACACTTTGTGGAGGATAAGTTGGACATAGCCTTGTTGCAGGAGCCCTGGGTCTACAGTGGTAGAGTCAGGGGTGTGCCATCAAATGCAGGCACGCTCTTCTATCAAGAGGCGGCCGAAGGAACCAGAGTCAGGACTTGTATATTGGTGAGGCATGGTGTGCGAGCTATCTTCTTGCCGCACCCGTGTATACCAGATCTAACTGTGGTAAGGGTGGGAGCCGGTGCGGGCTCGTTTCTGGCCGCATCGGTGTATCTGCCGTATGATTCGACGGATGCTCCCCCTTCGAGGGAGATGGCGCATCTGGTGCGGTCGGCCGCGGTAGGAACCGATGGTCTGATTATGGGATGCGATGCTAACGCACACAATACTGTGTGGGGTAGCTCAGATGACAATTACAGAGGTATAGCACTGCTCGACTTTGTAACTGGAAATGATCTCTATGTTGGGAACAGGGGGACGGAGCCGACTTTCATCGATGCACGAAGGAAGGAGGTGATTGATGTTACCCTGTGCAACACGAAGATGGTTGGGCGGCTTATGGGCTGGAGGGTCTCGGATCGTCTAACTATGTCGGACCACAGAGCCATCCAGTTTGAAGTCGCATACGGATCCCGAAGGGAGATCAAACGACTCCAAAGGTTACCTCAGAATACCAACGTGATGAAATACACGGAAAGGTTGACGAGAATCCTGGAGGAGGAGATGTGGAGTGCACTGAAAAGCATCAGGAAGGCGGAGTCACAGCTGGACACAGTGGTGTCGGCCATGACTAGAGCCTTTAGAGAATCCTGTCCCTTGACCTCAGTGAGTGAGCAGGATCCCACGCCGTGGTGGTGTGAGGAACTGCAGCACTTGAAAGTGGGGGCCAGGAGAGCTTTTAACCATGCTATGCGGAGTGACGATCCGCAGGCATGGGAAGACTACAAAAATAGGAAAAGGGAGCTGAAGAAGTCTCTGCGAAGGAGGAAGAGGGACTCGTGGAGAACTTTTTGCTCAAGTATGGAGAGTATTTCTGAAGTCAGTAGACTTCAGAAATTGGTATCCAAGGACAGAGTTTCTAGAGTTGGACTTATCCGGGATAAGGATGGAAAGATGATGGAAACTCTGGAGCTATCAGCAAAAACCTTGATGGAGGCACATTTTCCGGGAAGTCAGGCCTCGGACGCGTCGTGGGTCATCCGGAACCGGGTGGCCTCGAGGTTGGATCGAGAGATGGCGGAAGGAATAGTGACTCTGGAGGGGATTGGAAGGGCAATAGATAGTTTTGCACCTTTCAAGACCCCAGGCATGGATGGGGTATTCCCAGGGCTCCTTAAGTGGGGTAGGAAGGCCCTCAGTCCGTGGCTGAAGGGAATTTTTGTAACCTGTCTTGCGACAGGGCATATACCGGTTAGGTGGAGAGAAACAATTGTTGTTTTCCTGCCAAAACCAGGAAAAAGGGATTACACTGAGCCGAAGTCGTTCAGGCCAATTAGTCTGACATCCTTCCTATTGAAGACAATGGAGAGAGTGCTGGCAGACCGATTGGAGATAACGATGCTTAGCAGGTATCCCTTGAGTAGTAACCAACATGCATATCAGGCTGGAAAATCTACGGAGACGGCACTTCATCAGGTGGTGAGAGTGGCGGAAGACGAGTTGAATACAGGAGGTATTGCTATGGCTATTTTTATGGACATAGAGGGTACTCTCAATGAGATTCAATTCGATAAACTTCGCAAGGTCCTGTGGAAGCGGAAGGCTGACCCTCTTATTATAAGATGGGTTGATCAAATGCTAAAAAACAGGGCGGTAAGGATTCGCTCCGGAGATTTCTGTCTGAGAGGAAGGGTCACCAAGGGGTGTCCTCAGGGGGGAGTGCTTTCTCCGCTCCTTTGGAATATCACGGTAGACTCCTTACTCAGGAGTTTGGAGGAGAGAAGAATCGAGGTCATCGGCTATGCTGATGATATAGCATTGATGGTTAGAGGCAACTTCATGTGTGTCACTGCTGATATCATGAGGGATTCCCTAAGAGTGGTTGAGCGGTGGTGTTCTCAACAGGGCCTAACCGTCAATGCGCGGAAGACGGAGCTCATCATGTTCACAAGGAAGAAGAAGGGGCTGGACTTCGAGCCGTTACTGCTTTTCGGCTCACCTGTCCAAGTGTCCAAGTGTTGTGTATTACACGGGGTAATAGACGGCTCGAGCATATACTTAATTCCGTGGGTTTGACCTTGTACAGTTATGTACAATGTTTGTTTATTATTCTTGGGGTAGGTCGTTACCCATTGTCGCGTTTGCGGATCTGGTTAATGTTTACGTTTTAGGTTGATTTGTAGTTAATTGCTTTTTCGCTTGCTTGTGGGAAACCGATCACAACATTCCTCCCCCCTTTTGAAAAAGAGGATTATTCTTTGGAGAGGAATAATTCTCGGTGTTGAGTTGTTGGATCTTGAAAAAAAAGAAATTGACTCTTTAGCTCTAATGGGTGTGGATCATGTTGCAACTGATGTTTACATTTTTTTTTTGTGTTTTAAACTATGTATGTCCTACCTAGTTTTACCTATAAATTAATTTCCCTCCTAATATGATGGAGTTCTTTGTCAAATTGTTACTTTTTTTTTTACATGTATATTTGTTGGTTACATTAATTACAGGTTTTTTTTTGAAAATTACTCCTTAAAAATGTTAAAATGTTATGATTTTGACAAAGTTTAATTTCTTACCTAGTGGCTGCCTATTAATATTGAATAATAATAATAATAATAATTATAATTATTGGTTATTTTTTGTATCTATTCTAGGTGTTATCTTAAAAACTATGGAATTCCTTGATTAATGGGAAAAAATTGCTGGTATTTGTCGTTTTTAGGCCGGTTGAAATTTTTGGTGCGGGCCAGTGAGTGCGGGTCCGTGGCTTTTCCAGTTGTCCTGCTCTTGTACCTTATAGTCTTCGGGGTTTTCTTCGAGTAGGTACGCTTTTCAAGGAATTGTTTAACCTATTGGCCGATTTCGTCGACGTCCAGATTCATCACGGCTTGCAGGTTGGGAATATGTTCACCGATGTCGATCGCAATTACGTAGGTGTTGCCACGACATTTGTAGGCTTTCCGGATCTTCATGAGGGTGTCTTCTCTCGGCGCATGGACCATGGTCATCTACCAGCTGGTGATGCAAACGGCAGCGACCTTGTCTTCGAGCTTCCAAGAGGCGGTCAGCTCGGTTCAGAGGGATGATAGTCTCTCCTTGTTTAGAAAGATGAACCCGGATCTGTTGCTTCCTTGGGTAGTGGGTGGACTTGAAGTCATTTGTATACATGGCAACGGTACAAAGATGCGCGGTGTTGGCCTAAACATCAACATCCCGACGTTCCTTCAGGGATTCCAATGTGCAGTCAAGATCTCTCCAGTAGATGGGATGCTTTTCCAGTGGGTGCCTACTGGGTGTTCTATTATTCCGTGGTTTATTTTTGGTTGGTGTTTTTGTCCATTAGTGGAGTGCATAGGGGTACATTGTCGTCCATCGCACCTTGGCTTTTCTATCTGTACGGCGTCTTGGTAGTAGTAATGGGTCCATTTGGGTCTGGTTATCGCGCGTATCTGTGGTGCCTGGTGGCCCCCGTTTTAGCGGGTTTTACTGTTTTATATTTTTATTTTTTTTTTTTTTTTGCTTTTGTCCATTGGTTGGCTGGCCTTTTTTGGATCAAGTCTTTTGTCCACTTTTGGTGTTTTTTAATTATCTTCAGGGGTCCTTACTCTATGTAAGGCTTAAGACGATTGTTGTGTATGACCTTTAGCTTTTTCCGTATCCTTATCTCTGTGTTTATTGGGGATACGACTGAGGTCACTCTGTATGGTCCTTCCCAGAGCTCTGAGAATTTGTTTTTCCGATTCTCACTCTTTAGGAGGACCTTGTCTCCCACATGCAGGGTCAGCGGTCTTGCATTTTTGTCATAATACTCCTTTGATTTGTGTTTGCTGGCCAGAATATTTTTTCGAGCAATTTGGTATGACTTTTGCAATTTGTACCTTAATTGATGATAATAATTTTCGTGATTGTAAACGGGTTCTGGTTCCCGTTTCAAATTTGAGGGTACATCCGCGATAAAGCCGTAAAGGCAGTCCATGGGTGTCAATTTCGTGCCTTCCTGCGTGCTGTTATTGTAAACAAACGCCGCAGTACGTAGAAATTGATCCCAGGTATTGGGATTTTCATCCACTATGGTCCGTAGATATTCGACTAGGGGTCGATGTGCCCTTTCCAATGCTCCATTGGATTGAGGGTGGTGTTCAGGACCACAAAGAACACAACAAAACTCTAGAATTTAGATTTAACTTAAGCTCACGAATTTGTAAATCCAGCAAAACTCTTAATCCATGGACCATTGCAACTTAATGTATTCTCGATGAAATTTTACACTCGTCATGAATTAACAGTTTTGCTGTATGAAATATCCAAGCCAAACTCTTTGTTCTGAACTTCTGTATCTTCAACTCTTTTCCATTTCAATTTGTTGCAAGCAGTTAATTACTGTAATTGTATAGTTCAGTTATGCATAACTCTAAAAGTCTAAATTGCTAATTCTTTTCTAATATTCATTCGCTCAGTAACTTTGGCAGTGTCGATGTCAAATACTCTAGAATTAGTGAAATAAAAATTACTCATTTCATAGTTGTATTATGTTAGTTAATCACGTTGGCTAAAATAAAGTGTTCACAATTAAATCGAATAGACTCAAATGTGGTGTTTGCTTTAAAGTTTTTTAACGGTTTGAACTTACACGGACCTCGTGCTAATTACACTCATTAACATTTTTGGTCCTTCGAGCCGGATTCTATCGGATTTTCGTGGCTGGTGTTCTGGCACAGTGTAAAAATACTGTAATATAGTGAAGTGCACGTAGGTGACCTGTAGTAAACATTTCCCTGAACATTGGAAACATTGGAACTGTCTAAGCATCAAATTATTTACCGTAGGAGAAAAACAATTTGGCGAATAAAGCACCTGGATTCGGTGAGTTCGTTCCATTTATTATCATCTCATTTAATTGTTTTAAAGTCTTTCTGAGTGACAAATTGTTTGATTAAGTTGCACTAAAATAACATGGAGACACCTCAGGTTAAATTAACTTATGTGAGCCAACTTATCGAAAATTTTGTAGCGAATACACAAAAAACCGGTAAAGAAAAACGTACAATACAGTTTCTTGATGCGAGAATTGATCTGTTGCGTGGTTATTGGAAAAAGTATTGTAATATTCATGCACAATTATCGACTGTAACACCACAGGCCGACAGCAGTACTAGTAGTGATAAACCGTCATTAGAAGAATATAGCAACATAGAAACAGCTTTCAGTGAAGCATTAGCCTGGTTAAAGGAACAAGTTGATGAGCTTAAACCGAAATCCGAAACTAAGCTTGACTCATCAATTACACCTTCACCAAGTGCAGGTGTGACTCAACAAGTGAATCTGCCAAGAATTAATTTACCCAAGTTCAATGGCTCGTATACTGAATGGCCAACTTTTCGTGATACTTTTCAATCATTAGTACAGTCGCATGCTAACCTTGATGATATTAGCAAACTCACTTATCTAATTTCGTCGTTATCTGGGGAAGCAGCTAATCTCATAAAACATCTATCAATTTGTGGAAACAACTACAGTGCGGCATGGTCAATTTTAACTAATCGGTACAACAACACACGAGTTTTAGTCAATGCTAACATATCGTCCATCATTAACATTCCTAATATGAAGACCGAGTCCGAATCTGAACTGCGACGTATTTTAGATAGTTATACTCAACGAGTTAGAGGCCTTGAGAATTTAGGTAGACCAGTAACATCTTGGGATGACTGGTTAGTATTTTTTTTATCATCTAAGCTAGACAATAACACCAGGAAGGATTGGGAAACTTCGTCATCTGATTCAACTGTGGTTCCATCATTTGAAGGACTAGTCACTTTTCTCGAAGGTCGATTACAAGCACTTAATGCAATCGATTCCAAAATCGGCACTGCAGACAAGAAACGCTATGGAACAAAAGATGATGTCATTAAGAAATCCTTTGCACGAGTTTATCACTCTTCGAAATCAGCAGCACAAAAATGCATTCTCTGTCACGAAGATCATCTCTTGATCTTCTGCACTCAATTCCGTAACATGAGCATTGAACAACGAAAAGAAGTCGCAAAGGACAAGCGACTTTGCTATAACTGCCTAAAACCCAATCACTCTATTAATAACTGTTTATCCATAAACCGATGTAAAACTTGCAAACAAAAACATCATACAATGTTACATTCAGTGGCATCATCAATGAACTCTAACTCAGCGACGCTCACTAGTAGCTCACAAAGTGAGACCCAAATGACAGCTTCTTCATCAGCCTATTTATCGAACAATAAGTGCATCGGGTCACAAGTTCTGCTTGCAACAGCTGAGGTTTTCGTTCGATCCGATCAAGGTAGACTCATCAAAGCGAGAGCGCTACTCGATCAGGGCTCTGAATCTAATTTCATTTCATCCAAACTAGTAAACAAACTCCGATTACCAAAACATAAAGTAAATGTCGAAATTTCAGGTATCGGAAGTTGTAACGCAGGGGTTGTCAAAGCTAAAGTCAATCATGATATCATATCAGCCGTGAACTCAAGCTATGTTTACAACATTAATTCACTGGTTCTTCCTACCCTGACCGGAGTTTTACCCTCACAGTCAATAGCCGCCAAGGACATATTCCACATTCAAGGATTGTCACTAGCCGATCCACAGTTCAATAAGCCAGCTGATGTGGATCTAATTCTAGGAGCAAGCATTTATGCCCAAGTGCTTTTAGCTGACATTCGTCGCGGACCAGTCGGGACGCCAATTGCACAGTCTACAACACTGGGTTGGATTCTTTCTGGTGGGATCCAGAACACAGCAAAAGAATCTTCTACAAGCTTTCATACCTCAACCTTATGCACCGGTTTCGATCTAGACACACTTTTGCAAAGATTCTGGGAAGTGGAAGAGTTCACAAAAACTAAACTTTTGACACATGAGGAGACTGAATGTGAAGAAATTTTCAAGGCATCCTGCCGTCGAGATAAGTCTGGACGGTACATTGTCCAATTACCTTTGAAGTCTCAATCAGCAGAACTTGGACATTCACGTGAGGCAGCATTATCAACACTGTTGTCAATGGAGAAAAGATTTTCTAAAAACTCAACTCTCTTGAAAGAGTACTCAGCATTTATGGACGAGTATTTACACCTAAATCACATGGCTCCTGTTAAGGACGAAGCTGAAAATCCAAAGAAGACATTCTACTTGCCTCACCACGCAGTGATTAAAGCCAGTAGTACAACTACTAAACTTAGAGTTGTGTTCAATGGTTCCCAAAAAACATCAACCGGTGTGTCCCTAAACGATCTTGTTCACGTAGGTCCAAAGGTACAAAATGACATATTCGATATTATTTTGCGATGGCGAATGTATCCATTTGTTTTATCTGGCGATATTGAAAAGATGTATCGGCAGATCCTTGTTGATGAACAAGATACGGATCTTCAGAGAATTCTATGGCGTAACAATCCTAACCAACCTATCCAATGTTACAAATTGTTAACCGTAACTTATGGAACAGCCTGTGCACCATATCTAGCATGTCGAACTCTAAGCCAACTAGCCAGTGATCAAGAAGAACACTACCCAGCAGCAGCTAAACTCATAAAAGAGAATTTCTACGTCGACGACGCGTTCTTTGGGTCATTTACTACAAACTCTACAATCAATCTTAGAGATGAATTGCGATCACTGTTGTTGTCAGCAGGATTTCGAATCCGCAAATGGTCAGCCAATTATCCAGAGTTGCTGGATAGTTTACCAGAGGAAGACAAAGAAATTAAGAATACCTCAAAAGTTGTAGGCAACACAACAATCAGCACTCTTGGTTTATCATGGTGTCCAACTAGAGATACATTTTCCGTTCACATTCAACTGTACCAGTCCAGGTATCCAACCAAACGATCAGTACTGTCGGACATCAGTAAGTTGTATGATCCACTAGGGTGGTTATCCCCTGTAAAAATAACCGTAAAAATCTTCATGCAACAACTTTGGTTATCAAAAATCAGTTGGGATGATAGATTACCTCCTCATATGGAGTCCAGTTGGTTAGCGCTTCAAACTGATCTCAATTTGCTCCCAACTATCCACGTGGACAGATGGGTAGGACTAACAAATACGCAATTAGGCTTAGAACTACATGGATTTTCAGATGCGTCACAAAACGCATACAGTGCAGTCCTTTACCTCAGAATTATCCATGATTACGACTCAATTCAAACGACCATCTTGGCAGCGAAAACTCGAGTCAGCCCGTTAAAAACACTGTCTCTACCTCGTCTTGAATTATGCGGAGCGACATTACTTGCGGAACTAGTCCACAAGCTACAAGCCACACTAAATCTCACCAACAGTCCAGTTTACCTGTGGTGTGATTCCACGGTCGTACTGGCCTGGCTCCGTGACCATCCTGCGAAATGGAAGACATTTATTGCCAACCGTGCTAGTCGCATTCACGAATTAGTGCCAAAAGCCAACTGGCGACACGTTAAGTCTACTGACAACCCCGCGGATTGTGCCTCCCGAGGTCTGTCAACACAACAATTGAAAGATTTTCAGTTATGGTGGAGAGGACCTGATTGGCTGTTACAAAACTCATCACATTGGCCAACATCTACCACATCGGAGTCCAAGGAAGTAGTGGATGAAGAACTTCGACGCACGTGGGTGTTTGCTGCTCATACGAAGGAGAATGAACCTGAACTTCTACATCGGTACTCAACTCTAACAAAGCTCTTGCGTATAACTGCATACTGTTACAGATTCTACTTCAATTTGAAACGATCCGGTTGCCAGAGTGGGCCGTTGACTGCATCGGAACTATCAAAAGCATTAGCAACCTGGATCAAAGTAGTCCAATCTATTGCCTTCCCTGCCGAAACCAATGCCCTTCGTCGAGGAAATGCAATATCAAACAACAGCAAAGTTCTTCCACTAAGCCCGTTCTTAGACGAAAACCACATTCTTCGCGTAGGAGGTCGCCTAAAAAATTCATTGTTGGACTTTGATGAAAAATATCCTATAATCTTGCCTCATAATAGTTACTTAACACAACTACTGATAGAACAGACTCATCGAAGCACTTCTCATGGAGGAACTCAGCTGATGCTTCAAACAATCCGTACAAAATATTGGATACCGAAAAGTCGCAGTACAATCAGACAATTTATTCGAAAATGCATTACATGCTGCCGACATAATGCAAAACCTGCACACCAAATCATGGCAGATCTACCTGCGGTACGAGTACGCCCGTCTAAACCATTTACTCACAGTGGTGTAGATTATGCTGGCCCGTTCTCTATCACACCTACTTGTCGACGCGGGATAAAATCTGTATTGTCATACGTAGCAGTTTTCATATGTTTGGTGACAAGAGCAATCCATCTGGAATTGGTCATGGATCTCTCAACACAATCGTTTCTTGCAGCCTTCAAGCGATTTGTCAATCGTCGAGGGAAATGTTCCATCATTTATAGCGACAATGCTACGTGTTTCATAGCTGCAAGCAAACAACTTACCCAACATTTTCAAGCGTTGATAAAGGATTCTCTACTACACAACACTCTGGCAAACGATGGAACTGATTGGAAGTTCATCCCTCCTGCAGCTCCTCATTTCGGTGGTATTTGGGAGGCCGGAGTGAAGTCATTCAAGTACCATCTTGTTCGAGTAGTCGGGTCACACACACTCACCATAGAAGAAATGACAACACTCTTGACCCAAATAGAAGCGTGTCTGAATTCCAGGCCCATATCAGCATTATCAGATGATCCTACTGACATGGCTGCCTTGACTCCCAGTCAATTTTTAATTGGCGAATCATGTATAAACGTTCCCACATCAAATCTAGTCGAGAGTCCACCCCATCACCTGAGGCGCTGGGACTTGGTTCAACACCTCCATGATAGTCTATGGCGACGCTGGCAATCAGACTACATACATCTCTTGCAAACTCGCAATAAGTGGCGGCAGTCGCAACCATCTATCCAAGTCAACGATTTAGTTCTCATCAAGGATGACAAGGCACCTCCATCTAAATGGTTACTAGGTCGAGTGATCGAGGCATTTCCCGGACCCGACGGGAACGTACGAGTAGTTGCTGTTCGACACAAGAATGGCACATACAAACGTCCTATTAAAAAATGCTGCGTACTACCTATCCAATCAAATTGATCTGCTATTTAAGTTACTAACTATCACGAACACACCCAATCCTATTTACCGACGCAACCCTTAGACATATGGTGTATCAACATCAACTAAACTCCTTAATTATTACAGAATTCAGTTTGATGCCCCATCCTCAAAACTCTACTCTTACTCTTAGCACACTCTCTTGGCGTGTCACGGCGGGTGGTGACTACATCACATGAATTACAAAACTCTACAACAAGATCTATGCTCATCAACCCTCATATTCCAGCCTGTACAACTCATACAACTCTTACAACTCTAATTTCGTCTTCTGGTGAATACGAGGCGGGTGGAATGTTCAGGACCACAAAGAACACAACAAAACTCTAGAATTTAGATTTAACTTAAGCTCACGAATTTGTAAATCCAGCAAAACTCTTAATCCATGGACCATTGCAACTTAATGTATTCTCGATGAAATTTTACACTCGTCATGAATTAACAGTTTTGCTGTATGAAATATCCAAGCCAAACTCTTTGTTCTGAACTTCTGTATCTTCAACTCTTTTCCATTTCAATTTGTTGCAAGCAGTTAATTACTGTAATTGTATAGTTCAGTTATGCATAACTCTAAAAGTCTAAATTGCTAATTCTTTTCTAATATTCATTCGCTCAGTAACTTTGGCAGTGTCGATGTCAAATACTCTAGAATTAGTGAAATAAAAATTACTCATTTCATAGTTGTATTATGTTAGTTAATCACGTTGGCTAAAATAAAGTGTTCACAATTAAATCGAATAGACTCAAATGTGGTGTTTGCTTTAAAGTTTTTTAACGGTTTGAACTTACACGGACCTCGTGCTAATTACACTCATTAACAGGTGGTATGCGGAGGTTTGCAGCTTTTTTACTTTCAAAAGCTTGCAAACCTGCTTAAATAGATCGCTGAGGAAATTTGTTCCTTGGTCAGTTACGATCTTTTTGGGAATCCGGTAGCGCGTGACGATTTCGTCGAAGAAAATTTGCGCTATCGTTTCCGCTTCCCCGTTCGGGATGGCGTACCAATCTACGAATTTTGTAAGATTATCCTGGAAGGTTAGGATGTATTTGTTTCCTGCATGTGTGACCTCTAATGGACCAACAACGTCCAGGTAGACCTTGTCAAAAGGCTTTTCTGCTATGTCCGTGATTGCCATGGGCATTTTATAGGGTTTGGATGCCTTCATTTTCTGGCATTTCGGACAGCTTTTAATGTGTCTTTTTATGTCCCTAAGCATATGTTTCCACCAGAACTTTCGTCTGATGCGTTTATACGTTTTTGTAATTCCCTGATGCCCTCCAAAAAGGGAGTCGTGGTAATCACGGAGTATAGTTTTTATTTGTTCCGGATCAGTGATTATTTCCACGGTTTTGTTTTCTCCAGCTGATCCGTTGTCTGTTTCCTCGCCCGCGTCGGGGGGTTTTTCTTTGGGTTGTTTCACTATTTGGACAGGGGGTGTCTCTGTCGGGGTTTCCGCAGATTCTTGTGTCCCCTCTGTCCCGTCCGGGGTACGTCGCGCTTGCGCCCGGGTGACTGCTGATACTTTCATCGTCTCTTCTCCTGTTTTCGGAGAATCGTGCACTTGTGCCGTGATGGTGAGGGTCTGCCCTTTCTGCTCTTGGGCCCCTTCTGCCGGTATTCGGCTTAGCGCGTCGGCATTCGTGTTGTATTTCCCGGGTTTATACTCTATGGTATAATCAAACTCCGAGAATTTATGGTGAAATCTCACCAATCGTGAAGTCGGATCTTTCACGTTAAACACTCCTTTCAAGGGTTTATGGTCGGTGTAGACCGTGAATTTCCTCCCTTGAAGGTAACACTTGAAATTCTTTGTTGCCCAGACAATGGCAAGCAACTCCCTCTCTATTGTGGAGTAATTTCTTTCCGCTTTGTTTAGCGTTCGGCTAGCATAGGCTATGGGTTGATCACTTCCGACAGTGCCTTGAGATAGCACTGCCCCTAGCGCCTCGCTACTTGCATCCGTTGTCAAATTGAATAGTTTGTTGAAATCGGGGTAAATTAAAAGCGGTGGTGTCACTAGTGCATTCTTAATTGCATCGAACGCTTCTTGGCAATTATCCGTCCAAGTGAATTTCACGTCCTTGCGTAGCAAATTATTTATTGGTCTTGCCAATTTTGAAAAGTTTGGAATGAACTTCCGGTAATAGTTTGCTAATCCTAGAAAGGATTGCGTTTGCCTGACTGTGCGTGGAACAGGGAATTCCTGTACGCAGGCTGTTTTGCTGGGGTCCGGGAGAGCCCCTTCGTTGGAACATTTATGTCCTAAATACACGACTTCTTTCCGGAGGAATTGGCACTTCTCCGGTTGTAATTTCAAGTTGTTCTCGCGCAGCCTGTCGAAAACTTTACGCAGCTTTGCGTTGTGGTCGTCCAAGTTTTTCCCGTAGATAACGATGTCATCCAGGTAAACGAAACATTCCAAGCCTTGTAGTCCCGTCAGGACGTAATTCATAAGGCGTTGGAATGTGGCCGGGGCCCCTTTTAGGACGAAGGGAATTCGCTTGAACTCGTAGTGACCGTAGTTCGTGCTGAATGCGGTTTTGGGTCGGTCCTTGGGATCCACCAATACTTGATGGTAACCGCTGGCTAAATCCAGGGTTGTGAAGTATCGCGAGTGACCTAGTTGGTCCAGGATATCTTCAATTCGGGGATGGGGGTAGGCGTCGCCGACCGTTTTGTCGTTGACTTTACGAAAGTCTACTACTACCCTCCATCTCTTCTTCCCATCGGGCCCGGCTTTCTTCGGAACCACCAGTAGCGGTGAGTTCCATGGACTTTTGCTTCTTTGGACCACGTCGTTTTCGAGCATTTCTTCTAGCTGCTCTTGAATTATCTCGCGCTGCGTCTCGGGCAGGCAGTACATTTTTTGATTGATCGGCGCTTGTTCCGGAGACACTGGAATTTCGTGCGTAATAGCATCAGTGTGCGTCAACTTGTGGAATATGTCGTTGTAGTCTTGACATATTCTCAATATTTCCCGCTGTTCCTGTTTGTCAAGGATGGGGCTTAGGTTGAGTTCGTTCTCTAACCAGATAAGTCGCTCTTTGGCGCTTGTTTCATCGGGGTCCGCTTTGCGTAACTCCCGGCAGTGCATTAGGGTGGCTTGGACACCTCTGTTTTGGGTTCCATTGGCCTGCGTCCCTGTCTCCAGCGTAGGAAGTTGCGTTTCTTCGCGCCCTTGTTCGGGCTGCGGTTTTATTTTGTGGGTGGAGTTGACGGTTTCCTCAGTGTTCTTTTGTCCGGTGCCGTTTTCTAGTTCTGCAAATTGGGTTAACGGTCCTAGCATATAATCAGTTGCCGGAGCTAGTTCTAATTCGATACTCGACAGCTCTACTGATTGGGTGTGCGTGTTGAGGATGCTGACTAGTACTCCTCGCGTTCCCGCTGAATTAATGCTATTCGCTAGGAAGACTCCATCGCTTATTTCTTGCGACATGCAGAGCATTTCTTCCCGTAAATTCATCGGGATCCTAACCATCACTCTTGTGCGCGCAGGTATGCATACGGGTTCCTCTAGGGTTACCCTGTGCTTCCTCATCGCCCTCGAAGTACTGCCCACAGTATCAACTTTGGTAACTGCTTTCGGGTCACTGCAGGTCGTTGTTTCCCTCGTCGGGTTTTGCCTGTCTTTTAGTGCCCTTGACACTTCTTCGGGTTTTACGCACTCGATGTTAGCCTTGGCTGTTATTGGCTCTGATTCCGAAGAACTTTTAAGCAAAATCGCAAATTCATTGGGGTTGATTTCCGTGCGAGGAAATCGGAGTTTCTTGTCGGGTCCTTCAACATTGCAGTGTTCTGCTAGGAAATCGTTTCCCAGGAGTCCATCTTGTGTCATGTTTGGCATGTCTTCTGCCACATGAAAATTGCAGGGTATTTCGCTTGTCTTAATTACGAATTTCCCTCTGCACGTTCCCATGGTTTTTCCGGTTCCAAATGGAGTTTCCAGCGTTACTTGTTCGCTCCGGTTTATTGTTGCCTTGTTCTGGATGGACTTTTCTTTTATTATACTTACCTCAGCGCCGGTGTCCACTATCAATTTTGTTTGGCCGTGCAGGCCTATGTCTAGTGGGAGTTCCACTACTGGGACAACATTAATGGGCGGCTGGGCAGACCCGGTTTCTTTCTGCTGGGGTTTTAGAGTCGGTCCTGGGAGTTTCGGGCCGACTGAGTCGCGTTTCCCGAATGCTTTGAATCCCAAGACTTTTTGTGAGGACAGGTCGTTAGGTCGTGTCCTTGTCTCCCGCACCAATCGCAGTTGAGACGCACGTTATAGGTCCTACGCCTGTTTGGGTCTTGTTGACCATTATTGTTTCTGTTATTGAAATTATTGCCTCGATTATTAAAATTGTTGTTGGCGGGGGTCGGGCGGTTTTCTCTAACCGCTGGGGCGGGGAGGGAGGTGCGTGTGTTTCCGCACGTAATCAGATCATGCCCGTACCGTCTGCAACTATCGCAAAACGGTGTATTTCTTCGCTTTAGGCAGTCCGCATAGACATGCCCTCGTTTATTTGCACGTAATTTTTAATTCCAACTCCTCCTTGCGTTTTTGGGTGGTTGGCGGGCTTGCCGTTCTCTTTGCGGGACTTGCGGTGGCGAATGGGTTCCGGACCCAATTAAGGTTTTGCCCCGATGGTTTGTCCTGGCTATACCCGACATCGGGGTTTCGTTGGGGTCCCCTCGGCATACCGGGATATGGATAGGGGTTTCTTGGATCTTGCCCTTCTCCAACCCAGGCAGGGGCATACTCGCTGCTGTTTGCCGGTGGCCTTCTCAAAGAGAAAATGCTCTGTTGCATCTTCTCCATGTCCAGAGCCTTCTTTGCGAGGCTCTCAAAATCGTCATTCGCATTCGTGAGGAGGTATTGGCTTATGTGACTGTTCGTCACACCCCCGCGCAGTGCATTCGCTGCGAAATCTCCCAACTGCGTTTTCATTACAGCAGCTTGGGCTTCCCCGTACTTGTCCTCGGCTGCCTCTTGGCAGAACCGCAGGGTAGTTCTTAGCCTTTCAATATAGGCTTCTAAATCTTCCAGTGGGTATTGCGGGGCCGTGATTAATTTGTTTACCATTTCTTGGTAATTTACCCGGGGCAGATATGCCCGATTCATTTTCTTCTCAATCTCCTTCATTGTGGTCGGAGCCTCATCTGAGAAGAGCAAGTAGGCCTCTCCCCTCAAACGCGTCGGGAATATTTGGAAAAAGTGTTTCTTTTTGTCCTCCGCTAGACAAGCGAGGACCTGCTTACAGCAGCCCAGGAACATGGGTAACTCATGGGTCATATGCGAGCCAGGGACACCCGAGAAGGTCGGTACCATCTTGGTAACCAATTTTGCGACTTCCGTATAGTCCGTCATTTCTAGCTTTCGTAACTCTTCTTCCAAATCGAACCCGTAAAAACTGGATGAATTTGGGTTACTAAAAGAACCAAAGGAATAAGTCAGCCAGCTGAGAATCGCGTCAGCTTCGTCCGGCTCGTATGTTCCCTCGTTAAACGATTCTTGGCCTACTTCCGGTTCGTTTACCTCCCGTGGTTTTTCCTTGCCTGCTATTGGCGTTGAACTCCCTTTGTACCCTTTGAACCTTGCCCAAGACTCACCTAATCTTAGAGCGTCAGCTTTTAGCTGATCGATTTGCTCTTGGAGTCTTATTGATCTATTTAGACCTGGTTCGTCGGGCTGCTGTCCCGTGTCCCCCCCCCCCCCCCCAGGTTCTTTCGTTTTCTTACAAACTCTAGCGAGATACTCCTCTAGGTTTGCTGCGGGGTTTTTTAGGGTTAACCCGCTCCGCAGGCGTATACCAGCACTGCCTGGGTTATTAATTGAAGGGTCTACTCCCGGTGGGGGAGGATCAGGGTTCATTCAGGTAGCTAAATCGCAAGTTAATTCGCGGTACCCGGCATAATTTTCCTTTTTTATTTAAAAAAAGAATTTGGTCGACAGATTTTTTTTTTTTTTTTTCGGGTTAATTGATGTTCTTTAAACGCATTTGCTGGTAAGGGGAGAAAGGAAATTCTGTTTACATTCGTTATGAATGTTGTGACGTTTGTACACTGAGATTTACAAATAAAATTGTGGTGCACTTAAAGTACAAGTTAGAACATTTTCTCCGCTATCAGTCGCACCGTGTCAAGTTTCACTACGTTTCTGGTCATGCTAACATTGAGTTTTTTCTTTTTTTTTTTTTTGGTATTTCGCCCCCAATTGCAAAATTAATTGAGTTGCAATTTTAATTGCACTTAATTGTAGTTTTTAGATCGCTAATCCCATTCCCCAAACTTTCATTTTATGATTGTTCTTCTATATTTTTTATGATTAGGTACTCGTGGAGAGTATATTCATAGTTCCCTTAGGGAGCAAGAAGTTTCTATTTCAATTATTTCCGCAGTGACTTATCTTTAGCTCGTTTCGGCGTCACGTTTCACTGCCGTGCAATATGGGCACTGTGGTTTCGTTTATTTCGTTGTGTGTTTTCTTTCTTTTTTTTTTTTATTTGAGAAGAATCTTAATTGTTCTTGGTTTAATTTCGGTAAATCCGGAAATTCCAAGCTGATGATTTTTCAGTAATTGGTTCAGGCGTGAACGCACGGATAATAGTTGGTGTAAAAGAGCGGACGATTTTCCTTGTCCGGTTTAATTGTTCTTTTTTTTTACGGATTTAATTTCTCGAATAAAATGTTTGCCCCAGTCCGGGCTAATTCTTATCTGGAGGTGTCGGATAGCACCTTAGGCCAAGCTGCGTTCATTCGTTCATTTCGTTTTTTGGGTGCAATTGCACGAAGGGAAATTAATTCGAAACGATAGTTTGGCTTTACTTGTGGGTTTTATTCCCGCAATTAAAATTTACTTGGCGAGCGGTTGCATTGCCGTTTTTTTTTTTAAAAAAAACTTGAGCCCGTTCGTGCTGCCGTTTTTCCCTGTGAGGGGTTTGGGACGTGCGAGTCCCAGATCGCAGAATCAAGGCTTTTCAAGCGCTTATGGTCTCTGACCAGGCTTCCTTGATCCTACCGGCTGCGCCAAAATGTTGTGTATTACACGGGGTAATAGACGGCTCGAGCATATACTTAATTCCGTGGGTTTGACCTTGTACAGTTATGTACAATGTTTGTTTATTATTCTTGGGGTAGGTCGTTACCCATTGTCGCGTTTGCGGATCTGGTTAATGTTTACGTTTTAGGTTGATTTGTAGTTAATTGCTTTTTCGCTTGCTTGTGGGAAACCGATCACAACACAAGGAAGTTAAATATCTGGGAGTATTCCTGGATTCACGACTGAATTGGATGCGCCATGTGGACGAGAAGGTAGGCAAAGCGAAAATGGCGTTACATCAGTGTAGAAGGGTGTGTGGCCTACGGTGGGGAATCTCGCCGAGGTCAATGCATTGGATATACACGATGATGATAAGACCAACTATAACCTATGCGGCAGTAGTCTGGTGGCCTAAGGTAAGCCAGGCAACTGTAAGGCGCAGGTTAGATGGTCTACAGAGGATGGCGTGCGTGGGATTTTCGGGAGCTTTTTGAACGACACCCACCGCTGCTCTAGAACTTATACTGGGAATGCTCCCGCTGGATTTGTTTATTACAAAGAAAGCAGTGGAGACAGCCGTGAGATTGGACAGTGAAGGCACGTGGTGTCGAACTGGAACTCCATACGGTCATCGGAAGGTTCTGGATCTCGTAAGAGGGATCGGGGAGCTTGGCATGCCTATGGAGAACATTAGAAGGGTTAGGATTATCGAAAAGTTTCACCGGACCCTGATTGGAGACGGCATGCTTCCGGAGGATGCGGCTGGTAGCATTTGTATTTTTACTATTCAATGGACATGGATGTTGCTCAGTCCGTCAGCCTAGGGAGATGCACCTCGGTCTACCAGGCGGAGTTGATTGCCGTGATATCGGCGCTGGATTATCTTCTGGACAGTCGAGTGCGAGGAGAAAGAATCCTCATAGCGCTTGACAACCAGGCGGTGATTAGGTGCCTTGCTCGGACGGATATCAAGTCTTCTCTTGCACTGGAGGGGGTCCGGAAACTCAACAGATGTGCCTCACATAATGAGGTGCTGTTATGTTGGGTCAGAGGGCACTCTGGGATAGAAGGAAATGAGCGGGCTGATCTCCTAGCCAAGTAAGGGGCGGCCCGTGAATTTGAGGGCCCGGAACCATATACTCCTATTGGAGTGGGTATGGTAAAAGACCTGATTGATAAATGGATAAGGAGAGAACATCTGAGAAGGTGGAACTCCCTTAACAAATGTAGACAGACTAAGTTAGCCTTTAGTCTGGGGCCGAAATCGGCCGCTGACAGACTCCTATCGCGAGAGCGGGGAACAATCAGATGGTTGATTTCAGTGTTTACAGGGCATGGGGGTTTTGCGAGTCATCTTCAGAGGATGGGTATCGCTGAAGATGGGTCCTGTCGTCTATGCCTTCAGGAGCCAGAGTCTGCAATACATTTGGTATGTGCATGTCCGGCGATTTCGAGGATTCGGTGGGCTGTCACAGGTCATCCTTTGCTGGAGGACATGCGACAGCTTACCATAAAGCAAATTCTCGAGCTGACGACGCGTTCCGGGTTAAGGAGTCTCTGCACCACTGTGCAAGGTGACTGACCTGGGGCAGCTTTGGAAAGAGGAGCGAAAAGGGACCCACTTACGTGGTCTGGTTCGATATTTCCTCGACAATATTATATATAACCCCAATCTTCCAAAAACCCGACCTAAGGGATACGCTGTCCCGACCTTCCAGTACGGATATAATGCTTACACATTATATCAAACTGTTCTGTCATACAATTGGCCGAGCGGTAGGACTTCATTGTCAGGTACGCTCGTTAAACATAGTGCGCAACCATGCACAACTTCTTGTTCTTGTTCTTGTCCCTATCTGGAACCTTTGGGGAGTGCCTACCCCACGTACCCGATTAGGATGGCGCCAGTCCAGGACTTGGAGGAAAGTCCACTGGTATCTCACCTTGGAGCTTGCTCCAACTCGGTTGTTGAGGTCGGCCCCCTAGTGGGAGTATCATGGGGGCTGCGGTTGACACCCAAATCGCGGGTAGGGTTCCTCGGAATCCGGCGTGGAGTTGCGTTATACAACCGGGTACCGTGTCCCATAACGCGGTAGAGATTTAGATAGGTCTCGCTTCCAGCAGTAAGGATGCCATCCTCCTAATGGTATCAACTGCTACCATGGCTTGACCATGGGGCTCTGATTGTGGTCACAAAATCAATCCGTGTCCGAAGAGGATCGTGAGGTAGGCCTTCAGGGCAGGTACTCACGTTAAACGCACGTGACATTTACTGTCCCTATCTATTACCTTTAACGAGGTTCTTATAGGTTGAAAGCTTACGAGCGATTCCTATAAGGCTACATGCGTTGCAAGCATGAAGTGTCGTGAGCAGGTCGACAGGTGCCGAATGTGTTAGGACAATCAACTGTCGCCTTTACCTAGGGCTAATTAGGGAGCATGGGATACCGACCCAAGCCCGTTGCATGGCGTTGGGATTCGTCTCAATGCCATGCAATTCTATATTTGGGTAAGGCTTCGTGCGGGCTGTTTGGTTGAATCAGGCTACCATTTCCTTTATAATGGTACAGTCTGGATAGGACTGGACTCAAGCCGTAGTATTACCCTTCCTAATAAAGGGTTTAAACGGCTAGCCGCAGCATGTATATGCCTGGGGGCTTTGATTGCAGTCTATAAAGCAAATCCGTCCTGAAGAAGTAGTTAGGGTAGAACTACATTGTCAGGTACCGAATTAAACAAACAATAAATAGAATCTGTCCCTATCTATTGGACTGTCAAATGGCATTATGGAAATATTAAGAAATACCATTTTATAATAATAGTCATATTGCATGTTTATTATTAAGAAAACACGTTTAATAGCAAATGAATATGAAGTGTTATTATGGAAATACTAAGAAAGACCATTTTATAATAATAGTCATGTTGCATGCTGTTGTGGTCTTCCCTAGCTTTGGATACGACGGATAAGTTTGGATGCAGGAGAGAATCGGTAATCTACCAGACAGCGGAGAGATACACTAGGTTCTTGTACCTAGTGCGTTCGTTGAGCGCAAATCTGGTTCTTGTACCAGGATGCGAAAACAAAGGGTGTGATGTGGAGGACACCTCTGGGTGAAAGCCCCGATGGTGGTTATTCGTTGGGCCGCTGGGATAGCGGGCTTGAGGGATGAAACCCTGCCGCGTTGTTCGCTGGCTTGGGTGTAGGTAATGCTGGCCGCGGCAGAGCTGCGAGCCGTGGATAATTTTGGCTGGGCGGAGCAGCGTCTAGCGCCTTAACTCCTGAGGAGGATTTGGAGCAGCGAGGATTCGCTTTAACTCCGAGGATCGGTTAGAGCAGCACGAATGCAGAACTCCGGGGTAAAGGGTTGGAATTACCTCACTTCAACTCACAACTGCCGTATTACTCTTCACAATAATTCGCTATTTATTTCACTAGTTAAGCCGATACAAAACTTGTTCTTAACTACTACTTGACTTTTAACAAACTTCGAGACCCCAATCGGGCAGAGTTTCCTCTAGCTCTGTTAACAATAAACTGAACCTTTATTCTAGGGTGACAATTACTTTTATACATTTTAATTTGTACAAAGCTCTCCCTACTCTTTTTCAATAATTGATTAATTGCTAATATTGGTAAGGTACAATGTACTTTTTACCTAACCCCTGAAATAGCAATACATTCCCTAAGGAATGCTTACGCTTGCGCAATTCCGATGACTTGCTTAATTGCAACGCAAAAGGCAATCACCTTCCAATAGTGCACGTTCCATCAATAGGTTGTTTAATTTTATTTTACTTATTAATTGCAATTTGCTAAATTGCTTTTATTGTTTACCGCGATGGGGTCAATCCATACCCGATATATTGATATGGTTATTTATGCTGACTCCCATCATTTTGCGTTTATGACAATTTTCTTGACGGCCCAGTTACTTGCGCTTCTCGCATTCTTTTTTTTACTTCGAGCAACGTGACTCGCTACCGTGTTGTTTTCTTCTTTTTATGCGAGCGCTTATCGTAACTGGCCCAAGCATATATTTAATTGTCATGGCTCGACCTTGTATTGCTATGTACAATTTTGTTTACATTTCTTGCCCTAGGTCGTTAGCCATTGCTTACGCTTTTTGCGGTGGTATGTATTATGCGCTTGCACTTTTGGAGTTAATTGCTCTTTGTTTACAATTAACTTTTAATTTGGTCGAATTGATCATAACATTCCTCCCCTCTTTTGAAAACGAGGATTATTCTTTGGAGAGGAATAATGCTCGAATTGAGGTTAAAAGGATATGCATATTTATTATGATTTGGGGTTTTCTTTTTGTTTTCAATAAGGTCAAGTACATTGTACTTACGCTACCTAAACTATTTCCCTGTTAGTTAATATATGATAATACAATTAATATTTCCCTTTTTGTTTATCTACTTGGTCATTTACTTACTTATGTCGCTATTATAAAATATTTCCCTTTTTATTTTTTATTTTTTATTATATATTTTTTTTATTTTTTTTTAATAATTCCTATCTTTATTCGAATCCCTGCTTACCTAATGTTAGTATCTCATCTAGCAATTAGTTTTTCTTATCTATGTTATTTTTTTTGTTTTTCACCATACGTTGGGAGGTGGACATCTCAGGTGACGCTGGATAAATCGGTGTTCTTCCGCGGGTTGACTTGCTCTTCCTTCCTGCTTTTTTCGTTTTGTTGGTTGTCGATTGTTGTTGAACTTCAGTTGTTTTAGTCTTCTTTCCTTTTTTTTGTTGTTGGTTATTGGTGGTTAGTGTTGATGTTTTTTGCTATCCTTTCTCTTTTTTGTTTTTTGTTTTGAAAATATATCTTCATATAGGTATATTGACAAGAAAAGAGAAATTTTAGAAATGCCGTATTCCTCTCTCTTTCGTTGCAGAGTTGCATTAGGAATTTTACTTAGTGTAGACTGCTGGCGTTGCATTTTCCGCGATTCATTCACAGTTGCTGGTGTTGTAATTTGAAGTTCCACTCGTTTTCGCTGGCTAACTGGGGCTTTACTTCATGCGATTTGCTTCTTTTCCTTTTCACTGGCCAGTTCCTGGCCTTGGGACCCATATGGTCTATTTTTGCCCTTGGCCTACTCTATGTAGGGTTTTAAACTGTTATTGTGAATGACCTTGAATCTATTTCGAATTCGGATTTCCGTATTTACTGGGGATACAATCGAGGTTACTCGGTACGGTCCTTCCAAGATTTCGGCGAACTTATTTTTTCGGTTTTCGCTTTTGAGGAGGACTTTATCACCTACATGGAGTGCAAGTGGCCTTGCGGTCTTATCGTATCGTATCTTGGAATTTTGCTTGCTGATCAGAATATTTTTGCGTGCGATTTCGTATGATTTCTGCAACTTATATCTTAGTTGGTGATAATAGCTCTCATGATTGTACACAGGTTCCGTCTCTCGTTTTAAATTAGAGGGCATATCTGCCGTAAATCCGAATAAGCAATCCATGGGAGTTAACTTGGTTCCTTCGTGCTCACTGTTATTATGCACGAATGCTACGGTTCGCAGAAATTTATCCCAGGTTGTGGGGTTTTCATCAATTATCGTACGCAGGTACTCAACCAAGGGTCTGTGTACTCTTTCCAGTGCCCCGTTTGATTGTGGGTGATAAGCGGACGTCTGCAGTTTCTTCACCCGCAATAACTTGCACATTTGCTTGAATAGATCACTAAGGAAATTGTTTCCTTGGTCGGTGACAATCTTTTTGGGAATTCGGTAGCGCGTGACGATTTCGTCGAAGAAAATTTGCGCTATTGTTTCCGCTTCCCCGTTCGGGATGGCATACCAATCCACGAACTTTGTCAGGTTGTCCTGGAACGTGAGAATATATTTGTTTCCGCTTTCCGTTTCCTCGAGGGGTCCGACAATGTCTAGGTATACCTTGTCGAATGGTTTCTCCGCGATGTCGGTAATTACCATTGGCATTTTGTATGGCCTAGATGCTTTCATCTTTTGGCATTTTGGGCAACGTTTTATATACCGTTTTATATCTCTTAGCATGTGCCTCCACCAGTATTTACGCCTAATGCGTTTGTACGTTTTAGCAATGCCTTGGTGTCCACCGAAAAGTGAATCGTGATAGTCTCTCAGAATGGTTTTGATTTCCTCCGGATTTATAATTACTTCCGGGGTGATCTTTTTCTCCATTGGACTTTCAATTGCTAATTCCTTTGTTTCGGGAGTGCTTTTCTCCGGATTAGGTTCTTGTGTTTTAGTTGGGTTTTCTTCGTCGCGTTGCGCTTTTAGTTTCTGCGCCCTGGTGACTGCAGTTACTTTCATTGGTTGATTTTTTGGCAGCGGTGTTTTGTCTAACTGTTTTTCGGGGGGGTCATGTATTTGGGCCTCTACCACGAGGGTTTTTCCCTCTTCTCCTTGATCCTCGTTAACTGGGATTCGACTCAATGCATCTGCATTGGTGTTATATTTCCCAGGTTTATATTCGATGGTGTAATCCAATTCGGAAAGTTTGTGGTGGAATCTCACCAATCGTGAAGTTGGATCCTTCACGTTAAACACGCCTTTCAAGGGTTTATGATCGGTGTAAACCGTAAATTTTCTTCCTTGAAGGTAACACCTGAAATTTCTAGTTGCCCATACAATGGCAAGCAACTCCCTTTCTAATGTGGAGTAGTTTCTCTCCGCTTTGTTCAGCGTTCGGCTGGCGTAGGCTATGGGTTGATCACTTCCCACAGTGCCTTGAGATAGCACCGCTCCTAGCGCCTCGCTGCTAGCATCCGTTGTCAAGTTAAACGGTTTGCTGAAATCTGGGTATATTAAAAGTGGTGGTGTCACAAGCGCATTTTTAATCGCTTCAAATGCTTCCTGGCAATTGTTAGTCCAGGTGAATTTCACATCTTTGCGAAGCAGATTCGTTATTGGCCGTGCCAATTTGGAGAAATTTGGAATGAATTTCCGATAGTAATTTGCTAGTCCTAGAAAAGACTGCGTCTGTTTTACCGTACGTGGGACAGGAAATTCCTGTACGCACGCTACTTTACTGGGGTCTGGGAGTGCCCCTTCACTCGAGCATTTATGTCCCAAATACACTACTTCTTTCCGGAGGAATTGACACTTCTCCGGTTGTAGTTTTAAATTATTCTCTCGTAATTTGTTAAAAACTTTTCGAAGTTTACAGTTATGATCATCCAAATTTTTTCCGTAGATGACGATGTCATCTAGGTACACAAAACATTCCAATCCTTGTAGTCCCGTCAGTACGTAGTTCATGAGGCGTTGGAATGTGGCAGGCGCTCCCTTGAGTCCGAAGGGCATTCGCTTGAATTCGTAATGCCCGTAATTTGTGCTAAATGCGGTTTTGGGTTGATCCTGGGGATCGACTAGTACTTGATGATAACCGCTAGCAAGATCAAGGGTAGTAAAGTATCTGGAATGTCCCAATTGGTCCAGGATGTCTTCGATCCTTGGGAGTGGGTAGGCGTCGCCAACCGTCTTATCGTTGACCTTGCGAAAATCTACTACTACTCTCCACCTTTTCTTGCCGTCTGGTCCGGCCTTTTTCGGGACCACCAGCAATGGAGAGTTCCAGGGGCTCTTACTTCTTTGGATTATGTCGTTCTCGAGCATTTCTTCTATTTGCTCGTTAATAACTTCTCGCTGAGTTTCCGGCAGTCGATACATTTTCTGATTAATTGGCGCTTGGCCGGGAAGCACTGGTATCTCGTGCATTATTGCATCTGTGTGCGATAACTTGTCCCCTTTTAGATTAAATATGTCGTTGTATTCGTGACATATTTCTAAAATTTCCTTCTTTTCATTTTTATCGAGAATTGGGCTTAGGTTGAGCTCATCCTCTAACCTAGCCAGACGTTCTTTAGAAATCTGGGCCTCTCGGTCTACTTTGCGTGACTCTCGGAGGTGTAGTAGGGTGGCCTGGATACCTTTGTCTTTGGTTCCTTTTGCCTGTGTCCCTGACTTTAATTCGTGTGTTGGGGTTTGAGTTTCCATTCGCTCTTCTTCGGGCGACTTTCCCAGGTACCCGCAATCACCGTTTTTTGATTTTCTTTCATTATCTATGAGTTGCTTTTTGGGGATGATATTTTTCGTGGAAGTTTTTGTTATTATTTTGCCTTGGTATGCTCGTTCAGAATTTTGCTTTTGGTTTTGACTGAGGGATAACGATCCAATCGTGTAGTTTTTCACTGGAGCCAGTTTTAACTGTAATCTGGTCAGCACTACTGAATGAGTATTTGCATTTAAGACGCTGATGATTGTCTCCGTTTGTTTTGAAGGTAATAAACTATTCGCAAGGAAGACTCCATCGCTTATTTCTTGCGACATGCAGAGCATTTCTTCCTGCAATTTCACCGGAACCTTGATCATCATTCTTGTGCGCGCAGGTATGCCTACGGGTGTTTTTAGAATTACCCTTTGCTGCCTGTATTCCGTCGCATTGGAAGCATCGCATACAGCATCCACTTCGATAACTGCTTTAGGGTCACTACAGGTCTTTGCCTTCTCTATGGGACTTTGCCTGTTTTCTTGTGCCCTTGCCACTTCCTCGAATGTATTTGACTGGGTTTCCGAAGAATTTTTGAGTGTAATCGCGAATTCTTTGGGGTTGATTTCCGTGCGAGGAAATCGGAGTTTTTTATTTGGTCCTTCAACATTGCAATATTCTGATAAGAAGTCGTTTCCTAAGAGTCCATCGTAAGAGAGATTGGTCATATTTTTTGCAACTTGGAAGTTGCAGGGTATTTCGTTTTTATTGATTACGAACTTCCCTCTGCAAGTTCCCAATGTTCTACCTTTGCCGAAAGGCGTTTCGAGCGTAACTTGGTGTCTTCGGTTAATGGCTTTTGTATTTTTCAGTGATTTTTCTTTAATTATGCTAACCTCAGCGCCGGTATCCACTATTAATTTTGTTTGGCCGTTTAGGCCAATATCAAGTGGGAGTTCCACAATGGGGATACCATTATTAGGCGGCTGGGTAGACCCTTTATCGTTTGCTTTTTGATTTAGAGTCGATCCTGGGAGTTTCGGGCCGACTGAGTTTCGTTTCCCGAATTCTGATTCTCCCAAGCTTTCTTGTGCTGGCAGGTCGACAAGTCATGCCCCTGTCGCCCGCAGAAATTGCAATTTAACCGCACGTTATAAGCTCTGCGGCTTCCACTTTGATCGTTTTGATTGTTTTGATTCGTTAAATTTCTTGCACCTCGCGTTGCGGGGGTAGGTGCTGCAGCTCTGTTACTTCTACATTCTCGCACGTCATGGCCATATCTTTTGCAATTATCACATAAGGGTGTATTTTTGCGCTTTATGCAATCTGAATATGTATGTCCGCGTTTATTACAGTAGCTACAGGTAGTGTTAGCTAAAACATTTTCAGTTCGATCAGCGGGTTTGTGTGATTTGAAATCCTGCCGTGGCGGAACGGTTTTCTGTTTAGCGAAGGGGTTACGCACCCAAGTTTGTCCGCCTGGGTTTGTGTATCTTTCTTCATTATTCGCTGGCTGCCTTAATTCGTTCCCTGTTGATTGGTATCCTGGCATTGTTTGCCGGTACTGTGTGTTTTGTAGGGCGAAAACTCCTTGTTGGAGTTTTTCCATGTCTAATGCTTTTTGCGCCAGGCTGTCGAAAGTTCCCTCAGAGACCGTTAGTAGGTATTGACACACATGAGGATTATTTACCCCTCCCCTCAGAGCGTTTTTCGCGAACTCTTCTACTTGTGATTTTACCGCCGTTGCCCCTTCTTTTACATATTTTGTGTCAGTGATTTCTTCACAAAGCCGGAGCATTTTTCTTAATCGTGTGATGAATTCGGTCAGTTCCTCAAAGGGTAACTGATGCGCGGATATTAGCTGTGCTATCAGTTCCGGATAATTTGCACGGGGGAGGAAAGCGCGGTTGAGTTTCTCCTCAATGTCTTTGATTGTCGTGGGTAATTCATTCGCGAAGAGTCCGTATGCTTCCCCCCGGAGTCGGGTGAGGAATACGCGATAGAAAAAGGGTTGATCCTCCTCTGAGAGGCAATTAAAGGCTTGCTTACAGCAACCCAGAAACATGGGGAGCTCTTGGCTCATGTGGGACCCTGGTATACCTGAAAATATAGGTACCATTCGGGTGACTAATTCTGCTACGCTATTGTGTGTGGCCATTTCTATGCTATTTGTTGACGTGGAGGAGGTAGAGGTAAAACTCGAATCGTGTGATCTATCTGAGCTCGAAAAGGATGCGTTTAACCAGTCGAGTATTATTTCGGCTGCGGAACGTTCGTGGGGGTCTTCTTTAGACTGATTTAGGCTTTGGTTCAGATATTGTTCCACCCGGGATTTGTCTGAGTTGTCTCCCTCAGCGTTAGGCGTGCGTGGATCACTCTCAAGATTAAGCAATGCCTCACGGAGAAGCAGAGTTTCTTCTTTTAATTTTTTTATTTTCTCCTGACGTAATTTACGAGTTTGCTCGATTTGCTTGTCTAGATGATCGCACTGCTGTACAGTGATTTTTCCTGTCCGCTGGGTTTTCTCGACAACTTTAGCCAAATAGCTCTCTAAACTCGTTGCCGCAGTTGTGTTGTGGTATACTAAACCGCTTCGTAGTACTATTCCCTCGTTACTTGACGGTTGATTGTTGTCTTTTTCGTCCTGAGGTTGGAGTCCTGCCGTTTCCTTGGACATTCACTAGTGTTGAGATCTTCGCCTGAATGGGTTTAGTTTGTTCTGTTTTGAGAAAAACAGATTGAAGCGCCGAATTATGTTTTACTCTTGTTCAATTATATTTGTCGAAGTTGTTTATTTCGCTTTGCGCGGTGTGTAATTATTCCGTCGTTGACCTGCAGGAAATTTTGAACCGTGCGAGGTTCCCTGATTGCAGAATCAAGGTTTTTCAAGCTCTTAAAGTCTCTGACCTGGCTTCCTTGATCCTACCGGCTGCGCCAAAAATGTTGTGGTCTTCCCTAGCTTTGGATACGACGGATAAGTTTGGATGCAGGAGAGAATCGGTAATCTACCAGACAGCGGAGAGATACACTAGGTTCTTGTACCTAGTGCGTTCGTTGAGCGCAAATCTGGTTCTTGTACCAGGATGCGAAAACAAAGGGTGTGATGTGGAGGACACCTCTGGGTGAAAGCCCCGATGGTGGTTATTCGTTGGGCCGCTGGGATAGCGGGCTTGAGGGATGAAACCCTGCCGCGTTGTTCGCTGGCTTGGGTGTAGGTAATGCTGGCCGCGGCAGAGCTGCGAGCCGTGGATAATTTTGGCTGGGCGGAGCAGCGTCTAGCTCCTTAACTCCTGAGGAGGATTTGGAGCAGCGAGGATTCGCTTTAACTCCGAGGATCGGTTAGAGCAGCACGAATGCAGAACTCCGGGGTAAAGGGTTGGAATTACCTCACTTCAACTCACAACTGCCGTATTACTCTTCACAATAATTCGCTATTTATTTCACTAGTTAAGCCGATACAAAACTTGTTCTTGACTACTACTTGACTTTTAACAAACTTCGAGACCCCAATCGGGCAGAGTTTCCTCTAGCTCTGTTAACAATAAACTGAGCCTTTATTCTAGGGTGACAATTACTTTTATACATTTTAATTTGTACAAAGCTCTCCCTACTCTTTTTCAATAATTGATTAATTGCTAATATTGGTAAGGTACAATGTACTTTTTACCTAACCCCTGAAATAGCAATACATTCCCTAAGGAATGCTTACGCTTGCGCAATTCCGCTGACTTGCTTAATTGCAACGCAAAAGGCAATCACCTTCCAATAGTGCACGTTCCATCAATAGGTTGTTTAATTTTATTTTACTTATTAATTGCAATTTGCTAAATTGCTTTTATTGTTTACCGCGATGGGGTCAATCCATACCCGATATATTGATATGGTTATTTATGCTGACTCCCATCATTTTGCGTTTATGACAATTTTCTTGACGGCCCAGTTACTTGCGCTTCTCGCATTCTTTTTTTTACTTCGAGCAACGTGACTCGCTACCGTGTTGTTTTCTTCTTTTTATGCGAGCGCTTATCGTAACTGGCCCAAGAATATATTTAATTGTCATGGCTCGACCTTGTATTGCTATGTACAATTTTGTTTACATTTCTTGCCCTAGGTCGTTAGCCATTGCTTACGCTTTTTGCGGTGGTATGTATTATGCGCTTGCACTTTTGGAGTTAATTGCTCTTTGTTTACAATTAACTTTTAATTTGGTCGAATTGATCATAACAATGCTCATTATTAAGAAAACACGTTTAATAGAAAATGAATATGAAGTGTTATTATGGAAATACTAAGAAAGACCATTTTATAATAATACTCATGTTGCATGCTCATTATTAAGAAAACACGTTTAATAGAAAATGTGTTGTAACCATCTTGATGGTTTTAATAAGTAACCACGTTTTATATAAAATAATTATCAAGTGGCATTATGAAAATATTAAGTAAAACCTTTTCATAATAAATACTCATGTTGCATGCTCATTATTAAGAAAACACGTTTAATAGAAAATGTGTTGTAACCATCTTGATGGTTTTAATAAGTAACCACGTTTTATATAAAATAAGTATCAAGTGGCATTATGAAAATATTAAGTACGACCTTTTCATAATAAATACTCATGTTGCATGCTCATTATTAAGAAAACACGTTTAATAGAAAATGTGTTATAACTATCTTGATGCTTTTAATAAGTAACCACGTTTTATATAAAATAAGTATCAAGTGGCATTATGAAAATATTAAGTACGACCTTTTCATAATAAATACTCATGTTGCATGCTCATTATTAAGAAAACACGTTTAACAGAAAATGTGTTACAACCATCTTGATGGTTTTAATAAGTAACCACGTTTTACATAAAATAAGTTTCAAGTGGCATTATGAAAATATTAAGTAACAACTTTTCATAATAAATACTCATGTTGCATGCTCATTATTAAGAAAACACGTTTAATAGAAAATGTGTTGTAACCATCTTGATGGTTTTAATAAGTAACCGCGTTTTATATAAAATAAGTATCAAGTGGCATTATGAAAATATTAAGTACGACCTTTTCATAATAAATACTTATGTTGCATGCTCATTATTAAGAAAACACGTTTAATAGAAAATGTGTTACAACCATCTTGATGGTTTTAATAAGTAACCACGTTTTACATAAAATAAGTATCAAGTGGCATTATGAAAATATTAAGTAACAACTTTTCATAATAAATACTCATGTTGCATACTCATTATTAAGAAAACACGTTTAATAGAAAATGTGTTGTAACCATATTGATGGTTTTAATAAGTAACCACGTTTTATATAAAATAAGTATCAAGTGGCATTATGAAAATATTAAGTACGACCTTTTCATAATAAATACTCATGTTGCATGCTCATTATTAAGAAAACACGTTTAATAGAAAATGTGTTATAACTATCTTGATGCTTTTAATAAGTAACCACGTTTTATATAAAATAAGTATCAAGTGGCATTATGAAAATATTAAGTACGACCTTTTCATAATAAATACTCATGTTGCATGCTGTTCAAGAAATAAACGCAGTTTTGTAAATTTAAACTTATAATTTTATTTCATACAATTTTTGGCCTGAAGTTTCTACTTCCTACTTTCACCTTAACTGTTGGGAGGCTACTGCTGATTCTATTCTAAGTTTAAGTGCAATCTGCGAGAGATCGATAACTGTAATTTTTGTTGACGTTATTTATAAGTGTTGCCTGTACTGAATTTTCTGTTTACTTATTTATCGAATTCAATTTCAAAATTGTTATACTTTAATTTCAACTAACTTTCCTGAACATACTCCCCCCAGTTAAGAGCTATCTTAACTAATTCTAATAACTAATCACTTAAAGCTAAAGGTAGTTTACATAATTTTGCAGCTGGTCTTTTAATAGTTCCATTAGCGGTACGAACACTCAAAACTCGTACTAGTCCATCGGACCCTGGGTGTACCTGTTCGATGCGACCAAGAAGCCATTTGGATGGTGGAAGATTAGACTCTTTCACGATTACTAAATCGCCCTTTTGGAGATTGGGTTCGACTTGCTGCCATTTGGGTCTTTGCTGAAGCGTTGTTAAGTACTCTAGATGCCATCGTCTCCAGAATTGCTGATGCATATGTTGTACCAACTTCCATCGTCCGTGAAGGGTACCTGGGGATGTTTCTGTTGGAATCTCCGGTAGAGCGGTGATCGGTTGCCCCACGAGGAAATGAGCAGGAGTTAAAGAGCCCAAGCTCGACGGGTCATCCTTTTCAGCTACGAGAGGTCTTGAATTGAGCAGTCCTTCAATTTGGGTTAACACTGTATTCATCTCCTCGTATGTCAATTTGGTTTCACCGATAGTCTTTTTTAGGATAGATTTTATGGAACGTACCCCAGCCTCCCAGAGGCCGCCAAAATGTGGAGCTGATGGAGGATTGAATTTCCAAACAATGCTATTAAAAGAGAGGAAATTAGTAAACTGTGTGGTACTATAAAATTCTTTGACGAAATTATGAATTTCTTTAAGCTGTCTATTAGCCCCAACAAAATTGGTACCATTATCACTATAAATGGTTGATGGTATTCCTCGCCTAGACGTAAATCGCTTTAAGCAGGCAATGAATGTCTCTGTAGTGAGATCTCCAGCTAGTTCAATGTGTACAGCCCGAGTACTGAAGCATACAAAGATTACGAAGTAGCCTTTGACTGGGTGAACTCCTCTGCCTCTGCGTGGAAGGAGTAGAAAGAATCCTGCATAATCGATTCCTACATTGTCAAAAGCTCTGTATGCGCCCACTCGATGAGCGGGTAGATTAGCCATTAACTGTTGTGAAGACGAAGCGCGTTGTTTAACGCAAATCAGACATTTATTTAATTGAGATTTCACTTGATTCCGGCAGGAAATGATCCAGTATTGTTGACGTATAATACTTGTAAATAAGGAAGTCCCGGCGTGAAGATGCTTTTGATGTAAGTATTTAATGAGGTAATTTGATAGCACATGGTCTTTGGGAAGAATAATTCGATGCTTACTTCTGTACGGCAATTGGGAATTCGCAAGGCGACCACCGACTCGAAGGATGTTCTTAGAGTCTAGAAATGGATGCAGATTGAAGATCCGACTGGAAGATTGAATCTGTTGCTTTGACATCAAGCGACCTCTTTCTCCTGGAAAGGCATCAGCTTGAGCCCACAGAATAGCTGCTTGCATGGAGTTGTTCGTATCCTCTGCTGTTGTCCAAGAAGTTCTATAGTCCCTTTGACTGCGGCAATTTCTGGTAAACTGAAAGCACCTGCTAAGAATTCTCAGAATAGTCGTTAAGGATGAGTATTTTTTAAATAGCGCCGCTAGTATATTTTCCTCAATTTGTGCCACAAGTAAGCCGATGTATTTTTCTCTTCTTTCCTTATCAGCTTCGATATCTTCTGTTGTTGAAACACTGGGTTTGATGAAATTCCACTCTTGCGCACTCTTTTGTAGCCATGACGGTCCTTGCCACCAAAGGGATGAGTTTAGTAGATCTTTCGCTGCAATACCCCGAGAGGCTAGATCTGCCGGATTATCGGATGAAGCCACATGATTCCACTGCTGTCGCGGGATTGTTGAAAGAATAGTGGATGTACGGTTGCCAACAAAGCATTTCCACTTGCGTGGTGGAGCGGATAGCCATGATAGTACCACTTGTGAGTCGGTCCAAGCAAAACATTTTGTTGGAAGTGCCTTTAGAGTTGTGTTCAAAATTTTCAGTAATTTAGTTAAGAGCACTGCCCCGCATAACTCCAATTTTGGGATGGACAACTGTTTGATTGGCGCGACCTTGGTTTTTGATGCAATTATATTCGTTGTAATATTTCCATCTGAATTTATGTTTCGTATGTAAACGACGGCTGCGTAAGCATTTTCTGAGGCGTCGCAAAAGCCGTGAAGTTCTACGTCCTGAGCCTTAAGGTTAATCCATCTTGGTATTGAGAGGTTTTCCAAGTATTTAAGTTCGCTGCAAAGCTTGTTCCAGGTGTTCGCGACATCTTCGCAAACCTCGTCTCAATCATACTTTAGAAGCCACAGGTTCTGTAGTAGAATCTTGAAGGTAACGGTTACTGGCGCTAGGAAGCCTAACGGGTCGAATATCTTGCTAGTTTCTGAAAGTATTAATCTTTTAGTTGGATTTGTTCCTTTGATAGGAGATACCTCGAATGTAAAACTGTCTGAAGATGGAACCCACTTGAGGCCGAGCACCTTAACTGAATCTGTATCGACTGGAATGACCTTAATGTTCTCCTTGTTGTCTTCCGCCTGAATTTGATTTAAGAACCATTTGGAGTTTGAAGCCCATTTACGAAGTGAAAAACCTCTTTTTCCCAGTAATTCCGTTAACTCCTTGTAGAGGTGGAAGGCGTGAGTCTCATCGTTGGCTCCCCCCATTAGATCGTCCACATAGAAATGTTCGTTTATTGCGTCCTCAGCCAAAGGAAACTCTCCCTTGAATTCGATAGTTAGTTGCTTTAATGAGCGTGTAGCCAAGAATGGAGCTGCTGACGTTCCGTAAGTTACTGTTTTTAGTCGCCAGTGTTGTATGTCCTGATCGGGATTCTCTCTCCAAAGAATTCTTTGAAAATCACAGTCTTGTTTATTGACTAAAATTTGTCGAAACATCTTTTCAATGTCTGCGACGACCGCTATCTTGAATGTTCTAAATGATAACAAAATGGGAAATAAATCAGGTTGCACCTTGGGGTCTACTAATAGGTTTTGATTAAGTGAGATCCCATTTGAGGTTTTTGCTGATCCGTCGAATACCACTCTAGTTTTTGTAGTACTACTTGACGGTCGAAAGACGGCGTGATGCGGTAGGTATAAATGTTGAGAGTTCGTCAAAGGATCATTATCAGGAATCCTCTCCATGTGGTCTAAATCGGCATATTCACGCAAAAAACCGGCGTATTCATTTTTCATTTCCGGATTTCTTTCAAGTCTTCTCTCAGTGGATTTAAGACGTGAGAGCGCTGTAGTGTATGAGTCACCAAGTGATGGTCGGTTATTCTTAAAGGGTAATCGTACGACGTAACGATTGCTGACTTCGTCTACCTTATAAGTTGAGTTGAAATGTGTTTCACATTGTTGTTCCTCGGTAGTGTACTCTTGATGACCGTTCGATAATTCTTCGATTTCCCAGAATTTTCGTAATGAGGAATCAATATCGTTTATGTCTATGTGGAAGGAAACAAGGCTGGACTCCAGCTCTGGAAGCCTAACTTGTCCCAACATAATATAACCAAAGATAGTGTTCTGCAATGAGGGAAGGTCTGATGAGATTGAAATACGACCATCCTTGATCACTTGCATGAACTGATCAGCACCTAGAATCATATCTATCTTTTGTGATTCGTTGAACCATGGATCTGCTAAATTGTATTTCTCTAAGTAGTTCCAGTTAAACTTGTTAAAGGATTTTGAAGGTTGTGGCGCAGTTAATTTGTCCAATATATAGGCCTGTACTGTCAATATAGATCTTGGATTATATCTTGAAAATATTGACATTGAAATAGATCCTTTTGTGGTAGCTGCCCGTTATGAGGAAAGTCCGCGTACTACGAAATTCGCTTTTGTCCTACTTAATCGCAAACGTTGAGCACAATCCTCAGTGACAAAAGTTGCTTGAGATCCTGAATCCAGAAGTAACCTCAATGTGTGTATAGCGCCGCCCGCATCTTTTGTCTGAACTACGGCAGTGGGAAGAAGAGTGATTTGCCTTCCACTTTCATCAAAGGAAGTATATGAATTGATGTTTGAAATCACAGCTTTCTTTGCTTCTGGGTTGTAAGAAGAAGCTGCTGGATTTAGGTGACTCTTGCTTGGTTGAGTCTCCTGACCTAAGCAAGGTGGGGAGGTGGATGTAGACACTTTAGGAGTTGATTGTGGGGCCTTATGCAAACTTGAATGATGGGTTTGTTTACAATAGTGACAACGGACTTTGCTTTTGCATCTATTAACTGAATGTCCTATGCCGAGACAATTGAAGCAAAGTGAATTCTTTTCCACAAAACTTCGTCGTGCTGTTACATCCATTGATTTGTAATCCGAACATACATAGATGGGATGATCTTTAGAACAAATGACGCACTTTGTTGAAGAGTATTCAAGATGAAGATTTCGAATGGGTTGATTATTGGTTGACCTTTTCATGGTTGAATCACACGATTCTAAAGCATCGCATCGGTTATTTAAAAAGTCTAAGAAAGTATCGAAGGAGGGAAAATCCTTATCTCTATTTTCTTCTGCCCAAGCTTTGCGAGTGTCCGGATCTGTTTTGTTTAAGATTAGATATATAAGCCACGGATCGCGATTAGACGCCTCTTTGCCTAAGATATTAATGCCTCTGATTAACTGATCAGAAGTATCAGTTAATCGCCGAAGAGAAGTTCCAGAAGTACTTGTAAGACTGGGCTGATTTACGAATGCTTTCATATAAGCAGAAACGATTTGTTTTTTCCTATCATATCTTTTTGTAAGCTTTGCCCATGCTTCGCAGTAGCTTGTTTCCGTGGTAGTTAAATGTTTTATAAGAGCAGCGGCTTCGCCTTTGAGTAGCCCCTTTAAATATTGAAGTTTGTGCACTTCAGAAAGATCCTTGTTGTTGTGAATAGCGGAAGTAAAAATGTCCTTGAAGGATGGCCAGTCCTTATAGTCTCCAGAAAAGGAAGGGATATCTACCTTAGGGAGCTTAATATGATGTGGAGAAGTGGATGTGCTTGGTGTATTGTCAAAGCTTTCCAGAAAAGCCTTTTGTTGTTCTGCCATTTTGTTCATGGTCGAATTTAACAAGTCTTGCTCGGCAGCGGCTTTCTGTTCTTTAAATTTATTTAAACATTTTCGCAATATAACCTTAACTTCTAAATATTTTTCTTCAAAGTCCTCATACTCAGAATCGGTTTTATTTAGTACTAATTTATCATCTACAGTTACAAAGTTTTGATAAAGTTCTTCTAGTTTCTCCGCGCGCGTTTGGATCTCTTCGATCGATACATCTTCCGGAAGTTCCTTCACATAATTTTTTAATTTAGTTAATGAACCTTTTACTCGACCTCTCTCAATTTTCAGTAAAGAAGTATCAGTCATTTTTATTATTTTCATTAATTGCGAATACGAATAAGTTATCACTCAAATGTCTCAAAACGCTGATTTAACTAACTGTTCTTTATGTTAACCGTTTTAGAGTCAAAACAATGGTAACCGCAGTGATCTAACAAAGTTGAGCACGAGGCAATCTTAACAGTTATATATTAGGAATTCACTATGCCTTGAAATAATTTGATTGAATTTAATTTAATGGTTTGCACTGCGTTCTTAGAGTTTTCACGAAACAATTTGCACTTCTAAATCAAACTCACAATCCAATTAAATGGTTAATGGTTCTGATAATTCTTTTAGCACTAGCAATTTTAAAGAAAAGATCAATTTGGCTAATCCAACTGTTATTTGATTTCACTGTTATTACCTTGTATGTAGGATAGTGCTTTTGCTGCATAAATGAAGATAAAATATAAAGGTTACTTATCGATTAGATGATCCAATGCTGATTTACGCTGGACATGATGATATGCTCCACTTTACTCCGATAGATATATTTCTCTTTATTTAATAATTCCCGGGTTTCGGCACCATTTTTATGTTCAAGAAATAAACGCAGTTTTGTAAATTTAAACTTATAATTTTATTTCATACAATTTTTGGCCTGAAGTTTCTACTTCCTACTTTCACCTTAACTGTTGGGAGGCTACTGCTGATTCTATTCTAAGTTTAAGTGCAATCTGCGAGAGATCGATAACTGTAATTTTTGTTGACGTTATTTATAAGTGTTGCCTGTACTGAATTTTCTGTTTACTTATTTATCGAATTCAATTTCAAAATTGTTATACTTTAATTTCAACTAACTTTCCTGAACACATGCTCATTATTAAGAAAACACGTTTAATAGAAAATGAATATGAAGTGTTATTATGGAAATACTAAGAAAGACCATTTTATAATAATACTCATGTTGCATGCTCATTATTAAGAAAACACGTTTAATAGAAAATGTGTTGTAACCATCTTGATGGTTTTAATAAGTAACCACGTTTTATATAAAATAAGTATCAAGTGGCATTATGAAAATATTAAGTAAAACCTTTTCATAATAAATACTCATGTTGCATGCTCATTATTAAGAAAACACGTTTAATAAAAAATGTGTTATAACCATCTTGATGGTTTTAATAAGTAACCACGTTTTATATAAAATAAGTATCAAGTGGCATTATGAAAATATTAAGTAAGACCTTTTCGTAATAAATACTCATGTTGCATGCTCATTATTAAGAAAACTCGTTTAATAGAAAATCCCAACAAAAACACTCCGTGTAAAAAAGGTGGCCAAGTCCCCTCAATCAATCGATCTTGCAAAAAGTTTCGCCATCTTATGTATTGAGATAAAAAGAGCCAAGTTCTTTAGCCAAACAAATTACTGAAATAAAAGGAGCCAAGTTCTTTGGCCAATGAAAGTAGTGATATGAAAGTGGCCAAGTTCTTCATCTCATAAACAAATTTTAACTTGGCCAGCGTTCCTTCTTCAAGTATACTTTTTATATTCTTAGTGCATGGAATGTTTCCTTTAGTTACCGTACTGTTTCACCTCTGCGAAAGATATCAACATAATCGAAGGCTCCAATGAATTTAAGCTATTCTTCACGCTAAAAAAACTGGCCAAGTTAAAATTTGCTTATGAGATGAAGAACTTGGCCACTTTCATATCACTACTTTCATTGGCCAAAGAACTTGGCTCCTTTTATTTCAGGAATTTGTTTGGCTAAAGAACTTGGCTCTTTTTATCTCAATACATAAGATGGCGAAACTTTTTGCAAGATCGATTGATTGAGGGGACTTGGCCACCTTTTTTACACGGAGTGTTTTTGTTGGATCTCAATAATTTTTGTAGAAAAAAGCTAAAAATGAAATTAAGATTCGGAGTGATTTTTGATATCTTAGCCGTCGACTAAGAAAAGTGGGATGAACCGCGGTAACACTACTACCTGTAGGAGAATTAAATAGCAACAGCCGGCACAGGAGTAGCATAGGAGCGGCCCTCCACCACCCCCTTGACAGCAAGAATTCTAATCAGCAACTTAAACCCCAGGCACACGGTAGTTATTAAACGAGTTAATTACGTCACAATGATGTAGTTCATATAAATTTCCTATTCCGAACTTTTAACCCATTGCATTGGGTTAAAAACCCACATGCTGGAACAGAGTTAAACAGAGTTTCCTGCTGCCAGCGCCAGCAGTGAAACTTGGAAGAATTATTGAATATGACGGAAAAAGTAATTACAAATATATTTTAATTTTATTTGTAATAAAAGACTCAATTTTCAGTAAACACGTACGTTTTGCATAGACAGAGTCTTTTCTAAGCCTTCTCCTGGATGCAAGCTAACTCAGTTTCAAGTACGGCCTGGACACGACGTGTTGAACGGTTTACGTGACGTCATTAACTCGGTTAATTACTCCCATGTATTGATGTATTCAATGTATTAAATGCATTACACCTAACTCAAATAAAATGCGTAAATATAGTCAAAGATTTTTAGTGAGAAGGAGGGCTTAACCAGTGAGAACTGAGAAGAGATAGTTAATGTTAGAAAATTACAAAAAAACATAGAATATAGAGAAACAGGGTCAGGGGAAAAAGAGCAAAAAAACTTTTTCAAACTTTGAAATTGTAGTCGTTACTATTTTTATAGCGTTCAGTTATTCAGTAGTAGTAGTAGTCAGTTCAACTGTTCAATTTCAGTGTTCAATTTCAAATTTCTGGTGGTTAAGGAGGTCTGAGGAGGACTAACTGGACTTCTGAACACTCAATAACAAATCTTTACCTTCGCCACTGCAGCCAGACAGTTTAAAATAAAAACGTACTTTCTTAGGCCTACTATATAATTATAAGTTCTAATTTCGATTTTAGCCACAAAATTAAAATTCTATTCCCCCACAGCCCCATGGGCGAAAAAAATTAAAATGGACTAGAATTTCGATTTTAGCCTCAAATGAAAATTCAACCTCCTCCCCCTCCCCAAAAAACTCCACAGGACCACGAAAAATCAGTGTAAGACCCACAACCTATATCTTATTACACAAAATGCACTCAAAATTCGATTTTAGCCAAAAAAAAAAATTACCCCCTCCCCCAAATTGCCCCCCCCCCCCCCTCGGCCAAACAAGTCATTATTAATTAATAGACAGCCAATGCTACATAATCTCAAGCCCGAAATCCGAAAGGATATCTCAATGTGTCTCGATGTGAAAGCAGTAGCGATAGCGCAATTAGACTAGGCCTGCAAACCCTTTCATGAGAACATTTTATGCTATAGTTTAGGTACGAAGACACTTTTTCCAAATTTTCGTTTTTTCTCAGGCTCGCAAGGGTAGGGTTCTACATTTGTGCAAAATTTCATTTTTCTAGGTATCATGGAAGTACCCGAACATTTGTGTCAGTGAGTCTCTGTCTATATATATATATTATGAATGGTCGATTCACATTTTTCGCTAATTTTAGGGTGCTCTATTTTGGCCCCTAAAGAAGCCAGAAAGTTGCTGTTGCAAAATTTGGTAGATGGGCCCCAGGCAAGGCCAAGAAAAAAATTTGGTTGACCTAGGTCCAACAGGAGCGCTACAGCAACAGCTCAAAAATGCCAATTTTGCGGTTTTCTCTGGTTCGAGAATATCTACTGGGCAGCGCACGAGGCAACTTGGCGCGTGCGCTACCGCGCACGTTGATGTTTTCTAACCATCTTGATGGTTTTAATAAGCAACCACGTTTTATATAAAGTAAGTATATTAAGTAAAATATTAAGTAAGACCTTTTCATAATAAATACTCATGTTGCATGTTCATTATTAAGAAAGCACTTTGGGTCGATCCCATTTTTTTTAGCGAAAATTTTGTCACGAACGAGAATGAAAATTTTACTATAGTGAAATTGTCAGTATTCATTATGATTAATTTTATAATGACGTGTTTTGGAACATTTTTGATAAACCGTCTTTATGGTTACTAACAAACGATGTTTCATATTAATGATAAAATTCATTATTAAATAACCTTTGGTTATAAGAGATTTTTTGTAACTGACTTATTGAAAATACATGTACAAAGAATTTTGTGCGTGTATATTCATTAACGTAAGTCAAGTAAAAGGAGTATACCCATTATACTTCTTTAACGCAAATAGATGGTATTCATAAAAATAAAGATAAAATATATGAAATGAACGAAAAAGGAATTGAAAAATTCACTTTCAAAAACAATTTATAATAATTGTGAATCGAATGAAATATATATAAATATATCAAAGAATGTATAAAATACACATATATATTATAAATATATATGTTTAAAACATTATTTTAAATATTATTCTATTCTATCTCAAAGATTAAGCCGTGCATGTCTAAGTACAAACGAATTAGCAGTGAAACCGCAAAAGGCTCATTATATCAGTTATGGTTCATTAGATCGTTAACAGTTACTTGGATAACTGTGGTAATTCTAGAGCTAATACATGCAATATAAACATGGACCTTTTGGAACGTGTGCTTTTATTAGGCTAAAACCAAGCGATATCTCTTCTGAGGCATCGTTACAATGGTTGAACTCTAGATAATTTGCAGATCGTATGGTCTTGTACCGACGACAGATCTTTCAAATGTCTGCCCTATCAACTATTGATGGTAGTATCTTGGACTACCATGGTTGCAACGGGTAACGGGGAATCAGGGTTCGATTCCGGAGAGGGAGCCTGAGAAACGGCTACCACATCTAAGGAAGGCAGCAGGCGCGTAAATTACCCACTCCCAGCACGGGGAGGTAGTGAGAAAAATAACAATACAGGACTCATATCCGAGGCCCTGTAATTGGAATGAGTACACTTTAAATCCTTTAACAAGGACCTATTGGAGGGCAAGTCTGGTGCCAGCAGCCGCGATAATTCCAGCTCCAATAGCGTATATTAAAGTTGTTGCGGTTAAAACGTTCGTAGTTGAACCTGTGCTCCATACGGGTAGCACAACTATAATATTGGTTCGTGCGTTACCTTATGTTTTGCGAGCGTATTACCGGTGGAGTTTTAATATATATTTTATCAATTTATTGATTTGAATATATATAACTCCTATTTAAACCTGCTTCAATGCTCTTTACCGAGTGTTGTTGTGGGCCGGTACAATTACTTTGAACAAATTAGAGTGCTTAAAGCAGGCTTCAAATGCCTGAATATTTTGTGCATGGAATAATGGAATAAGACCTCTGTTCTACTTTCATTGGTTTTTAGATCAAGAGGTAATGATTAATAGAAGCAGTTGGGAATGGGGGCATTAGTATTACGACGCGAGAGGTGAAATTCTTGGACCGTCGTAAGACTAACTTAAGCGAAAGCATTTGCCAAAGATGTTTTCATTAATCAAGAACGAAAGTTACAGGCTCGAAGGCGATCAGATACCGCCCTAGTTCTAACCATAAACGATGCCAGCTAGCAATTGGGTGTAGCTACTTTTATGGCTCTCTCAGTCGCTTCCCGGGAAACCAAAGCTTTTGGGCTCCGGGGGAAGTATGGTTGCAAAGCTGAAACTTAAAGGAATTGACGGAAGGGCACCACCAGGAGTGGAGCCTGCGGCTTAATTTGACTCAACACGGGAAAACTTACCAGGTCCGAACATAAATGAGTAAAACAGATTGATAGCTCTTTCTCGAATCTATGGGTGGTGGTGCATGGCCGTTCTTAGGTCGTGGAGTGATTTGTCTGGATAATTCCGATAACGAACGAGACTCAAATATATTAAATAGATGCATTCAGGATTATGATGTTGAAACCTTATATAACCTTCTAATATGACAACAGTAAAATGTTTGATTGTTTGAATGTGTTTATATAAGGTGGAGTCGTACCTGTTTGTTTGTCCCATTAATACGGACACTAGCTTCTTAAATGGACAAATTGCGTCTAGCAATAATGAGATTGAGCAATAACAGGTCTGTGATGCCCTTAGATGTCCTGGGCTGCACGCGAGTTAAGGACCGCTTCCTTTAAGTTATCAAAAAAAAAAATATAAATAATAAAGAAAAGACTTTGTGTTTTGGATATTAGTAGCTTTATTGATTTTCTATGCGATCAGATTCGTCTTCCGAATTAGACTAACTGCCCTGAACATTTACAAGCTTCATTACACCTAGGTACATGGATTTTGGGGATCTATGGGAAAATGCTTGTGCAATCAAATTGGCAAGATTAATGCAGGTGGCAATTATACATAAATGAGCCGGCTGCAATTATTACGAATTGAAACATTGAACTCTTATTGAAATCTGAAACTATGAGAATTGAACATTAAATAAACTGCTACTGAGAATTTTGAATAATCTTAACTCTTAAGCTATGTGAAAATTATTGGTGTAATTATTGTTAATCGCTACACGTAACTCCTCCCCCTTTAGTGGTTGCCATCGGCCAGATGAAATGAATCCTTGCAGGTTCGTTGACTTGGTTACTAGTTGGGATGTTTGGTGACGATGAATTAATAGGTTCTAGGTTAAATTGATTTCTTCTAAGAAGTTTTTTGTAAATTATGATGCCTGTAAGTATCAGAAAGGATGCTTGGATGATAATAGCAATAGTAACTGTTGTTTGATGATCTTCCAGGTTGACAAACGGGGTTGAAAATTCTATGGATTCTCTTTCGGCAAACTGATGATTATCCAATTTCTTTAGGTGTATGGTATTTACGGGAAAGGAAGCATTTATTTCGTTGAATATTGCTGGATAGATGTTTATTTCGTCCCAATAGGTGTTCTGCTCGGAGGTATATATTACATCGTTGATCTTTATTTCGCAATTGTTGAATTGAATAAGGACTGATCCTTTGAGTTTCTGTTTCTCGGGGCCGCAAGTGGTGAAAATTGTAGTTTCTGGTACGTTCATCAAAATGATATAGTTGGGTTCCGGCTGCAGAATTTCAATGGACATTTCGCTGTCGTGAAGTTCGCAATGTGCTGGTTCGCTGTTGATTAGGCTGCCTATGCAACGGGATTCGCTTGTTTTTTCTTGATGGATAGTTTCGTAGCAGTAATAGATTCCTTCGATGTTCTTGCATTTTTTGTCGAAATATTGAATATTGTTTGGGTTGAGGATAAGGTAGGGTTTTGAATTTATTATTTTTTTCTCTTTTGTAGGTAAGGGTATAATACGGAATAAGGAGTACGTTTCATTGGAAATCTTTGGGATTTGAATGTTAAAAATAATGTTTGTATTGTTGTAGTATGCTTGAAGGCCTAATAATTCGTAAATATGTTCATCTGAAGTTATTTCTATATTTTGTTTTTTGAAAAAGTCGTTTATTTCTGATAGTTCTGTAGGACTTAATATTTGTTTGGAGATAATATTTAATTTAGCAAAAATTACAGCTTCCGAAATACTACTAATATGATCATTGAGTATATCTATATTAAAATTTATTTTACTTAAAAACTGTAAATATTTGAACTGTACTTCTTCAAATCTGATTTTATTTTGATATTGGTCTTGTGTGTGTTTCAGATAGTCCGAAATTGTTTGTTGCTGTTTATTTATGTGTAATGTTATATTGTCAAAGCGCTGAATCATCCCTTTGTTAATTTTGGTTTGTTGATTAATTTCATTTTTCATGACATTTTCCTTTGCTATAAGGGAATCTATTTGTTTATTTAAGCGTACCGCGTCGTTAGCGTCCATGTTTCCGGTTATACCTTTTATTACTGTTCCAAGTCCGTCGATAAGGCCTCTTTTAATCCTAAATCTTGGCATTAGTATTTTCAGTTTGTGTTCAAGCTGTTGTAATTTCGCCTTTGTTATTTCTACCATGTTAGTCATTTCATCTACCTCGTTTATTGTAGTTAGTGAGTCTGTTATAGTCTTTATGTTTTGTTCGTATTGGTCAAGTCGTACAATATGCAGTAAATTGTGGTTTCCCTGTATAAGTCTGGCAGTACCTAGTCGCATGGGAAGAAGTCCTTGGTTATTGGTCAGGTCTTGTAACTCCATTCTCTGACCTAGTATCTCCGTTATTAATCTGAAATTTCCGTTTTTTCTTTAATTTGGATTTATGAAGTTTTTTATTTTTACTAGTTATTACCGTTACAAAGTTATTCTTTTTTATCTTATGTTTCGAGAATCTAGGGGTTAGTTTGTTTCTTCTACACTCTTTCCGATATACGCTAACACCGGTTTTACATTCCGTAGGGGGTTCTCTATTTTCATTGATTTTTTCTATGTTCTCTTTAGTTAGTTGTGCGATTTGTTTTTCTATTGTTGGGTAAATTTTTGTTTGGAATTCATGCAATTTTTCAAGATATTCGTGGACGTTTTGATGTTTTAGATTCTTATTAAATTTGTAAGTTCGACCATAGAAAACCTCGTAAGGTGTCAGTTTTGTAGCGGAATGAATAGAGTTATTGTAGGTTATGAGGGTTTCATTGAGAATATCTTCATGTTCCCTTTCTTTATTTTGGTTGTATATAATTCTATAAATCTCTGTCAGAGTTGAATGTAACCGTTCAACTGGTGAGTTACTGCTACTTTGTTGATAGGATGTAATGTGTAGTTCAATGCCATATTGTTTGCACAGGTCGTTGAAGATAAGGGCTGTGAATTCGGTTCCTGGATCGGCGACTAATTTTCTGGGGATGCCGTGGAGGCTCATATAGTGTTTTAAAGCTTTAATAATTGTGAGGCTATTTCTAGCAGATAGTGTGTATGCTGATGAGAATTTGGAAAATTTGTCAAAGATGGTTAAAATTTCCTGATGATTAATGGTGTAAACGTCGACATGCAGGATGTCTAACGGTTTTTTAGGATTTTCGGGTATCATATGCTGAATTTTGGGAGGACTTCTGTCGTACTTTAGCGTTTGGCATATTTCACAATTATTGATAATTTGGGAAATTTTATTTTTCATAAAAGGAAAGTAATATTCCCTTTTTAGGTGCATTAAGGTTTCATTAATGCCCCTGTGATTGTTATTACTATGGTAATCATTGATAATTTTATCTTGCTCATCATTTTCGGTGATATCTTTGAGCAGTTCGGTACATCGAATGAGTTTGGAACTTGGAGATTGTGAGAAATATTTTGAGTATACTCTCTGAATTTCTTTAAAGATGTCGTCGCTAGTGTAAATAGCAGTCAAGTTATTTGGTGGGAGATGTTTCTTAAGGATATCTATTATAATTTCTTCTGAAAATGTGGTTGATCTTATTACTCTTCGTTGTTTATTTTTAAAGGGCATCGAAAGGGATACTTGGGGTTTTTTGTTAGAAATTTCGAAAATGAGTTGAAGGGAAAATTCGTTTAATGGTCTTTCAGAAATGTAAATACCATCATTCAAATCTTCCTCTGCAGAATGTATGGTTGTGCCTACTGTGTTGTGCAAAGAAGTGTTAGTGTTTAACTCTGCGATGTTTGTTTGTACCGTTTTGAATTCTGAAGGGTTAGTTGGTTTTATTCTACTTAACGCATCTGCATTACAATTTTGCGTTCCTTTTTTGTAGACAATTTCATAGTCGAATTCTTCCAATTTTAATCTCCATCGAACTAATCTAGACTTTGGATCTCTGAGGTTCATAATCCATGATAACGGTTTGTGATCAGTAACAATTATGAATTTTCTGCCAAATAAATAAGGTCGGAAATATTTAGTAGCCCAAACTATGGCTAGTAGCTCTTTTTCGATTGTGGAGTAGTTAACTTCAGAATCGGTAAGTGTTCTACTTGCATAGCATATGGGTTTATCGCTTCCAATGGGGCCTTGGGATAAAACAGCACCAATTGCATAGTTACTTGCATCTGTGGTTAGTACAAATGACTTTGTAAAGTCAGGGTATTGGAGAAGTGGGTCGTTCATCAGGAGATCTTTACATGCTTCGAATGCTTTAATGTACGAATGGTTTAATGTAATTTTCCGTCCTTTCTTTAGGCACTCCGTTAATGGTTTTGTCAGTTTAGCAAAGTCTTTAATAAATTTACGGTAATAGCCTAATAGTCCTAGAAAGGATTTGATTTCTTTTTGGGTTTTAGGTATTGGGAATTCTTTAATAGCTTTTATTTTATCTGGATTTGGTTTTACGCCTTCTGTTGTAACGATGTGACCAAGAAAGGCAATTTCTTTATGAAGGAACTCGGACTTGTCTAGTTGTATCTTTGGGTTGGCCTCTCTTAATTTTTCGAAAACCTTTTGTAAGTTTTCTATGTGTTCTTGGAGTGAGGTAGAGAAGACAATTATATCGTCTAAGTACACTAGACATACCGTACCTTGTAATTCTCTCAATACATTGTCCATAACTCTCTGAAAGGTGGCTGGGGCATTTTTCAAGCCGAAAGGCATTCGCACAAATTCATAGTGTCCACCTTCTACTGTGAAGGCAGTCTTAGGAATGTCACGGGGGTCCATCTCGATTTGATGGAAGCCGCTAGCCAGGTCCAATGTGGAGAAATACATGCACTTGCCTAGTTTGTCGATGATTTCAGTAATATTAGGGATGGGATATTTATCACTGATCGTCTTTTCATTTAATTTACGAAAATCGATCACGATCCGTCACTTTTGTTTTCCACTGGCGTCTTTCTTTTTGGGGACGACCCAAACTGGAGAACTCCAAGGGGAGTAACTAGGTCTAATAATTTTTTGGGTTAGCATTTCGTTGATCTGTCTCCTCACTTCTTCTTTATGAACATAAGGATACCTGTAGGATTTCGTATAGATAGGCATGTCGTCAGTTGTTCTAATTTGGTGTTTAATTTTATTGGTGAACGTCAATTTTTCGTCTTCTTTAAAGAAAATATCTTCAAATTCTCTGCAGACTTTGAGTAGAGATTTTTCTTCTTCTGAATTTAAGTGCATAGTTCTGAGAAGGTTGGAGATATTTTTTACAGGCTCAATCCTTTCGTTCTTTGAGACATAATTGAAATTGTTTACTTCTGTAATAATTTCAGAGGAGAATTTTTGTGCTTTTAAAGGTTGTTCGATAAAGAGGGTTTGCTCTTGATCAGATATGTTTGTAATCTCAACTAGGCTGTACCAATCCTTAGCGCAATAAATTCCTTCGGAAATATAAAGGTTTGGTTTAATTTCCGTTGTGTTAACAAAAATGTCGCCTTTTTGTATGTCTACGGGCATTTCTGCCATAATTTTTGTTCTGGGAGGAATAAGATGCGTTTTTGAAGTCAAATTTGGTTTAAATTGTAAAGGGATTTTTGAATTTTTAGTTATTAGTAATTTGTTGGCAAAATCTATTTTCGCATTCAAGGCGCTTAATGTGTCCAGACCGAGAAGACCATCAAAATAATTGTGAAAACGAAAAATGAGAAATCTAATTTTTCCTGGGTGTCTAAACTCATAAAAATTTGGAAGAATGATTTCCTTATTTAAGTAATGTTTGTTAAAAATAGTGGATATAATTGTAGGGTCTGTTTTTACAATGTCGTCGGGATGGACGTGTTCAGGGTTTATAAAAGAAGAAGATGCTCCAGTATGGATTAAAAATTTTAACGATTTCCCGGAAGGGGATAATATATTAATATACGGAAGTATGGAGCCGTGTTTGTTTATATCTACGTATCCGATTGGTTTATCAAGGCGGGTAATTGAAAATTTACATCTTCTATTTCGTTAATGTCTGGATTGATCTCTTGATCGGGGTAACTTTCAGGGTTTATAGAGGGATATTGGTCTGCTTGATTTTCGCCATTATAATAATCATAATATCTATCCAGGTTAGATTTAACAGAATTATTAGACGAATCCTCACATGGTATACTTGATTCTCTTTCAGTAATATGAAACAATTCCTTACTTGTGAAATTGGGTCGAGAGTAAGATCTGAAGAAATTGTTGGGGGTTGGCCTGTTTTGATTATGGGGATGAATGGTTCTGGCATTTCCAGAAGAAGTATCCATGGGTTCGGGTTTCGGAAAAGATGAATTATTCTGTCGGTTATAGAAAACAGGTTGGTTTGGTTGAAAATTCTGTCGATTATTTTGGAAAAGTGGTTGCTGATACCTTGGTTGAAAGTTAGATGATTGAGGGAATCTTTGATTCTGATACGAGGGAAATACCTTTGTTTGATTATATCTTTGTTGTTGAACAATTGGCAAAGGATGATGTCTTTGGGGCAATCTTTGCTGCGATTGTGGTAATTGACTTTTCATGTTTGGATTATTTTGCATTGTTTTATGCACTGAGTTTCTAATAGGGTCCGATTTGGAATAATATATATTTTGTTCTTTAATACAAAATGAGAAGGCTTCCGCAAGAGTTAAAGGCTTCATTGCCCGAATTGTCGATCCAAGAGGTTCCCTTAACCCAGATAAGAATGAATTTAAGCACATTTCTGCGTAAAGGGATTTTTTCGCTGTAAGGACACTAGAATTCTTTTCGTGAATGTTTACGTGATTTGTCATGCTTGATAGCAGTTCCACGATCTCGCTGTAAAATGCTTCAATAGTCCTGTTATTTTGTTTTACTGTATGAAGATCTCTGATTAAAGAGGTTTCATTTCTTTTATCCGAGTAATGTAGTATGAGATTTTCTTTGATTTGGTCCCAGTTTAAAGAAGTTCCGTACATATTTAAGATTTCGTTAGCCGGTCCCACAATTTTATTTCTAACTAGCAGGCCCGGCAATGCTTCTCTATTGCCCAGGAAATAGTGAACTGTACTGTAATGTTTTTAATGCAATGGGTTTTTAATGATTTGTCCTTAGGTGAGCTGTAGGGCTCAGAAGGCGAATTTCCGAAAACCATAAGTGCTCATGTAATACCTGTAGGGAACCTCTTTACCAAGTGTGAGTTGTTAAATATTAAATCTTCTTACAATAAGAATTTGAGAAACATTGATCAGTCAGCGAGTGGGTTTTGGCTTTTGGCTTATGATTCTCTGAATAATACATGGTTCGGAACAATGTTTTTTAACACCCCTTCAAAATTTTTTTTTTGTATGTTTCAAGATGGGTAGGGTCCAAAATGCAATCTTCGTTCCGCGTTGTCCCCCGTGTCATCGATATTTACCTTAATTTCCGTTAATATTTTCATAATGCCTCTTGACCGATATTTTACATTAGGTAATCCCGTGACGGCAAATGCAGATATACTCAAAAATATTTCTATAATCATTATATTTTCGCCCAAAACTCATATAACGGTACAGAATCTATCTGACATATGCATATTAATTCGCATCTACGTTCTCTTGCGAACATTTTGATCTAATTATTTTTTTTCTGCGATAAGTAGTTTAGAAGATTATCGGATTTTAATCTAAGTACTTACATGTTAAAAAATTTTACTTGAAAAAACTGAACAAATTTATTTCACACTAAAAGCCGTATAACGGTTAAACACAGAAAATTGAAATGTTCCCATGAAATATATAGCACATTATGCTAAAGCATTTAAACAAAAAATCAGGCCCCCCGCACCAACCTACAACCCCTCTATAGACAAATACGCAAACTACCCATTTATACGATATTCGAATGAAAAAAGTCTGTTGTAAAGTTTCTTTAAGAAGAAAAAAAAATATGCCATTTAATAGTACTCAGTAAGAGCTTTAATTTGATACCTCACACGTCCCAATTTGGACAACCCCAAGGGGGGTGTCTACCACGCCCACCCCCCACAACCCTCCCGCAAATATAAAAAGTACAGAAAAACCTAACTGTAGTTGAATACAACGTTGTGTCAAAATTTCAAAGCAATCGGTGGAGAACTTTCGGAGATTAGCGGAGTCTAACAAACGGACCGTAGCAGTAATTGACCGTAGGCTGAACCGCTAGTTACAGATATTATGTCGAGAATTTCGTCAACGTTATCGAGGAAGTCGAACAGTAATCTAGGATTCCCGTCAAATTTGGGGAGATCTTTAATAGCATCCGGGACTCGTAAACTATTATAAATATCAGTAGTAGTAACAGTTGCAGGGCCAGGAGTACCCTGCGAACCGCCCCCTGCGCTAGTCATGATTGGTTTTTCAAAAATACCTTCGGGTTTACTATTTGACGCTTTAGGTTTCTTAAAAATGCCTAATAAGTTTTCAAGAGAGAAAGACCGCTTTGATTCAATATATTTCACTTTTGGAGTGACAAAAACACTTTCACTATCACTTGATGATTCACTTTCACCTGCAGTTTTCTTAAATTTAGTTAATTTTAAAATTCCTTTATTTGTAGGGTATGGACTTGAAGGAGGGTTTCTTTTTCTTGAATGCATACGGTAATCGGGATTGTAGAGGAAAACAATATTCAAATTTGACTTACGTGCAAAATACTATCATTTTTCCAGCGATGTTCTTTCGATGAAAGGTGATGACAGTTGATCCAATGCTCCAATCGATGATCCGTCGATGGGTATGGTCTGGGCGATGTTCCTTCGTCCTTTAATGCACACAAGGTTTTCTTCGCAAAGTTTTTCACACAATTCTTTTACCGTACACTCGTTTCACTCTTTTGTTTTAAACACTGCGCGATAGTTTTTACTTGCATCGATAAACCGTCGATTTTTCGCGTTTTGTGTTTAAGGATTCATAGAGTGAATCCTACCGGCTGCGCCAGTTAAGGACCGCTTCCTTTAAGTTATCAAAAAAAAAAATATAAATAATAAAGAAAAGACTTTGTGTTTTGGATATTAGTAGCTTTATTGATTTTCTATGCGATCAGATTCGTCTTCCGAATTAGACTAACTGCCCTGAACATTTACAAGCTTCATTACACCTAGGTACATGGATTTTGGGGATCTATGGGAAAATGCTTGTGCAATCAAATTGGCAAGATTAATGCAGGTGGCAATTATACATAAATGAGCCGGCTGCAATTATTACGAATTGAAACATTGAACTCTTATTGAAATCTGAAACTATGAGAATTGAACATTAAATAAACTGCTACTGAGAATTTTGAATAATCTTAACTCTTAAGCTATGTGAAAATTATTGGTGTAATTATTGTAAACCGCTACACGTAACTCGCGCGCTACAATGAAAGTATCAACGTGTATTTCCTAGACCGAGAGGTCCGGGTAAACCGCTGAATCACTTTCATGCTTGGGATTGTGAACTGAAACTGTTCACATGAACCTGGAATTCCCAGTAAGTGCAAGTCATTAACTCGCATTGATTACGTCCCTGCCCTTTGTACACACCGCCCGTCCCTACTACCGATTGAATTATTTAGTGAGGTCTCCGGACGTGATCACTGTGACGCCTTTGTGTGTTACGGTTGTTTCGCAAAAGTTGACCGAACTTGATTATTTAGAGGAAGTAAAAGTCGTAACAAGGTTTCCGTAGGTGAACCTGCGGAAGGATTATTATTGTACTAATGAAACCTTCAAAAATAATAATAAAAAGCAATATATGGAATTGATGGATGTGATATGCTTTATTTGTACTTAAAAAATAAATAAGTGAACAAAAAATATTTCATTTTTTCTAAAACTATGAAATATTAGACATTCGCCAATAAAGATCATATAAAATAAACACATTAAATATAATGATACAATATTATAAAAAGATAAAAAAAAAAAATGAATACTCTAAGCGGAGGATCACTTGGCTCATGGGTCGATGAAGAACGCAGCAAACTGTGCGTCATCGTGTGAACTGCAGGACACATGAACATCGACATTTTGAACGCATATTGCAGTCCATGCTATCATCAAGTACTTTAAAAGTGCTGCATGGACTACATATGGTTGAGGGTTGTAAGAATTTTCCGAAAGAGTTGCTAAATTATATATAATTATATAATTTTTAGCATATGTTATATCAATAGATTATCATCTATGATATTAATATAAATTATATATATATATATGAATTATTAAGAAGGCATATCTAGTATAAAAATGTAAAATTTTTGCTTCTAGAATAGCCTGAAAAAGTAAATGCTATATATTTATATATGGAAAATATAGATAAAATATAAATAAAACAACCTCAACTCATATGAGATTACTCCCTGAATTTAAGCATATTAATAAGGGAAGGAAAAGAAACTAACAAGGATTTTCTTAGTAGCGGCGAGCGAAAAGAAAATAGTTCAGCACTGAGTTATTTTGTTGTATAGGCAAATATAAGATGCAGTGTATGGAATATCTATTATCTAATATGAATAATTAACAGTCCAAGTCCTTCTTAAATGAGGCCATTTACCCATAGAGGGTGCCAGGCCCGTAGAGGCGTTAATGATTATTAGAAGGTGTTTCCTAAGAGTCGTGTTGCTTGATAGTGCAGCACTAATATGGTGGTAAACTCCATCTAAAACTAAATATAACCATGAGACCGATAGCAAACAAGTACCGTGAGGGAAAGTTGAAAAGAACTCTGAATAGAGAGTTAAATAGTACGTGAAACTGCTTAGAGGTTAAGCCCGATGAACCTGAATATCCAATATGAAAAATTCATCGTTAAAGATGTATCAAACTTATATTAATATATTGATAATGTGCAATTTCTTCATATAAGGACATTGTAATCTGTTAATATTTGAATATAAATTTATCAAAAGGTTTGCTTAGATCAGTTGATACATTTTTATGAATTTTATTCATAATAAGTATAAAATCTAATTTAAATGCAAATACGGATAAATTATTGACAGATTTCTTAATATATAACGCTAACATTTTACATGTTGTAATAACATAGATATTTATATATATTTATGTTAATTATATGCGTTTATATGATTAACAATGCTATAGATTTAGGATACCTTCGGGACCCGTCTTGAAACACGGACCAAGGAGTCTAACATGTGTGCAAGTCATTAGGTATTTAAAATAAACCTGAGGGCGTAATTAACTTAACTGTTTTTAAAAAATATGGGATTATATATATATAATTGAAATATATATTCCATCCCGGGGCGTTCTATACAGTTATGCATTTTGATATAAATTTTATTTATATTATATATGCCTCTAACTAGAGCGTACCTTTAGCATATATGTTGTGACCCGAAAGATGGTGAACTATACCTGATCAGGTTGAAGTCAGGGGAAACCCTGATGGAAGACCGAAACAGTTCTGACGTGCAAATCGATTGTCAGAATTGGGTATAGGGGCGCAAGACTAATCGAACTATCTAGTAGCTGGTTCCCTCCGAAGTTTCCCTCAGGATAGCTGGTGCAATTAAATATTGTATAACATAATCTTATTTGGTAAAGCGAATGATTAGAGGCATTAGGGCCGAAACGACCTTAACCTATTCTCAAACTTTAAATAGGTAAGAACCTTACCTTTCTTGATATGAAGGTGAAGGCTATGATATATTGTGCCCAGTGGGCCACTTTTGGTAAGCAGAACTGGCGCTGTGGGATGAACCAAACGTGATGTTACGGCGCCCAAATTAACAACTCATACCGATACCATGAAAGGCGGTTCTTCTGGCGACATGGAAGTCGTAATCCGCTAAGGAGTGTGTAACAACTCACCTGCCGAAGCAACTAGCCCTTAAAATGGATGGCGCTCAAGTTGTATGCCTATACATCACCGCTAAAGTATATGATTTATATAAACATAAATTTATACTAAATTTTGAAACTTTAGTGAGTAGGAGGGTACAATGGTGTGCGTAGAAGTGTTTGGCGTAAGCCTACATGGAGCCGCCATTGGTACAGATCTTGGTGGTAGTAGCAAATAATCGAATGAGACCTTGGAGGACTGAAGTGGAGAAGGGTTTCGTGTGAACAGTGGTTGATCACGAGTTAGTCGGTCCTAAGTTCAAGGCGAAAGCTCAAAAATGTTAAGTTATATAAAAATATAATACTTAATATATTGAACGAAAGGGAATACAGTTCCAATTCCGTAACCTGTTGAGTATACGTTTGTTATTAAAAATGGGCTCTTATGCTCATCCTGGCAACAGAAACAACCATAAAGAAGCCGTCGAGAAATATCGAAAGAGTTTTCTTTTCTGTTTCATAGTCGTACTACCATGGAAGTCTTTCGAAGAGAGATATGGTAGATGGACTAGAAGAGCATGGCATTTACTGCTGTGTCGATATTTTCTCCTCGGACCTTGAAAATTTATGGTAGGGTTACGCAAATTTCTTAACAGGCCGTACCGATATCCGCAGCTGGTCTCCAAGGTGAAGAGTCTCTAGTCGATAGAATAATGTAGGTAAGGGAAGTCGGCAAATTAGATCCGTAACTTCGGGATAAGGATTGGCTCTGAAGATTGAGATAGTCGGGCTTGATTGGGAAGCAATATTATGGTTTATGTACTCGTTCTGGGTAAATTAGGATTTACGCAATTTTTCTTTAATTATTTTTTTTTTAATGGAGATTGTATATATCTGTTCCCCGGATAGAAGTTTACTTAACCAATTGTGGAACTTTCTTGCTAATAATTTATAGAAATGTTAATTTTGAAAAGAATTTATTTTTTATAAATTTATAACGGCTATCAATTAACAATCAATTCAGAACTGGCACGGACTTGGGGAATCCGACTGTCTAATTAAAACAAAGCATTGTGATGGCCCTAACGGGTGTTGACACAATGTGATTTCTGCCCAGTGCTCTGAATGTCAAAGTGAAGAAATTCAAGTAAGCGCGGGTAAACGGCGGGAGTAACTATGACTCTCTGTGATGCCTGATGGTGGTGCAATGATCTCTTTTTGGGAAAATGTTTTGAAACGACACAATATATGTGAGCCGAGTTTTGTGGATTTAAGGCAGGATCTTTCGGGGGTATGGAGTCCAATTACCGAGAATGAGGTTTCCTTGTGCAAACCTGTTCTTTCTACATCACCAGGTTTGGATGGTGTTACAGCAAGGCAGTTGAGAGCAATTCCTGTGAGAGTCTTAATGAAAATTTTTAATGTTATTATGCATTGCGAAAAGTTACCTAAGTCTTTGATGAGTGCAAAAACTATTTTTATACCCAAGAAGCCAGAATCAAACAGCCCTGAGGATTATAGACTTATAACCATATCTTCAGTGTTTTTGAGGATGTTCCATAATATTTTAGCAAGACGAGTCCTTAGTACATTTAATTTTGATGAGAGGCAAAGGGGTTTCCAGAGAACCGATGGTTGTATGGATAACTCAGTGCTATTGGACATTATTATACGAATGTGCAACCATGATTTTACATCTTGTTATATTGCCTCATTGGATGTTGCAAAGGCTTTTGATTCTGTTTCACATAATGCGCTATTTAAGATTTTGCAGTGTTGTGACTTTCCACAGGAATTTATCATGTATATTAAATACATTTATTGCTCTTCAACGACTAGGCTTTGTGGTCCAAATTGGACATCGATTGAGATTAACCCATCACAAGGTGTTAAGCAAGGAGATCCTTTATGCCCACTATTGTTCAATCTTATAATCGGTGGCTTCTAAGGTCTTTACCTAGCAATATTGGATTTAAGCTAGGAGAAAGAGTTATTAATTCGGCTGCTTTTGCGGATGATATTATTTTATCTGCAGGAGTTGATTGATTTTTCGTCCACGTATTTCAGAGAATGCGGCTTGATTGTTAATTCCTCGAAATGTGTTACTCTTAGCTTGATTGGTCAGCCCAAACAGAAGGTTACAGTTGTTGGGAGAAATTCCTTCAAGGGTAATAATGCGGAAATTCGGGCACTTAAAAGGACTGAGGAATGGCGATATTTGGGTCTGAATTTTGATGGTGACGGGAGGTCTATAGTGAATCCTTCTGAGGATTTGAAGTTAAGGCTTGACAGGTTGAGGAGGGCACCTTTGAAGCCGCAGCAGCGTTTGTATGCTTTAAGAATTTACTTGTTGCCGCAATTGTTTCATAAGCTAGTTTTGGGCAAAGTATATGTCGGGACATTAAATAAATTGGATAAGTTGGTTAGAGCTTCTGTACGTAAGTGGTTAGATTTACCACATGATATTAGTATTGCTTTTTTTCATGCTGCAATTAAGGACGGCGGTCTTGGACTACCATCATTAAGATGGGTTTGTCCTTGGTTAAGGATTGTGAGGCTAAAGAAGTTCCTTTTATCTAATAACCAACATGATTCACACACTGATGCTTTTGTCCGCATGGAAATGCACAGAGCTAGCGAAAGACTTAAATGGAACGATGTTGTCATTACTAGAAAGAGAATGATTAATGACCTTTGGGCTTCAAGGCTGCATTCCAGTAACGATGGTTTTGGCCTCAGGGATGCATCTAAATTCAGGCAAGCGCATTCCTGGATTAGTGAACCTACAAAAATTATGTCTGGTAAGGATTTCCTAAATGGCATTAAGTTGAGGATTAATGCTTTACCATCTAGAAGTCGTACCGCAAGAGGGAGACCAGATCGAGATAAGCTATGCAGAGCGGGCTGTGATGCCATTGAGACCACTAATCATATTCTGCAGCAATGTGTGCGTACACACCGTAATAGAGTTGATCGTCATAATAACGTTTCAAAGTATATTGAAATGAAATTCAGGCAAAGAGGCTTTGTAGTTGAGAGTGAACCAAGGTTGAACACCTTGGATGGCATTAGAAAGCCAGACATTATTGCCTATAAGGATCAAACTGCAGTGATTTTGGATGCACAAATAGTTACTGATTCACGTAATTTAGATGAAGCTCATGAAAGAAAGAAGGCGTATTACAGTGGCTCTAATGTTGTAGAAATGGTTAAAAGGCGATTTAATGTTTGTCAAAACAGCGACGCTTAACTGGAGGGGGATATGGAGTGAGTCGTCAGTCAAGGATTTAACATCTGAAAGAATCATCAACAAAGGAGACACGATGATTTTGAGTATAAGAGTGATATCGTATGGAGTCAGTTCCTTTCAAATCTTTAATAAATCAACATCTAGAGGAGTCCGACGTGAATATTCCAGCAGGGATGTGGGTGTGACTTGAGCAATACTTTCAGGCTAAAAATTTATTTTTCCTTCCCTTTTTTTCCTTTCTTTCACTTTTCCATTTATTTCCTTCCCTTATTATCCTTGTTTCCCTTTTTCTTTTTATTCCGTAAATGTGCTGCTTACATTCTTAAGCATAATAAAATGAGTGGTGTTTTTTAGTGAGTATGCATGGTGCGAGTCTCACATAGTTTATACCTTTGGGTATATTCATCCATAAAGGATTTTTCACCACTCATTTACAAAAAAAAAAAACAAAAAAAGGTTGCCAAATGCCTCGTCATCTAATTAGTGACGCGCATGAATGGATTAGCAAGATTCCTACTGTCCCCATCTACTATCTAGCGAAACCACAGCCAAGGGAACGGGCTTGGAATAATTACCGGGGAAAGAAGCCCCTGTTGAGCTTGACTCTAGTCTGGCAGTGTAAGGAGACATAAGAGGTGTAGCATAAGTGGGAGATGTGTATGATTTTTTCATGCATATCCAAAATGAAATACCACTACTCTTATTGTTTCCTTACTTACTTGATAAAATGGAACGTGTTTCATTTACATAGCCATTATACGGATATATTTTTAATATATTTTATGGTATTTTGTTTTGTTGCAAGCTTCTTGATCAAAGTACCTAAGAGTTTGTTATATACACCAAACAAATTCTAATGAAATTATATTGAAATTATTTTTTAAAGAAGGTTTTGTATTTAAAGTAATTAAATTTGGTATAACTCTTATACTCTGGTATGATCCAATTCAAAGACATTTACAGGTTGGGAGTTTGACTGGGGCGGTACATCTCTCAAATAATAACGGAGGTGTCCCAAGGCCAGCTCAGTGCGGACAGAAACCACACATAGAGCAAAAGGGCAAAAGCTGACTTGATCTCGGCGTTCAGTACACGCAGAGACAGCAAAAGCTCGGCCTATCGATCCTTTTGGTTTAAAGAGTTTTTAACAAGAGGTGTCAGAAAAGTTACCACAGGGATAACTGGCTTGCCAAGCGTTCATAGCGACGTCGCTTTTTGATTCTGTGATGTCGGCTCTTCCTATCATTGTGAAGCAAAATTCACCAAGCGTTGGATTGTTCACCCATGCAAGGGAACGTGAGCTGGGTTTGGACCGTCGTGAGACAGGTTAGTTTTACCCTACTGATGACAATTGTTATTTCGACAACATTCCTGCGTAGTACGAGAGGAACCGCAGGTACGAACTAATAGCACAATACTTGTTCGAGCGAACAGTGGTATGATGCTACGTCCGTTGGATTATGCCTGAACGCCTCTAAGGTCGTATCCGTGCTGGACTGAAATAATAGTAATGGGGCGATTGTATTGTGTAGGCAATAAATCATTAAAAGTTTATAACTATATGTTATAAACGATAATGGATCTGTGAAGCCAATGTGTTATAGAACATAGTTAACATGGATTGTATGAAAGTAACATCTGTATGTAAAACTAGTTCAATAACTAACTATCATGTAGTACGATGACAATGCCCAGAATCAATTGTAAACGACTTTGGTAACAGGCAAGGTGTTGTAAGTGGTAGAGCAGCTGCCATACTGCGATCCACTGAAGCTCGTCCTTTGCTTGACGATTCGTCCCCGATGGCCTTCCTTTTTATAGGTGGTCTGTATACAACTTGAAATGTTGTAAACATATAATATTTCATATTAAATAAATATTATATGAATATATAATATAAATATGAATATTATATAAATTTTATAAATATATATTATTATAAAATAAAAATATAAAATAATCTATATAAATAAAAATGTAAATGTCCGTTTGTTAGACTTCGCTAATCTCCTAAAGTTCTTCACCGATTGCTTTGAAATTTTGACACAACGTTGTATTCGACTACAGTCAGGTTTTTCTATACTTATAATATTTGTGGGAGGTTTGTGGGGGGTGGGGGTGGTAGCCACCCCTCTTGGGGTTGTCCAATTTAGGCCGTGTGAGGTATCAAATTACAGGTCTTACTGAGTACTATTAAATGGCATATTTTTTTTTCTTCTTAAAGAAACTTTACAACAGACTTTTTTCATTCGAATATCGTTAAAATGCGTAGTTTGCGAATTTGTCTAAAGAGGGGTTGTAGGTTAGTGCGGGGGGAATGATTTTTTGTTCAAATGCTTTAGCATAATGTTCTACATATTTCATGGGAACATTTCAATTTTCTATGTTTAACCGCTATACAGGCTTTAGTGTGAAATAAATTTGTTCAGTTTTTTCAAGTAAAATTTTTTTACGTGGAAGTACTTAAATTAAAATTCGATAATCTTTTAAACTACTTATCCCAGAGAAAAAATAATTAGATCAACATGTTCGCAAGAGAACGTAGATGCGATTTAATATGCATATGTCAGATAGATTCTGTACCGTTATATGAGTTTCTAGCGAAAATATAATGATTATCGAAATATTTTTGAGTATAACTGCAATTTGCCGTCACGGGATTAATATAAAATATCGGTCAAGTGGCATTATGAAAATACCTACATGACTATTTATTATTAAGAAAACACTTTTCTCCACGTTTTTGTTAGCGATTTCAATTTTGGGTAGAGTTTTAGGGTAGTAAACTTGGATGGATTTAATAATTTACTTTTGGGGTTTTTAAATTTAGAATGACTGATTGGGGATCTCTCCGGTGGGTTAAGAGATGTTCATTTGGATTTCATTTTTGGAGGTGCTGTGGGTGGGGGTGGTAACCAAACCATCTCATTAGGGGTAGTCCAATTTGAGGCGAGTGTGATATCAAATTAAATCTCTTGGTAAGTACTATTAAAAAGGCATAATTTTTCTTTTAAGTTTACAACAGACTTCATTCATAATTCGCAATGAGCTGCGTCGATTTATTTGCGTTTGAGTGAAAATATTGAATTCTATCCATGAAAGATGTAAAACACTATGCTAAAGCATAATTAAAAGAAAATTCAACCCCCACCCATCGTATCAACGTGCACCTGCTTTATACCACAAGTTCGAAAAGCACGCGTTTTCACGATAAAATGTCTATTATAAAATTTCTTGCAGAAGAAAAAAAATATGCCATTTAATAGTAGGGGAGCGGCGTACAATGTGCCTATAGTTTTGAGTTTAGAGCTCTTAAGGATATTTAAAGGAGGTTTAGATCGTGAGTGAAGGCATGAGTTGAAAGGAAATTTACTAAGCTTTGTAATTACAAAAGCAAAAACTGCAGGGACCTCTTTGTGCCACATTGCACGCACACGCGTACAATGTGGCGCACTATTAAAAGTGTAACATCTGCGTGGAAAAATAAAGTAAATACAATAGATATTCAATACTTTTCAAAAATTTATTAGAATAATAGGATAAATATGTGAAAAAATCGGCTTAATCATCATAGTCGAAATCGCAATGAATGCAAATATAGAAACCAGTGGATATATTAGCACATTTCAAGAGCTTTTTCAGTTTTTCCTCGGCACTAAGTAGAGTATTAATGTATGTTCTGGACTCATTTTACGTGGATTTTTAAAGGGGAGTGAAAAGTTGACCAAAAATGGTCTCAAAAGCTCGTCGTCTACGAGTACGAGCAGTTTCAAGGTCGATGACGTCATGAAAGCTCAGGGTTTGTGTCAAGGGTGTTCGATGTTGGTATAGAATCTAGGGTCTAGTCGGGGGCGTATCTAGGATCATGATGCGGATCACGGTCCCACCCCCGCTAAAAGCTTTACCCCCTCCTCTTGAGGGCGAACCCGATTACGCAATGTTGTGAGATATCCCCACCGCAGGTGCAGCGGTGAGTCATCATAATCATGATTGAACATGCCCGCTTGGTGGGTGGTCATCCTTACGCAATGTTATACATATGCAAAGTCTTATCTGCACTCTGCTAGAGTTGGATCCCCAAATTGTTTACACAGGTGCAGCGGTGAGTCATCATAATCATGATTGAACATGTCCGCTTGGTGGGTGGTCATCTAGCAAATTTGTTTATGCAGAAGGAAAACTTTTAGACTTTATATCTAATCAGCAATATTCAATATTTATCAGTTGGTCTTCAACCTTTATCGAGTTAGTATATTTGGTGGGAATTAAATTTTTAAATATAAATTCTAAGTGAAAAGATGTGGATGTGCTACGCAGCAGAATCTTGGCCAGAGGCTGTAGATTTGAACAGTGCAGTTAGACGTATTCAAGAACAATTTGAATGTTATCAGGAAGATGCAATACTTAACCAAAATAGAGGATATACCTCCAGTGATGAACAATATTATAAAGATCGTGCAGAGTTATTTAATCGGGGTGTTATTTTGTGTGAAAAGTATTTATGTGATGATATAAGTTTGGAAGCATTCTGTGACCTACTAGTTTGCATAAAGTTAGAAGATTTTCTATGGAAGTTGAAGGAATTTCTACCTGAACATCTTGTATTAAAATATCAATTGTCGCATACTGATATTTCCAATATTCATGACTATATTAGTTGTACTGGGTGCGCTTTAGGGGATGAACTTCGAGATTATGTTTATTTTGACATACCTCTAACTAAATAGAAAGAGACAGACTACTAGGAGTGAAAGGGACAAATATAAAAAGCTGCTATAAAAGAGTGCGTGGCCAAGACTCAGCTCAGTTCATCGAGTTCCTTTAAAGTGATCAGTTCAATTTGTGCAAAGCAGTGAAAATGGCTCAACCTCAGCAGAAAGTAAAACGCAGCATTACTGCTGCAGAAACATCACCCCAACCAGCAAACAGTGGAGCATTAGAAGTGCTCAACAATTACGGGTTCAATCCCTACATCAAAGTATCTGACATGGAGCAGCATACAGCTTATAAAATACATGGCATCAGGAAAATTACAACAAAATATGGAGACCGCATCATAGTGGAGTTGCAGAATAAACAAATGTTCCTGCCGGCTAGATATGGCAACTTACCAGAGAGCACACTGGAGGAAATCAGACAACAGGGCAACTATTATGTGACAAACTTGGGTCCTCTTGGTGAATCATTTAACCTATGCTTTACTCAACAAGATAACGCCCAAAATTTTGATTTGTCATGCTTTCAACCCAATCATTATTATATGAATTATTAAAAAATAAAATGTATTATATATAAAAACAAAAAAAAAAAACCTTTCTTATTTCCCAATGATATCCCCTGGCCCTCCCAAGTTCTATAAATTGGATTGTAATGCTAGTAAAATGTTAGTCTGCATGAGGTGCTGATAATGAGTAGTTATAAAGATACTACCAAGCTGCTAAAGGAAGACGGTGATGAAGGAAATAGATCGAAAGAATTAAAGTATCAGATAAAGTCTGCTACAGCTAAATCAGTTTTCAGATCAGTTTGCAAATTAGGGCAAGCATCTGGAACTAAAAATACTTCTTCAGTACGCTACCAACAGCTGAAAGATAATAGCAAAAAGTAATTATTTAACCCAACTTCGTAAACAGGAAAACTAAATATTGAAATTACAGATGAAGATTTTGGAATTTCTTGACGATTATTCAAATGTTCTGCTAGAGGAGCATAGGGATAAAATAGAAGACCTCTACCAATTTCTGCGTCAATATGAGAATATTGATAAAGTAAATTCTAAATATGGTGAGCATTACACAAACTGCTCATGGTCGAGAGATGATGCAACCGCAGGACCAGATACTTGTGGATGTCATACTGCAGAGCGGTACAAGCAAGAAATTCAGCATCTAATAAATTTTTATACGAGGATCACACGAAACAACTGTAGAGAATGCAGAAAAGGGTTCGATTTATATTAAAACCGAAAGTGCATATTATGCATGTGTGGAGCTTTGCATATAGAGCTAGCCGTAAGGGAGAATGGCATATATGCGCAATCGATAGGCTTCGCTTCCAACAGAGAATCTGCAATACAAGTAAAATTCTGGAACCAATATTGAATCAACATCATATCACGATAAAATAAATAAAACACTATTTTATGTTTTTAAAAATGACTTTTATTTCTATTAATTATAATACATCGTTCACATTTATCCAGGAATTATGTTTTGATGAAAACCCCAACCATTTAACATAAACTTTATCGCCTGTGCGTCTTAAAATTTTTTCGACAAGGTACACTTGTGGATGCTTGACTTTTAGCAATTCCTTTTCATAAAATCCTCCTTTGATTGGGTTTCCCTGATAGTCCTCAAGCTGATATGTCACTGGGTTGGTCACTTGAATTTTAGAAATCTTGAAAATTTCCGTAGTCCAGTTTGGTGTATAGCCTTTTTCGAATACATGTTTATATTTGCTAATACGAACAGAATCTCCTACTTTATATCTAGGCATGTCAGCAATCTTTATGTGATTATACACTGTATTAAGAAGCTGCTTTTCATTGGTTAAATTAACATCACACGGACGCATTTGGATTGTTCGATGCTTTTTCGTATTGTATTGAAATAGTAGTTCTTTTATCATATGAAACCATTGGTAAGATCCATTCATGCTAAATTCCTTCCACATCATGTTCTTGAAAGTTCGATTGAATCGCTCAACTATTGATGCTTTAAGCGATGTATACGTTGAGTAGTGATTAATTTTACGCCTCCTCATCAATTTTTGAAAGTGTAAGTTGAAGAATTCCTTTCCATCATCAGTTTGCAAATTTTTGGGTACGCGTCCTTCTCTAAATATAGATTCCATTGCTTCAGCTACTTCAACACCAGTCTTTCGTTTTCTTGGAACAGCCCACGCATACTTGGAGAAGGTATCAATTATAGTTAGCAAGTAGCGATACCCGTTGTTCACATGTTTATATGTATCCATTTCCACTAAATCCGCTTGCCATAAATCATCTAAACCTTTGATGATAACCCGGCGTCTTTTAAAATATCGACGTGCAGGCTTATGAAGCTCCTCGACAACTTGTCTCTTACTCATATTATAGGTAAATGAACTAGATTAATTGTAGCATTATGCTTTATTCATAGACGCCGCCGTCTTGCTGCTTTTGAGTTTCCTTATTATTATTAAGTATGGTAGAGAACAAATAATTCTCAATCTTTTCAATTTCACCATTAATATATAGAGTTAGATTTTCAACAGCATTTTGAATGTTTTTATTTGATTCATCGTGCTGCTTGCTCATTTCTGTATCAACATAGTTTTTAGTTGTAGCGTCAGCATTTGCTTCAGGTTCTCCAAGGTTTGTGATGTGTTTGAATGTCAAGTCATAATTTCCTGTGGGGGTTAGAAGAAATCCAATTCCTGGGGGCCCAATTGGACTTTGCTCACCAGCAGCACCAGGTTTTCCAGGAGGACCCGGGGGACCAGGGGGGCCACGAGGACCCAGCTGATGCTTAATACTCCTTGTTGATCGACCAAACTTATCAACGCTCATTTTAGAAATGAGATATAATTTTATATGCGGCGGATATTTATAGAATTATATCGGCTTCCCGCAACTCCTCAATAATTGATATTATTTCATTATCATGGCTATTATTTCCAGCTTGTTGTGAAGCTATTAGTATACGAAGCCGATCCACTAATTCATTGGGATCATCCCAATAGACATAATCAATGTTTTCCTTCGGGATCCTCATTATTCCCTCTCCTCTATGAGGTTTAGGAATGTCAACCAACTTCTTTATAATTTTTTTATATTTATAGGTATTTGTTCCCTTTATTTGCTCATTTTCATTAAAATTACGCCTGTGTAGACATGTATCGTTTAAAATTGACTGATAATTCGCCAGGTCTTCTTTACTGTAACCAGTGGGGCGTTTCATAAAAATTAGTTCAGATAATCCTTCGGTTATCTTGTATGGTTTATCATTAATAATAAGATTTTCATCAACAACTTTTAATGTTGAATTACCCATCCTCCATCCATCGCTGCTGCTATAATGAGCAACCTAAGTTTTATCAATTTTCTTACTATCGTGACTAACGAATTTTTTATATCTATTCAGTATTCGTTTGGGTGAGCTATGTTTTTTTAACTTTCCTTTTTCGCTATCATCATCATCATCTTCATCATTATCATCATCTTCATCATTATCATCATCCTCCTCATCATCATCATCATCATTATCATCCTCCTCATTATTCTCTTGTTTAGGTTCTACCTTAATTTCTTGTTTAGGCTCAAGCTTAACTGATGAGGTTATTTCTTTAAGTGTGTCGGTAATTGGCTTAAATGTTTCCTCCAATTGAGTTTCTGTTTCCATTTTACCAGTCTTGAGAGCTTTGTATTTCTTTCGTATAGCATTGCTCGTCTTTATAATATCTTTTTTCAACTTTTCATCCATGTTACTCTCAGTTTAGAGTTTTGTATGTAGGCAGCTATACAGGTTGTACAGGCTGGTAAGCTGGTAAGCTGATACAGGTAGACAGGCTGTACAGGCTGGTAAGCTGGTAACCTGATACAGGTAGACAGGCTGTACAGGCTGGTAAGCTGGTAAGCTGATATAGGTAGACAGGCTGTACAGGCTGGTAATCTGGTAAGCTGATACAGATAGACAGGCTGTACAGGCTGGTAAGCTGGTAACCTGATACAGGTAGACAGGCTGTACAGGCTGGTAAGCTGGTAAGCTGATACAGGTAGACTGGCTGTACAGGCTGTACAGGCTGGTAAGCAGCTATATATAGGCAGCTATACAGGTTGGTAAGCAGCTATTGAGCAGATAACTGTATCAGTATGAGGACTCGCACTGACTGATGATGGTAATGAATTGCGCTTTCTCTTATAGGCACATGAAGCTGTCAAATCCTTTTCGATATCGCCCATTGTCCAGAGGACTATCCTTGTCAATTACTAGGAATCCATATTTGTCCCCCCAACACTTTGCACACGCTTTTCGGAACTTTTCAAATGTCATATCAGTATTCACATGATCATTGTAAATATGTTTCAGGTTCAAGTCATCCTGTTTAAATAAAATGAGCAAGTTTGCATTATCTCGAATCAGGTGCTTCGGTATATGAGTATATGTTTGACAGAGGTAAAAACTATCAATTGCTTTATGACGACCCATGCAAAAGTAAGCTCTAATATTATTTTGTTTGTCACAAGCTACATCATCAAAGACGAAAATTGAGTTTGATTTTGCTTCTTCCGGTGGTATGACATCACAGTTGTTTGAAAACGTATAATAACCCAATCCAGATATGCGGGCCATAACTTTGCTTAAATATTCATATTTCGGTTGACTTAGCGACTTTGAGTAAATGTATATATTTTCAAAGCGTAGTCCATTAGGGTGCTCCAGTAAACTTATCATAACATTCGTCTTTCCACAGTTGGACGGTCCAACAATAATTCCTCTTATGCTGTTTGGCAGCAGCACCCCATGCTTCTTCTTCTTAGGACTTGTAGTAATATTAATATCAGCATTTCTAACCGGTAGGCAATCTTGTTGCTTAATAAACTTCATGTTGAGTACTAACAATTTTTTATAAATACTGATGCTTTTATAAATTACCCTCTAGTGTTACTGTAAACGTATGTAAAATGATTGATCACTGTGAAAAAAGCCTCATTCAACAAAAGGTCGTTGTGGGAGAAGGACTATTAAATTCTGCTCTTAACAAATTACCATTTGAATTGCATTTACCTGGCTATCAATACTGTGGTCCAGGGACAAAGTTATATAAACGGCTTGCACGCGGCGATCCTGGTATTAATCTGCTGGATGCAGCCTGTAAAGAGCACGATATCGCATATTCAAAGTATCGTGAAACAAGTAACCGTCACATTGCTGATCGTATTCTAGCAGAAAAAGCTTGGGAACGTATAACGTCAAAGGACGCTGCATTTGGAGAACGCGCTAACGCTTTACTCGTAAACAAAGTGATGAAAGCTAAAATTAAGTTCGGAATGGGTGCCAAGGCAAAAATTAAAACAAGTATCATGCAAAAGAAGAAGAATAAATTACGCCCATCATTTCGCGATGCTGTACGCAATGCTCGCAGAGTATTAAAGTTGAAGAAACCAAAAGACTTGTTGGAATCCATAAAAATAGCACTGGGCGCTGCAAAAGATGTCATCAAGAGGAGGAAAAAACAAATCAAGACCCCGAGAGTGATCCCCGTGCCTAAAGTTGGTGGGGCTTTACCATTCCTGATTCCACTTTTTGCTGGTCTTTCAGCCATGGGAGCGTTATCAGGAGGTGCGGCTGGCATAGCCAAAGCAGTAAATGCTGCAAACAACGCACGGCAGCAGTTGGAAGAAGGCAAGCGTCATAATGAGACAATGGAAGCTATAGCGTTGGGTAAACCTGGTCATGGGTTATTCCTCAAGCCATATAGGAAAGGGCTAGGACTTTTTCTTAATCCTCAGCCAAAAAACGCCTAAGGCAGCTACCCAAAAGAGCACTCAATGAACTCGATCTACGTAAATATGCACAGGATATACCACACTTTAGAGGAGTATTTATGCGAGATCAGTTACCAAAAACCCCATGGAAAACAGAGTGTGGAATTATTAATCTAGATGTTTCATCCGGACCTGGAACACATTGGGTAGCTTATAAGAAGAAAGGGGCCATCATTGATTATTTTGATAGTTTTGGAAACCTGCAACCACCACGAGAAGTTATAAATTATTTGGGTGATGCTGTGACATACAACTATATACCTCATCAAAATTTTGATTCAGTTATATGTGGACATTTGTGTTTATATTTTCTCAACGATATAATTCGATCAATGTAAAACAAGATTTAAAATGTATAAATAAAGGTATTTAAGCACATGCAGAGTCATTTCATTTCCAACAGCCATGTCGATAACATTCTCCCTTACTGGCAATACATCAGTGCTCTCAGCAGAGTATTTTCCTCCATTGGAGTTACCTGGAGATTACGTTTGTGGATTGATTGATTTTCAAACATACAATTCTATTCCTAACATTGATGAGAGAAACAATCTAATTCATGTGGGAGGTACTGAGATTGAAATACCGATCGGATCTTATGAGATTGATGATATAGAAAGTTTTATTAAGCAAAGGTTGAGCAAAATCGACGGGGGTGCAGAAATCTCAATCAAGGCTAATAATAATACTTTAAGGAGTGAGGTTAAAGCTAACAAAGAGGTGTATTTTAATAAAGAAAACTCTATCGCTCCATTGTTGGGATTTGGAAAGCGTATATTGGAAGCTAATATACTGCATACATCTGAGCTACCCGTCAATATTATTAAAGTAAACGCCATACGAATTGAATGCAATATTATATCAGGGTCATTCATAAATAACAATCAAGTGCATACGATTCATGAATTTTCCCCAAACGTGGGTCCAGGCTATAAAATAGTTGAGGTTCCTAAATATGTCATCTATTTACCTGTGAACGGATAAGTTCGATCACGCTGAAGCTCGTTGATCAGGAGGGTGATTTGATAAAGTTTCGAGGTGAAACAATAACAGTGAGATTACATTTAAAGCCGCAGAATGTTAATCTACAACAACATTAATACGGATAAATACAGCGGTAGCATACCCAAAGTTATTAGTCGCTCAACAGGCTTAAAGCGAGCAAGACGTGAACTGAGAGCTGATAATAAGCAATATCTTCAGTTATTAGGATTAATTTTGAAAAAATGAGTAGCAACATCTTGGACATCGCTGGAGGCATAAGTTATGATAATAGCATAACAAAAATTGACTACCACACCTATTCACCGTTACTCACATCATTCAAAAACAGCGATGAGATTCGTATTTCAGTACAACACCAAGATCTATATGTCTTGCCATCTGAAAGCTTTATATACATTGAAGGGTCACTAACTACCACAACAGAAGATGCGGCAAATACTTATAAGCTTGCAAACAATGCTATTGCCTTTCTCTTTGAGGAGATTCGTTATGAGATCAACGGCATAGAAATTGATAGAACGCGTAATCTTGGGATTACTACAACTCTAAAAAATTATATATCGTTGAACCAAAATGAGAGTCAAATGTTATTCAATGCAGGCTGGTCACCCGAGGAATCAATTACACTTACAAAGGAATTTTTCAATTTCTGTGTACCACTAAAGTTGCTCCTGGGCTTTGCTGAAGATTATAGGAAAATCATCACAAACGCTAAACATGAACTAATATTAATACGGAGTAGGACAGATGAAGATGCGGTCGTATCACCAACAGATGATGTAAACATTTCAATTTTTAAACTGCAGTGGCGCGTTCCTCATGTTAATGTTGCCGACCCTGAGAAATTGGCCTTGCTAAAAGTCATTGAAAGCGGTCGCGAAATAAAAATACCATTCAGGAGCTGGGATATATACGAGTATCCAGCACTACCACAGGCAACTCATCATTCATGGTCCGTTAAAACTGCATCACAGATGGAAAAGCCCCGATACATTATCCTAGCTCTCCAAACAAATCGCAAAAATGATAAAACAAAGGATGCCAGCAAGTTTGATCATTGCAAACTAACCGATGTTAAAGTACACCTGAATTCCGAATCATACCCTTACGATGATTTGAATTTGAAGTTTGATAACAATCAATATGCTCTCCTATATAATATGTACATAAAATTCCAAACTTCGTACTATGGGCGTCAGTTGCAGCCGCTCCTCTCAAGGAAGCAGTTTATTAGCGACGCGCCGATCGTTGTTATTGATTGCTCGCGGCAAAACGAAGCTGTAAAATCTGGACCTGTGGATATAAGAGTAGAATTCAAGACGAGTGAAAACGTTCCCACAAACACAACAGCTTATTGCTTGTTGCTGCATGATCGAATTGTGGAATACATTCCTTTAACTAGTGAAACTCGCAAACTAGTCTAGAATGGCATCTGCTATTGTCATTGATGTTCAAGGACTCAAACTACAAAACAGCGAATTTATTTTGAAAGAGATGGCGATTTTAAATTGTGAAAACCAAGTGCAACACTACATATTCAAAGCACCATTTCCATATAAAGACCTAACTCGATCAGAAAAGAAACAAGTTGAATGGCTCCGACACAATCTTCATGGATTCAAATGGTGTGATGGTTACATTCCATACCACAAATTAAATACTATATTCGATCAATGGCTGCCACAAGATAAAATCATTTATGTGAAGGGTGCTGAAAAGAAAAGCTGGATTCAACAAATATTTAAAAATTATTCAACTATATATTATGATGTTGAGGAGGAGGAAGGATGCCCAAATCTAACAACTTTGGAAACAAATGGCCCATCTTGCATCATACACCAAGGCAGATGTGCCTTCAAAAATGTATTTGCAATCATGGATTTTTTAAATAAAACAGTTTTTTAAACTTTATAAATTTTTTTTTATTTTACATACAATATCTTAGTCTAATTTACAATATTTTCTTATAATATATACATTAATCTACATTCATTATACTAAAATAACCCCACGGTAGCGTTTTGTTTGATTCTGGTATTAAATACCTCTTATCATCGTGAGGACTTAGCGCGATTTTAGTCTGAGTGATGGTACTAACTTCATGTTTTTGGCTCTTTATTAAATTTTGACTGATTAATTTATTTATATTACTACTCAAACATTCTACGTAATCGTCAAAAGTTATTCTATTTTTAATAACATTTCTTTTTACGCCTTTTGATTTCTTGATTTTATCCTTGCCCTCTACCCGGATCGCATACATCTTCGATCTTAATCCAACAAACTCTGTCATTATGCGACCGTTGTTTTCGTCTTTCATGAGGCCGAGAACTTTTTTATTAACTAGAGGGATGTTCCAGATGTTATTGGGTGGATAGTCACTTGTATCGAAATGGGAATGGCAGTCACGTTTAGTTATTTCGTATAAATCGGGGCAGGTAATTTCGTAAATGAGGGAATCTGTGTCAGTATAACATACTGCACAGTCGGAATTAAATTGAGGAATCATGTAGTTGTAATGGAAATCGTAAATTGTGGTTTTAGCCAAGTCGAGAATACACATACCCACATATATCAGCTTATTGAAATAAATTTCAGTCTTTTTAAGTTCAATGGCTACTAGGTTTGCATTGAAAATTGTTGAGGCCTTGAATTCGGGCTTGCAAATGAGCGCTTCAGCTCCATATCGTCCCCACCACTTGGTAACCAGCTTAACGATGCTATGTTTCCGAACATTCTCCATAGTCTTGCCGAAAACAGCGTTGTTCATGAGCTTGAAGAGATTTTTCTGGAAATCATTTTTGGCCAATGCTCGAAGTCTAGTATTTAGATCAATATAGGACTTTAGCCATGTAGACTGATTAAATTGGAGAACGCGGTGAATTTTTGTTAATTTTAATCCGTGAAGGAGTGCTTGTTTCAAACTGCGATAGTGAATAACGTATTTTGTTTTATTTGAAAGAGTGGCCATTAATTTTTTCTCTTTTGAATTTGGAGCGCTACAATGCTCGGGGCAAAAAGGAAGGTCTTTATGGAGATCGTGAAGTTCTTGGGGGTACTCTAGATCCACTTCCAGTATGTAACCCAGGGGTGAATCATCGGCTACATGTTCAACCTTAAAATTGGATACATTTTCTACCCACTTGAAGCCACTGTGAGGTAGAAGTTGAGACATTGCCCAACCGTATTGGTTATTAATATCATTATACATGAGAAATTTTGATGGTTGAGAGGGATCATAGTCGGGCATGTATTTATTGTTGGCCTTTGAGTATCTTTTAGAACATTGACTTAAACCCAAGCGAATACCTAGCTCTATAAATAAGAGAATATCTACATCAGTCAATAGCTCCAGAGTAACGTTAGTATGCTTGAGCATTGCGTCCCAAGTATACCCAGGAAGTGTATAATAGTGAGCAGGATCTAATCCATAAGTCTGACGGAAACTTGAACGGAATTGTTCGAAAACATCAGCTAGAAGGAGTACATCTGTTTTCAAATACAGATTGGAATATTCACCCAAATTCTGAATATCGAACTCCTTCCAAACGTTGCAGGCATGTGCATAATCTTCCTGGCTAATGTTAGTTTCATTTAATTTATTATAAAATTGCTGAATTTCGGGTAGTTTAGTTTCTAGAAATTTTGAAGTGCAATTGATATAATCGTAGGGATATACTGCTTTACGTGTTAGTAGATTAAATTGGGAGCCTGTTAAATTTTGAAACTGGGATTTTAAGATTGGGAAAGTGGTTAAATACGAGGAAAGGGTATCGAGGCTACTTGCCATGAATTTAAAGGAATCAATGAAGCGGAATTTAATCGTCGGGTATTCGTCTAAATGCTTAGTGAAGGAAATATACCGTTCTGTGTTAATTGGTAGGAGATCAATGCGGCCTTGGAGATCGGAAGCTATATTTTTAATAATGAAATGGGCATCGTAGCCGCTAAGGTTGTGGAAAATTACTGGGATGGTGTGACTATCCTGAAAATTAATGTTACACCCCTCGTGTGCTGGGCCTCTGTACTTACCTGTTAGATGACAGTGATCACGCACCTTTTTATCATCTGATGTGAATGGCTTCTCGCATATATGGCAGAGTTGAGCAGTTTTAAAAAGCTCAATTTCCTCAGAAGTCATCTGATTCATTGGAAGAGGGCAAAGAAAAACAGTTTCTAAATCCTCAGCAAACTGCTTCAATTCGCGCACGAACCACGCCATGCAATCATCCCCACGATATAATTTGAAAACTGATAGCGTGGGGTCATATGAACATTTAACATAAAAGGCTACACTACATGGAATATGATTTTGATACTTATTTTTATCTCTACATTCTACTAGTAAGCATTCTAAATCTGCATAAATAATAAAGGGAGCTTCTACCTTATTCCTAAAGTTCTTGAATCTGAGCTCCTTCTGGTCTTCCGTTGGTAGCCGGATTTTGGATTCGTTGAGCTTTTCACAGTCTATCACATGTTTTTCAAGTTTTTCTGGTGAGTAGAAGTAATGCAGGCAGCGGTCACAAAAGTATTTTCGCTGCACATTTTTTGATAGTTGTGATGATAGGAGTCGAGAGAGATTTTTTATCCACACGTAGTGGTACCGGACGGGTTCATCGTCATATTTGTCCTCCTCTTCCTCGCCATCCTCATCATAGTAAACGTTCTGGATCATTAGAAGGTTCACGTGTTGCTCTTTCTTTCCGATAGTAAGGTATGTGGGCAAAACTTTAAACTGCTCGTTCCGCATCTTCTGCAGAATGTATACATTGATCGAATTATTATTCTGCTTCTCGAACCGAGGAATTTGTTTGATGGTCAGTGGGAATGTGATCTTGTCCAGGTTCAGAACAGTGGAATAGTGGGGGTAGGATGACGTTCTTTCTTTATTCCAGGCAGCTTGATGCAGGGCTGACACCACCGCCCAAGCGAAACACGCATCATCTGCGTTTTGAATGTTAATGCAAGCTTTCTTATTTTCAATTTGCTTAGGCAGACTGATGTAAGAAGACCCCAACTGCTGCGTGAATGTGTTGATATTTACAGCCAAGTTGACAATGGCCGATAACGCCCAACCACTGTCTTTTTCTTGAAACTCTTGTAATTTTCTTATTATAGGCCCCACAACATTCTGGTTGAACCAATCATTTATATCAGTAGTAGTCCTGTAAATAGGAGCATTCTTTGTGTTCATATATTTGAATTCGAACACCTCCTCATCCCCTTTCATAATTTTAAACTCCCCACAGAAGCAGCTGTTCACCTTAAGAGCAGCCTCCTTCTTCAAGGCGTTACTGATGCGACGTCGAAAGAGTCCAACGCAATCCTCAAAAAAGTATTTTGGTTCCTTATGGGTCAAGTTTATAATAACCCCCGTTCTCATACTATAAATGACAAATAAAAACGTGTGGTGTTATTATGTCTAAAAATATTTTAAAGTTTCACTTACCGATCACTAAAAGCAGATTGCACTTCTTCCCATTTAACTCGGGTTGAGGTGCAGTTAGCTCTTTTTGATAAACCTGCACCAGTTATCGTTTTTATTTGGGCACGATATCCTTGCACAAGATTAATACCATTAATGTAATTTTGTTTTTCACCTACAGTCTTTGCTCTCTTTAAGTACTGCCGAAGAGCTCTTAAATGATTAGAGCATTCTTTAATACTCGGTTGAATTAATTCACGATTATTTTGAGCACTCTCAAACGCTAGTTTAGCACTTTGCACTAACTGCTTTACTTGCACCATTTTAAGTTTTTATTATATGGATCACGCGCTTGGTAAAATTTAATTTGATTTGTAGCACTAATGCCAATTCACGTCAAATGTGTTAACTCGACAAAGGTTGAAGACCAACTGATAAATATTGAATATTGCTGATTAGATATAAAGTCTAAAAGTTTTCCTTCTGCATAAACAAATTTGCTAGATGACCACCCACCAAGCGGACATGTTCAATCATGATTATGATGACTCACCGCTGCACCTGTGTAAACAATTTGGGGATCCAACTCTAGCAGAGTGCAGATAAGACTTTGCATATGTATAACATTGCGTAAGGATGACCACCCACCAAGCGGGCATGTTCAATCATGATTATGATGACTCACCGCTGCACCTGCGGTGGGGATATCTCACAACATTGCGTAATCGGGTTCGCCCTCAAGAGGAGGGGGTAAAGCTTTTAGCGGGGGTGGGACCGTGATCCGCATCATGATCCTAGATACGCCCCCGACTAGACCCTAGATTCTATACCAACATCGAACACCCTTGACACAAAACCTGAGCTTTCATGACGTCATCGACCTTGAAACTGCTCGTACTCGTAGACGACGAGCTTTTGAGACCATTTTTGGTCAACTTTTCACTCCCCTTTAAAAATACACGTAAAATGAGTCCAGAACATACATTAATACTCTACTGCACTAGAAGGAAGGACAAAATATGTCGTAGCTAAAGTGAGCAATAAAATATTTAAAAACCATACGGTCATCTTTATCATTGACGCGACTCTTTTGTCCCGTCAATGAAATTTTACGTGCTTCGCGTAAAACACTATGCCGCGGAGAGTTTGCCCTGCGCAATGTTATTAAAGGGTTAATTGCACTTAAGTGTTGCACTTAAGTACGTTGATGATTGTCACTGCTGGTTCTTGTACCAGAGCGACGTATGTCTACGCCTGCAATTAATTATTGATGTCTACGCCTGCAATTAATTATTGCGCAGGTAATAAATTCCACCTGCCCGGGACATTCGAGACGTCCGGTCGATCGCGAATCTAAGTGCAAGGTTGCACTCTGAAAATCTGCGCGTGACGGGTCAACTGAGGGCAACCCAATGATCCGATCAACGATCAAAAATTGAACGGGCAGTTCTTATCGGGACCGCGCATCGAGCGTTCACCTTTTTTCATAATTAATTTGTTTCATTTCACTTGTTAAGTAGTTGTTACAATTTTAAATTAGATTTGTAAAGTGGTTAAAGTTAAATTAAATAAAGTTGTATTGTGATTAGTATTGTGTAAATTTCAGTTAGTTAATAAATAAAATTCGTGTCGGACTAAATCAAAGGTGTGTGTAATTTGTGCACTCCCACTTCAATCTTTCCGAGGAAGCGAGGCTTCAACATTGGTCCTTCGAGCCGATCTTGGGAATCAGGCAGCATCTATATTCTATATACTTGTATCTGTAAGTCCCTTTCCTCAATACCTAGCTTATATTAAGTGAAGTGCTGGTTACAATTCTCGGTGCGTAAATATCATATCGCAATATGTCAGACCCGGTCGTCAATCAATTGGATCCCGTAGTGCATCTAATTTCCATACAAAATGCTTTAGTTGACCAAATGAATAAGTTTGTGTCTAATATCAAAAAGACCGGGCACCCCAGACGTACACACGGTTACTATGTTGGTCGTGTAAACGGCTGGCAAGACTTATGGCAAAAGTTCATGGTAAACGAAAGTAAAATGGCCTTGGAGAAGAACAAAGATCATGAAAAATTAGATTACTTCACGGCAGACACTTTTGCGAAACAAGAATCTACATTTTACGAAATAAAGGGTGAATTGCTCGACGCAATATCGAAATTGGAAGCAGCTGAAAAAGCAGCAGATCCCACAATTGTTGCACAAACCGCCGCGACTGCGAGTAGTGATTCACCGAACTCATCAACTTCTTCGAGTTTACCTCGAATTACCCTTCCAAAGTTCTCCGGGGAATATAATGAATGGGTCAGTTTCCGCGACTTGTTTGTATCAGTAATTCACCAAAATCAATCATTGGAAGCTGTTCAGAAATTTCATTATCTGAAAACTACCCTCACTGGAGAAGCTGCAAACGTGATTAAACAATATAGTATCACGCAAGCAAACTATTCCTCTGCTTGGAATGCTTTAAAAGCTCGTTATGAGAATAAGAGGATCATTGTGTTCTCTCTGTTAAAAACGCTTACTGCACAACCTAAAATAGTAACGGAGTCAGCAAACTTGCTGAAGAGTTTATTAGATATCACCAATGAATGCCTTACATCTCTCGCTAATATTGACATTAATACACTGCATTGGGATCCACTTATAATACACTTGTTAGTACAAAAACTTCCTTTGGAAACCCACAAAGCGTGGGAAGAGTCCATCAGTGACAATACCGATGTCCCTATGTGGAGCGAATTCAGTAAATTTCTCGAACAAAGATTTCGAACGCTGGAAGCCCTCGGCGGTGGCTCCAAATCTAAACAAACATTCCCCGATAGAAAGTCGGAAGTATCCAAGCGAGCAATCAAATTACAAAATTTTCATTTGGCGAAACAAGCATGTAAATTATGCCAGGCGAATCATTCTCTCCGTCAATGTCCCCAATTCACAAAGTTAGAACCAAACGATCGATTAAAGATCGCAAAGTCGACCGGCAGCTGCGTGAATTGTTTGGGTAAATTTCATTCAGTGAACAAATGTCTAAGTAAAAGTAGATGCGCGGAGTGTGGGGCAAAACATCATATGTTACTGCATTTCCCAAATCACGCTCGTTCAACACCTAGTGAAAAGCAAACGACCTACGGTAACAAGCCAGGGGCACATGCATCTACGACAACCGTGTTAAATTACTTCAGTCACGAAAATCGCCAAGTGTTACTAGCAACTGCAATAGTGCAAGTTGACACTCCCCAAGGTCTTTGCACGCTTCGAGCCCTGATAGACCCGGGATCGCAAGCGACATTTATCACTGCCGCAGCTTTAAAAAATATAAAGGTTAAACCAAATACTACTCGAGTAGCGGTGACTGGCCTTGGAAACTCGCACCCGGTAAGCTCCCGAAAAATGGCAACAATAATCATGTGTGCCCAAAAAGTAAATACTCAGATTGAGACCCACACTATCGTCCTCGATAGTCTGACCGATTTGTTGCCATCAAAAACCTTTGTACGGCAGGAGTGGACTCATCTAAAATGACTGCCGCTGGCAGATCCGCAGTTCGATACCCCAAGACCTATTGACCTTTTAATAGGAGCCGATGTTTATCCAGAGATATTACTAAATGGCGTCAGATCTGGACCCGCAGGAACTCCAATCGCCCAAAATACAGTCTTTGGCTGGATTCTTTCGGGTAAAATCGACTCCGTCAATCGAGAACCAATCGAACCAAAAGTTCAAGTATATATGAACACTTTGGATTTAAATTTCGATCTCCGAAAATTTTGGGAGATGGAAGAAGTGCGCGACGCTGCCGCACGAACCGTCGAAGAAGAAACATGTGAATCATTTTTTCAAAGCACTCACTCACGAAAGCCCGACGGCCGGTACGTGGTTCGATTACCGTTTAAATCTGATGACACCGAGAACTTGGGTGCATCCAGACATATAGCATTCAAATGCTTCTTATCTGCGGAAAAATTAGCTCTGCGCAAGGGCTATCTGCAAAAATATAATGACGTACTTCAAGAATACGTTACTTTGAATCATATGGAAGAAATACCTTCCGACATCGATAGTAATTCAAGTAATTACTTGCCTCATCATGGCATTATCAAGGAGTCAAGTTCGACAACGAAATTACGTGTTGTATTTAATGCCTCATACAAAACCAAGGCAAATCAGTCTTTGAATGATGTACTTTTTACTGGTCCTGCACTACAACAGGATCTCCCAACCATTCTGCTGAAATGGAGATTCCGCCGATATGTTTTCTCAGCTGATATAGAAAAGATGTATCGACAAATCTGGATACATTCCGACGACACGAAATACCAAAAAATTATGTGGCGCCCTGAAGTAGGCGGCCCAGTGAAAGAGTACCGTCTATTAACTGTCACCTTTGGAGTTGCATGTGCACCTTATCTTGCTATTCGCACGCTAAATCAACTAGCAACTGATGAAAAACAAAATTTCCCAGAAGCATCCGCTTGTCTATTGAACGAATTTTACGTGGATGATGTTCTGACTGGTCGGGATAGCATCGAAGAGTTAAATTGTCTAAAAGAAGATCTCATCTCACTACTTCGACGAGGAGGTTTCAATTTAAGGAAATTCACTGCCAACAATTTTAGAATTTTGAAAGATTTACCAGCGGAATATTTAGCTGATAGTGCATATCTCTCTTTAAACGGTGACGAAACCATCAAGGCTCTCGGTATTAATTGGAATCCGAAAGCAGACTGTTTTTATTACAAACTAAACATAGATTTCGATGGAGTCCCAACGAAACGACATATCTTGTCCAAAATATCTAAACTCTTTGATCCTTTAGGATGGATTAGCCCTATTATAATTTGTGGCAAGATCCTTATGCAAAGATTATGGCTCGCAGGAGTAGAATGGGACGCCCCAATTCCACTTCTACTCGCAGATCACTGGAATGCGTTCGTGAATGATCTAAAATCGATCGAACGAATACAAATGCCAAGATGGATTCAATGCGTATCAACATCTCCCTTGGAATTTCACGGATTTTGCGATAGCTCGGAACGCGCTTATGCAGCCGTTATTTACGCTCGCGTAAAACAAGCTGACGAAAGCGTTGCAGTTAATTTGATAATATCCAAAAGCAGAGTATCTCCGGTGAAAACCGTATCTCTCCCGCGGCTGGAGTTATGCGGAGCTCACCTTTTATCGAAATTAGTACGTAATTTACGACAAATGTTGGAAATTCTAGGGAAATTTTACTTGTGGTCCGATTCCACTGTGGCTCTAGCTTGGATCAATAGCCAGCCGAACCGCTGGAAAACGTTCATTGCGAATCGTGTATCAGAAATCCACAACAATGCTGCAGATTCATGCTGGAGACATGTTCCGTCAGAAGAGAACCCAGCTGATCTCGCTTCTCGCGGAGTTTTCGCTTCCGACTTAGTGCATCGATCTGAATGGTGGCAGGGTCCTGCATGGTTGAAGCAGGATCCCGAGGCTTGGCCCGCATCACCAGTGGAGCTAAACTCCGAGGAGGCAGAAACGGAAACTCGGAAAGTGAAAGCTTTTCAAGCTTGCGCAACAACTCCACAAACCATCGACAGATTTTCTGATTACACCAGAGCATGCCGAACAATAGCACGGTGCTACCGAATATTCGACAATTACAAGTCGAGGAAGCCCATCTCAACACCAAGTCTTAAAAGCAAATCCTCATGCGCAATAAAAAGAATTAACCTTTCGGCCGAGTTGCTGCAGCGAGCAAAAACGCTTTTCATCAAGGAAAGTCAACAACTTGCTTTCTCCAAGGAAGTAGCCGCTCTTCAAGAAAAACTTGCAATATCCAAGAAAAGCCCGATACTCTCTTTGAACCCTTTCTTAGACCACGACAACATTCTTCGCGTTGGAGGACGTTTGCAAGAAGCCAATTTGTCCTTTACTGAAAAACACCCCATAATTCTTCCCTATCAATCGAAACTCACGGAGTTATTAATCAAACACACGCACAAGATGTCAATGCACGGTGGACCCTCACTGATGCTTTCACTACTCCGCCAGGAGTATTGGATCATCAACGCCAAAAGAGCTATTAAAAAGGTTATACAGCAGTGTATCACGTGCGTTAGGTGGAAACAACAAACAGCTCAACAAATCATGGGAAACCTTCCACGCCATCGCATAACATTAGAACGTCCTTTTTACGCAGCTGGCACCGACTTCGCTGGGCCAATTTCTATAAAATTAAATCGAACCAGAAATGCAAAGGTTTCCAAAGCGTACATGGCTATTTTTGTCTGTTTTGCCACAAAGGCGGTGCACATTGAAGCAGTGAGCGACTTAAGCTCTGAAGCGTTTTTAGCTGCCTTAAGGAGATTCTTCTCCAGGCGTGGTGTTTGTAAGGACCTCTACAGCGATAACGGCACCAATTTCGTGGGCGCAACAAAAATGTTAAAGGATGAGCTTAAATCAGCAATCCAGGACCGCATTTCCCTCGCAGCAGAACAATTGGCAATGCAAAAGGTCAACTGGCACTTTATCCCACCCGGTGCTCCACACTTCGGTGGGCTCTGGGAAGCGGGCGTAAAATCTATTAAACACCATCTTCCAAGGATACTAGGACAAACCATCCTTACGTTCGAAGAACTGACCACTGTTTTATGCCAAATTGAAGCCATTTTAAACTCACGGCCGCTCTGTCCAATATCATCCGATCCAGACGATTTGACGCCTCTCACCCCAGGACATTTTCTAATTGGAAATGCTCCACTCAGCTTACCCGAAGCGGATCAAAGCAAAACAACAACGTCTCTCTTATCGCGCTGGAAATTGCTTCAAAAACTCAAATGCGATTTTTGGAAGCGATGGGCTTCCGAATATATATCTCGATTGCAGCAGAGGCAAAAGTGGAAAACCGCACATCCTCCGGTAAACAAAGGTGATCTCGTCTTGATCAAAGAAAGCAACTTGCCGCCTTCCACATGGAAACTCGCACGCGTACTAGAAGTCCACTTGGGGTCAGACAACCAAGTTCGGGTGGTGACACTAAAGACTGCATCATCCACTTTGAAACGACCCGTAACCAAGGTTTGCGTATTACCGTTCGTCAATAAGGAACAATTGACACCCGCCGCAGAAAGCTCGGCAAATTAAATAAATAGAACCCGTTAAATCTACATTCTACACGCGATTAAACTATCAACTAGTATCTATTAATTCCATTATAGTTAAGACGTTAGATATAATCCTTTGAAGTAAATCTACTTAACGACATTATTTTAACAGCTTCCAACATCATGTGCAAATTGGTGGGGTTCATTTTCTTACCCGCAACAGTTTTATCTCTCATCGCCTTTGACTGCGGACACGATAGGATGAATCACACCAGAGTGTCGGTCCTAAATGTAGAAAGCTGCGAACTGGAACTTTCTAGCTCAAGCCAAGAAAATGAGGATATCCAGTTATTAGAGTTAAACACTGTAGCGCCGATCCACATTTTCCAATGCAAAATAAATATACTGCAAACAATTTATTACTGCGGTATGTTCAGCCATCTTTCGCTGGTCCCGGGAGGGCTCAGCTCTTTCATCGCCGATATATCTAAGGAAGAATGCCTTAAAATCCACGAAAAGGGTACCTACAAGTTGCAAAACAACAAGGTCATCTCGAACATAGAAGTAAATTCGACCACCAGAATGACAGAAACGGTAGCAGGCTCACTCGACGCGAAAGGTAACTGTGCAGGAGTTCAGTACACTTTTGGCTCAAATTCGTGGCAAAATGTTATCGTAATGCAAGCCATAGAAATCATAGCCTTAGACTACATTGGCACTGTTCGGCTTGCCGATAACAAAGTGGTCCTCCGGAATAATGTGCTGTGTTCCTATCTGTCGAGTAAGTGCCTGGATCCTGAGTTCGGAATGAGTTTTTGGGATATGATTCCTGATAACTCATGTGAAAAGGCATCCTACACAGTATTATATGAAGGAAATGCGACAAAAACGCAAACATATGACGTCGCAAATAATCAAACACATCTCATATATGCTGTGAACGCGGGAGATATCATATTCGCTTTGGAGGTCGTTGAAAACATTACCGTTTGCGACCACCTTGGATATCAAACCGAGCATCCTCGACTGTTCATCGTTCAGAAAACTTCAGCAGATTACTATTTTCCAACAAAGACAGCTAATGCAAAAAATTTAGATTTGTTTGCTTACATCAACGCCAAATTTGTTTTTGTGGAAAGGCACTTAAAGGATCAAATACAAAACTTGCACAAACATTTAATTTACAAAAAGTGCGAATTGGAGCGCCAAGTGCTCGAAACGCAGCTCGCGGTGGCTCACCAGCATCCCTCTGAATTTGCTTTTATGCAAATGAAGGAACCGGGTTACACTGCAATATCCAGAGGCGAAGTCATTTACCTTATACAGTGCCAAGCTGTGGACGTTACGATCCGAAAAACAGAACGATGCTACCAGGAACTCCCCGTTTATTACAACAACAAAAGCTACTACATGACACCTACCACACATCTGTTGCACGAGTATGGAACGGAGATCCCATGCTCATCAACGCTTCTACCTGCGTATTTAATTCATGGAGCGTGGTATGGGTTTAACCCAACCGGGCAAAAGCTGGAATCTCCATCGATTCTCCACCCTTCCAAGGATGTCCCGTGGAAATATGAAGATCTCCACGATCTCATAAAATCAGGCATTTACTCCTTTGAGAGTGCCGACGAGCTTCGGAAACAAATTATGTATCCCACAGAACGGAAAGCCATCGAGAACGTCATCACCAAGACGTTAATTGGACATGAACCCGATCAGCAGGATATTAATATACTCCATATGTTTTCCTCGCCCCAAATACAACATTTCTTATCCAGACATCTATCATCGACCTGGTCCTACTTAACCAACTTCGGCAGTCTCAGCTCCAGCATCATCGCAATTTGGGTGATCGTGCATGCCACAAAATGCATCCTGTCTAGCATAATTAACCTGGCCCTAATCCGACGAATTTATGGATGGAGTTGGTACTTGCTTGGAGCTCTGTGCGATCCTGTCGCCAACCACTTCATTAACCGGAACAGGACCTCCAAGTCAGCAGAGAATGACGTACAACTAACATCTGTAACCTGCAACGTGAATCCGGCAACCATCCAAGGAGCAGGAGCTCCATCGACCGAGTCATTGAACGTGTCAACCATAACGGAGCTAGACACACTACATCGACAAACGAAGATTTATCCTCCATTGACAATCGGCAGCAACCAGCAGTTCGCTTAAGCCTTCCTACCCATCCTCATGTCCTGACACATAATATAATAACTTCCTCTCGTTGATCTTGGCATCAGGGCGAGTCGGGGCGCCCATTAAGTAACTCCTTAACTCATCGAGAGTCACCGTTGTCATGGGAGGAAATGCCCAGGCAAGATACTCTCAAACTTAATTTTGGTTTATCTCATTCACAGGTATTTTGAAACCCCAGGATTTCAACGTCGCCCGGGATGTCTACGCCGGCAATTAATTATTGATGTCTACGCCTGCAATTAATTATTGCGCAGGTAATAAATTCCACCTGCCCGGGACATTCGAGACGTCCGGTCGATCGCGAATCTAAGTGCAAGGTTGCACTCTGAAAATCTGCGCGTGACGGGTCAACTGAGGGCAACCCAATGATCCGATCAACGATCAAAAATTGAACGGGCAGTTCTTATCGGGACCGCGCATCGAGCGTTCACCTTTTTTCATAATTAATTTGTTTCATTTCACTTGTTAAGTAGTTGTTACAATTTTAAATTAGATTTGTAAAGTGGTTAAAGTTAAATGAAATAAAGTTGTATTGTGATTAGTATTGTGTAAATTTCAGTTAGTTAATAAATAAAATTCGTGTCGGACTAAATCAAAGGTGTGTGTAATTTGTGCACTCCCACTTCAATCTTTCCGAGGAAGCGAGGCTTCAACAACGTATATTGTGAGGTTGAAATTCTGCGAGGGAAAACGGACAGAAACACGGTACTGACTGATATCGACTGATTGATTTATTGCCAAATTGATTTTACTTAAATACAATTTAAAGAAATGAAATTGCAATTAATTGCAGGTCAACAAACTTGCATATTAATCAGTTCTTAGTTTACGCTGCACATTGCCCCCGAGACCCATGCTTGCATCGGCGCTGACGACTTATTTTTCGACATTCCAGAATTCTGCTGATTTGCAGGTAATTTCAGAACGTTGCAATTGTTTTGGGTCGCGAGGGCAATGTGCCTTACAATTAATGTTGTTTATTTTGCAATTAATTTTGCTTTTGCCTAACATGATTCTAAAATGTAAACTAATTCTAATGGAACCAAACATTCTCCCCCCCGTTGAAGAACTGCTTCAACTCCTATGGTAATCTAGGGGTCGAGATTTATGGTGAAGGTTGGGGGTGTCGCCATCGCTGGTTGGGGGAGCTCTGCTTTGCCTTGAATCGAACGTGGAGGCTTGAGTGGTGCATCTGCTGTGCGTCCTTTCGGAGTTGGGCCAGCCACTGGGTTGTAGTTGTGTACTCGCAATTTCCAAACCACGTAAAGAAGGATGCAGATCGACGTTGCTGACCCAATGTACGCAACTGAGAATTGATGCACCTCGTGTGCGGGTAGTGTAGTTGGCAGGATGCTGTTCTCCTCTTGAGGCCGTAATTGTTCCTTCACTTCCTCTATTTCCGCCTGATGCGATAGGTACGGGGACTGTGCGACGTGAAGTTGTGTCATCTGTGCCGGCAGTATGATGTTAGTGAAATTTGTAGTCGGAATGTATGAGCTTCTGACTACAGTAGGGTAGATGTTATGCCCTTGTATGGTGACCTGGTTTTGCTTGATCACGCAGTTTTTTTGCATTTTGAGAATACCGGAACCCTCAAGGAGCGTCGATGTTACTTCGGTGCCACATGCGACCTTAACCGTCTCCGATCCCTTGACCGAATATATCCATTGATTGGGATTACTTAGTTGAATCCATTGCGATTCCCTTGGGAATATTTCAATTTTGCACGCTGATGAAGTTGGTGCGTCGTTGATGAGATCCATTTCGCATGCGCTTTGATTTGACCCGCGCTGGTACATCGGGTGGGTTTGTCTACACATGTGGTCGTCGTCCTGGATTGAGACGCATGTCCGTAGCTCGTGCTCAGTAAGTGGGTAATATTGATCCCTGTGTAGGTTCACTACTAGGAAGGGTGCTGAGGGAGTTATCGCAACCAGCGTGTCATTTAATCGGAATGGAACTGGCACCACCTTCAAGAGTTCCAGTTCTTCGGTGTTCAGCAATGGAATGCTGATTTTGAACAGTATCCTGGTTGGAGTTGTCTTAGCTGCTACATCCATTAGAGCGTACAATTTGACGATGTCATCTTCTACTTGTGGGAGTTTCAGTGAAGGTCGCAGATGTGCCTTGATGATTCCCAGTTGCTGCTTAAGTTGTTGAGGCGTAATTAGCCTTGGGCTGATCCGTCCATGATGAGAATTCACCAGAACCTCAATGAGCGAGGTCTGCATCCGTTGGATGCTCGATGCGACCAGTAGCATTTGCGTAGCCAACGACGTAAATAGTGTTGTGAGGTGTTGGTCTCGAAACTCTTCTTCGATTCTGCTGATCCCATTGTTCAGTTGCTTGATCTGAGCGTGCATGGAGTCAAATTGTCTTGCCGTTTCCTCCTCGGTCTTCTTGATGATGTTTATGCACGAGTCAATTATTGTGGTTTGGTTACGGATAAGTCGTAGCAGATGATCCTCATTTCTCTTGGTGTCATCAATTGTTTTGGACATCCTCTCTGCGTATTCCGAGTCTAGTACCCCAAATAGACTGTTCGCAAGGTTACCAACGATGTTTAGCGCACCTCTTTTTTGCCGAGGGCTCATCGGCTGTTTAACTAATAACTCATTGTTGTCGGTTAATTCCTTGACTGCATGCTTAATTTGGTCCAAGGTCACTGAGCACGGGTTTTGTGGGGGTAATTGATTGCAGATGTGCGTCAGTGATTTTTGTCCTTCGATGAGTCCGTTAGCTTCCTTCCAGTATCCTGTCATCTCGTAGTACGCGATTATGTTCCATTCGTTGGATATTATGTTGGCAGATCCCAAGTTTTCGAAGTAGATCCCGGGCTGGGATTTGAACGGAGTGATTTCGATTGAGCCACATCTTGCAACTGGGAGTAAAATGCACGTGAACAGCATCGTAGCTATTGCTGACAGGGGTGACATTCGGATTCTTTTCCTGAGATTAGGGTCTTCGTCGTGTCCTGATGTCTCTTTGCGAACGGTACCTGATGTTGAACCTTCATTATGCATTCCGCTGTCGGTCGATATTTCCGACTCCTTCGTGTCGACAGGTAGTGGAGCAAGCCGATGAATAGGACGAAGCAGCACACTCTTGGCTGTTCGGATGTCGACCACTCGAATTAGACCATCGTCTCCCTTGTAGGTTTTAACCACACGACCCAGAGGCCACTTCATAGGTGGCAAATTGTCTTCTTTGATAAGTACCATTGTTCCGGACTCGATGTTTTCACTTTTCCTTCGCCATTTTTGTCGTTGTTGAAGTTCGTTGAGGTACTCTGTAGACCAACGTTTCCAAAATTCATTCTTTATATGTGCCACTAACTTCCATCGAGATAGCAAGGAAAGCTTGTTGGGAGTTGCCTGCGGACGAATCGTGCTTACTAGCGGCTCCCCGATTAAAAAGTGACCCGGAGTAAGTGCGCTAAAATCGTTTGGGTCCGAAGACATGGGTGTTAGTGGTCTGGAATTTAGTACTGCTTCCACTTCCGTGATTACCGTCTCCAGTTCTTCGTATGTCAACGATGCCGCTGCAAGAGATCGTCGAAGTAACCCCTTTGCGGATTTCACGGCTGCTTCCCAAAGACCCCCGAAGTGGGGAGCTCGGGGGGGAATAAAGTGGAAATCGACGCCACGAGTGCTGCAAAATGCTCCGATCTGGGACTTGGCCTTGTCAGAATGTATAGCTTCCCTTAACTCTGATAGCTGTGACTGAGCACCGATGAAATTGGTAGCGTTGTCACAGTGGAGGTGCCTGACGTGGCCTCGCCTTGCCATGAACCTTTTCAGGGCTCCAATGAAGGCATCGGTGGTTAAGTCCGTGACGAGTTCCAGGTGGACCGCCTTCGTTGCGTAACAACAGAAGACTGCTATGTATGATTTTTGTGGTTTCTTGCCTCTAACCTTGTAATGGGTCCAGACTGGTCCACAGAAGTCCACCCCCGCGTTGACGAATGGTCGGGCAGGCTGTACTCGTCGGGCTGGCAGATCTCCCATCAGTTGCGATAGCTGCTTCGGCTTTTCCCTAAAGCACCGTAAGCAGTGTTGCACTACGGATCTCGCCATGGTTTTGCCCTTCATGGGCCAGAACCGCTGCCTAACAATTGCTAGTAGTGCTTGTGGTCCAGCATGCTGGTTCTCCTCATAGAAGCATTTCATCAATGAGTTCGTAATCGGGTGTGCATACGGTAGCACGATTTGGTGTTTTGCGTCAAAGGACAAGTCGGATGCTCGCAGCCGGCCGCCTACTCTGATGAGCCCCCTATCGTCGATAAACGGGGTGAGATCGCTGAGCTTGCTGCCTTTATGTGTTTCTTTGGTGTTCTTGAGATGCGATATTTCTCCTGCGAACTCATCCCGTTGCATCTGCCTCACAATGATAATAAGTGCCTCATCCAATTCTGTTGCGCTCAATGTCTGTCCTGCAGCTGAGGGATTAGTTGTTTCTCGGCTTCGTGTTTTGTTGATGAATCGATTCACATAGCCAATGATCCTTTGCAATTTTCGGAATGAGTTTCCGTGTCTAATTGCGTCAAATAGGCTGTCTGTCGTTGCCGCTGCAACGGCCGCTACAGCTGTCTTTCGTGCTTCAGGAATATTTTCCAGCTTAGGCACTTGTATTGCTGGCCATATTGATTCTTGGCCATGCAGGAAAGGAGGCCCGTTGTACCAGAGGCAATTATCCTTGAGCTTCGCAGGAACTACACCCCGAGACAACAAATCCGCGGGGTTTTCCTTCGATCTAACGTGCCGCCACTGTTGGGGTGTGGATACTTCTTGGATCGCCGCCACTCTGTTGGCAACAAAGGTGTGTAAGGATGATGATGCTGAATTTATCCAGCATATTACGATTTCCGAGTCGGTCCAGAAATAAGTGCGGCCAGTGCTGATATCCAAGTCCCTCTGGACGCGTACTGCAATGTCTACGGCGAGTTTCGCTGCGCACAGTTCAAGGCGAGGAATAGTGAGTGTCTTGAGTGGAGCGACTCTGGATTTCGAACAAAGTAATTGTGCCGTAATGTGGTTGTGCTGATCGATTGTACGAAGATATACCGCTGCTCCGTACGCTTTTTCTGAGGCATCTGCGAAGATGTGTAGTTGCATTGTTCTGGCATTCTTATGGAGGCATGCATGTCTCGGAACCTTTATTTCGTTCAGCAGCTGCAGGTCCTCTCTGAACCGTATCCATTCGCTGTTTAGTTCCTGTGGGAGTGCCGCGTCCCAATCCAGCTTCAAGCACCACAATTTTTGAAAAAACATTTTAGCGAGTACCGTGGTTGGGCCTACTAGTCCAAGAGGATCGAAGAGGTTAGCTGTGTCTGAGCAAATGATCCACTTCGTAACTTTCTGACGCTCAGTCCATGATGTTTTGATTCTGAACGAATCGGACTTGGGTAACCACGTTAGCCCGAGCGTTTTCACTTGTGGCTGCTCTTTATCGAGAAAGTCTAATTCCACTTCGATGTCTTCCTTTGGGAGATCTTCCAGTAGTTTGGGGTGGTTTGCACACCACTTGCGTAGGTTGAACCCAGCAGTTCGCAACAAGGTTTTAAGTTGACTTTTCATCTCTATTGCTGTAAACAAATTGTCTGAACCCGTCATGACGTCGTCCACGTAGAAATTCCGACTCAAAATCTCGGCCCCCAATGGATATTGCTCCTTGCTTAGCTCCGCCAGTCTTTGCAAACACTTGGTTGCGAGGTACGGGGCCGACGAGGTTCCGTATGTCACTGTACCTAATTGATAGCATCGCAGTGGTTCATTCTGCTCTTCTCTCCACCAGATGAGCTGGTATCGACGGTCTTCTTCGCTTACACGAATTTGCCTGTACATCTTCGCGATGTCTGCAGTAAATACGTAGCGTGGCATTCGAAAACGGAGCAGCGTGGTGAATAGTTCTTCCTGAACTGTTGGTCCCACGAGCATCGCGTCATTCAGCGATACATTTGTTGATGTCTTCGCCGATGCGTCGAACACGACTCTTAGCTTGGTGGTGGTACTGTCAGGCTTTAGTACAGCGTGGTGAGGTAAGAAATAGCAAGGTGTGTTGATCATGCGCAAATCGACTGCCTCCATGTGACCGAGCTCGCGATATTCCCGCATGAACTTGCTATACTTTGCCTTTAAATCTGGGTGTCGATTGAACTTCCTCTCCAAGGAGAAGAATCGTTGTAGCGCAATATCCCTCGATTCTCCTAACTTAACTTCCATCTCCTTGAACGGGAGCGCTACTACGAATTTTCCGTCATGATCTCGGTATGTGGTTTGATTGAAGAAGTTTTCACATTTCTTTTCCGCAGGCGTTAGAGTTTTTCGCGGTGGTTCCTCTTGTTCTAATTTCCAAAACTTCTCCAGCTGATTATTTAGAGTTTCATCCTCGCTACAAATACCACAAAGCGATACCTGATGCTGGGAAGAGTCACTGATATTTCCACACACTATCCATCCAAGCAACGTATTCTGAAGTATGGGAAGGTCGTCCCGCAGCCTTATTTGGCCAACTGATAGCAGTTGATGGTATATTTCGGCTCCAATGAGAAAATCGATGCGCTCGGCACGATTAAAGACCGGATCGGCAAGCTTGATGTTATGGGGAAGTGGCCAATCTTCAATCTTTATGTCCTTGGTTGGATGTTGTGGAATTATTTTTTGCAGTACGAAGGCTTCTAGTCTTGTAGAGAAGCCCGTAGTATTGGAGCTCAATTTCACGTTTACTCTGTGTTGAGCGTGTTGCGTTGATCCTCCTATTCCTTGGACACCAATGGAGTCGATCATCTTGGCGAGGTTTAATTGTCGTGCCATTCTCTGGGTGATGAAATTCAGTTGCGACCCGGTGTCAAGGATCGCTCTGCATTGAACGCTTTCCCCGTCATCTCCTGTTAGTTGCACCTGTACGGTGCTCAAGATCACGAGGCCTCTCTGGGCTCCAGGTATTTGTGCTGACAATATTGCATGCTGCGAGTCCTGCGGTTGCTGTGGTTGCAGTGGCTTAGGAAGTGCCTTGCTGGTGGCTTCCTGACGTCCTTGTGGTACTTGTTGATCGAGATGTAGTAAAGTGTTGTGCTTCTTTGAGCATTTACTACATGTTCTGGACCCGCAGGCTGCGTAATTATGTCCTGGCTTTAGACAGTTTATACATAGTTTGTGAAGTCGCACCATATCGAGGCGTTTCTTCGGAGGGAGGTTCAGAAACTGTGGGCAAGCGAACAAGGGATGGCTGTTCTGACATGCTACGCATTTCGTGCAATTGGTGGTTATCGCAAGCGATCTTGCGACTTGTGGTTTCCGTGCACCGTCTTCGGCGCCTTTACCCTTTGGCCCAAGCGCCTCTAAGGACTGGAACCGGGTCTCCAGGAAATTCAGTGTACCTTGGAGTGACTGCAACTCTCGTGGATTGGTAAGAGATTGCTCGTAAAGAACGTGTGTGGTTCTGTCCATCCTTTTCAATAAGCAATGTACAATTAACGGATCCCACTGATCGGTTGGTATTCCGAGATTGTTTAGCCCTCTCAGGCATTCTTTGGTAGTGTCATGCAAAGCCTTGAGAGCTGCCGCGCCCTCAACCTGGATGCTGGGCTGCGACATTAGTTTGTTGAGAAGATTAGTTACAATAATCCGGGTATTGTTATAGCGGTTGATAATCGTCTCCCATGCGGCTTCATAGTTTGCGTCTGAAATTGTGTAGTGGCGAATCAACTTTTCAGCTTCTCCAGTCAGATTTGTTTTCAAATACCACATCTTTTGGCACTTCGACATGGTTTGGTTGTGCACCATTTGCACAAATAAATCGTGGAACGGACGCCACTGTAGATAATCGCCGCTAAAGGTTGGAAGTGCTATTCTTGGAAGGTGGAGGAAGCCTGGTGCTGTTGGTAATGACGTCGGCTCTGAAGAAGATGCATGCGAATCGTTAGCAGACAAAAGCCCGGCCTGCGTGGCCGCGATCTCCTCCAATCTTTCATGGCAGGCGACCAACGTTAGTTGTACCCTGTTCTCGAGGGCTTTGTACGATCCGACGTCGTACCCCTCATCCGAGGGATCATCAGCTAGCTCGTGTATCAGGCCGTGACACTCTTCCAACCTTGCCCATTGTCGATTAATGGCATCGACTTTCACCTTGTAATGGTGCTTTGACAACGGTGGCTGCGGCTTGCCCACCTGATCCAGCGTCTGGACCAGAGCTTGAATGCCAGCCCTTTGTCGCCTGATCAGCTTGATCAGCAACGCATCATCATCGTTAAGGTCTTCCTCTGGTGAGGGTGCTTCTCCAGCAGACGCTTCCAACTCCTTCTTGAAGAGTTGCTCATATTGTGCCACGGCTTGTTGCACTTGTGAGTAGTAGTCTTGTTTGAAATAGTTGCTTCCGGCCGCTGGATCGGCGGCCTTGCACAATGCGTGCCTCTTGTCGAACTCTGCCCACAGAGCTTGCAATTTATTTAAACGCACCTTGTAGTAGCGTTCAGTTTTCCGCTTAGATGAATCTTTTCCGAAGTTGGTCACCAACTTCTGGATCTCAATCCCGGTTGCCTCTTGCGACAAGGCGAGATTTTCCATCGTGCAATGTGATCTGTCTTCTACTGTCCAGAAATCACGTCGGGGTCACCAGAATTAATGACGCGACTCTTTTGTCCCGTCAATGAAATTTTACGTGCTTCGCGTAAAACACTATGCCGCGGAGGGTTTGCCCTGCGCAATGTTTTTAAAGGGTTAATTGCACTTAAGTGTTGCACTTAAGTACGTTGATGATTGTCACTGCTGGTTCTTGTACCAGAGCGACGTATATTGTGAGGTTGAAATTCTGCGAGTGAAAACGGACAGAAACACGGTACTGACTGATATCGACTGATTGATTTATTGCCAAATTGATTTTACTTAAATACAATTTAAAGAAATGAAATTGCAATTAATTGCAGGTCAACAAACTTGCATATTAATCAGTTCTTAGTTTACGCTGCACATTGCCCCCGAGACCCATGCTTGCATCGGCGCTGACGACTTATTTTTCGACATTCCAGAATTCTGCTGATTTGCAGGTAATTTCAGAACGTTGCAATTGTTTTGGGTCGCGAGGGCAATGTGCCTTACAATTAATGTTGTTTATTTTGCAATTAATTTTGCTTTTGCCTAACATGATTCTAAAATGTAAACTAATTCTAATGGAACCAAACAATCATTGAACAAACCTAATTAATGTGCCACTTTGTTCGAACCGCGTGCGCCACATTGAATTTTTCTGTTGTTTTGAAAAATGATCGAAGTTATAAGAAAAATTGGAGATAATCTACAATCAATTATGATGCTTAAAAGAGGACATCACAGTGAGTCTTTGCATATAAAGTTTTCATAAATGTCTTAAAAATACTAGAAGGAATGAAAAGAATTAAAATAAACCTGGAAAATGGGTTTTTTTGATTTTTTCACAAGACGTATTAAATACGCGCTTGATCACACCTGTTACTTAGACAAAGTTGGATTACTAACTAACACACTTACGACACCGGAAAGATTTCATCTACCAATTGCTATAAAACCAAAAAAGGCTCTGGGACACATTATACGTTGCGCCACTATGTACGCCGCTCCCCTACATACTCACCATCTTTAAGTTGATATCACACACGGCTCAAATTGGACAATCCAGGACCCCCGAAAACAGACGAAAACGAAAATTAACGATTAGTGATGCATAACAGTTATTTATATGTATTCCATCGTCCCGTGACGGCAAATCAAAGATGCCCCCCTCAGCAATCACGCATCTGGTTCGCCAAAAGAAGTATTCAACGTTAAAGAATTTAACGAGCAACACCGTAGAAGCACCATAGTCTTTACAGCAAATTTCAGAGATGAACATGTCCTTATTGCTCGCCTTCCTACGATTCCAACAGATATCCCATTTCAATTTAAAAGATGGCACTTCCTAATTCGAGTGGCGTTTGCAATCAGCATAGACAAAGGTTTGATCTAGACGGGGACACGGGGATAGTTCCTCACATGGTCAATTATGTTGGGTGCAGCGTGTTCTAGACGCGGCAAACCAAAAAATCTCTATATCTGCACAGAAAATGGAACAATGAAAATTATTGTATAACCACAGGCTTCGTGAAATTATCTTTTATTTAACCAGACTGAGCCTCAGCAACGTGTAGCATGGTACAGCTATTATGTATAAAACGCTGCAGAATTTATTTTTCTAAACTGAATAAAATACAATTTTCGATTGAGTCCTGAATAAAGCGACCCACAAATTTTGACCAGTATAGTGCCCATGCCCAAACGGGGCGGGTCGCAGAGAGTCAGTAAATAAACGGGACAATTATTGTCCTATTTGGCTGTAATAACGGCTTCTTTAAACAAAATAATTTTTTTATCTTACTTCTTTTCAAAATTGATTCAGCTTTTTAAATATTTGTTTTATTTTTTTTTTCAATTCTTCACACTTTGGTCAAAATCGACTTCAGATTTGATCTCATCACCCTAAAAAGCACCCGCTGCCCTAAAACCCATAGGTGCATTCCGATTAAGCTGCCGAGCTTCGGGGCACAAATAGGGTCCAAATGTACTGTAGCCTATGTGCGAAAGAACGATTTTTTTCGAACGGAAATTAAGGTAAATATCGATGACACGGGGGACAACGCGGAACGAAGATTGCATTTTGGACCCTACCCATCTTGAAACATACAAAAAAAAAAATTTTGAAGGAGTGTTAAAAAACATTGTTCCGAACCATGTATTATTCAGAGAATCATAAGCCAAAAGCCAAAACCCACTCGCTGACTGATCAATGTTTCTCAAATTCTTATTGTAAGAAGATTTAATATTTAACAACTCACACTTGGTAAAGAGGTTCCCTACAGGTATTACATGAGCACTTATGGTTTTCGGAAATTCGCCTTCTTAGCCCTACAACTCACCTAAGGACAAATCATTAAAAACATTACAGTAAAGTTCACTATTTCCTGGGCAATAGCGAAGCATTGCCGGGCCTGCTAGTAATTTATAATATTTCATATTATATAAATATTATATGAATATATAATATAAATATAAATATTCTATAAATTATATTATTATAAAATAATAATATAATGATATATTCATGAAAGAATATAAAAGAAAAGAGAGTAAGTTTAAAGTACACTTTTCTTCTTTTTTTTTGCATTTTTGGAAGAGCCGACGTCCGTTCTCCATATAAAAACATTGTAAATACATTAGAATCTTATGCAAAGCAAAATTTTTTTCGAATGTTTGGAAGAGCCGACAATTATTTAAAATAATATATATATTGATATTTGATTAAGAAACAGGGTTCAATATAAAATGCCCTCAAGCTGCTTGCTAAATGTTATGAAGAGTTTTGAATTCAGGTTGTCGGCTTTTCCCACTATATATGCATATACAAATAGCAATATATGTAATATGATAATATGGGTTCAATATATGGTGGTTCTTGAAGTTATAGAAAAACATATTGTAAGGAGATATAGAAAGTCATACATTAAATAAAAGAAAAATTTCAAATTTATAAGAAAAAAGACACGTATTTTCGTCGTGCAGTACGCGCGGGCGAACGGCGGGAGTAACTGACTCTCTTAAGGGGCGTAAATGCCTCCTCAACAAATTAGTAGAACGCATGAAATGATTAACGAGAGTCCTACTGTCCCTATCTATTCACTCAGTCTGCTGCCAGCTGCCATAACGAGCAGACGTGTTACACGAGGTGTGCGATTTTTTGCGATTTTTGCGGTTTTTTGAGCTTTTTAATACGGTTTTTTGCGTTGTATTCGTGTAGATTGTGAAAATCTACTATTAGGACTTATTCCGGTAGTCCTGCGGTCGTCTTTTCGGGTTTTATCGCGTTTTTTCGTTAAAAGTCACTAAAATCGCGTTTTAGTAACTTTTTGGGAGTTTCGCGTTTTTAGACACGTGTGAGTGCTAGAAGTGGTGCAAATAGTGTTTTTTGCTGATTTTTAGTGAAAAGCAACTATTTTGAAGTGATTTGGAGTGATTTGGTGAATTTTTAAAATTTTTGAAAATTTTGGTGATTTTGGTGAAATTTGGAAAATTTCTTGAAAATTTGTGTTTTTAGTGCGGACACCATTGCGAGTGCCGTAGTGAGTTATAAAGTGCATCTGGACGCTTTTAGGCGCCTTTTAGGACCCGGACCTTCGGTGAGCTCCCCATCGTGAAGGAAGTGTGAGTGCCTGTTACGTGGACGGACTATTCGTCAGGTTTGGTAGTTGTAAGATTTTGACTCTTGTTCTTATTTGTGTATTGTTTGGTGATTTCCTGGGTGTGATGTCGCCCAAGAAAAAACCTGGTGTTGCCAGTGCGCCAGTGAGCGCCGTAGCGAGCAGTGCGTCGAGTATGGCGTCGGACACGTCAGACGCGGAAGGTAGGGAGCATGGATCTCCAAGGAGGAAGAAGCCGTTGACTGTTCCTCTAGTTCCTGGAGATGGAGATGGAGCTTTTAAGAGGCCCAAGGTGGCACGAAAAATTACCCTGGGCCGAGAGCAGGATGTGGCGTCGTGCTTAAGGGCGATTAGGGGCAACATGGCAGATGTCATGTTAGATGTTGGGGCCGTGGCCGAAGTGTCGACCAAGGTTTACAAGGTCGTAGCCGAGTACGAGGAGCTGATCGTGCGGATGGCTGAGGAGAATGCCAGGCTTCGTGGGAAGCTGGAGGCATTCTCCGACCTGAAGTCGTTGCTTCGAGCCCCTGGGTCTACAGGGAGCGGAGCTGTGGCCGCACGGTCAACCGTGGTGCCACCTGTTGCCGTGGCGGTGCCCAGTGTACCAGCTCCCGTGGACACTTGGGCAGTGGTGGTAAAGTCGAGGAGCGGCAAGGCCAGCGCTAAAGACGTGGCTACTGTTTTTCAGAAGGAGGTCGCTCCTTCCTTGGGGGTTCGGGTTCACTCTGTGAACTCACGGAAGGATGGCGGTGTTGCCATCCGTGTTCCCTCCGTGTTGGAGCGTAAGAAAGTGGCTGCAAATGCCAAATTTTCAGAAGTGGGACTTGACGCCTCTGTCCTTGACAAGTTGGGACCGCGTGCGGTTATTCAAGGAGTGCATTGTGCGGTCGCCAACGATGAACTTATGCAGCAGATTTTTTAGAATAATCTCAAGGAGAAGGGCGTATCCGCAGAAGCCTACAGTAGGGGGCTTAAAATTGTCAGCAGACCGATGGGAGACGGTGTTGAAGCCGTCTCGAATGTTATTGTGGAGGGCACTCCCAAGATTATCGAAGCATTAGTGTCTTCCAACCGTACATACGTTAAATGGTTTTCGTACCGCGTACGCACGCATGATGCGGTTTTCACCTGCTTCCGCTGCCACGGCTTTGACCATCGCGTGGCTGAATGCAGGGCTAAGGAAATGGTCTGCTCGCGTTGCTGCGGCAGCGGTCATACTGCTGCCAGGTGCAGCAACGATCCCCGATGTCGGAACTGTCAGTTCCTGGGACTTCCTTGTGGGCATACGGTGAAGTTACCGCTATGTCCTGTATATGCCGCTATGAGGGCGCGTGCTAATGCGAGACATTAAGCACAATGGCTGTCTCCATTCTACAGTTAAACTGTGGACGGGCAGCTGGTGTGATGCATGATCTTGGTCAGTGGATGTGCGAGAATGGGGTACAGCTCGCCCTCTTGCAGGAACCCCTCATGGGCTTTGGCCGCGTTATGGGGCTTCCAGCGAGCATGCGTGTGTTTCCTTCGCTTGGCAGCAACGCTCTTGCTGCCATTGCAGTCAACCATATCGGTTTTGAATGTATGGCTATCGAGCACCTCACATCTCAGTGGGGTGTTTGTGTGTGGATCAAAGGTGTGTTTGGCGAGTTGTATATGGTGTCTGTTTATTGCAAGTTTAGTGACGAAATTGAACCGTATTTAGAGTATATGGGTAGGGTGCTGCAATTTTGCAGTAATAAGACCACCCTTCTTGGTATGGATGCGAATGCTTCTTCTCCCATGTGGTTTAGCAAGACTGCGCGGAATACTTCCAACAGTCGAAGCTACCAAAAGGGGGAACAATTGAGTGAATGGATTCTGCAGAATAATCTGCATGTTCTGAATGTGCCCAGTGTGCATTTCACGTTTCAGACGGTCCAAGGTGAGAGTGATATTGATGTTACATTGATTAATGAGGCAGCAATGGCATATGATTTTGAATGGGCCATTGATGATAGATGGGGAATAAGTGATCACAGACCAATTACGATTAAGCTGGGCAGTGATCGTGCTATGGAAACGGCTGAAGCGCCACGAGGCAAGAGGTGGCGTACGAGTGGGATTGATTGGTATACGTATGAGGCTCGGATGGTGGAGATCTCCTCCTCCGTCCATTGTCCGAATTTTGTGAGAGGGATAGGGTGATAGGGTTAGTATCATCCAGTCCTGGATTGAAAGTGTGAATGATGAGCTCCTTGCGGTTAGTATGCGCACTAACCCTAGGAGAGTTAAATGGTGGACGCACTCCCTCAGCCTTAAACGGAGGCATGTAAGATGCCTAAGGAAGGCTTTCCAAAGGGCACGTGCTAGAGAGAGTGATGATATATCTCAACGCAGGCTCGCTTTTAGGCGAGGTGTGAGAGAATATAAGGAAATGTTAGCCCGGGCGAAAGAGAAGCACTGGATGGACTTCGTTCATTCCAATGCCAGAGATCCGTGGGGGTTAGCTTATAAAATCTGTCGAGGCAAAAATGACAGGCATGTAGTGTCTGGCATACGTGTGGGTGAGGGATACACAAGGAATTGGAGTGAATCTGTGGCAGCCCTGTTGGACTGCTTCTTTCCGCGGGCTGAGCCTGTGGATGGGTCTCTTCCCCTGCCGGTGGCCACGGGATCTGTACCGGAGGTCTCTGGTATGGAGGTGGAGGCGGCTGTTTCGCTGCTCCGCCCCGGGAAATCGCCGGGGTGGGACGGGACAACGGGTGAGATGTGTAAAAGCATTTGGCGTGCTGTCCCCGACCATCTCCTCAGTCTATTTCAGGGCTGTGTTAGAGATGGCGTTTTTCCGGCAGATTGGAAGATCGCGCGCGTAGTCGTGCTGCTTAAGTCACCAGATAGGGTGAGGAGTAATCCTCGGTCTTATAGAGGCATTAGTCTTTTGCCGGTACTTGGAAAAGTGCTGGAGAGGATTCTTGTTGAGAGATTGAAGATGAAAATTGCCCATCTGATGTCGCCAAACCAGTAAGGCTTTCGTCCTGGCAGGTGCACGGAGGATGCGTGGAGTTACGTTCGTGAATGCGTAAGTATGTCTGAAGTTAAATATGTCCTGGGGATTTTTGTTGATTTTAAGGGTGCATTTGATTACCTGTGTTGGGATACTGTATGTAGGAAACTATATGAATGTGGGTGCGAGGAACTGAATGTCTGGAGAAGCTACTTCTCCGGCAGGCGTGCTTTTGTTCGTGGCGAATTCGACGAAGTTTGGAAGACGGTCGAGCGTGGCTGTCCACAGGGCTCCATTGCGGGTCCATTTATTTGGAACCTAATGATGGATGACCTGCTGGATGAGCTGGGACGTCACACTAAAGTTGTCGCGTACGCGGACGACCTCCTTATCCTTGTTGAGGGTAGGACGCGGAGTGAGCTCGAGACCTTGAGTGCTCCGCTCATGCGTATTGTGCATGAGTGGAGCTGTAATGTAGGTGTTAGTGTATCGCTGGATAAGACTGCAATGATGGTCCTTAAGGGTCCCTCGTTTGTACGTCGGCCTCCAGTGGTAAGAATGAACGGGTCAAGCCTCAGGTATGCGACTAACGTCAAGTACCTGGGGATTAGTGTAGCTGAAGGACTGAAGTTTCAGGCTCATTTTCTCGAGCTTAAAGATCGGTTAGCTGTGATCGCCGGTTCGTTGCGTCGCGTTCTACGGAAAGACTGGGGCCTTGGCAGACGTGCTGTCAGGGTCATTTATGATGGTTTGTTTGTGGCGTGTGCTGCGTATGGGTCTTCCGTATTTGTCGACTTCGCGATAAGCGCATACGGAAGAAGGTTGCTGGATAGATGTCAGCGTGTTGTGATGTATGCGTGCATACCTGTATGTCGTACTGTGTCGACGGACGCCATGCGGGTATTGATGGGTGTGCCCCCTCTTGACTTGGAGGTTGAGCGTCGTGCCATCCTCTATAAGATCCGGAGGGGTATGCCATTGCTGCAAAATGACTGGGTCACTTCTGCTGATGTGGCCTCCATGAGTAAAGGAGCCATCCTTGATCTCTTGGACGCCTGCATCATTGAGCGGTGGCAGCGTAGGTGGGAATTGTCTGAATGTGGCCGCGTTACGTTTGCGTACATTAAGGACGTTGCCCTAGTTAGGGCAAATATTGATAGAAAACTCTCGCTGAGTCTTGGGTTCCTCTTGACGGGCACGGAAGTTTGAATGACTCACTTGTGAGATTCGGACTTTCTGACACGGCCTCGTGCCCTATGTGTGACGCCCCTCAAGAGAACTGGATGCATGCTTTGCTTGAGTGTCCAATGTACACGGACATTAGGAATGTAGATGCATGGGGTGTCGTCAACACCGGCGGGATTGTTGACGTCAGTAGGTGTGTACTGTGTATGCAGTGATGATGGCTGGAATATGTTGAATGACTTTGCGTGTATGGCCTTCGATAGGACGAGGCAGCGTGTCAGGCAGTTGGCTGGAGGCAGTTAGGCGCCTAGCGGCGCCTTCCTGCTCGACTCTGCTGCAGAGTTCATACGCAGGGAGGGGAAACCGGTCAAAGACTACGGTCGATTCCGGTGGAACCTTTGGGGAGTGCCTACCCCACGTACCCGATTAGGATGGCGCCAGTCCAGGACTTGGAGGAAAGTCCACTGGTATCTCACCTGAGATTGTCAGGTACCATGGGAACCGAGACAGCCCTTCTAGCTTGCTCCAACTCGGTTGTTGAGGTCGGCCCCCTAGTGGGAGCATCATGGGGGCTGTGGTTGACACCCAAATCGCGGGTAGGATTCCTCGGAATACGGCGTGGAGTTGCGTTATACAACCGGGTACCGTGTCCCATAACGCGGTAGAGATTTAGATAGGTCTCGCTTCCAGCAGTAAGGATGCCATCCTCCTAATGGTATCAACTGCTACCATGGCTTGACCATGGGGCTCTGATTGTGGTCACAAAATCAATCCGTGTCCGAAGAGGACCGTGAGGTAGGCCTTCACGGCAGGTACTCACGTTAAACGCACGTGACATTTACTGTCCCTATTTATTATCCTTAACGGGATTCTTATAGGCTAAAAGCTTACGAGCGATTCCTATGAGGTTGCGAGCATGAGGTACCGTGAGCAGGTCGACAGGTGCCGAATGTGTTAGGACATTCAACTGTCGCCTTTACCTAGGGCTAATTAGGGAGCATGGGATACCGACCCAAGCCCGTTGCATGGCGTTGGGATTCGTCTCAATGCCATGTTCCTCCGGAAGGTTCCTGTAAAACAAAACAAATAGAACTAGAGCAAATAAAATATAAACTGTCAGCAGAAACTCTGGGAATTGCCACATTGGTACCCAACCACATCAAAATTAAAGAAAAAATGTTACACTTGGTCGTGAACTCACCATTTTTCCAATTCAACACAAAGCACCCAACAAGGCAGTCCCAAAATGATGCAGAGCGTACCCAGAGTGGAGGGAAGTGCAGTTACCTTTGAATAAAAGTAGCAGCAGCGCAAAGTGGTACTCACTTTTAGTCTTTCGATCAAACAAGTCAATCAATTTCGCTGGCGGATATCGTGGTAAAATACACGTAAGTGGAAATTTTATCACTGGTCCAAGGGCAATTATTACGTTTTGCAGGTCATCTTCGCATCATCTTAAAAACTACGAATTTCATACTTAAAGTTATAATGTACACTTTTTGTATTGTGTGAATTTTTCTTGCTATTAAATTAACCATCTACATTTATATATATGAATTCGCGTCTCTAGTTATATAGTATTTTTTTTTGGATCTAAAACAAGCGTTGTATTCTATTATTTACTAAACAAAATTGGATTTAATAAAGTGAAGTAATTGTACGTTTCGTATATTCAACTAGGCGTTTTCTTTGTATTTTTCCTTTCGTAATTTAATTCCCTCTGGATTTCCAAGTCCTCTATTAAACATTTTTTGGTCCTTCGAGCCGGATTTACGAAACATAATTACAGTCAATTGTAAATTATGATTAATCCTAAATTATTGAGAAGGGCAACGCTTGATTAGATTCATTGTATTTGCATGATACTGTCCCTAAAATACTTAATAATTAATTGTCGCTCAAATCAACTAAGCATTCTTTAACGGTATTACGGTATCATCTTGGTATGGATAAACTGTGCGCCGAGCTAACAGCATTAGCTGGGAAATCGACCGAACAATAAGCAACGCTAAGAGAACAAATTTAGAAAAACGAACGGCTGGGTTTTACGAAACTAAATTACACGGAATTAAGAAAACAAATTGCAGTTTCAGGAACATCTTGCGAACATGCCTATGTAAAAAATGATGCATATTCCAGTATAGAAATAAAATATTTAGAATACATGGCGGAATTAGTTGACGGAGTGTATCGAACAAGGCCAAAGGAATCCAGTTCGACAACAGCAGCAGCACCGGCACAAAATTCCACAAATGTAAATATGCACAATAGTCAAAGCCAGTTGCCTCGAGTTAATTTGCCTAAGTTTAATGGGGAATATTCGGCTTGGCGGCCGTTTCGTGATTTATTTATATCACTAATTCATGACAATGCCCAGTTGCCACCGGTACAAAAATTCCATTACTTGAAGGGATGTCTCACAGGAGAAGCAGAACAAATTTTGAAACACATTCCAATTACTGATGAAGCTTATTTGCCTGCTTGGAACAAATTGAAAACCCGTTATGAAAATAAAAGAGTTCTGGTTAACACGCAAGTTGCACTGCTTGTTAATCAGCCAAAATTAACAACAGAAAACAGCAAAACAATTAAATCGCTCATAGCCACAACAGATGAATGCATACAGCAATTAAAGGCACTGGAGGTAAATGTATCATCATGGGATACATTATTAATTCATTTGCTTGTACAAAAATTACCCTTTGTAACTTTGCGGCTGTGGGAGGAAGAACTCGGTTCCACCGAACAATTGCCAACATTTGAAAGGTTTCAAAATTTTTTGCAAACACGTTTCAGAGTCTTAGAGTCCATGTCATTTACAATAGGTCAAAAAACGCCAGTACCAAACACGAAAACATTACACGTAATAAATAGTTCAAGATGTCCAGCATGCAATAACGGTCACTATCTCGGAAAATGTCCAACATTTCTTAAAATGAATGTTCAGAAACGAAGGAAGTTGGTGGAAGAAACAAAGAGGTGTTTCAACTGTTTTTCACAAAAACACATGGCAAACCAGTGCAGTAGTGCACAAAAATGTAAGATGTGTGGTGGGTCCCATCATTCTCTATTACATGTAGCAACCGCCAGTAACTCTAAAAAGGAGTCGATCGAAAGAAAAAGTCAACACGTCAACGCAACACATAATGAGAACCATAAGGGTTACGACATTACTAAGGAAATAGAAAGGTTCCATGAACCATTGGAAAGAAATTTCAATGTGGAGAGCGTGGAAAGTCCACCTCAAGCCCACAACAACAATCACGAGCATACGGTACAATTGGAAAGGTCAATTGTTGGTAGCCAAAGGGGTTACAACGAGATTTCAGAAAGGAAATCACATCTCGCATACCAGAAGGGTTGCGAAAGGGATGATATTAATGCATTTTTCACTTCCGACACACACAGTGCACTGTTGGCTACCGCCATTGCAATAGCAACAGACACGGAAGGAAATAAGGTAATGCTACGATGCTTAGTAGATTCCGGATCACAAACATCATTTATTACGGAAGAAGCATACGAACGCCTCGGATCAAGAGGGATACCAACTCAAATAGACATTAAAGGAATAAGCTGCAATCAAGCAACCAGAGCAAACCGGCAGATTACATTAAAATTAAGATCATGTTATCGCAATGAGTTGCATATAAAGGTCAATATGCTAGTAATAAGTAAAATCACAGATTTATTGCCAACGTCGAAAATTCCCTACACACAAGAAAGACAGTTTAAGGGTATTAATTTAGCGGATCCTCATTACTGGAAGCCAGGAGCGGTTGATGTGCTGCTTGGGGCAGGAGCATATGCCGACATGTTGTTAGAGGGAATTCAACGGGTATCGAGAAAGGGGCCCTTGGCGGTGAATACAATTTTTGGATGGATAATTCTGGGAAACTTACCTCAGCAGTCTTCAACAAATAAAACGGAGACCTTTGTAACTACGTCCAATACAATTGAACAACTAAACAACCAAATTAAAAAATTCTGGGAAATGGAAGAAGTGTCCACTAAACCCAGCATAACACCGACAGAAGCAACGTGTGAAGAAATGTTTAAGACAACTCATCAACGTTTGGAAACCGGGCAGTATCAGGTGAAGCTGCCATTTAAAAATGGAAAGGAGCCCATTTTCGGGCCCTCTAGGAACCTAGCTTTGAAAAGATTTTATAATTTAAAACATAAATTAAACTCTGATCAACAATTGAAGGAAGAATATACAAAATGCTTAGAGGAGTACGTAATCCTAGGCCACATGAGAAAAGTACCACAAGCAGATATCTTCAAGAATGCAAGTTACTACATTCCTCACCATGCAGTGTTCAAAGAAAGTACAACTACAAAAATCAGGGTGGTGTTTGATGCTTACTTTGGCGCCTTACTTTTAGCAAAGTTACTAAACACAACAATTCAAGACCTACAATTAGAAAAGGCATCAGTTTCAGCATGGACAGACTCGATGGTGACCCTTCATTGGATCAAAAACCATCCAACAAGGTGGAAAACATACGTGGCCAACCGGGTCGCAGAGATACAGGATCTTATTGGTCCAGAGAATTGGAGACATGTTTCTACTAGTCAAAATCCAGCGGATGTTGCCTCAAGAGGTATTTATGCAGACGAACTCAGCAACCATAAGCTCTGGTGGTTTGGTCCAGAATGGCTATGTAAAGACAGCACTGAATGGCCTGCGGATAAAGTATCAATGGATAGAAAAGAACCAGAACTTGAAGCCAAAAAACCGATAATAACCACCCTGCACACTAAACAGGATACAGATTTGTTGTTGAGATATTCGTCCTTTATGAAATTGATAAGAGTTGTGGCAACACTAAATCGTTTCAGTAATATATGCCGAAAGCAAATAACAAGATGGAATAAAAACCTTTCGGTACAGGAATTGGAGATAGCTCGAGTAGCCATATTCCAAATGCTTTGAGCGAATGACGTTCGCTAACACGTATGTTGCATTAAAAAACAAAAGAGACTTATCCAGCAACGACCGACTACTTCCTTTGAATCCATTTCTTGATAAAAATAATTTGATAAGAGTTGGGGGACGTTTAGAACATGCTGATATCCCATATGAACAACAACACCCGATTATTTTACCGAATAATCATCATGTTACAAACATTTTAATTGACCAACTTCATATGGAGACCTTGCACGGAGGAGTCGGGCTCGTATTAAACACCAGTCGGCAATTGTATTGGATACTCGACGCCAAACGGACAATTTCAAGGCGAATAAACCTTTCCAAAACTTGTGTTACACACAGGCAAGAAAGAAGAGCGCAATTAATGGGCAGCCTACCGGCCCCTAGAGTAAATATTTCGAAACCATTCTTGCATGTAGGTATCGATTACGCGGGTCCAATCAGCTTGAAAACATCACGACTTAGAACGACCAAGGTATATAAAGGGTACTTTTGCATATTTGTTTGCATGGCTACGAAAGCCATACATTTGGAGTTGGCCTCAGATCTGACAGCAGCAGCCGCACTCGCCGCACTGAAACGATTTGTATCCCGACGTGGACTGTGTACTGACATTTACTCTGATTGCGGCACAAACTTTAAGGGCATGGAAAAAATGATCAACAAGGATATAGCCCAAGCAATAAATGACGCGTCTACCGAGATGGCGAAGTACCTAAGTTCCAAAAGCATAACATGGCACTTCAATCCGCCAGCTGCACCCCACTTTGGAGGGTTATGGGAGGCAGGGGTGAAATCAATTAAGTTCCATTTGAAAAGAATTATAGGCAAATCCATATATACCTTTGAAGAGTATTTAACCTTACTTACACAAATCGAAGCATGTGTTAATTCACGACCGCTGTGCCCAATAGGAAACACAATAGAAGATTTGGAGGTGTTAACACCAGGACATTTTTTGATAGGACGAGCTTTAAATGCCGTCCCTGAAGCGCAAATGGTCGATAAAAACGTATCGTTTACTTCGCGATGGAAGCACATACAATATATGACTCATCAATTTTGGATAAAATGGTCGAAGGAGTATTTGAATAAATTACAACAACGACCCAAGTGGCTACGGACAAGGGACAATCTAAAAGTCGGAGACATGGTATTGATCAAGGATGAAAACACTTCAGCAACATTTTGGCCGTTAGGAAGAATTGAGACAGTGTTTCCTGGTGCGGATGGTATAGTTCGTGTAGTCCAAGTAAGGACAAGCACAAACGTCCTAAAGCGACCAGTGGGAAAGATATGTCTTCTACCGATGGAAACCTACTAAAATTTCGGGAAAGGATAATGCCATCAAAAACATAACTTGTAAAAAAACCAAGTCTCGCAACTCAATTCTTCTACCGTAAAAAGTTGTGAGATCCATGTAATACCAAGTCCGTTAATTCATTCTTCAGTCCCTACTTAAGGGACGTTCTGTCTTACGTTATTACGTAATTAGCTAACCTAAAAACATCTTATAGTGACCATATTTATATTAAAAATCTTTTTGTTTTAAATAAAAATCGATTGACAGGCTGGTTGGGTGTAGTAGATGGGAAAACAGTGGAAACTGAGGTAGATAGTGGAATGCGGATGAAGACGATGGTCTAAGTTGTAAGTCATGGAAGCTAAATCGCTGGTAAACGAGGAATTGATAGACCTAGATCGAAAGCGCACATCCTGAGTCCTAGTAACCAGATTTGCTTGACGAAGTTCTTTGGAAGAAATTGGTGGTATAGTTGGACAGTGGTGAACGATGCACAGTTGCTCGTACATTCTTGGACTCAAATGCGACGACTGGCGCCATGCACTACCGCAAACAAACAATTGGCTAAACCTGACTGAAGGTGGATTGTTGGAGTACCAACATTCAGTACCATGGGTTGGACCTATATAGCCCAGGCTCAATGCCTTGGTCCATATTTGGAGTAGAACTCGTGGTGGCTTGTGGTTGAGCGTATGCTGCTCAAGCGTTTCATTGCGCATTGTTCAATGAAGGTTTGAACTACCATACAGTTAAATGAACATTGGATAGTTGTTCGCTCCTGCCAGTGAGTTGATTTAGCCTTCAAATAAATCAAGACTGATGCATTTATGATCATGTTCATACGCACGTTCTCTTTTTATGGTCGATTTTCAAGCATTTCAATATAGTTCGAGACCTCATCTAGGGACCTTGATACAAGGTCGAGGCCCGAACCTTTAGCAGTAGGATCTAGTGCTTACACTAGATAAACTGTTTCTAGTCATCATGATAACCGTGCGATTAAGACAATAGTCAGGTGCGCACGTAAAACATAATGCAATCCCCATGCATTCATATGTAATGTAATGTCCCTATCTATTGATCTCTAACAAGATTCTTATAGGCTCAAAGCTTACGAGCGATTCCTATAAGGTCGCATGCGTTGCGAGCATGGTGTATCGTGAGCAGGTCGACAGGTGCCGAATGTGTTAGGACATTCAACTGTCGCCTTTACCTAGGGCTAATTAGGGAGCATGGGATACCGACCCAAGCCCGTTGCATGCCGTTGGGATTCGTCTCAATGCCATGCAATTCGGTATATTGGGTAAGGCTTCGTGCGGGCTGTTTGGTTGAATCAGGCTACCATTTCCTTTATAATGGTACAGTTTGGATAGGACTGGACTCAAGCCGTAGTATTACCCTTCCTAATAAAGGGTATATACGGCTACCCGCAGCATGTATATGCCTGGGGGCTTTGATTGCAGTCTATAAAGCAAATCCGTCCTGAAGAAGGAGTTCGGGTAGGACTACATTGTCAGGTACCGAATTTAACAATAAACAGAATCTGTCCCTATCTGGACAGTCTGCTGTGGATATTGAACCAGTGCGAATGCGTTTTTTGTTCACTGAGCAATTTTGTGATTTTGGTTAAATTTAGTATTTCTATGCTAAATATTTTCATGGCTGAGTGAAATAAATTGTGAGATATTAATTTCTCGCGGTTTTCTCGCGTTTTGTGTCGAATTTTGGTGATAAATTGGCTGATTATTGACAGTTGAGTGCTTTTGTTTGTTTAGTTGGTGTGAGTGTGCCTGGGCTGGGCACGTGGCAGGTAAGTGCTCTGGAAGCTTTCGAACATTCTGGAACATTCTGGAACCTTCTAGAATATTCCAGAGAGTTTGGTGTGTCTGAGCAGGTGTGGATTGCTGGGGTTCTTTTTGGAACCTTCTAGAACATTCGGGATTGTTCTGGTGTGTTAGGCCTCTGGGTCGTGGTCTCAAGGCCAAAAGGTCACAGGGTCGATTGGCCTCAAGGCCGATCTCAAGGTCTTGCCTCAAGGCTTGGTCTCAAGGCCAAAAATGTCGTCTGGTGTCGAATTTTAAGCTATTTTTGGTTAGTTTGTTATATTACAAATTAATTCAGATAAATTTAGTAGTATTAAGTATAATTAAATTTGAATAATCTACTTAGTTGGTAGTTGCTACTATTGTTATTTAAAATTTTTTTAGTCTGTAAGTTTATAATTATGGATCCTGATGAATTTAAACCTCCCCCTAATAAGAGGGTTTATACGGCTGATACGGATAGTGTCTCTGAAGCTAGTGTTGAGGTCAAAAAAATGAGGAAAAAGGTAAATAATAAAAAAGGGAATTCTAAGAAAAAAGATGAAGTCAAAAAACTTGTTTGTGACTCAGGACCTCAAACGTCGTCTACTGAATTTGAGAGACAATTAAGGATAAAGAACCTTACTTAGGGAAGAAAAATAAGGATAAATCAAATGGCAATATCTCCAGGCTTGGTTTCCTAAAAGAAAAGATTTCTGCTGCTATAAAGGAGGGGGGTGGAGGTGCTGAAATGTTGAGGAATGTACTGTTGTTGCTTAACTCTGTTGACAACATCTTCATGAAGCAGGAGGTTGAAATGGCAGGCTTATGGGTAAACTAGAGGTGTATGATAAGGTTACGAGAGTCACAAATGAGACTCCCCAAGTGGTTCACCCGAAGAAGGCCAATGTAAATATTAATTTGCAAGATTTTCCGGTGTTGCCTTGAGTTAAACCTAAGGCTAAACCCATGTCAACTTGGTCGATGGTGGTCAAACCGAAATTAGAAGGAATGACTGTTTAGCGAACGACGTTGCTGAAACGGGATAGGTGAATAAAATAAAAAAAAAGGTAGCGCTGGATTTCAAGGATTTCAAACATTGGTTTTTATTCATAAATAAATTCTAAATTTCACAAATACTTAAAATAAAAATAAAAATTCAAATAAAATTTAACTAATAAATCAAAGAAAATTAATTACAAAATAATAATTCAAAGAAAGGAACGAAATAATAATATGAAATTAATTTAATATTTGGCACTTTGTTAACATAAAGCGAAAATTTAATTTGTTTGTTAAGTTAATTCAATGCGAGAAATTTTTCTAAGTTTTAAATAATAATTTGTATGACCAAGAAGGGGCAAAAAAAAAGACGAGTTACTAGGAACTGTACTGAGAATTCCACCTCTGGGGTGCTTTTCAGTGCTATATCCACTGTAACTTACGCGGAAAATTCATGAAGAAAATAAGTAAATTTCTCTGTTGGGTTCTGCCTTTTATATCCTGAATCCAACGGTGAAATCATTTTTCTCTCACATCCCACATAATTAGAGCTGCCTTCAGTGTTGTGGATCTCATTGAAGTAGGTAAATTGTAATTTATTATATTTTCCTCCGAAATTATGTGTTGTTCTGTGTCAATTCGTTTGCTAGTTGTGATTTCCATTTTATGTAAGTGCCAAGTATATTTTTAATTCAACTTTTGTTTTACTGCTATTTCACCCTGGTAGCATTGTTTGTTGTTTCTCTTTTCGGGTTCCACAAGTGTAAGAAATTTACCAAAATTTTAACGGTAAATTTCAAATTATGATAAGTTGATTTTTTAGCCAAACCGTAGGTTTGAGCTAAAATATATTGTTGTTTTCGTGTTCTCCGTGACTTCTGCGTCTTAGCCATGATCTTTTCGAGTCGCTGATCATGGAGTTCGCGCAGTTTCGGTGAAGTGCTCGTTTGACGTTTGTCATGTTTTGGTGATTGTTTTGTGCAATTTCTTCGTGTGTTTTGTTTAATTCAGTATTTAAATTGTGTGTTTTGTGTCTTCTTTTCGTTCTCTGTGATGTTTCCTTGTGTTTTTATGCGTATTTTTTGTGCACTTGTGCTTTGTGTTTATGTTTAGTGTGGTTATGGTTTGTTTACGTTTTGTGTATTTATTTGTAGTTATTGTGCAAACTTTGTATTGTATTGTTGGATATTTGTTATGTAGACTTTATGTTTTGTTATGCCGGTGTTTGAACTCTGTGTTATCAAATTTGTATTACGTGTGTGCTAATTATTTACAATTTTTCTATTTTTAGGTTAACTTGACGATGCTGGAAGCTGGACACTGGATCCTGGAGGTTTGTATGTGCCTGCTATATTTGTTGTTGTTCGGTAATTGCCTTTTTTCCTTTTCAGATGTGTGGGGCCCGGCTAAACATGACTGTGACAGAGGTGGTCAAAACCTTCTGCAAGGAAGTTGGTCCCTCTTTAGAAGTAAGGGTGCACTCGGCAGTGTGACTGGCGAGTAAGGCAGAAAGAGATAAAGTTATCAAGTGTGGAGCTATAAATGAAAAATATGATATCTCTGTTAGGGATAGGTTAGACGTCCCAGAATTCAAGTTCTTGGGGTGAACTGTAAGGTGTCAAACGAACAAGTCATTAAAGACATTTTTGAACATCACCTCGAAGAGGTTGGTTCACTTGAAGTGGGATGAAGTTGAAAGGGGACTGAAGATTTTGAGTAGACCTGTTTCTACGGAGAAAGGAGCCACCGATCATGTTGCCCTTGAGGGCAAGTCTGAAATAGTTTCTGCAATCCTAAAAAATGAACGTTTATATATAAATTGGTGTGCACACAGGGTTCGAGAACAGGATCCGGTTTTCACTTGTTACAAATGTATTGGTTTCGATCACAGGGCTGCTGAATGCATGGCGAAACAGCAAATTTGCTCGAGATGTAGCGATGCTGGACACACGGCTGCAAATTGTAAGAATAAACCAAACTGCAGGAATTGTAAATTTAATGGGGATCCAGCTGGCCATAGCTTGAAGTCGACGAGTGTTCAGGAAATAATAAAAAAAACAACTAAAAAAAAAAAAAAAATGTTAAAATGAAAATATAATATGAATAAACTCAACAATTAATTTAAAATAATTAACAAGGGAAAAACGAACAACAGTAATTCAAATAGTAAAAGTGGCTACCCCTGAACATATATATCTACAGAACAATGTACACAACATGTGTCATAAACCATAAATGAAACACCGCATGAGACACAGTCACTGGATCGCAAATACGAAAACATTTGGAAGGATTTAATAAGCTCCGCAACTACGTCAATGTGGCAGACCAACGTCCGGTGAACGAAGGATAACGGTAGGACGATCCGAATACTGCGAGGGGAAATGATGCGCAGCGAGAAGAAAACGTTCTGACTTCACTTGATTGCGAATAGGGACATCGAGCAGACGTACTTCGGTTACAGTGAATAGTGGTTCAAATTTAAACCCATAAAAAGAAAAAGATCGACATAAAACGAATTTTTATGCTCGCTAAGGTGAGACATCTTTGTTTTTACATGCGGTCTATTTAATAATTGTGCATGCAGAGGTTACTCGTTTTTCCTTTGTTAATTGGCATTATTATAGGTTTTTCTTCCTTATATAATTTCTTGAATTTTCAGTACAATTATTGTTTTTTTTTTGAAGTTGTCAGTATCTTCTGGTGAAGGATTTGAATTTTACGTTAAGTAGGAAATGGATTAATGCAGAAATAACAGGTTGAAAGCTGGGTACAAATAAATTGGGAGAAATTTAAATTAAATCAGCAGTGTTCGCGTCTGATAGGCAGTATGGCTTCCGCGAGGGCAGGTCTACTGAGGATGCTTGGGAAGATGTTCTTTGTTTTGTTGAAGGTGCTGCCTCGAAATATGTATTGGGGATATTTATTGATTTTATGGGAGCTTTTGACAATCTATGTTGGGTTGCGATTCTCAACAGGTTGAGAGAGATCGGTTGTGAAGAGTTGCCTTTGTGGCGTAGCTACTTTTCGTGTAGGCGTGCTTTTGTTTCCGGGGTTGTGGAAGATGTTTCTGTTAACGTGACGAGGGGGTGTCCCCAGGGATCCATCGCGGGCCCATTCATTTGGAATCTGATGATGGATGAGCTCCTGGAGGAACTTCGGAGTCACGTGCATGTCGTAGCATATGCAGATGACTTGCTCATTCTTGTTGAAGGAACAAGTAGAACTGAATTGGAGTCGAAAGCTGCACCCCTGATGCATATTGTGCATCAATGGGGTGAGAAGGTTGGTGTAGCCGTATCGGTCGATAAGTCGGTCATGATGGTCCTTAAGGGACCTTCATTGAGTCGGCGAAGTCCGCTTATGCGCCTTGGAAATAAAAATTTAAATACATGAAGGAGGTGAAGTACTTGGGAGTCACTGTGGTCGAGACCTTGAATTTTAGTTGTCACCTTAAGCAGCTTAAAGGTAAGATTTCTGTGATTGTGGGTACCTTGAGGAGAATCCTCAGAACCGACAGGAGATTGAGTAGGGTGGCAGTGGCCCGTGTATATAAGGATCTTTTCCTTGCCTGTATGGGTTATTGCCCATCGGTGTTGGCCAGGAAGGGAGTTGGTGTTTTTGAGCGAAAACTTATGTACTCGGTCCAACGTGTTGTGTTACATGCGTGTCTGCCTGTTTGCCGTACGGTGTCTACTAGTGCCATGCAGGTCCTGGCTGGGGCTCCCCCTCTGGACCTTGAGATTGAGTTTAGGGCCAATATTTTTAGGCTCAGGAAGGGAATGCCTTTGTTGGAGGGTTGGGATGTCCCTGACTCTATCCTGGGTGGTCCACGCAGGGTCATTGTCGACTGCCTAGAGGAATGTATGATGCAGAAATGGCAAAATCGCTGGAGTCACGACAGTGTGGGAGGGTGGCATATGGGTTTATTCCAAACGTTCTGACGACTAGAGAGCTGGCAAATAGGAAACTTTCCTTGGCGCTCGGCTTCTTGATCAGTGGACATGGGAGTATGAATGGTTCCTTAAAGAGATTCGCGTTGTCTGATACTGAGGTGTGTCCTCTGTGCCAGGCAGCTTTTGAGGATTGGAAGCACATTCTTATGTAATGTAGTGCCTACGACGACATTTAGATGCGTGGGGTGTTGTTCGCACTGCAAATGGCGTGGACGTTACCGGATGTCTGGTTGACCAGATGAAGTGGGATGCGATTAAGCAATTTGCGCGGGTGGCCTTCCACAGGAGAAGGACCTTTATTAGAGTAGAGTGAAGTAGAGTGAAGTTACGGTGGTCTTTCGGTTTGGTATTTAATTTGTATAATTTTATGATTTATTAAAAAAAAAATTTGTTTATGATTTATGATTATAATTACGTTCTGTTACTTTATTTTATTTTCGCTTTATGTTTTCTTTTATGTTGATTTTATATTTAGTTCCTTATACTTTTATTTTCTCTTCGGGTGGAAAAATGGGTTTACAGTCCCCAGCTTTGTAAGAGGCAAAACTGTAAAATTCCACGGGGGTCGGGATGCCCTACCGTCTACCTTGACGGTACCCGACCAAGGTGAGGCCCTTCGGGGAGCAACGTGGTGGCTGTTGGTTCTCTTTTCAGATTTATTCTGCCATTCCTCTTTCCATTCTCAATCTTTGCTATCTGGGGATCTTTCCGCTTTTAGCCCCTATCTTTCAAAAACCCGACCTAAGGGATACGCTGTCCCGACCTTCCAGTACGCATATAATGCTTACACATTATATCAAACTGTTTCTGTCATACAATTGGCCGAGCGGTAGGACTTCATTGCAAGGTACCCTCGTTAAACATAGTGCGCAACCATGCACAACTTCTTGTTCTTGTTCTTGTCCCTATCTGGAACCTTTGGGGAGTGCCTACCCCACGTACTCACGTTAAACGCACGTGACATTTACTGTCCCTATCTATCAGTCTGCTGCCAGCTGTCATAGCGAGCAGACGTGTTACACGAGGTGTGCGATTTTTGCGGTTTTTTGAGCTTTTTAATACGGTTTTTTGCGTTGTATTCGTGTAGATTGTAAAAATCTACTATTAGGACTTGTTCCGGTAGTCCTGCGGTCGTTGTTTCGGATTTTATCGCGTTTTTTCGCCTAAAAGTCACTAAAATCGCGTTTTTGTGACTTTTTGGGAGTTTCGCGTTTTTAGACACGTGTGAGTGCTAGAAGTGGTGCAAATAGTGTTTTTTGCTGATTTTTAGTGAAAAGCAACTATTTTGAAGTGATTTGGAGTGATTTGGTGAATTTTTAAAATTTTTGAAAATTTTGGTGATTTTGGTGAAATTTGGAAAATTTCTTGAAAAATTGTGTTTTTAGTGCGGACACCATCGCGAGTGCCGTAGTGAGTTATAAAGTGCATCTGGACGCTTTTAGGCGCCTTTTAGGACCCGGACCTTCGGTGAGCTCCCCATCGTGAAGGAAGTGTGAGTGCCTGTTACGTGGACGGACTATTCGTCAGGTTTGGTAGACATAAGATTTTGACTTTTGTTTTATATTTATATTGGTTGGTGATTTCCTGGGTGTGATGTCGCCCAAGAAAAAACCTGGTGTTGCCAGTGCGCCAGTGAGCGCCGTAGCGAGCAGTGCGTCGAGTATGGCGTCGGACACGTCAGACGCGGAAGGCAGGGAGCATGGATCTCCAAGGAGGAAGAAGCCGTTGACTGTTCCTCTAGTTCCCGGGGTTGGAGATGGAGCTTTCAAGATGCCCAAGGTGGCACGAAAAATTACCCTGGGCCGAGAGCAGGATGTGGAGTCGTGCTTAAGGGCGATTAGGGGTAACATGGCAGATGTCATGTTGAATGTTGGGGCCGTGGCCGAAGTGTCGACCGAGGTCTACAGGGTCGCAGCCGAGTACGAGGAGCTGATCGTGCGGATGGCTGAGGAGAATGCCAGGCTTCGTGGGAGGCTAGAGGCATTCTCCGACATGAAGTCGTTTCTTCGGACCTCCGGGTCTACAGGGAGCGGAGCTGTGGCCGCACGGTCGACCGTGGTGCCACCTGTTGCCGTGGCGGTGCCCAGTGTACCAGCTCCCGTGGACACTTGGGCAGTGGTGGTCAAATCGAAGAGCGGCAAGGCCAGTGCGAGGGAGGTGGCTACGGTCATCCGGAAGGAGGTTGCTCCTTCCTTGGGGGTTCGGGTTCACTCTGTGAACCCACGTAAGGATGGTGGTGTCGCCATCCGTGTTCTCTCAATGTTGGAACGTAGGAAGGTTGCGGAGAACGCTAAGTTCTCTGAAGTTGGCCTTGATGTTTTGGTCCTGGATAAACTGGGACCCCGCGCAGTGATACAGGGTGTGCACTGCGTAGTTTCGAATGACGAACTGATGCAGCAGATTTTTGAGAATAATCTCGCGGATAAGGGCATTTCGGCGGAAGCCTATGGAAGAGGGTTGAAAATAATCAGTGGGCCGATGAGAGATGGTGTTGAAGCCGTCTCGAATGTCATTGTGGAGGGCACTCCTAAGATTATAGAGGCACTTGTCTCCTCAGATCGTGCGTATGTCAAATGGTTTTCATACCGCGTGCGCACGCATGATGCCGTCTTCTCTTGCTTCCGCTGCCACGGCTTCGACCATCGCGTGGCGGAATGCAAGGCAAAGGAAACGGTCTGCTCGCGTTGTTGCGGCAGCGGACACACTGTTGCCAGGTGCAGCAACGATCCCCGATGTCGGAACTGTCAGTTCCGGGGACTTCCTAGTGGGCATACGGTGAAGTCACCGTTATGTCCCGTATACGCCGCTATGATGGCACGTGCTAATGCGAGACATTAAACACAATGGCTGTCTCCATCCTACAGTTAAACTGTGGACGGGCAGCTGGTGTGATGCATGATCTTGGTCAGTGGATGTGCGAGAATGGGGTACAGCTCGCACTCTTGCAGGAACCCCTCATGGGCTTTGGCCGTGTTATGGGGCTTCCAGCGAGCATGCGTGTGTTTCCTTCGCTTGGCAGCAACGCTCTAGCTGCCATTGCAGTCAACCATATCGGTTTTGAATGTATGGCTATCGAGCACCTCACATCTCAGTGGGGTGCCTGTGTGTGGATCAAAGGTGAGTTTGGTGCAAGTTTAGTGACGAAATTGGACCGTATTTAGAGTATATGGGTAGGGTGCTGCAATTTTGCAGTAATAAGCCCACCCTTCTTGGTATGGATGCCAACGCTTCTTCTCCCATGTGGTTTAGCAAGACTGCGCGGAATACTTCCAAAAGTCGAAGCTACCACAGGGGGGAACAATTGAGTGAATGGATTCTGCAGAATAATCTGCATGTTCTGAATGTGCCCAGTGTACATTTCACGTTTCAGACGGTCCAAGGTGAGAGTGATATTGATGTTACATTGATTAATGAGGCAGCAATGGCATATGATTTTGAATGGGCCATTGATGATAGATGGGGAATAAGTGATCACAGACCAATTACGATTAAGTTGGGCATTGATGGTGCTGTGGAAGCGCCTGAAGCGCCACGAGGCAAGAGGTGGCGTACGAGTGGGATTGATTGGTATACGTATGAGGCTCGGATGGTGGAGATCTCCTCCTCCGTCCCATTGTCCGAATTTTGTGAAAGGGAGCTGGGTGATAGGGTTAGTATCATCCAGTCCTGGATTGAAAGTGTGAATGATGAGCTCCTTGCGGTTAGTATGCGCACTAACCCTAGGAGAGTTAAATCGTGGACGCACTCCCTCAGCCTTTGTTGAAAAAAGCTGTTGAAATTTCGAGAAGATCCAAATTCTTTTGAACGGAAATTATTTGTAATAGTATTAGTTAGTTGAATTCTCTTTTCATACAGTCATGAAGTACCGTAATTTAAAATTTGTAGCTTGAAGTTCTGAAAATTCAGTCAGTTACCATTCGGATCTCCGTGAATTAGTCATAATCCGTAACCATTGAAAGTCTGTGAAATAATTCAATAAACCTTTTATATTTTATCACAATTGCGAGAGTTTAATTTTGGGCTGGATAGAACGTTTTTTTATTATATGGTGCCGAAACCCGGGATCTGTCGCGTTCTCTGTGATAATTTAAATTGTAACGCCGGTGGTAACTCAAATAACGAAAATCGAAGATATAATTAACGAGAACGCTGAAACATGGAGCTCGCTAATCGTTCTACATATCGAGGTCAAGTCACGCGAATAACGAACGCGGTGAAGGAGTATCTCCAGTCCGATAATTCGCGCCCGGTGACGGGAAATATGGATTCGTGAGATGATATCGTAGAAGAGCTCTCGGTATTTTTACAGAGGCTAAAAACGGCGCATGAAGGATTAAATAAGGCTAACATCGAAACACGTGCCATAATTAAAGCCGAGGATCTTGCCAGAGAAAGTGAATCTATCGCCGAATATGAAGACAAAACAGTAAGTGCAATCGAACGGTTAACGAAACGGTTAAACAAAGTGCGTTGTATCATACTGGGAGCAATTTCGTCGAATTGTTCATGAGAATGCGGCACTTCCTGGGACTGATAAATTCTGCTATCTAGAATCTACGCTCATGGGCAAGGTTGCTGAGACAATAGCGGGCTTGGCGCCGATCGCAAGTAATTACGATGCTGCAATCGCTCTCTTGAAGGAGGAGTTTGGGAATATCGAAAAATTGGTGGACAAGAACATGCAGCAGTTAATGGGGATGCCTACAATAACATCCAAGACAGATGCTAAAGGATTACGACGACTTTACAATACCGTAATGACTTGTAGTCGATCCCTGAATTCAATGGGTATTCCGTTCAGCCAATATTCGATTATGCTGAAATTCAAGTTGTTGCGATGTCTGCCAGCGGATCTCCGCGTTAATTTCCATCGACTTCATCCTGAGGAAAGCACGGAAGTCAAGGAGGAAGTAGAAGGAGCGGAGAGCGTTGCTTCGGTTGCCGATAATCAAGGTTCTCTCGCCTTCGATTTCGACAATCAAACCAAAATGCTTCTGAAATTCATAAAAAGAGAATCGGAATCGCTAGAAAGTTCATTCGAGGGACACGAAAGTCGGAAGCCCTCCAAAGTGTACCCGACGGCAGCTGGATTGTTTACAACTTCTTCAGTGGGAAATTCCTGTTTCTTCTGTAAATCAACGCGGCATCATACTCGGGATTGCGACAGCGCACACACCTTGGCACAGAAGAAGGAGATGCTGAAGAAAGATAACCGATGTTATCGCTGTACTGGACGTGGACACTCGTCGAAGCGATGCTTCGAGAAACGGCTGAAGTGTAAAAAGTGTAAGGGGTGTCACGCCCAATCTGTGTGCGATCCCAATTATTCAAGAACACCGAAGGAAATATCAGTAGCGCTTCCCAACGACACGACGATCGAAAGGGAGAGTAGTGAGGCAAAGTCAAGTGCTACAATTTGTGCAACAAGTGCGGTGCGGCAATCAGTCGATGTTTATTTACAAACGGCATCAGTATTTGCAATGAACGAAGAACGAATTAAAAGTATCTATGTGTGCATTATCTTAGATGGCGGCAGTCAATTAAGTTACATAAAAGAAAGTGTCGCTAAAAGGCTAAATTTACCGGTTATGCGAACTCAAAAACTTAGCATCATACCATTTGGTACTGAAAAGCGCACACCGATGACATTTTGCAACTGTGTACGATTGTGTTTGAAAAGCCAGCATAGTTCAGAAGTGGTGGTGCTCGAAGCAGTCGTTGTGCCGGAGATTTGTTTTGACATTTTGGCTGTTCCGGCAGTGACGGAGCCAACCTTTTCTAAGTTCTTGCTGGCGGATTCCCGCCCTTTCGGTTTCAACCCAGAGAACGGCATCGGATTACTAATTGGAGCGGACAACTATTGGAGTATTTTAACTGGCGATTTTGAGCGCATTTCCAAGCGGCTCATGGCAGTAAAGACAGTTTTCGGCTGGACGTTGCAAGGTCCTGCGCATGTTGATTCGGTTGGTGCTGACTCTTATTGCGGATCGACAGCTGTATCTTTCCATGTAAACGCTGTGAATGACCTAGATCTACAAAAGTTTTGGGATCTCGACTCATTAGGATTAAAAAATCCTGCAGACGATGCGAAAGATTTCACCGATAACTTCTCCCGAGAACTCATCGTAAGGAGAGGTAATCGTTATGAAGCGCTTCTACCCTGGAAGGACGCAAATTCTACGTTAGATGATAACAAGAAAGGTGCATATATTCGATTTCAAAATTTAACCAAGAACCTTTGCAGAGAACCGTCTAAATTGTTTGAGTATGATAAAGCAGTACGTGAATTCATAGAGGTAGGGTATGCAGAAATGGTAGGAGAAGAATTTAAACAGGGGCGTTGTTATTATCTGCCGCATCGAGCTGTATATCGGAAGGACAAGGTGACGACCAAAATACGGATAGTCTTCGATGCGTCTTCTCACGCAGCAGGCTGTCAATCTCTTAACGATCAGCTGTTGACAGGAGCAAATTTGTTGCCAGACGTTTTCAAGATATTGCTCAATTTCCGCTTAGGAAATATTGGACTTGTCGCTGATATTGAGAAGGCATTTTTGCAAATAATGCTTAATAAGGTTGACCGAGATGTGCATAGGTTTTATTGGTATTCGAGTAAGATCGAATCCGTAGATAGGCTACCCCCTATACAGATTTACCGGATGACTCGTCTAACTTTTGGTGTTACTTCAAGCCCTTTCATTCTAAGTGCGACACTGAAAAGGCTTTTCGACGAAGAAAAGAACAATCACCCAAGAACGACCGGCATATTTAGAGAATCGATTTATATGGATGACCTAGTATGTAGCACCGACTCCAAAAAAAATGCCATGCAACTCTATGAGGAAGGGAAGGTTGTGTTCAAGAAGGCCTCCATGAATTTGCGGAAGTGGAATAGCAGTTGTCCTGAAATGAGAGCTGAAATTTCAAAAACTGAACCTCCACCTGATTTACAAAAGGTTCTAGGTCTTTTATGGTACGTGCACACAGATGAAACAGCGGTGGATATCATGCCAGCTGAGAATTTCTTAGCAACCTCACCCTGCGCATCAAAGCGGAGCTTGCTTCAAGTAATAGCTCGATTTTATGATCCTCTGGGTTTTCTTGGCCCGTTTGTTGTCAACTTAAAGATTTTATTCCAGGCGGTTTGGAAGCAAAAATTATATTGGGACGAAGAATTCTCTGCTGAAATCTCGACGAAGTGGTATAGTTACTGCAAGGACATTATAAACCTGAAGAACGCTCATGTGTCCAGATGTGTGTGCCCACTAATCAAGCCCATTAGATATGAACTTCATCTATTCGCAGACGCCAGCCTTGATGCCTATGGCGCAGCGGTGTATATCAAGGCCTCGGATAGAAGTGGCCAATCGGTGGTCAGGCTACTTTGTGCCAAGAATCGGGTCGCCCCTTTGAGGTTAAATAAGGAGCAAGCTCTTACACTGCCAAAGCTGGAGTTGACGGCAGCCTTAATTGCATCACGTCTTTCAAATTACGTCATAAATGCCTGTACACTTTCATTTGGACGAACAGTGCTGTGGACCGACTCTAAGATTGCCCTGTACTGGATCACCGGTGACGTAAGCAAATGGAAGCCGTACGTTGCTCATAGAGTAAAGGAGATAAAAGCTCTAACAAGTAATTTCGAGTGGAGACATTGCCCAGGAAAGGACAATCCGGCAGATCTTCTAACCAGAGGTATATCAGCGAACTGTCTGTTGCTTTCCGAAGTTTGGAGGCGTGGTCCTTCATGGTTAACTAATCATCATGAAAATTGGCCACCACAAGACGAAGCACAGCCGAAATTTTCCGGAACGGTACTTGCTTTGCAGATTAGCACCCATTGTGATCGTGCTGTAGCAGTCGAACCCTTGCTTCAAGTTGAGTGCGTTAGTAGTTGGAAGAGACTTTTGCGGATAAGCGCCTATTGCCTGCGCTTTATTGATAAATTGAAAAAGACAGCGTTAAATGCATCTCCTTTTCTTTCAGCTGAAGATCTTAATAGAGCTGAAAACTACTGGCTTAAATACGTTCAGAGTCAAGAGTACTGCAACGAGATCAGTGCATTGCGACGCGGAAAACCGATTAACAGGTCCTCTCGAATTCTATCGCTTAATCCCAAGCTAGACGACGGCGGGATTTTGCGATTACATAGCAGATTACCTGACGCCCAGACGGAGAACTACAATGCTTATCCAATCATCCTGCCTAAACGAAGCGCAATTAGTAAGTTAATTGTAGAGGACATGCATCAGACCTTGATGCATAGTGGAGCGAATGCTGTCTTAACTATGCTCCGAAACAAATTTTGGATTGTTCAAGGTAGACAGTTAATCAAGACAGTAATCAGCAGATGCCTTGTTTGCAAGCGATTAAAGGTCAAATCCGCCTCCCAGCCATTTGCACCGTTGCCGTATGACAGAATTAAAGCCGTGAGACCGTTCTATACTACAGGAGTCGAATTCGCAGGACCGTTATATGTAAAGAAAGGCTTGAACGCCTCGGAAACGATGAAGGTTTACATTTTGCTTTTCACGTGTGCGGCCATAAGAGCTATTCATTTAGAACTGGTGCGTGACCTGTCAACCGAAAACTGCTTATTGGCCATACGACGATTTCTCGGAAGGAGGGGAAAGCCCCATATTATATATTCTGATAACTCGAAGACGTTTAAGCGCGCAGCGAAGGAGCTTGCGGAGTTTAATCGTATTTTGAAAAGTGAAGTCATACAAGGATTGCTGAGTAACGAGAATATTAAATGGAAGTTCATCGTAGAAAGAGCGCCTTGGTGGGGAGGATTCTACGAACGGTTAGTACGAAGCGTGAAAGATTTACTAAAAAGTACAATTGGCCGCTCAACCTTGGTTTTTGAGGAGCTTCGAACGTTGTTAATAGAGGTGGAATCTATCATTAATGCTAGACCCTTAACTTACGTAGCGAGTGACCCGCTAGAATTCGCACCCTTGACGCCTTAACATTTTTTGCTTGGAGTTTCATCCATAGCGACTCCATCAGAAGCTGTTGAAAATTCAGCACTCGGCTTGGATAGCCAGGGAATTCAGCAACTGTGGAATGAGAAACTTAAATTGCTCCACTTTTTTTGGAAACGCTGGCGAAATGAATATTTGCTGCAGCTCAGATCGCTGCATTATGGTAAACCTGAAGCTGAAACCAGATTGAAGGAAAATGATGTCGTCTTAATGAGAGATGAAGCCCGACCTAGAGTTTTGTGGAAATTAGCGAGGATCAAAGAGGTCTACCCCGGACGCGATGGGAAAGTCCGTGCGTGTCGATTAACCCTGCCAAATGGAGTTGAGCTGCGCCGCCCAGTGCAATTATTGTATCCACTGGAACTGAATGCAGCGGAATCTTCGGCCGGGGAGGATGTTGAAAAAAGCTGTTGAAATTTCGAGAAGTTCCAAATTCTTTTGAACGGAAATTATTTGTAATAGTATTAGTTAGTTGAATTCTCTTTTCATACAGTCATGAAGTACCGTAATTTAAAATTTGTAGCTTGAAGTTCTGAAAATTCAGTCAGTTACCATTCGGATCTCCGTGAATTAGTCATAATCCGTAACCATTGAAATTCTGTGAAATAATTCAATAAACCTTTTATATTTTATCACAATTGCGAGAGTTTAATTTTGGGCCGGATAGAACGTTTTTTTATTACAGCCTTAAACGGAGGCATGTGAGATGCCTAAGGAAGGCTTTCCAAAGGGCACGTGCTAGAGAGAGTGATGATATATCTCAACGCAGGCTCGCTTTTAGGCGAGGTGTGAGAGAATATAAGGAAATGTTAGCCCGGGCGAAAGAGAAGCACTGGATGGACTTCGTTCATTCCAATGCCAGAGATCCGTGGGGGTTAGCTTATAAAATCTGTCGAGGCAAAAATGACAGGCATGTAGTGTCCGGCATACGTGTGGGTGAGGGATACACAAGGAATTGGAGTGAATCTGTGGCAGTCCTGCTGGACTGCTTCTTTCCACGGGCTGAGCCTGTGGATGGGTCTCTTCCCTTGCCGGTGGCCACGGGATCTGTACCGGAGGTCTCTGGTATGGAGGTGGAGGCGGCTGTTTCGCTGCTCCGCCCCGGGAAGTCGCCGGGGTGGGACGGGACAACGGGTGAGATGTGTAAAAGCATTTGGCGTGCTGTCCCCGACCATCTCCTCAGTCTATTTCAGGGCTGTGTTAGAGATGGCGTTTTTCCGGCAGATTGGAAGATTGCGCGCGTAGTCGTGCTGTCACCAGATAAGGTGAGGAGTAATCCTCGGTCTTATAGAGGCATTAGTCTTTTGCCGGTACTTGGAAAAGTGCTGGAGAGGATTCTTGTTGAGAGATTGAAGATGAAAATTGCCCATCTGATGTCGCCAAACCAGTACGGCTTTCGTCCTGGCAGGTGCACGGAGGATGCATGGAGTTACGTTCGTGAATGCGTAAGTATGTCTGAAGTTAAATATGTCCTGGGGATTTTTGTTGATTTTAAGGGTGCGTTTGATTACCTGTGTTGGGATACTGTATGTAGGAAACTATATGAATGTGGGTGTGAGGAACTGAATGTCTGGAGAAGCTACTTCTCCGGCAGGCGTGCTTTTGTTCGTGGCGAATTCGACGAAGTTTGGAAGACGGTCGAGCGTGGCTGTCCACAGGGCTCCATTGCGGGTCCATTTATTTGGAACCTAATGATGGATGAACTGCTGGATGAGCTGGGACGTCACACTAAAGTTGTCGCGTACGCGGACGAGCTCCTTATCCTTGTGGAGGGTAGGACGCGGAGTGAGCTCGAGACTTTGAGTGCTTCGCTCATGCGTATTGTGCATGAGTGGAGCTGTAAGGTAGGTGTTAGTGTATCGCTGGATAAGACTGCAATGATGGTCCTTAAGGGTCCCTCGTTTGTACGTCGGCCTCCAGTGGTAAGAATGAACGGGTCAAGCCTCAGGTATGCGACTAACGTCAAGTACCTGGGGATTAGTGTAGGTGAAGGACTGAAGTTTCAGGCTCATTTTCTCGAGCTTAAAGATCGGTTAGCTGTGATCGCCGGTTCGTTGCGTCGCGTTCTACGGAAAGACTGGGGCCTTGGCAGACGTGCTGTCAGGGTCATTTATGATGGTTTGTTTGTGGCGTGTGCTGCGTATGGGTCTTCCGTATTTGTCGACTTCGCGATAAGCGCATACGGAAGAACGTTGCTGGATAGATGTCAGCGTGTTGTGATGTATGCGTGCATACCTGTATGTCGTACTGTGTCGACGGACGCCATGCGGGTATTGATGGGTGTGCCCCCTCTTGACTTAGAGGTTGAGCGTCGTGCCATCCTCTATAAGATCCGGAGGGGTATGCCATTGCTGCAAAATGACTGGGTCACTTCTGCTGATGTGGCCTCCATGAGTAAAGGAGCCATCCTTGATCTCTTGGACGCCTGCATCATTGAGCGGTGGCAGCGTAGGTGGGAATTGTCTGAATGTGGCCGCGTTACGTTTGCGTACATTAAGGACGTTGCTCTAGCTAGGGCAAATATTGATAGAAAATTCTCGCTGAGTATTGGGTTCCTCTTGACGGGGCACGGAAGTCTGAATGACTCACTTGTGAGATTCGGACTTTCTGACACGGCCTCGTGCCCTATGTGTGACGCCCCTTAAGAGAACTGGATGCAGGTTTTGCTTGAGTGTCCAATGTACGCGGACATTAGGAATGTAGATGCATGGGGTGTCGTCAACACCGGCGGGAGTGTTGACGTCAGTAGGTGTGTATGCAGTGATGATGGCTGGAATATGTTGAATGACTTTGCGTGTATGGCCTTCGATAGGAGGGGGCAGCGTGTCAGGCAGTTGGCTGTGGCTGGAGGCAGTTAGGCGCCTAGTGGTGCCTTCCTGCCCAACTCTGCTGCATAGTTCATACGCAGGGAGGGGAAACCGGTCAAAGACTACGGTCGATTCCGGTGGAACCTTTGGGGAGTGCCCACCCCACGTACCCGATTAGGATGGCGCCAGTCCAGGACTTGGAGGAAAGTCCACTGGTATCTCACCTGACATTGTCAGGTACCATGGGAACCGAGACAGCCCTTGGAGCTTGCTCCAACTCGGTTGTTGAGGTCGGCCCCCTAGTGGGAGTATCATGGGGGCTGTGGTTGACACCCAAATCGCGGGTAGGATTCCTCGGAATCCGGCGTGGAGTTGCGTTATACAACCGGGTACCGTGTCCCATAACGCGGTAGAGATTAAGATAGGTCTCGCTTCCAGCAGTAAGGATGCCATCCTCCTAATGGTATCAACTGCTACCATGGCTTGACCATGGGGCTCTGATTGTGGTCACCAAATCAATGCGTTTCCGAAGAGGACCGTGAGGTAAGCCTTCACGGCAGGTACTCACGTTAAACGCACGTGACATTTACTGTCCCAAGAATCTGTCCTGAAGAAGGAGCTCGGGTAGGACTACATTGTCAGTTACCGAGTTTAACAATGAAACAGAATCTGTCCCTATCTATTATCTCTAACGAGATTTTATAGGCTAAAAGCTTACGAGCGATTCCTATAAGGTCGCATGCGTTGCGAGCATGGTGTATCGTGAGCAGGTTGACAGGTGCCGAATGTGTTAGGACATTCAACTGTCGCCTTTACCTAGGGCTAATTAGGGAGCATGGGATACCGACCCAAGCCCGTTGCATGGCGTTGGGATTCGTCTCAATGCCATGAATTTTAATTATGAATATAATGTTTTCTTTGTTGTCAATAAATGTTCCAAGTTTAATATTTTGTAGTTTTTCAAAATCAACTTTGTATTCAACTATTTCCTCATTTGTTAATATATTGCTATGAATAATACCTAATCTTGCTGAAGCTACGTTATTTAGGATATGTTCTATATTATCCTGCAATATTTTTAATTTCAGTACGAAGTCAATATAAATTGTCCGTTTGTATAAAATGTTGTTGTGGTCGTCAAATTCATTTAATTTTAGTGATAGTTTTTCCCTGTCATTTTCTATGATTTCCTTGAGTTTAGTGAAAGTTTTATTGAAATTTCTGTTAATTTTGACTTGAGAATTTAGGGTTTCGATTGCATTGTGGCTGTTTACTTCAATAGTTTTGAGGTGTTCCTCGATATCTTGCCGGTCATCATCATCCATTGTTCCATAGAGCCATTTAAATGCAGTACCTGCAAAGTTGAATAACCCACGTCTTTCCCGATGTGGAATTAGTGTTTTGATTTTATTTCGGATCGTTTCAATTTGGTGTTCTAAGATTGGTGTTTCATTTTTCAGTGAAGACTGCCTAATATTAACTTCTAAACAATCTAAAATACTTGTAATCTCTCTAGGGTCAATTAAATGCAGTATAGTATCGTATTTCTTTATAATGTTAACCTTATCTAGTTTGATCTCTGTGTATCCAAAATTAGTTTCGATTTTCTCAATTATCAGATGGGTTTGGACGGTCGTTGTCATCAACATTATTACCAATATTTTCAATATCCAGGTCACCTGCAAATTTTTTCCTTATTTTAATGTTTATTTTGTGTACATTATTTAATTTAGATTTAACAAAAGGTACTTCTTTGTGTCTTACGCTTTTATAATTTTTAATGTAGCCTTCAGTTCTATCTTCCTCGTAATTTTCCCTTTTTTTCTTTCTCTTATTAATATACCTTTCCTTTTCCTTTACTATGTTTTGAAATATTTTTATTTTAGAGCATCTACCTTCGTGTATATTGATTGGTTTTTCTTTAGTTGTGGAGTGGTAGCTTCTGTTGTACCATTCGATCGCCTTTGATATTTTTTCTTTAATACTTAGGTCCTTAGCCTCTATTCCTAAAGTTCTGATTCTTTCGCTCAGTGTGCTGTGCAATTTCTCAATGTCTGAGTTGCCGGTATGACTATTAGATTTTACCAAGTGAAGCTCGATATTCTCTTTTCGCAAATAATCTTTAATATTGATACTTTTAAATTCATTATCCATTATTAATTTCTTAAAGAGTCCTCTCTGCGACTTAAATTCCCTGATTTTTTCAATAATCGTCCGGTTGTTACGATCTTCTAAATAAAAAGCGGTGGCTAGTTTTGAGAACCTGTCTATAAACGTAAGGAAGTTGCTTTTGGAATTTGTGTAAATGTCTGAATGCACAGTTTGGTTTATATCAGTGGGTGTTTCGGTAAACTCAAATTTTTGTTTTATTGGTTTTCTGTCGTATTTAACACGGTTGCAGATATCACAATTATTAATATATTTTTGAATTAAGTCCTTGAGATTGGGGAAGTAGATTAGTTTTTTCAGACCTTCGTAGTTTTCGTTGATTCCGGTATGTCCTGTTTCATATTCGTGGTATTTCTTTATTTGAATATACGTTTCTTCTTCGCTATTCATATTTCTAGCGTAGCGAGAACACCTAACAAATTTTATGCTTGGAATATTTTCAAAAAGTTCTATAATCTTTTGTTGGAGTTTATTGTATTCACTATTTGTTAATTCAGTGTAAATGGCAGTTTTTCCTGGTTTGATATACCGCCGAAGTATATCTGAAAGATTATTTCTTAGGTCTTGTTCATTGATATATATTATTCTATTCTTATGTATTACTTCAAATTCCTTCGTCTTACGATTAGTTAGTATTCTTTGGATCTTAAATCGATTAACAACTGTATCTAAAATAGGTATGTGGTTATGTAGATCCTCTTCTTGTGAATGGATTGTTTCTAGGCTCTCTGCATTGTTTTGCATTGAAAGTTGTGATAGATTTTCCAAATTCTCATCGCTTTCACTTGTTTCTTGTTGCGAATGGAGTGCCATGTTTATTTCGTTTGTATCGACATTTATTCGACTTAAAAAGTCAGCTACCTTATTTTCTTTTCCTTGGATGTATTCTATTGTGATATTATATTCGCCTAACTTTAGCATCCATCTGTAGAGTCTTGGGTTTACATCTTTTCCTTTTGTCTTTGTATAGAGCCATTTAAGTGGTTGATGGTCGGTTAAAAGGTCGAATTTAACACCGTATAGGTAGGGTCTGAAATAATTCGTGGCCCATACAATTGCCAAAAGTTCTTTTTCTGACGTCGAATAGTTACGCTCATGTTCATTTAAAGTTCTGCTGGCATAACTTACTGGGTGATTGTCCTGTTGGAGGATAGCTCCTATAGCAAAGGTGCTTGCATCCGTTATTAATTTCAATTTTTTACTAAAATCGGGATATTTAAGGATAGGGGCTTCTGTGATTATTCTTTTTAATTTCTCAAAAGAGTTCACATAATTAGGGTCATTAATGTTAATTTTAGTATTCTTTTTCAAATATTTCGTCATCGGTTGGGCTACTTTTGCGTAGTCCCTGATGAATTTTCGGTAGTAGCCGGTTATGCCAAGAAAGGATTTTATCTGCTTCTGTGTTTCAGGCAATTTTAGTTTAAGGATATCTTCAATTTTTCTTGGGTTCGGTTTGACTCCTTCAGTTGTCAAAATATGACCCAGATACCCTGTTTCCTTCGCCAAGAACTTACACTTGTCAACCTGGATTTTTAAGTTTGCTTCTCTGAGTTTATCAAAAAATTTTCTTATATTGTTAACATGTTCCGTTAAGGAAGTGGAGAAGATCAATATATCGTCGAGATATACCACACATATTTTGTTAATGAAATCCTTTAGGACCGCATTCATCATTCGCTGGAATGTCGCTGGGGCATTTTTTAGCCCAAACGGCATTCTAACAAATTCATAATGGCCGTATGGTGTGGAAAACGCAGTTTTAGGTCGATCATTTTTGTCGACTAGAATCTGGTGAAAACCTTTTGCAAGGTCGATTGTTGTAAAGTATTGGGCTCTACCCAATTTGTCCAGAATGTTATCGATATTTGGTATCGGGAACTTATCGTCGACCGTGAATTCGTTTAATTTGCGATAATTCACAACGATTCTCCATTTCGTTTTGCCGGAATTATCCAATTTTTTGGGTATAACCCAGAGTGAACTATTGTATGGAGAATTATTTCTTGAATAATACCATTTTTGAGCATTTCATTTATTTGTGAAGTAATTTCCTTTTCATGGATTCTTGGATACCTGTAGTTTTTCGCATAAATGGGTTTATTTGTAGTGGTAACAATTTGATGTGTAATTTCCCTGGTGCAAGATAGGGTTTCGCCTTCTTTATAGAATAGATCTCTATAAGATTTGAGTAACTTTTGAAGTATGGCAGATTCTTCAGAGTTTAAACCATTAAAAAGTTTTTCTTTTGTATTTTTGTCAAATTCCGAGGGTTCTAGCTGATAAATTTCTTCATTTTTATAAGGACATTTAGAAAGGAATTTTATTTCGTTGTTATTTATGGTTAGCGATTCTTTTTCCATATTAATAATGGCACCTAAAGGTTTCAGCAGATTTTGCCCAATTATTGAGTCAAAACACTTGTTGTTAAATTCAGTAAGCTTCCAGATCATGAAAGCATCCTCATTAAACTCAATCGGTAAATTGGTTTTAATTTCTTTATCTACTATGGTATTTGCATTAAGTGTACTAAACTTTACTGGTTTCTTTAAATATTTTCTTTTGTATTGTGTCAGTTTGTCTTGGCTTAATAGGGAGGTGGAAGAACCAGTGTCAATGAGACACTTAATTTTATTTTGGTCAATAGTTAATTCTACTATCGGTAAATATGTTTTCGAGGGGTTAATTGAAAATTTGCCTCTTTGACGTGGTCAACATCCATTGGCTCGGATTGATTTTGTGCTGAGTTATGGGAATTATTGAAAGAATTGTAATTATTGCGTCTTGTTTGTCCTGAATAAGTCTGTCAGTAGAGTAATAATCCCGGTTCTGGACTCATTTTTACGTGTATTTTTAAAGGGGGGTGAAAAGTTGACCAAAAATGGTCTCAAAAGCTCGTCGTCTACGAGTACGAGCAGTTTCAAGGTCGATGACGTCATGAAAGCTTAGGGTTTGTGTCAAGGGTGTTGGATGTTGGTATAGAATCTAGGGTTAGTCGGGTGTGTGTCTAGGATCACGATGCGGATCACGGTCCCCACCCCGCTGAAAGCTTTACCCCTCCTCTTGGGGCGAGTCGGATTACGCAATGTTGGAAAATATCCCACCGCAGGTGCAGTTGTGAGTCATCATAATCACGATTGAACATGTCCGCTTGGTGGGTGGTCATCCTTACGCAATGTTACACATATGCGAAGTCTTATCTGCAGTTTCTGCTGACGTATGCATTCTGCTAGAGTTGGACCCAAAATTGTTTACACAGGTGCAGCGGTGAGTCATCATAATCATGATTGAACATGTCCGCTTGGTAGGTGGTCATCCTTACGCAATGTTACACATATGCAAAGTCTTATCTGCACTCTGCTAGAGTTGGACCCCCAAATTGTTTACACAGGTGCAGCGGTGAGTCATCATAATCATTATTGAACATGTCTGCTTGGTGGGTGGTCATCTAGCAAATTTGTTTATGCAGAAGGAAAACTTTTAGACTTTATATCTGTTAGAATTTTGTGCAGATATTTGAATTAAAGACTTTTTTAACTTAACTAAGATTTATTCCACTTTCGCTTTGATTTTCATTACACGGCAGCAAGTTCTAGAGGCTACTGAACACAGTACAGTTCTTGAAAAATAGGCAGCAGTAATAACGGTAATTCTAATTGTTCACATTTAGACTCTTTAAATGATGAAGCAAGAATTGAGTAATGAGAAAGTGACTTACAAAAGAATAATAATACAGTGACTTATAAAACTTAGCCTACGAGTTTAAGTCGCAATTAAATGAATGTACATATTATGTTTCAAGCTTAAATATAGTTAATTCTTAACATTCCGCCCGCCTCGTGTGTAGCACGACAGTAGAAGGTCCAAATGGATGAAGTAGGCCGCCCGCCATGCTTGCCTTTCTTAAGTCTAGCGGATCGCCTTATTTGTGTCTGTACATCGATGTAAGGTGGAAAAGCCGCCCGCCGTTTGAAAACTGTAGGATGGAGCGAAAGTATCTAAAATTGTAGGAGAGTATAGTCAAGCTATAAGTATAGGTACATATAGGATTGGCAATTAAGTTAGTAGGAATACATAATTGACGCTGTTGTGTGAAGTATAGTTAAGATATTGGTTCAGGGTTGCTCTGAGATGTATCAATCGGCAGAACACAGATCTTGCTGATTGGTCGCTTGTAACAGCCATCTTTGCATCGAACAGTTACAACACGAATTTCTCCGTCTTGTCCAGGATGAACTGTTTCTATCCGTCCAAGTAGCCAACGCTGCGGAGGTAGGTTGTCTCCTTTGACCACTACGAGGTCATTAAGTTTTATGGGCTCTGTTGGGTGCTGCCATTTGTACCTGATTTGAAGGTTGTAAAGATATTCCTTATGCCAGCGATTCCATAGATTTTGGTACATGTGTTGTACCATCTGCCATCGACTCAAGCGAGTTATAGAGACATCTAAGAGGTTAGGCTCTGGCGGAGCCAGAAGACTTTCACCCACCAGGAAGTGGCCTGGTGTTAGGGCGTTGAGGTCAGTTGGATCATCGCTAATGGCTTGCAGTGGCCGAGAGTTAAGACAGGCCTCAACTTGCGCCAGAAGTGTCACCATCTCTTCAAGTGAAAGTAAATAGTTGCGTATGACACGCCTTAAGTGGTGCTTCATGGCCTTTACACCAGCCTCCCACAGACCTCCCATATGTGGTGAGTAGGGAGGTATAAAGTGCCACTCTGTTCCGTCCTTTATAGTTAGCTGGGGTACCGTAGATTCGCACAGGAGCTCCTGCAAATGTTGAGCCAATTGTTTGTCCGCAGCTACAAAGGTTCGTCCATTATCGCTGTAGATGCGGGCTACACGACCACGACGACTCACAAACCGGCGAAAAGCAGCCATAAAAGCGTCTGTAGTGAGGTCCATCACAAGCTCTAAGTGAGCAGCCCGAGTTGCAATGCACACAAAACAAGCGACATAGGTTTTAAGCTTAGTACGACAACGACCCTTTATGAGTTTGACCATGAATGGACCAGCAAAGTCTACTCCAGAATACAAAAAGGGCTTTGCAGGGCGAACACGATCAGGTGGAAGATTTCCCATTAGTGGCATGTTAGCCATTTTTTGTAGTCGACAGCAGACAACACAGCGACGGATATATTGTTTGACTTTATTTCGGCCGTTTATTATCCAATATTTGTTTCGAATATGGTGTAAGGTTGCCTGCGTTCCACCATGCAAAGTCTTCGAGTGAGAGTAGGCGATTACAAGGTGAGTAAGCCAGTTTTCTGCAGGTAAGATAATAGGAAATCTTTCATCTTCCGATAAAAGTGCGTGCTTTAAGCGTCCGCCTACACGAAGTAATCGTTTCCCATCAATTATGGGGTTTAACGTACGAAGTTTGCTGCTAGCTGGTAACATGGCTCTTTTATCTCTTGACAGTTGCTTGATTTCCATTGAAAATGTCCTATGTTGCACCGCTCTGATAAGTGACTCTGCGGCTGTGTTGATTTCTTCAACGGTCAAAGCTTCAGGATAATTAATAGTGTGGTTTTGTCGAGAATTATTTGAAAAACGAAAACAGTAGGTCGTTACCCTGAAAAGTCGCATTAGGTTCGAAAATCGTTGAATTAATCATATGATAAAGTCTTTCGATGAGGTGGCTGCAATAGTACAGTTAGTATGACGAACTTCTTCAACTTCTTCATCGCACGGTACAAGCCTAGTTACGGGCCAGTTATCCGATGGAAGGCTAAGCCACGAAGGTCCTTGCCACCACAGTTTGAAAGTTTCCAATTCGGAGACGGAAAGTCCTCGAGTAATGCAGTCAGCAGGATTGTCTTCGGATGATATGTGATGCCACACAGCGTCTGGTAGTTTTTCGTGGATTAAACCAACCCTGTTTGCGACATATACTTTCCACTTTGATGGATGTGCGCGAAGCCAGCTTACGACGACAGTAGAATCAGTCCAAGTGTGCACCGGGATGTCATGAAGATTCAGATTAGTCTGCAGGTATGGCAAAAGCTCCGCTAGTAATGTAGCTCCACAGAGTTCGAGCCTTGGTATAGATATGGTACGTATAGGACTAACCCGGGTTTTCGCTGTCAATAAATGAACTTCGATGTCACCGACGTCATGAGCAACGCGAAGATAAACGGCAGCTCCATAAGCATTCTGCGAAGCGTCGCAAAACCCATGCAATTCTAAATTTTCCTTAGGATTCTGTGTACCGATCCATCGTGGAATATGGATTTTGTTAAGTTGTTGGAGTTGGATTTTACAGTTTTGCCACTCAGCATTCAGGACTGATGGTAAGTGTGCATCCCAGTCAATGTTGTTTCTCCAGAGGGTCTGCATAAAGATCTTAGCAGTTATTGTCACAGGACTGAGCCATCCGCAGGGGTCGTAGAGTCGGCTAATATCTGCTAAAACTGATCTTTTTGTAGAATCAGTGCAATTAGATAATTGAAAGTTAAAACTGGAGCAATCTAGATCTGGATTCCAACCGACTCCTAACGTTTTAATTTGTGAATCGTTTAAAATTTTCAAAGGGCTAACGAGCTCCCGATCAACACCATCAAGCAGTTGTGTCGAGTTCGAAAGCCATTTTCGTAGGTTAAAACCTCCTTTCAGGAGTAATGTATCAAGTTCCGAACGTAAACTTATTGCTTCGTCACCAGTAAATGCACCGAAGAGCGCGTCATCGACATAGAAATTCTGCAGCAAAGTTTTCGAAGCCTTAGAATGTTGTAGTTCATAGTCACGTGCCAGTTGCTGCAATGTCCTACAAGCCAAGTAGGGTGCAGAGGCCGTTCCGTAAGTGACGGTAAGAAGCCTATACGTGCGTACTGGTTCATTTGGTGAATCTCGCCAAAGAATGCGTTGAAAATTGGTATCAGGCTTGTGAACCAGAATCTGTCGAAACATTTTGGCGATATCAGCCGTATACACCCAGGGATAGAAACGCCATCGCGTCAACACAAGAATTACGTCATTCTGTAGTTTAGGACCTATGTGCAGAATATCATTAAGCGAGTGCCCACTTGAAGACACTTGTGAGCCATTGAAAAACACCCGCAGCTTTGTTGTAGTACTGCTCGGTTTGAACACTGCATGGTGAGGCAAGTAATAGCAGTGCGCAGAATACTCTGGTTCATTTTGAACTAGTTCCATATTTCATGTGTCACTAGAGCTTGTGCTGTCCCCGCATCACATCGGCCTACGCCTAGCACTGAGATAGTAGTTGGTTGTTTTCGAAGGTGTAGGATATTTGCAAATCGTTCCGTAATGAATGAGGATTCAGAGCCCTGGTCCAATAATGCACGAGCATGGAATAGGCGACCATCCGCAGATCGAACTCGAACTATGGCTGTTGCAAGCATGATGGTAGAATTTCCATATTGGCGATTATTAGTCAAATAAGATGTTATACTACTCGTAGTAGGGATATTGTTGTTCAGCCCTGAAGGAGAGCCATTATGTGATTGGGCAGCAGACGAGGTTTGAACGGCATTAGGGGAAGGTTGTTTATGTATGATACTGTGATGTTGTAGGTTGCATTGTTGACATCGGTTCGCAGAAAGACAAGATTCAACCGTATGCGTCGAACGTAAGCAATTAGTAAACAACCTTTTATGTTTTAGAAATGCGATGCGTTTCTTGACTGATTTTTCACGGAATTTTGGGCAAAATAATATAAAATGATTTTTTGAACAACAACTACATGAAGAAGTTGAGGACGCATGAAGAGTGTGGATATAAGTTTTCTCCGATCGTGGATGATGGCGCGATTTTCTAGGTGAAGGTGCAACTGTCGTTGTATTAGTGTCTCGCAGTGCGCTTAAGGGTTGTAGTCGGGTTTCCAAAAATGTATGTAACGTCGTAAAGGCTGGGACGTCTTTGGAGGATGTGAGAGAAGTTTCCCAGTCCCTGCGAGTTGAACTGTCTAGCTTACTGGTCAGGAAATAAACCAGCCAGTCATCCCACTGTTCTATCGGACGCCCAAGGTTCTCTAGAGCTCGCACAGCTTGTATATATATGTCAAGAACTCTTTTAAGTTCCTTAGAGCTTTCCGACGACATACACGGCAATGCAATAATTTCAGTGATGTTTGAATTGACTAGAACTCGTTTGTTCTCATATCTGGATACTATAATACCCCAAGCAGACTCGTAATTTGCACTCGTAATAGTGAAATGTTTCAAAAGTTTTGCTGCCTCACCCATGACACTTGATTTCAAATAGTGCATTTTCTGCACTTCAGATAACGCAGAGTTCTCGTGGATTAGAGATACATAGGTATCATGAAAAGATGGCCACTCCAAATATGATCCATTGAAATTTGGTAGTTGTATCTTTGGCAAATTAATAACCGGTGCTGATGAAAGGGAAGGGGGTGCAACGGTAGAATGGAGTATTGATTCCACCCTTTCACTCTTTTCTTCAGTTTGTGTTTGAAATGGAGCCATTTCTTCTCTTAGCCAAGTCAGAGCGCTCACGTACTCACATTCCACCTTGGAGAATGTATCGGCTGTGAAGATCTCATCCGTTTCACGTGTATTTTCGTTCGCGTTCGTAAAAAAGTTCTTATGAGCCTTTTGAAACTGATCCCAGTAGTTGATCAGTAGTTTTTCTCTTGCCTTGAGAAAAATTAAATTCCGCTTATCTGCTCCCGTTTTAGTCGTGTTCGCGAGGAATCTTGAGATTCTTTCCGACATTGTAATTAGTTCCGACCGGAACGCTTCCATGCTTGATTTCGTAGTTTCAAATCAAAAGATCCCAATTCACTGTATCAGTTTTGCAGTTCAAGGATTTTATTCACTTCGTTAATGTTCTTGCAGTAATTAATTAGTTATGTTAAGTGTTTTAGCGTGAGACGTTTAATGCCACATTATTTACACTACCCGTAAATATCCACTTTCTTCAGTTAGAGTCATGGGAGAAACTAATTCACCCTAGATTTAATTATATCGAATAATGTCTATTTGTGGTTTTTGAAGTTCATAGGAGAATTAGCAAATAAAGTAATTTTGTAAAATAATAACGAAAGTTTGAAAAGTGTCCAAAAAAATTTAGTTCTTAGTGTAGTTAAACTTGACCCACTGATTAACACACGCCCAGCGTTAGGCAATAATCTGACTTCAACTCTGTGTCTCGGATAAATTAGACAATTGATTGCTGACTGCTGAATTTTATGTTGTATATCCGTATATTGGTTTTAAGATCAGTGAAATGTTAGTAAAACTGGTAATTGGATCAAACTCACCGGAGTTCAGCATACGTAGGTACATGGGTGAAGATGATACGGAATGTTCCAGAATAGGGTCCAGTAGGAGTAGCACAGCAGCTCTCAGCACGTGTAATGTTGTGATGGATGTAACGATAATGGACGAATGTAGCATGAACATGGGCACTATATGTTGGCACAGACCAGTATTTTAAAGCACAGATATTATGCTACAGGACAGGCGAATGTAGCATAACCATTAACCACGTGTAGTATGTTGGCACAGACCAGTACTTTCAATAAGTTTTATAAGTCACTACCGTTCGCGTAAGTACCGAGATCCGGCTCGAAGGACCAAAACTTTGTTAGAATTTTGTGCAGATATTTGAATTAAAGACTTTTTTAACTTAACTAAGATTTATTCCACTTTCGCTTTGATTTTCATTACACGGCAGCAAGTTCTAGAGGCTACTGAACACAGTACAGTTCTTGAAAAATAGGCAACAGTAATAACGGTAATTCTAATTGTTCACATTTAGACTCTTTAAATGATGAAGCAAGAATTGAGTAATGAGAAAGTGACTTACAAAAGAATAATAATACAGTGACTTATAAAACTTAGCCTACGAGTTTAAGTCGCAATTAAATGAATGTAAATATTATGTTTCAAGCTTAAATATAGTTAATTCTTAACAATATCTAATCAGCAATATTCAATATTTATCAGTTGGTCTTCAACCTTTATCGAGTTAACACATTTGACGTGAGTTGGCATTAGTGCGAAAAATCAAATTAAATTTTACCAAGCGTGTGATCCATATAATAAAAACTTAAAATGGTGCAAGTAAAGCAGTTAGTGCAAAGTGCTAAACTAGCGTTTGAGAGTACTCAAAATAATCGTGAATTAATTCAACCGAGTATTAAAGAATGCTCTAATCGTTTAAGAGCTCTTCGGCAGTACTTAAAGAGAGCAAAGACTGTAGATGAAAAACAAAATTACATTAATGGTATTAATCTTGTGCAAGGATATTGTTCCGTCCTCGATCACGGTCCCCTGGAAAGGAGAAAAACCACAAAGAACAGAGCTCTTTCCGGAACCGATTCAATACATATCTGATGCGCAGTGATCCTGTCTCACACCCAAGGAAGTCAACTACGAAACCACAAAAACTTGCACTCTGTCTTTGTTTATTATTGATTAATTGTCAATCAGCTAACTTTGTTAAGATTCGTTCAGATTTTAGGTAATAGAGTAGCCACTCATTAGGTTCGAATGTACCATAATGAGGGGAAATTGATCATTTGAAGGTTTGAGTGTATAGAAAACTTATTAGGATTAGTAGTGAAAAATTTACCGTATTTGGGAAATTTCTCGAACGTTCCACGGTAGGGGAAATTAAAATACTAACAGGAATCACGACGGGACTTGTTGGCTTTTGAAAAATTGCATTCGAAATCTAGATCTGGTGTCACTCGTTCGTTAACATTTGTGAACCTCGAAATCAGAAAAAATATAATTCTCGAAACCTATCAAAGTTCCTTTTATTTTCACAAGAAAACGCAATCCCGTCTCACGGCTCATACTTTCGGGCAATTCAAATTTTACATTGAAAATTTTTGTGGTGAATGCGAATCTACCTCGTTTTATTGGTCCTTCGAGCCGGATTTGCTCGATTAAAAGTGTGATAGGTGAGATTTTGTAAATCGAACAAAAGGAAATTGTGAAGCATTTTGAAAACTTAAAAGACCGAACAAAGTGTTGTGAACAGTGATAAATTGTTCGAAAAATCTGAAACCATTCTGTTTTTTTTTTTTTTTTTTTGAACTCAGTGCGCGGTTCGGTTCGGTGTCGGTTACGCGATTCAAGGACCATCAGGAAATTCCTTTCAACAATAGAACTCAAGGTAAGTCCATCGTTTTCCGGTCTTGGTGGTGGGTCTGGATATAGTGAAGACAAAAAATGGAAGCATTACTCATAGCCCAAAGGGCAAACTTAGAGATGATTCAAAAGCTCATTCGAAACTATAAAAAAGATGGATCAGATCGTCGCACAGAAGGTTACTACCAGAGGAGACTTCGCGAATTAAAGGAATTGTGGGAAAAATTTCGGTCACGGCACGAGGAAATTTTAGTTTTGAGTTATGCTACACCCGATGTTGGGGTCGAATACCTGATTCAGGACACTTTTTCTGCCACCGAAGAGATCGTTGATCAGGGTTTCACGCTGATAGAAGAAAGATACCGTGCAGATTTCGGAGGTGTTAAAAGGCTGAACCGCAACCCACCCCAGCACCACCGTTGCCCGTGCCAGTGTCTGAGCCAGGCGGCTCATCTATAAAACTTGCCAAAATCGCTTTGGAGAAATTTAGCGGAGACTATAGCAAGTGGCCCACATTCCACGATCTGTTCCGGAGTCTTGTTCATAACAATAAATCATTGTCTTGTGTTCAGAAACTGCAATATCTTAAATTACATCTGAGCGGGGAGGCAGAAAATCTTCTAAAACATATTCAGGTAACCGATAAAAATTATGATTCTGCGTGGAAATTATTAACAGATCGCTACAACAATAAGCGCGTGTTAGTTAATACCCAATTGAAAGCTCTACTTTCGCAAAATGCTATCTTGACAGAATCGAGTCAGGGAATTAAAGGCTTGTTGGACACTACAACCGAATCGTTACAGGCTCTAAGTAACTTAGATATCGACACGTCGAAGTGGGATCCGATTGTCGTTTTCCTGCTTGTGCAAAAGCTGCCTGTCGAAACTCACGAATTGTGGGAGCAAGAAGTTAGCAAGGGCAAGGAATTACCCACTTGGAAGGAACTACATGATTTTTTAGAAACCCAATTTCGCGTTCTAGAAGCATTATCCTCAAAACGAATCGGTAAAAATCGCACGCAGAACACTAGGCCAGGTTCATCAATCTACACGTCGCAACAATCATTTCACACAATAGCGAGACCAAACTGTGTGATGTGTCTCGAACATCATAGTATACGAAAATGTCCACAATTCTTAGCGGCAAATGTGGTTCAGAGATTTGATACTATTAAACGAAAGGGATTGTGTATCAACTGTTTGGGGTCTGGACACATATTGACAAATTGTCCCAGCCAACAGTCATGCAATCAGTGCAAAAAACGACACCATACACTTCTCCACCGTCATCTAGGGAACCCGGGTCAATCATTAATCGCAACCGCAAGCCAGGAAAGGGGTCGGCCTCAAGGCACCTCTCTCGGGAACAGCTCCACCCCCCTCTCCGCAAGTACCCCAGAATTTATGCTTAGTGGAGCTAGTTCCACTACGACACTCTTTACCAAGGGTTGTAACAACCAAACCTTGCTGGCAACTGCACTCGTGAATATAATAGCACCGTCTGGTAGAGTACGAATTGTGAGGGCCTTGATCGATCAAGGTTCTCAGAGTTCTTTTATAACTGAAGCAGTCGTTCAACAAATGAGATTACGAAAGGAGGCAATCCACGCTGAAATTCACGGTGTGGGGAAAAACTCAACGAGCCGTTCAACATCCCAGGTGCATTTTTGCCTTCGATCAGTACGTGGAGAGAACCCTATAAATGTTTCGGGATTAGTATTGAATAAGATCACTAACGTTTTGCCTACTAACCCCATCAACGACCACGCCTGGGAACACATCCAAGATCTGGAATTAGCTGATCCTACCTTTTATGAGCCAGGTTCCATCGATCTGCTGCTGGGAGCTGATATCTACAGTGACTTAATTCTAGATGGATTAATAAAAGGAAACAACGGCAGCCCCATAGCACAGAAAACCACATTAGGTTGGGTTCTCACCGGCAGGATCGACGATTCTCCCAGAAATACGATAACAATAAACAATTTTCACACGTGTACCGATCTTAATGACCAACTGAGGAAATTCTGGGAATTAGAAGAAGGGCCGACTGCGAAATTCCGAACCGAAGAAGAAGAAAGATGTGAAAAGATTTTTGCGGAGACGTGCACACGACTACCGAATGGACGTTATGAAGTTGAACTTCCTTTCAAAAAAGAAACCGAAAAGTTATATTTGGGGCGTTCTCGTCACATTGCCATGACACGATTCTTACAATTGGAAAAACAATTTAGAAGAAACCCGTCCCTCAAAGAAGCGTATACTCAATGCATCAACGAGTATCTGGAGTTAGGCCACGCCAGTAAGGTATCCACGGCTGAAGAACAACATTCCAGGACTTCAGGCAATATTCAAGGGTATCAATGCAGCTATCTACCACATCATGGGGTCTTCAAAGCAAGTAGCACAACAACAAAGCTAAGAGTAGTTTTTGATGCCTCCAGAACTACCTGCAGCGGGATATCGCTAAACGACATGCTCCTGAAGGGTCCGGTTCTGCAAGACGAATTGGCAACGTTGTTACTTCGGTGGAAACTTTACAAAATCGTGTTCACGGCAGATCTTGAAAAAATGTACCGACAGGTCCTTATGCGAAGTCATCACGCGGAATTCCAGCGAATTTTGTGGCGCAACAACGTAGCCTCGCTAATCGAAGACTATAAATTAAACACAGTGACCTTTGGGACGAAAAGCGCTCCCTATTTGGCAACGAGAGTTCTACAACAAATCGCCATGGACGAAAGTCAACAATTTCCCATCGCATCCAAGATCACTCTGAACGATTTCTACGTGGATGATCTCCTCTCGGGGACAGATGACGTCGAATCTGCGTTAGAAGCACAGAGGCAACTTCTCCAAATGACCAACTCCGGCGGATTCTCCCTGAGAAAATGGGCTTCAAATAATGAGAGGATAGTACTCGCTGTACCAGAGGAACATCGCGCAACAAAGCCATTTCTAGACGTTGAAGATGAAGAGACGGTTCGCACACTCGGCCTGCACTGGAACCCAAAGAACGACGGATTTTCGTACTCGGTGTCTCTCCAAGAAGCTCCGCACTCGTGGACGAAACGGAATATTCTGTCCGAGATATCCAAGCTCTTCGATCCATTAGGATGGATATCTCCGGTAATAATAAGAGCAAAAATGTTCCTGCAAAAACTCTGGTTAGAGGGTTTAGGATGGGACGAAAAAGTCGGTCCAAATCTAGAAAAAGAGTGGTGCAACTACAGAAATAACATTAAACAAATTGAAAACTTACAACTCCCGAGATGGATTCAATATTCGAAAACCAGCCATACTATCGAAATCCATGGGTTCGCAGATGCATCCCAAGAAGCCTACCCCGCCGTAATCTACATATGCACGATCAGCCAATCCGGGCAAAGAACCGTCAGTCTGCTAACTTCGAAAACTAAGGTGAAACCTCTTAAAACAGTGTCGCTCCCACGATTAGAACTCTGTGCCGCCGCCTTGTTAGCCAAACTTATCAAATATGTCCTGAAAGCAATGAAATTCGAAGTTGTGCCGATTTACGCATGGACCGATTCGGAGATCACAATATCTTGGATAAAAGCCCATCCGAGCAAATGGAAGACATTTATTGCTAATAGAGTTGCTCAAATTCAACAAAGGAGAATCCCGCAGATTGTGCCTCTAGAGGATTATACCCATCGGAATTGCTGCATTATACACTCTGGTGGAGTGGACCAGACTGGTTGCAAAAGCCCAAATCCTTTTGGCCCAAAAGAGGCACCATTACCGCAACGAACTTGGAAGTTCGAAAAGCCGCAATACACCACTTAAACGTGAGTGTTCGGTCACTTTAGCTATATATTAATTTAGTTACTAGAACCAAAATTGAATTGTGAATTTCAAGCTGTTTCTAACTGACCTATTTTGAATTGTAAAGAATTATAGATATTAGTTATGCCCCAATTGAAACTAACTGTGGATTTATAGGAATACTACCGCTCTAGGCTCACTAAATTTGTTCTGCCAAAAACTCTCTCTCTTCCTTGTGGACCGCCGAGCAATAAAGTTCGTTTTTCCAAATTCGCACTTTTTTTTCGATTTTCGCCCCCAACTACAAAAAAGCTTGTAGTTGCAACATTTGGCGCCCGAGCAGGGACAATTTCGTAAAGGAAAAATTTGGGTAATCGTTGTAAGTGAATGCACTTTTAATAATTTGCATTTGCATGGTGACTGGTGCAGCGTACTTCATTTCGTTGTTGGATTCATCTTTGGAATTGCTGCCGACCAGTTATTTCGAGTATCATGATCAGGAGCTTCACTACACTTCGTTCATCGTGGGATTAAACATTCATTGCAGATTCTACTTGACCAGCACTGGAATTTTCGATCAGCGCTGGAGTTTAATTATCACGAGACATCGTTTTCGTCGTGCGAAATTGTCCTTTAATTAACCTTCCCAAGCAAGCATCACCACGAGGTAATAAGCCACGAGGTCATAAGAGCAATCGTCGAATACCAAGGTAAAGCTTTGTTACAATTCTAATTCTACAATTTAATTTTTGAATCGGTTGATAATAAAATCGTAACTGCAGGGCTTGCAGATAAAAGTTTTATCATAAAACAAATTACACAAAAATTTAGTGTGTACATTGGAGTTGCAATTACGGTGCTTTCGTGCACCAGACTCGTATCTCTTTGTTAAGTATTTGGCAAATATAGTAACTGTCCTTCCAAGTGAACAATTATCGATTTAATTTACTTGTGGCATATATTCCGAAATAAACTTTGTGAAATATGACGGATTTAGCTAGCGCGAAGTCACAGCGGTCGACGACACGCGGATGCATTACACGAATCAAAAGGCTCATTGAAACAAAAGGTGACACGTTAGATCATACAGAGCTCGAATGCCGGCTAGGAATCCTCGATTCTTATTTCAAACAAGTTCTAGTGTATCAATCGGCTATAGAAAAAGAGTGCAGAGAAAATAGTGCAGAAAGTGGCCAAGAAATCGAAACCCGTAAGGAGCTCGAGGACCTCTATTGTACAACTAAAGCTAAAATACTGTCGTTAATGCCAAGTTATCAAAGGAGATTCTCGCTGGTGGCAGATGAAACGTACGTGGCTCCTCCATCAAGTTCTAAACATAATTTGCCCAAACTTAAATTGCCTCAGTTTAGTGGTAAATACTCGGAGTATCCGAATTTCATAGGGTGCTTTTCTAAATTAGTCGACTCAGATCAAAATTTAAGTGCAATTGAAAAGTTTAATCACCTACGTAGCTGCCTGACGGGACCTGCGTTGAGAGCGATCCAAGCGTTCGAAATCAGTGAAAGTAATAACGCCAAGGCATTGGCTCAATTAGAGTCTAGGTTCAATAATCTGTATCTCACTTTCCAAGAGCACATAGTCGATCTCTTCAATTTGCCCAAAGTTTCTCGAGGGTCCGCCGAGCAGCTAAGGCTCCTAGTGGATAGCGCCTCCGCGCATTTAAGTGCTTTACTAAGTCTGGGTAGTGCCGAGGAAGTCATGAACGCTCTCATCATCCATTTAGCCGTAGCTAGATTAGATCCTGACTCCGTTAGTAGGTTAGAGGAGAATATTGATCATTCTACGCTGCCCTCCTGGGAACAATGTTGCGAAATTCTAAATAAACGCTGCCAATTCCTAGAAGCGAAGCAAAACCTAGTGGAAGCAAATTCATCGACACTCAAGCAGCCCAATCTAGGGAGGAAAAAGAAAATCGGTCACCAGACTACCTCGTTAACAGCGTCTAGAACTAGCTGCCAGTTCTGCAACTGTTCTGATCACTATATTCAAAATTGTCCTCAATTTTTAGAGCTCCCGGTTTCAGCTCGTTTCGAAAAAGCCAAAGCTAAATCGTTATGCATCAATTGTCTTGCAATAGGACACGGAGTAAAGAACTGTCGCTCTTCAAAATGCAGGGTGTGCTCCATGCCCCACCATACATTGTTGCACAGATACGCTAGTACCTCGACTATTACGGGTAGCATAAGTGATACTCAATCCCGGGATGCATCTGCACCGGCAGAAAGTTCCCTAGCCCCGACTTTACTTTCCAATGAGGGAACAGGAAGCCAAGTAGTCCTCGCATCCGCGATAGTGAAGATAAAGGATAGAACGGGTCAATACCACTACGCCAGAGCTCTATTGGATTCAGCATCCCAATTAAATTTCGTTTCAGAGCATCTGGCGCAACTTCTAAATTTACCTAGATCCAAGGCTTCATTAGCTATCAGTGGAATAGGAAACACATCGTCAGAAGTGCGTTGGTCGATGCAAACAAGCATCAAATCGCGTATCTCAGATTTTCAAACAGACTTATCATTCTACGTTCTACCACATATTACTGGAATGCAACCGGAAAATCTCGTTAAAACGGATGAATGGCAAGTCCCAGACAATATTCAGTTAGCTGATCCACTTTTCTTCCAGCCTCAAAAAGTAGACCTGTTGATCGGAGCAGATGTATTTTTCAGATTATTGTGCGTTGGACAAATTAAATTGGGTGACAACTTGCCTGTCCTCCAAAAAACCGTGCTAGGCTGGGTAGTATCCGGCCGATGTTCCGACCCTTCGCAGCGTTCTTCAGTATTCATCTGTGAGAGCACATCCGAACATCTGACGCTAGATGCACTAGTGGAAATGTTTTGGAAGGAAGAAGGAGTAGAGCACTCTGTTCAACTCAAGCCGGAATATGCCAAGTGCGAGGAGCTTTTCTGCGCGAGCACGCGACGGTTATCCGACGGACGGTTCATGGTGAAGCTGCCCTTCAAGGATTATTCGGAGCAATTTCCAAACACTCTAGAGATAGCGAGCCGACGACTCCACCATTTAGAGAAGAAGCTCCAAAAGGATCCAGACATAAAAGTCATGTACTCTCAATTTTTACAGGATTATCTTTCGGAAGGACACATGGAGGAAATCCAAATGACAGACCTGCCGTCGAGGTTCTATTTTCTACCACATCGTTGTGTATTACGGCCCCAAAGCTCGACAACTAAAATCCGCGTAGTATTTGACGCATCCTGCCGAACATCATCCGGGCGTTCGTTAAATGATGTGCTAATGGTAGGACCTACAATTCAAGATGATCTGTTCTCAATCATCAACAGGTTTCGATGTCACAAATACGCTTTAACAGCCGATATTTCAGCCATGTATCGGCAAGTATTAGTCTATCCTGAGGATCGAAATTTCCAGTTAATCTTGTGGAGGGAATCACCATCCTAGGAAAAAAGAATTTTCAGGTTAAACACCGTGACCTATGGCACCGTTTCTGCACCGTTCTTGGCCACTCGCTGCTTACGGCAATTATCGGAGGACTTTCATTCCAAACTGCCTAAGGCATCAACGATTGTCGCAAAGGACTTTTATATGGACGACCTTCTCACTGGAGCCGACACTCGTGAGGAGTTGGAGGAAGTTCGCCTAGACGTTGACAGGATCTTGAAATCGGGCAGATTTCATCTTCGTAAGTGGTACTCTAATGATATCCAACTCTTATCGCAAATTCCAGAAGCCGAACGTGAGAAAACTATCAAGATCAATGACGATGATGTAGTAAAAACGTTAGGTATAATCTGGGAGCCGACAAGCGACGAATTCCGATTTTTTTACAAACCAATCAGCAACTCTCCGATCGCAACAAAGAGGAACATATTATCCGAAACTGCACGATTATTTGATCCTTTGGGATTAATTAACCCTATAGTCGTGAAAGCTAAAATATTTCTACAGGAGCTCTGGCTGTTGAAAGTAGACTGGGACGAATCGCTCCCGCAAGAGTTGGAATCTAGGTGGCGTTCGTTCAAATCTCAACTGTTGGGTTTAAATCAAATAAAAATTCCTCGATTGGTGCTTTGCTTGGGCCAGGTGGAGCAGATCGCCTTGCATGGATTCGCGGATGCTTCGGAAAGAGCGTACGGTTGCTGTATTTATGCTCGTTCTATAGACACAAATGGTAACATTTTCGTTAGCTTGCTAGCAGCAAAGTCCAAGGTTGCCCCTATGAGGATCATCCGATCGTTACCCTATTTAGAATTAAACGCCGCTTTACTACTAGCAAAATTGTTCGTTAAGGTTCGTGACGAGTTCCCCAAACCCGTGACGGACGAAATTCTTTGGACCGACTCTCGAATTGTTTTGGCTTGGTTGGCTAATCATCCCTCAAAGTGGCAAACATATGTGGCCAATCGCATTTCAGAGATCCAGAACCTCACACAATCCGTGCCGTGGCGGCACGTCAACTCCAAGGCTAACCCGGCGGACATAGTTTCACGAGGCATGAGCGCTGAGGAGCTTGCTACATCAATTTGGTTTCGAGGTCCGGAGTTCCTGTGGGCCACCAAAGACAGTTGGCCGCCGCAGAAAACCCCATATGTGTCCGAGGAAGATTTACCAGCAAGGAAAAAAGTAAAGTCGGTCCTAGTAAGCGCTAATCAAAGCAGTTTTGTGGACACTATATATTCATGCAGTTCCTTCATGAAGAACTGTCGTCGCTTCGCTTATATTCTGCGTTTCTACAACAGAGTACAAGGAAACACTTCGCCGCAGACGAGTCAATCGTGCCTGCTTAAAGCTTCGGAAATAGACAACGCCTTCATGCACCTGGTCTGGGTCATACAACAACATACGTTTGGGGAAGAGATACGTCAGCTGGAACAAGGAGACTACCCCCCTAGAAAGAGTGCGTTGCGTAAATTAGCACCATTTCTGGAAACCCATCCCACCATCAATCGACAGCTGTTGAGGATAGGGGGTCGCCTGAAAAACTCGGAGTTACCTTCTGATCAACGTTTCCCGATCTTACTGCCTGGAAAAAACCCTTTCGTTGAATCGTATGTTCGGCATTTGCACTTGACGAAGTTCCACGCCGGCGCACAGGCGCTTGTAGCCTTGATTCATCAACGTTTCTGGATCATCAACGCCCGCGAATGCGCAAGAAAAATAGTTCGTGGGTGTATACATTGCATTCGCTATCGACCCCGGCTCGCGGAACAAATCATGGGTGACCTGCCGGAAAGCCGAGTCCGAATCTCGATTCCATTTACTCACAGCGGAGTAGATTTCTGCGGACCTATACTTACAACCCATCGAATGCGTGGAAAGGCCGTCTACAAATCATATATAGCAATATTCGTGTGTTTCTGTACTCGAGCTGTTCATCTCGAAGTGGTTTCCAACCTAACCGCGGACGCTTTCATAGCCTCCCTTAAAAGATTTACTGGACGGCGAGGCCTCTGTCGACACTTGTACTGCGACAACGCAACCAACTTCGTCGGAGCCCGACGGACGCTAGAAGAATTCAAGCTGGCCTTCCTGGATGAAAACACCCAACGGGAAATCGTCTCGTGGTGCAGCAATAACTCAATTGAATTCCACCACATTCCCCCCAGAGCGCCACATTTTGGCGGGCTTTGGGAAGCGGCGGTGAAGTCGGCCAAAGCTCATCTTTTGCGCACCCTCAGCGGTGCGCTGCTAACTTTCGAAGAGTTAACCACCACGATGGTACAAATTGAAGGAGTGTTGAATTCCAGACCCATAACTCCCCTTTCCACCGATCCAAATGACTTCCAAGCCCTTACCCCAGCGCACTTCCTCAATCAGGCTCCCTTGGAAACCTTCCCAGAGCCTGGCTATGACTTTAACAAATTAAATTACCTACACAGGTGGCAGCGCGTCTCCGCGCTACATCAGCATTTCTGGCGAAGATGGACAAATGAATACCTACAGCAATTGCAGCAGAGATCGAAGTGGACCAGCGAGATCGCGAACATCCTTCCCGGAACCATGGTTCTAGTACACGAAGACGGACTACCACCATATAAATGGAAGCTGGGACGCATAGTAAGAGGCATTAAAGGCACGGATGGAAAAATACGAGTGGTCGAAGTTCGAACTCCCAACGGGGTTATCCAGCGTGCCCTCCGCAAGGTTGCACCACTGCCAACAAGTTAAAATTGAAGCTCCCCTGGAAGCCTTCAAGGCCGGCCGCATGTTCGGTCACTTTAGCTATATATTAATTTAGTTACTAGAACCAAAATTGAATTGTGAATTTCAAGCTGTTTCTAACTGACCTATTTTGAATTGTAAAGAATTATAGATATTAGTTATGCCCCAATTGAAACTAACTGTGGATTTATAGGAATACTACCGCTCTAGGCTCACTAAATTTGTTCTGCCAAAAACTCTCTCTCTTCCTTGTGGACCGCCGAGCAATAAAGTTCGTTTTTCCAAATTCGCACTTTTTTTTCGATTTTCGCCCCCAACTACAAAAAAGCTTGTAGTTGCAACAGTGAGCATGGAAAGTGATCTAGCTGAACGGTTTTCCTCACTTGCCAAATTACTGCGAGTCACGGCGTACTGCACGCGATTCATACACAACGCACACACAACTCGCGAAAACCGCATTATCGGACTCCTCAAATCGGTAGAAACCCAGGCAGCACTCACAATCTGGCTGAGAAAAGTCCAGTCGCAGCAGTTTGCGGAGGAGTTAAAATTATTACAGAAAAATCGGCCTATGACACGACGCAGCCGACTGTTCAAACTCAACCCGATGCTCGACCTGAATGATGGGCTGATCAGAGTAGGAGGTCGCCTGAAACATGCAAACATCCCATACAGTGAAAAGCATTCGATAATTATTCCCGACAAGTGTCACCTGACAGAACTTATCGTCGATAAAATTCATAAGGACACACTACATGGCGGCCTGCAATTAATGATGAACACGTTGAGTAGAACCTATTGGCTACTGAATGCACGGAATACGATTAGGCACCACATTCACAAATGTATCGTCTGTTACAGGCAGAAAGCGACTGCGCAGACCCAACTGATGGGAAATTTACCAATGGCCCGAGTTCAACCTAATCGACCATTCGCCCATACAGGAATGGATTACTGCGGTCCATTCGAGCTCAAAACCCACAAAGGTCGCAACCCAAAGAAGTATAAAGGTTATATTGCAGTCTTTATATGCATGGCAGTCAAGGCAATCCATCTGGAATTGGTGACAGACCTGAGCTCTGATGGATTCATCGCCGCATTCAGAAGGTTCTGTGCAAGACGAGGCAAATGTGCCGAGGTATACTGCGACTGCGGCACCAACTTTGTGGGTGCCGACAAAGCTCTGCAGACATTACGACGACAAATGCTTGGGCAACTCGACGCTGAAATAGCCCAGGCCATCGAAAACGAAGGAGTCAAATTTAATTTTATTCCTCCCGCATCTCCTCACTTTGGCGGTTTATGGTTGTCAGGTGTCCGGTCAACAAAGAACCATCTGAAACGAATTCTGGGGTGTCACGTCTTGACTTTCAAAGAATTCAACACAGTGCTCACCCAAATCGAAGCTTGTTTGAATTCACGACCATTGTGCGAAAGAAGTAGTGATCCTTCCGACTTGAATCCTTTGACACCTGCTCATTTTCTGATTGGCGACATACTCGTGACCCCACCGGAACCAAATCTATTGGATTTACACATCAACAGACTGGATAGATGGCAACTGCTCCAGAATTTATACCAAAGCTTTTGGAAAAGATGGAGCACCGAATACTTGAGCCGATTACAACAGCGACCTAAATGGGCAAGCAAACTCGAGAACGTACGTGTCGGAGAACTAGTCCTCATCAAGCACGAAGATCTACCACCTTGCAGATGGGCGCTTGGACGAATCATTAGTTTGCATCCAGGCTCAGATGGTCTCGTACGCGTCGTGACGTTGAAAACTAAAGACTCTATTTTGAAATGACCAATCGCGAAAATCTGTGTGTTACCCGTACGCACTAACAATTCGGAAACCGAACACAACTAATTGACTGTTTCCTGTCTAGAATACATCTTATAAAACAAGACACTAATATGAAGCCACAAATCTTCCGTTCTACCCACTCCGCATCCTATATGTTCCCGAAAGCGAGTCAGGGGCGCTATATCCCCTTCCTGTCGATCACTCAATTTGTTCTTTCAGGAATTCTTCATTGACATCTTACGTTCACCACGGCGATGCCAAGGCGGGGAGAATGTTCCGTCCTCGATCACGGTCCCCTGGAAAGGAGAAAAACCACAAAGAACAGAGCTCTTTCCGGAACCGATTCAATACATATCTGATGCGCAGTGATCCTGTCTCACACCCAAGGAAGTCAACTACGAAACCACAAAAACTTGCACTCTGTCTTTGTTTATTATTGATTAATCGTCAATCAGCTAACTTTGTTAAGATTCGTTCAGATTTTAGGTAATAGAGTAGCCACTCATTAGGTTCGAATGTACCATAATGAGGGGAAATTGATCATTTGAAGGTTTGAGTGTATAGAAAACTTATTAGGATTAGTAGTGAAAAATTTACCGTATTTGGGAAATTTCTCGAACGTTCCACGGTAGGGGAAATTAAAATACTAACAGGAATCACGACGGGACTTGTTGGCTTTTGAAAAATTGCATTCGAAATCTAGATCTGGTGTCACTCGTTCGTTAACATTTGTGAACCTCGAAATCAGAAAAAATATAATTCTCGAAACGTATCAAAGTTCCTTTTATTTTCACAAGAAAACCCAATCCCGTCTCAGGGCTCATACTTTCGGGCAATTCAAATTTTACATTGAAAATTTTTGTGGTGAATGCGAATCTACCTCGTTTTAGATATCGTGCCCAAATAAAAAAACTTAAGATAACTGGTGCAGGTTTATCAAAAAGAGGTAACTGCGCCTCAACCCGAGTTAAATGGGAAGAAGTGCAATCTGCTTCTAGTGATCGGTAAGTGAAACTTTAAAATATTTTTAGACATAATAACACCACAAGTTTTTATTTTTCATTTATAGTATGAGAACAGGGGTTATTATAAACTTGACCCATAAGGAACCACATGACTTTTTCAAAGATTGCGTTGGACTCTTTCGACGTCGCATCAGTAACACCTTGAAGAAGGATGCTGCTCTTAAGGTGAACAGCTGCTTCCGTGGGGAGTATAAAATTGTGAAAGGGGATGAGGAGGTGTTTGAGTTCAAATATATGAACACAAAGAATGCTCCTATTTACAGGACTACTACTGATATAAATGATTGGTTCAACCAGAATATTGTAGAGCCCATAATAAGAAAATTACAAGAGTTTCAAGAAAAAGACAGTGGTTGGGCGTTATCGGCCATTGTCAACTTGGCTGTAAATATCAACACATTCACGCAGCAGTTGGGGTCTTCTTACATCAGTCTGCCTAAGCAAATTGAAAACAAGAAAGCTTGCATTAACATTCTAAACGCATATGATGCGTGTTTCGCTTGGGCGGTGTTGTCAGCTCTGCATCAAGCCACCTGGAATAAAGAAAGAACGTCATCCTACCCCCACTATTCCACTATTCTGAACCTAGACAAGATCACATTCCCAATGACCATCAAACAAATTCCTCGGTTCGAGAAGCAGAATAATAATTCAATCAATGTATATATCCTGCAGAAGATGCGGAACGAACAATTTAAAGTTTTGCCCACATACCTTACTATCGGAAAGAAAGAGCAACACGTGAACCTTCTAATGATCCAGAACGTTTACTATGATGAGGATGGCGAGGAAGAGGAGGACAAATATGACGATAAACCCGTCCGGTACCACTACGTGTGGATAAAAAATCTCTCCCGACTCCTATCATCACAACTATCAAAAGATGAGCATCGAAAATATTTTTGTGACCGCTGCCTGCATTTTACTTCTACTCATCAGAAAAACTTGAAAAACATGTAATAGACTGTGAAAAGCTCAACGAATCCAAAATCCGGCTACCAACGGACGACCAGAAGGAGCTCAGATTCAAGAACTTTAGGAATAAGGTAGAAGCTCCCTTTATTATTTATTCAGATTTAGAATGTTTATTAGTAGAATGTAAAGATAAAAATAATTATCAAAATCATATTCCATGTAGTGTAGCCTTTTATGTTAAATGTTCATATGACCCCACGCTATCGGTTTTCAAATTATATCGTGGGGATGATTGCATGATGTGGTTCGTGCGTGAATTGAAGCAGTTTGCTGAGGATTTAGAAACTGTTTTTCTTTGCCCTCTTCCAATGAATCAGATGACTTCTGAGGAAATTGAGGTTTTTAAAACTGCTCCACTCTGCCATATATGCGAGAAGCCATTCACATCAGATGATAAAAAGGTGCGTGATCACTGTCATCTAACAGGTAAGTACAGAGGTCCAGCACATGAGGGGTGTAACATTAATTTTCAGGATAGTCACACCATCCCAGTAATTTTCCACAACATTAGTGGCTACGATGACCATTTCATTATTAAAAATATAGCTTCCGATCTCCAAGGCCGCATTGATCTCCTACCAATTAACACAGAACGGTATATTTCCTTCACTAAACATTTAGATGAATACCCCATTAAATTCCGTTTCATTGATTCCTTTAAATTCATGGCAAGTAGCCTCGATACCCTTTCCTCGTATTTAACCACTTTCCCAATCTTAAAATCCCAGTTTCAAAATTTAACAGGCCCCCAATTTAATCTACTAACACGTAAAGGAATATATCCCTACGATTATTTCAATAGCACTTCAAAATTTCTAGAAACTAAACTACCCGAAATTCAGCAATTTTAGAATAAACTAGCAGGTGTCTACCCGGTTTCACCCGGGTCGGTGTGAAAATCATAATAATAAAAACTTTCAGAATTTATAACTACCGCCAAAGGGACTTATATAACTCGAACTATTTCCTGTATGTCGGGTTACAATAATAATAATTTAATTGATTAGTTTTTTTTTTTCAGTTGAGGGTGGTTTAGGGCGTTTGAATTAGGATAGAGGGTGGCAGTTTTCGTTGAGCTTTTGTTCTAACCAAAAAGGACAAATAATATTTTTTATAATTTTTTTACTTAAAAAATGGCGGTTTTTCATGCAAAATTTCCTCGTATTTTTTACCGCCTTAGGGGTGAAGTTTCCAAAAACCGGTTCTTATTAAGCATGTATAAGGCAAGCATAAGAAGTGTTCAAATTTCATGAAAATTGGTTCAGTGGTTCCGGAGAAACCAATTTTCACCACTTTTCACCCCTTTAAGGGTAGAATATCAAAATAGCACTTTTCGGCAAGACCCTATGATAAGTTGAAGAAGTATACACAATTTCGTGGAAATCGGTTTAACGGTTCCCGAGAAACCGTTTTCATCCCTTTTCACCCCCTTAAGGGTAAAATTTCAAAAAACCACTCTTCGGCAAGAGCCTATGAGGTAAGTTCTAGAAGTATTCCAAAATTCATAGAAATCGATGCAAGTCTTCGATGGTGACCCGACAAATTACGTGTCATGGGTACACAATGTCGAAAACATATTAAAGGATTATGAAATAGTCCGTAATAAACCCATTTATCGGGCAATACTTCAAAGTGTACGCCAAAAAGTAAGAGGCGCGGCGAATTCCGCCCTCATTTCTTACAATATATTCGGAGAGGATTGGCTCTCCTTGAAGAAATGCTTATCCCTCCATTATGCAGATAAAAGGGACATCCGTACCCTTGAACATCAATTGCATCTCCTCACCCAGGGAAACAGAACGATCGATGAGTTCTACGCGAATGTAAATCATCAGTTCTCCCTTATAGTAAACAAAATTAAGAGCGAGGACTATTCCACCGAAACAATAAATGCCCTCATTGAAACTTACAGGAACAGAGCTCTTGATGTCTTCATTAGAGGAGTAAATGGAGATCTTTCCAAAATGCTCATTATACAACGACCAGCAACACCCCCAGAAGCGTATGCTTCTTGCCTCGAAATCCAAAATTTAAATTTCAGAGGTGTCACTATCCGGAAACCAAACGTAGTGAATACCGTTACAACACCCATAAACCAATTTTCTAACCAAAATCCAAGATTTCCAATAACGAGACCCTTACCACGAACGCAACCTAAAACGTTACCCCTTGAATATCGAAACAAGGCATATAACGTTCAACACGAGCGGCGCGTGCAGCCACAACCACCGGCTAGACCAAATCAACCAAAACCTCCAGTACCTATGGACGTCGATAGATCAATCCAGACCCGACAAGTTAATTATATTAATCGACCTAATGAAAATCAATTCTTTAGAAAACCGAATTATTCCGACAATTATCCCCGTAATACGCAGAGAATTAACGTTTTGGAAACAAACGATAATGAAGATCCTTCCTATGAGGAATACATAGACGCATGTCCAGAAGAAGATAATGAAAATTACTCAGAAAACAACATAGAAGAAACTGAAGAGGAAAACGCTCAACTAAATTTTATGACGGGAGCCTCTCCAGTATTCCATACCTAGAATACCGGCTTAGGAACGGCAAAATATTAAAATTTCTGATTGATACAGGTGCGAACAAAAATTTTATAAGACCGGAACATGCCAAAGGAAAACAACGAACGGAAAAACCCTTCCAAATACAATCTGCTGGAGGGAATATAACAATTAATGAGAAAGTTTCTGGGAAATTCTTCGCGGGAGTAGGAAATGATAGTATAATAAATTTCTTCGTTTTACCTGGTTTGAAATCCTTCGATGGAATTATAGGTGATGACACATTAAAAGAGTTGGAAGCAATTATTGACCGAAAAAATAATACCTTGAAAATTAAACCTAACATCATTATCCCTTTAAAAGCGAGAAAATCCATTCAGGTAAATAATATAGAAGTAAGAGATGACCACCTTACACCTCAAACAAAATTAAACCTGCAAAATATTTTACAAAAATACAAAAATTTGTTCGGACCCATAAACGATCAAGAAATAGTCAACACTGTTGTAAAAGCAGAAATAAAAACTACAACGAATGAGCCAGTCTACGTAAAGTCTTACCCTTATCCAGCTAATATGAGGCAAGAAGTCGAAAGTCAAATAGGGAAGTTACTCGACGATGGAATAATAAGACCTTCAAAAAGTCCATACAACTCACCCTTGTGGATCGTCGAGAAAAAACTAGACGCCTCCGGTATTAGAAAGTACAGGATGGTAATTGACTTCAAAAAACTCAATTCAATCACAGTGTCAGAAACGTACCCAATCCCAGATATTTCTAACACTATAGCTAGTCTGGGAAATTCAAAATTGTTCACTACCCTTGACTTAACATCGGGTTTTCATCAAATAAAAATGAAAGAGAAGGATATTCCAAAAACTGCTTTTTCGACCATGAACGGGAAGTATGAGTACACAAGATTACCATTCGGTTTAAAAAACGCTCCTGCTATATTCCAAAGGATGATCGACGACGTCCTGAAGGAATATATTGGCAAAATATGTTATGTTTATATTGATGACATAATTATATTCGGACAAACGGAGGAGGAACACCTCAAAAACATCGAAAAGGTCTTCTCCAAATTAGACAAGGCTAATCTTCGCGTCAATCTTGACAAGACGGAATTTCTAAGAACAGAAACAGAATTTTTAGGCTTCTTGATAACAAGCGAAGGCATCAAGCCCGACGAAAAAAAAATATTGGCAATTAAGAAAATCAAGGAACCTGAAAATCTAAAAGACCTCAAAAGTTTTATCGGACTTGCTTCCTATTACAGACGTTTTATCAGGGATTTTGCTAAGATTGCTAAGCCCCTAACCAATCTTACGAGAGGAGAAAATGGGTCGATAAAATCAAATCAATCTAAGAAAATAAAAATCGTCATGGGTGAAAAAGAAAGAAAGGCCTTCCAAGATTTGAAAGAACTTCTCACTTCACCAGAAATATTAATATTTCCCGACTTTTCAAAGCCTTTCAACCTAACGACTGATGCTTCTGATCAAGCAATCGGAGCCGTACTTTCCCAAGGAGAAATTGGTAAGGACAAACCTATCACGTACATTTCCCGATCGCTCAATAAAACAGAAGAAGGGTACGCAACGAACGAAAAGGAAATGCTGGCGATAGTGTGGGCCCTCGACAATTTAAGGAATTATCTTTATGGTGCAAAGAAAATAAAGATATTGACAGATCATCAGCCTCTCACATTTAGCCTCAGCAACCGAAATACAAACGCCAAACTCAAAAGATGGAAAGCAAGGATCGAAGAATATAATTACGAATTAGTTTATAAACCCGGAAGGACAAACTTGGTCGCAGATGCACTTTCAAGATTAAAACTGGAAGCTAATACCCTCACTTCTTCGGCATCGCAGGCAACAATGCATAGTGCAGAAGAAGACAGCACAGATCTTATTCCTTTCTCTGAAGCACCCATTAACGTTTTTCGGAACCAATTAATTATTACAGAAGGAAAAGATGTTTATGCTCACGAACAACCGCATCCAGGGTATCATCGGCACTATATAAAGATCCAAAGAATTACCAAAGAGACTCTCACTAGGGCCCTTAAAGAATCCTTGAATCCCAACATCCTTAATGGTTTAAAGATACCCGAACCATTTATCCAAACCCTTCAAGAAGTTTATAGAGAACATTTTAAATTACTCAAAATTCGGATGACACAAAGAGTAGTCGAGGACGTAGCCAACCCGGAGAACCAATTTTTCATTATCGAAACTGAACATAGAAGGGCTCATAGAAATTGTGAAGAAAACAAACAGCAAATTCTAGAAAATTTCTATTTCCCCCGGATGGCCGCACTCCTAAAAAAGTACATAAAATCCTGTGACATCTGCAATACCAACAAATACGACCGTCATCCAAACAAGCCAGCTCTGCAGGAAACTCCTATCCCAACATACCCCACGGAGATTCTACAAATGGACATCATGGAATTCCAACAGGAAAAATTTATTTCGTGCATAGACAAATTTTCAAAATTTTCGAAATTTTTTAGGATTAAAAACAAATCAGTTCTGCACTTACGGGATAAAATTACTAAAATATTACACTTCTTCACTGTACCCAGAGTGCTTGTAGTCGACAACGAAAAGAGCCTTCTCTGTCCAATAATTTCTAATTTCATTAAATCATTAAGAATAGAGTTATACACAACGCCTTCTCAAAAGAGTGAGGTGAATGGCACGGTCGAAAGGGTTCACTCAACAATAATCGAGATCGTTAGATGCCTGCGAAAAGAATACGCTGATTTAAAGATAAAGGAAGTGATGAACATTGCCGTCGATAGATACAATAACACAATACATTCGGTAACCGGTATGAAGCCCAGCGACATATTCTTTGGTCGCTCCCAAAGGATAAACTACCAAAATTTACAGGATCACAGAGAAAGAATTAATGAGCAGTTAATTAAACAAATAAAGAAGAAACAGCAGGCTAAACTACAACATGAAAACGCGAAAAGACAAGCCCCGAAAGCATACAATCAGGGCGATACCATATACGTAGTAAATAAGCAAATAAAAGGAAAGCATAAACCTCTGTATAAAAAGGAGATCGTAGAAAAGGATAATCGGGTCACTGTAACAACAGCTAGTGGAAGAAGAATTCATAAATCACATATAAAAAATACCACCCAGTAAAACACTTCTATCTATTGCAGGACTGCATGCTTAAGCATTGCCTATTCGGCGAATGTTTTCGAATATCGCGGACCAATTGCTATGATTAAGCAGGGTAATGGACGAATCATAAGCGGCAGCATCAAACTGGTTCACGTAATCAACCTCACAAATTACCAAGAAGTTCTAAATATGATAGCTCCCATAGTGACACAGATAAATAAAACCAGCCTCCTGAAACCCCAATTGGAACATCAAGTTAAACAAATTCAACAGCTGATCCGAAAACTAAAGGGAACAAAAAACAAAAGATCAATCAATTGGATTGGTTCGGCATGGAAGTGGCTAGCCGGATCACCAGATGCTACGGATTGGGATTCGATCATTAAAACCCAAAATGAGTTAATTTCAAGTAACAACCAACAATATAAGGTGAACAAAAAGTTAATGGATACTTCAGAAATAATATTACAGCAATACAACCGAATTGTCGCACACATCGACGACATAACCAGCGATACGTACGAACAAGTGATTTTCAACAAGTTGAGCATCCTCAGAAACGAAATTAATGAAATAGTGCTGGCATAACATTTAGCCAAAGGGAGAATTGTAAATACTAATATCTTAGATAAGGAGGAAATAAACCAATATAGCCTTAATTGAAACATTGCCATACGAAAACGAGATTGAGGCCATCGAATATGCAGAGCCTATAATGGTAATTAAGGGATCAATACTCCTCTACATTATCTCACTCCCAAAAACAACCGACATCGAATACAATCACATTATTGTCAGGCCAACTACATCCAATAAAAAACAAGTTCACCTAGAGTTCACGGAATTACTGATCAACCAAGTGGAGCAATACGGAATCAAAGCAAGGTGCAGCAATATCAAAAACCTAACTATCTGCAAAGAGGGCCAATTGGAAAAAATACCTAGTGACCATTGCATTAGTTGCCTAGTAAAAGGATCAGGGGCAAATTGCGATTACCAGTTCAATGAAAAAGAGATAATTGAAGTAATTAACCAAGACACAATCTTTCTGGATAACTTCAAAGGAGAACTTTGCGAACAAAATTCTACCAGACAGCTAAACGGGAGCTTCGTAATCCAATATAGCAACGAAACAATAAGGATCAAGAACAAAGAATTCGTCAACAAACAAATTGCTGGTTTCCAAGTTCTACCACCAATATACCAAGCCCATCCCTCTGAAAGGAAGCTTAAGCTCGATGTAAACTACCTCCACGACCTTCATCTTAAAAACAGACTCCAAATACAGAAGATACTCACCAACCACGGCATATCCTTATCCACTGACATAACCATAGTTTCCACCTTAATAATAACATTTTGTATCTTTATAGTATTCAAGCTAAAGGCAAAGAAAACAGATCTAATATCAGAGCCAGGTCATTCTACTTTTTACCCCATACCAAGTAGCATAAGCATCCAGGACCTCCAACCAGTAAGGATCAACCTGTGACCTGCGGGACGCAGATATTTCAAGGGGGAGGAGTTAATAATACGCAAAATGCAACACAACACCCACAACCAGCCACGCAACGTGAGGTGGGTCCCACGGTAACCACGGTGCCTAAAAAGTTCACACGACTTCTGATGACCCAGCGTCTGAGGGAAACATCCGATACCAATCACCTGCATATTCACCTGAGCTGACCCAAAAAACTCTAGCTTTAAGTAAATCAACTTTGTAATTTAGAATCAGAATAAATTTGTACTTCTACCAGAACGGTTCGGTTTTTATTTTCTTACTAACTATTCAAAAAAGTTAGTTAACTTATATATAGATTAAATGAAACTAACATTAGCCAGGAAGATTATGCACATCCCTGCAACGTTTGGAAGGAGTTCGATATTCAGAATTTGGGTGAATATTCCAATCTGTATTTGAAAACAGATGTACTCCTTCTGGCTGATGTTTTCGAACAATTCCGTTCAAGTTGCCGTGAGACTTTTGGATTAGATCCTGCTCACTATTATACAATTCCTGGGTATACTTGGGACGCAATGCTGAAGCATACTAACGTTACTCTGGAGTTATTGACTGATGTAGATATTCTCTTATTTATAGAGCTAGGTATTCGCGGGGGTTTAAGTCAATGCTCTAAAAGATACTCAAAGGCCAACAATAAATACATGCCCGACTATGATCCCTCTCAACCATCCAAATTTCTCATTTATAATGATATTAATAACCAATACGGTTGGGCAATGTCTCAACTTCTACCTCACAGTGGCTGATCAAAGTGATCATAATCCAATCAAGTTGGTCAGCAAAATATATGTCATCGGCCCCGGTAACCTGAAGTGCAATTATGCACAGCTCAAATTCGATCCAAGTTCACCGCACCAGCGGAATTCTGCTGACCCGCCAAATAAATCAATAGTCAACCAATTTCTCAACTTAGGAGGAATTTGTAAATGCAGCAATTGAATTGGGCAAAAAATACATTAATTAGCAAATAAGAACTGTATATAAATCAGAATTAAATTAATAAAGAAATCAGTTATTAACTAAACCTCCAGTTGATTGTCTTTGAGAATTCCCCCCACCAGCGGTAAGGGTTTCAAACAATTTAACTGTTTCAACTGCACTCTTCAATATTAACCAGAATTCCCCCCACAAGTGGTAAGGTAGCCGATGATTCACCCCTGGGTTACATACTGGAAGTGGATCTAGAGTACCCCCAAGAACTTCACGATCTCCATAAAGACCTCCCTTTTTGCCCCGAGCATTGTAGCGCTCAAAATTCAAAAGAGAAAAAATTAATGGCCACTCTTTCAAATAAAACAAAATACGTTATTCACTATCGCAGTTTGAAACAAGCACTCCTTCACGGATTAAAATTAACAAAAATTCACCGCGTTCTCCAATTTAATCAGTCTACATGACTAAAGTCCTATATTGATCTAAATACTAGACTTCGAGCATTGGCCAAAAATGATTTCCAGAAAAATCTCTTCAAGCTCATGAACAACGCTGTTTTCGGCAAGACTATGGAGAATGTTCGGAAACATAGCATTGTAAAGCTGGTTACCAAGTGGTGGGGGCGATATGGAGCTGAAGCGCTCATTTGCAAGCCAGAATTCAAGGCCTCAACAATTTTCAATGCAAACCTAGTAGCCATTGAACTTAAAAAGACTGAAATTTATTTCAATAAGCTGATATATGTGGGTATGTGTATTCTCGACTTGGCTAAAACCACAATTTACGATTTCCATTACAACTACATGATTCCTCAATTTAATTCCGACTGTGCAGTATGTTATACTGACACAGATTCCCTCATTTACGAAATTACCTGCCCCGATTTATACGAAATAACTAAACGTGACTGCCATTCCCATTTCGATACAAGTGACTATCCACCCAATAACATCTGGAACATCCCTCTAGTTAATAAAAAAGTTCTCGGCCTCATGAAAGATGAAAACAACGGTCGCATAATGACAGAGTTTGTTGGATTAAGATCGAAGATGTATGCGATCCGGGTAGAGGGCAAGGATAAAATCAAGAAATCAAAAGGAGTAAAAAGAAATGTTATTAAAAATAGAATAACTTTTGATGATTATAAAGAATTTTTGAGTAGTAATATAAATAAATTAATCAGTCAAAATTTAATAAAGAGCCAAAAACATGAAGTTAGTACCATCACTCAGACTAAAATCGCGCTAAGTCCTCACGATGATAAGAGGTATTTAATACCAGAATCAAACAAAACGCTACCGTGGGGTCATTTTAGTATAATGAATGTAGATTAATGTATATGTTATAAGAAAATATTGTAAATTATACTAAGATATTGTATGTAAAATAAAAAAAAAATTTATAAAGTTTAAAAAACTGTTTTATTTAAAAAATCCATGATTGCAAATACATTTTTGAGGGCACATCTGCCTTGGTGTATGATGCAAGATTTGCCATTTGTTTCCAAAGTTGTTAGATTTGGGCATCCTTCCTCCTCCTCAACATCATATATAGTTGACTAATTTTTAAATATTTGTTGAACCCAGCTTTTCTTTTCAGCACCCTTCACATAAATGATTTTATCTTGTGGCAGCCATTGATCGAATATAGTATTTAATTTGTGGTATGGAATGTAACCATCACCCCATTTGAATCCATGAAGATTGTGTCGGAGCCATTCAACTTGTTTCTTTTCTGGTATAGTTATGTCTTTATAAGGAAATGGTGCTTTGAATATGTAGTGTTGCACTTGGTTTTCACAATTTAAAATCGCCATCTCTTTCAAAATAAATTCGCTGTTTTGTAGTTTGAATCCTTGAACATCAATGACAATAACAGATGCCATTCTAGACTAGTTTGCGAGTTTCACTAGTTAAAGGAATGTATACCACAATTCGATCATGCAGCAACAAACAATAAGCTGTTGTGTTTGTGGGAACGTTTTCACTCGTCTTGAATTCTACTCTTATATCCACAGGTCCAGATTTTACAGCTTCGTTTTGACGCGAACAATCAATAACAACGATTGGCGCATCGCTAATAAACTGCTTCCTTGAGAGGAGCGGCTGCAACTGACGCCCATAGTACGAAGTTTGGAATTTTATGTACATATTATATAGGAGAGCATATTGATTTTTATCAAACTTCAAATTCAAAAAAATATTTTGTTCAATTTTTTTAAAAAACACTGAACGGTTTGAACTGACATTATGGTCTTAAACATAGAATAAAAATTGAGTTTACTTCCTTATTGACCACAAAAGAAATTATTTAATCACAGCACAACAAATAAAGCTAAATAAAACTTGTTATTGTCGTCAGCTTTTATTAAATAAAATTACGGATTGCAATTTCGGGTGATGGCATTTCACCCATTATCAACGCTACACGCGATAAAACTGAAGCGAAAAAGAGAATTAACATGAGCAAGACCTAACAACTGAACAAGTCTCAATGCAACTATCGATGACAAAAATACAAATGTAAAATAACAGTAACAAAATCACATTCAATAAGTTCATTTAGCTAACTTAAATAAATTCGAAACAATAGGGGCAGCGTCAATATTAATTAAATTTTCAGTAATGGACATGTACAAAGACTCATATGCATCTAATTTGTAAGGTAAATTTACATTTTTAATTAATTTATAATTAGCAGATATAGGATGAAAACAATGGGGTGCCTTATTGTTTAAATCATATGTATGGGCGGCGACTGCTTTGTGTACGTCCTTCTGTTTGATGTAACGTTCGTCCTCCTTGATCCGGTACTTTACTGCTCTCCGGGTTTGACCGATGTATTCCTTATTACACACTGGACACGTTATTACATAAATACCACTTTTGTTTTCCATTTCCTTCCTATCTTTGGTTGAACCCAAAGATGTGCGTAATTTATTTGAGTTTGTGTATGCTATGTCATAACCTTCGCGCCTAAGAGGTTTGTTTAATTGATTTGAAACAAAAGGTATATATGTCATTCCAAAGTAACGTGTGGTAGACTGTATATATGTATGGTTTTGTGAAAAGAGTGTTGTACAATCATTTCTTCTTATCCGCTGTGATTGTTTGTATATGAGTCGGTCGATGAGTGATTTTTGGAAGCCGTTAGTCTCAGCTATGGATACGATGCGATTATACTCCTTCATATAATTGTGAGCTGACAGCGGTAACTGAATCAACCGGTACACCATCGAGTTGAAAGCAGCCGTTTTGTGTTGATAGGAGCAATACGAATCATGCGTGATGTAACGATCCGTCGACGTTGGTTTTCTATGTACTTCGAATTCTAATCTTCCATCGATACGTTTGATTTTTAAATCCAAAAAATCTAAAGAATGGTCGATATTATGTTCGATTTCATGTGTAAACCTTATGCTAGTGTTATGATCAATTCGACCAAATTAGAAGTTAATTGTAAACAAAGAGCAATTAACTCCAAAAGTGCAAGCGCATAATACATACCACCGCAAAAAGCGTAAGCAACGGCTAACGACCTAGGGCAAGAAATGTAAACAAAATTGTACATAGCAATACAAGGTCGAGCCATGACAATTAAATATATGCTTGGGCCAGTTAGGATAAGCGCTCGCATAAAAAGAAGAAAACAACACGGTAGCGAGTCACGTTGCGCGAAGTAAAAAAAGAATGCGAGAAGCGCAAGTAACTGGGCCGTCAAGAAAATTGTCATAAACGCAAAATGATGGGAGTCAGTGTACTGTATGCCGGTTCTAATCGCCTTTGGTAGTTGACTGTGCAATGATCTGCGGTGCTCGCTGTGAGAGCGAGTTGGTTTGGTTCAGGTGCTCGCTGCGAAAGCGAGTTTTGCTCGGGATTGGCTCGCTGCGAAAGCGAGTTCTAGAGATTCTCGCTGCTAAAGCGAGTTAAGTCGAGAGGTCAGGGTGCCGAAGTAAAACGCACAAGTCCTGAATGTTTCTCTGATTTATTTAAAATTTTACTTATTATTTATACAAATCTTCGGGCTTAATTCTATCCCTACTCCTAACTTCTTAGCCTAGTTTTTTAACAAATTCACACACTTTAGCTATATTGGCTAATAGTGCATCGAACGCATTGACCCAATACGAAGTTCCGCATTTGGTTGGCGTCATATTGCATGGTTTGCACTTGTGCAGTATTTCCATGTGACGCAACCTCGCCTTGCACTCTAGGCGTGCGGTCAAGTGTATTGCTTGCATTTTCGGGGAAGCGTGACCCAATATGGTTTTGTTTGTTTACTATCGTTATCGACAGAGTCGTAACATAAGTGAATGAATTCTATCACACCTCCCCCCTTGGAGAAAAAAAAAAAAAAAATTTTGTTTCTTGGGAATGCGTTCGTTACAAAAAAATTTTTTTTTTTTTTTTTTTTTTTGATTTGTTAACGTATTATGTTCCTACCTATAGCCTTATATTATTATTATTGTTTGCTTGATATGGCTTCTGCTTAGTATTTTTACTAGTTTACCTATTTTCCTAACATTTTTAACCTATTCTTGTGCACAACTACCCTATTCTTATCTGCATCTATTACTGTACAGTTATTATTATCTATGGCTATTATCTCGTATGGACCCTTATATAATGGGTCTAATTTCCTTCGGTTTTTAATGTCGACTAAAACTTTGTCACCTATCTTGATATTCAGTGGTTTACTTTTCAAAAGGCTGGCTTGGCTTCGTTTAGCTTTTGCTTCTTCTAAATATTGCTTGGCCTTTGCTAGTGATTTCTGAAGCCTGAATTTTATTTCCTTGCTGTAGTCGTCGTGGTTGTATACTGGATCTGGGTTTTCCACCATTACTTCTGCTGGCAAAGTTACCTTTTTGGCATACACTAATTCAAATGGTGTGTAGCCATGCACCGTGCTTGGAGTCGTGTTGTAGCAGAATGCGTAGTACGGCAGCCAATCGTCCCAGTCGTCCTTATTTTCGTTTACAAAACACCTCAGATATTCGTTTAAACATTTATGGTTTCTTTCTAATGCTCCAATAGTCTCTGGGTGTGCTGCAGTCGCAAATATCTGCTTGACTCTAAGAATGTCGCATATTTCTTCCAATATGTGGTTCTTATATTCCGTACCCAGGTCTGTTTTTATTTTGCACATTGGTCCATATGTCAATATGAATCCTTGCACGATGGCTTTTGCTATTGTGTTAGCCTCCTTATCCTGGGTTGGAATTACGATCACGTATTTGCTGAGATCGCACTGCATTGTGACTGCGTACCTGTTGTTGTTGGCTGTTTTAGTAAACGGGCCTACGGTATCTATTGAAACTACATCAAACACCTTTACCGGGGTTGTGGTTATCTCCAGTTGCTCTTTTGTGTTTTTCTGGTGCTTATTTTTGGCACAGAGCTCACAATTTCCCACGAACTTAGCTATTGACTTTTTCATTTTCTTCCATTTGACGTTTTCTTTCAATTTATTGTACATTCTGGTGGAACCTAGATGTCCTCCAGTGGGCGTATTGTGGTATTCACGGAGTATTTCCTGTATTTCGCTGATACTCTGGATGTTCCTTTGCGGCTTATATATATTTATTTGCATCTTCCTTAACTTTGCATTGCCTAGGACTTTAAATGCGGTTCTATTAATAATTTCAAAAATTTCGCTCCCTGCAGAGAGTTTTATTTCATTAATCTGACTTTCTTTACTAAAATCATCCAACCTTTCGAATGCCTGCTCTAGCGCGGGTTCTACTTGTTGGGTATTTATGTTTTCTACGTACCGCTTATATATCTCTTTTTTCCGCTTTCGATTGCCGACTTTTATCCTTAGTTCCAGTTCGGGTAGCGAATCTACCTCCGTGGGAGATAAAACCTCCGTTACTTGCAGTTGATCAGGCTGCTTTTCTACTGGGTTGTTCTCCTTCTCTTTGGTTTGTTTATTTTTAGTCATTGCCCGTGTTTGTATCCTTCGTATATTTAGTTCTTTTAGTTCTTCTATGTCGAGCCGTATCCTTGACAGTGCATCTGGTCCAGAGTTCTCTTTTCCCTTAACGTACTTGATTTCGAATTCAAATTCTTCTAGATCCAACCTCATCCTAGTTAGCTTGGATGATGGATTCTTCATTGCAAACAAGTAGGTAAGCGGTCGATGATCCGTTCTTACCAGGAATTTTCTACCATACACATACGGTCTAAAGTATGTGATAGCCCAGTGTATTGCTGTTAATTCCTTTTCGATGGTTAACTTGTTCTTCTCCCCTGGTGTAAATGTTTTGCTGGCATACGCTATGGGGAGCTCCTTTCCATCAAAATCTTGTGCCAGTATGGCTCCGCATGCTACATCTGAGGCGTCTGTTGATATTATAAATTGCCTTTTAAAATCTGGATGTTTTAATACTCGGGGTGACAAGAGAATTGATTTAAGTTGTTCGAAAGCTTCTTGTTGTGCGTCTGACCATTCGAATTTTGCGTTTTTCTTGAGTAATTTATTTAAAGGTACCGCAATATCTGCAAAGTTCGGCACAAATCGCCTATAATAGTTGCAAAATGCAACGAACCGACGAACATCATCGGCGTTTTTTGGTACTGGGTATTTTTTAATCGCACTATTTTTGGAACTATCGGGCCTAATCCCCTCCTCTGAAATTTGATGCCCCAGGTACGTCACTTCTGTTTGGAAAAATTTGCATTTTTCCGGATTCAATTTGAGTCGTTTTTCCCTAAGTCTCTGAAACACTTTTTGGAGGTTCTGTATGTGGTGTGATTGAGAACATCCTAAAACTATGATGTCATCAATATATAGAAAAGCGATTTCTGGCGTTAAGCCTGCCATAGCGATTGTCATCATTCGCTGAAAACTGTTAGGACTAATATTAAGTCCGAAAGGTAGTCTCGTGTATTGGTAGTGACCTTGGTTCGTTGAGAATGCGGTATATTTGCGGGATGAAACATCCAACGGTATCTGATGGAAACCTGACATCAAGTCCAGGGTCGAGAAGTATTTAGCTCGCCCCATTTGGTCTAATATTTCCTCTATTCGAGGCAATGGAAATTTATCGGCCAATACCTTCTTGTTTAGGTTTCGGAAATCAACTACCAATCGCCATTTCTTTTCTTGCGTCTGGGATTTCTTCGGAACTAAAAGGATGGGAGAGTTAAAATGTGATACAGAATCTTCAATTATGCCGTCTTTTAACATTTGCTGGACCTTTTTGTCCACTTCCGGCTTGTGTGCTTCGGGAATTCTATAATTTTTTGTATATACTGATGATTTATCGACCAAATTTATTTCTTGTGTATAGAAGTTGTTCGTACTGAGAGGTTCATCCTCCAAAGAGAATACATCTTCATATTTCCTACATAGTTCCTCTAACTGTGCTTTTGCATACCCAGGTATGCCCTCTAATCGTACCTGCGCCAATATTCGTTCCGCTCGATTTGTACCTTGCAGGTGCTGAGTGAAGTTTGATAATGGTTCAGCGTCAACATTGACCCGATTAAGCGTCACAGGCTCATTTGTAGTATTTAGTATCCTGACCAGTGGGCTCGCTTGCGAAGTAATTGTGCCTCCAATAAAAACTCCTGGGTGAATTTCTTTCCCAGCTATAACTACGTCATTTTCTTTGAACTTTCGCATTATTTTGATTTTTCTTACCGCCTCACTTCGCGGTGGGATTACCGCATCGGTTCCATCGGGTCCGCTCAAAATTGGTACCTCTACCGTTCCTGAGGTTGTGTTTAACGTTAACAGCCAAGAATCGTAGTCAATTACCGCTTTAAATTTTGTAAGGAAATCGAGGCCTAAAATTGCGTCCGCCCCAATAGCGAGGTCATCGTCCACTATTTGGAACAAATGCTTTACCAACTCATTGCCGTTCAGGCGAAGGGTAGCGTACGTTGCGCCAATTGTTTGTCTCTTACTTTCAGTTATTCCTTGTATCATGCAGTTTTCTTTTGGATACACTACCTGGTCAACGCTGATCTTCCCTCTTTTAAATATCGAAATGTCCGCCCCGGTATCTACAATTAGCGTGCATACTGTTCTACACATATCCACGTATGCCCTAATGTAATTCGTGTACGTTAAATTTATGTGGAAAAGTCGGGGGCTACTTCGTTCACATCCCCCAGTCTTGCAGCATCTCTCTCCGACTGGGGGGCCTGCCATTCCCCCGATGCTCCGCAACAACGAATTCCTCTGGGCCTGGCTCCTTGATAACTGCCTCCCTGCCTATTTCGTTGCCCCTCCTGGAAATTTCCTCTTGAGTTTCCTTGGTTACTGTAGTTGCCGCCGCCGTTTCTATTAGTTCTCTCCGATTGATTGCCAAAATTCCTGTTATTTCTTGGGTACCCTCCGTTTCTTTGATTATTGAATCCTCCGCCAAATGTTCCGCTGCCGACGTTTGAATTGTTGAAATATTGACGTCTACTGGGATTGTACCCGTTATTATAATTTCTTCCCTGGTAGCCTCCCCGGTAACTTCTTTGTGCCCCGGCGTTGTAATGTCTGATCGCATTTGTTTCCTGTGGCTTGTCCACCGTGAAAGCCTTTGCCGTTACCTCCGATAGGGTCTCCATATTTCCTGCTTTCAGGATTAACGCGGTGCTTGAATTCGCTACGTTATTGGTAAATGCTTGGATCGAAAATTTTTCGGCCAACTTTTCGGCCGCTTCTCCAGTTACCACTTTTTCGGCAATAAACGCCCGGGTTAATTGTCTAGATAGCATCTCTATCTGATTTGAGAAGTCTACCAGCTTCCTGCTTCCTTGATGGCATGTTCTCAGTTGTGCCATTATCGCCTCGGAGGATAACTTTGTTGAGAATTTTTCCTTTAGTTTGTTTTTTATTTTTTCAACGGTGTCCAATTCTTCCGTAATCACTAGCTTTGCTTTTCCAGTTATTCTTGTCTTTATAAATTTGATCATGGTCGCTCTTTGCTCTACTGGGGTTAATTCATTTAGCAATTCCATTGATTCGATAAAAGAATCAGTTTCCTCATGCAGCCCATCAAATGGCCGCAAAAGTGCCGTACCGGTTTTTATGTCAAACGTCATTTTGCACTTCCTTTGTATTTCTATTAATTCCAAAATTTTGCTTACTGTATGCTTAATCTTCCCGTACGCAGTTTTCAATTCTAATGCTTCCTCCACAGTCGCGCCAACTACTCCTTCGACGTATTCTTTTGCTTTGTCTAATAATTCTCTTACTTTCGCTTCCTTCTCGTTTAATGTCTTTTCTGTATAGTGCCTGTTTTTACTTTTACCAAAATTAGACAATATGGTTTGTGCCTCCGCGCTAATGACGTCTAATGTGTCCATTTGCTTATTAAACCACATTTATTTGTGCCGGAGTATTCAAATACCTTTTTCTTAGACCCCTTCTATGACTTTTATAAACAACGAATACAAATTCTGCCATTTTCAGCGCAGCAATTATTGCCAATAGTACCAAAATTCGATTGTTTTCTATACTCACTGTATTATCGACTACCACATTATTAATTATCTCTCCCGTATTTTCACTCTGCACGGATTTATTGTTCCCCATTGTCTCTTAAATTTTTTCTCACACGACCTGAAGGAAATTAGACTTGCTAACAAAATTCTCTGCTAAAACCAAAAATTAAAAACCACCAATACGCTATATTTATTTATTCATCCATTCGTACTACCTAATTTGCCTTATTCCTACACAACGCTAACTTTTCCCTACTAATTTCTGCTAACTTATTGTATTTAATTTTCTCTTCTTTCGTCCCTACTACTTTGGCCAGCTCCTTGAACCCTTTAATTTCCAGCCGGAGACGATTCCTGCGTCCTCCGCGTCTTGGTTTCGACTTTACTTCCTTTTTCCTTGCTGCTTGTCTGCGCCTCAGATCCTCTATGGTGATCTTCTTTGGCCCCAACTCGTACTCTGCCGGTGTCGTTTCTTTGGCTGATGGTATCGTAATTGCCGGTACAGTCGGTAAAATCCCCCTGGGGTACAATGTAACTCCCTCGATTCTGCTCTCCGGGTGCCTAACCTTCTGGAGTCCTTTCTCCGCTAGCTCCACCAACTGCTGAAAACGTTTGTCGAAATCGAACTCGTTCTCCTCTGTGATTGATCCAGTCCGGATGTTCACGGTCGCCATGTACTGTATGCCGGTTCTAATCGCCTTTGGTAGTTGACTGTGCAATGATCTGCGGTGCTCGCTGTGAGAGCGAGTTGGTTTGGTTCAGGTGCTCGCTGCGAAAGCGAGTTTTGCTCGGGATTGGCTCGCTGCGAAAGCGAGTTCTAGAGATTCTCGCTGCGAAAGCGAGTTAAGTCGAGAGGTCAGGGTGCCGAAGTAAAACGCGCAAGTCCTGAATGTTTCTCTGATTTATTTAAAATTTTACTTATTATTTATACAAATCTTCGGGCTTAATTCTATCCCTACTCCTAACTTCTTAGCCTAGTTTTTTAACAAATTCACACACTTTAGCTATATTGGCTAATAGTGCATCGAACGCATTGACCCAATACGAAGTTCCGCATTTGGTTGGCGTCATATTGCATGGTTTGCACTTGTGCAGTATTTCCATGTGACGCAACCTCGCCTTGCACTCCAGGCGTGCGGTCAAGTGTATTGCTTGCATTTTCGGGGAAGCGTGACCCAATATGGTTTTGTTTGTTTACTATCGTTATCGACAGAGTCGTAACATAAGTGAATGAATTCTATCACATCAACATAAATAACCATATCAATATATCGGGTATGGATTGACCCCATCGCGGTAAACAATAAAAGCAATTTAGCAAATTGCAATTAATAAGCAGTCCGAGCCGAGCGCTCAGCGAGCAAACATCGTTAAACCGCGTTGTACGTTAGACTAGTAAAATTAACAGTAACCATAAAGTGAACAGTATAAAGTGAACAGCGGAGTTCTCCGATGCTAAGAGCAATATGAGCTCAAAAAAACTGCGTGCCGAGAGTAAAAATACTCGTAATCATGCAAATGGATCAAGTGAATATTTCCATCCCCTACAAACGGTGGAGAAAGATCAGGATTCAGACGAAAAAGAAATGTTAGAATCCCCCAGGGAGCAACGTGCCAAAGATAATGTGCCTCCAATTACCGTGTTGAAGTGCAATAGTGACCAAATTCATAAACTATGTAAATCCATCGAGGTAAATAAGTACTCCATAAGGAAAATCTCTATTGGTCATAAAATCTTCTGCGAAGATATAGAGAGTCAAGAAAAAATCAAAAAAGCATTAGATAATAAGTTTGAATATTTCACATTTACTGCTAAAAGTAACAGGCCTTTCAAAGTCCTATTCTTTGGACTAGACGTAATGGATATAAGCGCACTTAAAAATCGCCTTATCAGTCGGGGATTGTCCTGCATCGACGTTAAATTAGTCCACAAAAAAGGCGAATACAATAGGGATATCATCATCTACGTCATATATTTTGCTAAAGGTTCAATTACAATGAAGGAATTAAAAGAGAATTACAAAGCCATAGACTACGTAAGGGTGAAGCGGGAGTATCAAACGAAAAGGCCGCAACAGGTTACGCAATGCTATAACTGCCAAATGTTTGGCCATGGCTCTGATAACTGCAAGGTTAAAACCTTCTGTGCTGTGTGTGCAGGTGCACACAAAACTTCAAATTGCACGGCAACTCATGAAAAATGCGCAAATTGTAACGGACAGCACAAGTCCACATATTCGGAGTGCCCAAATAGACTCAGCTATTTAAGCCTGAGAGATAAATACAACCGAGCTGCTCCAAAATATGCAATCCAAAAGGAAACAGTACCATGCATTAATAACTACAGACAGTTTCCAGTGATCTCGTCATCGAAGCGAGGAAGTGCATTCAGCCCGCAATCCCGTGACAACGGCACACCATTCAACTCAGAACCGGCAAGCAGTTCTCCCCGATGGGGCTCGACCAATTACTCTAGGTATAATAATAATAACAATAGCTCTGATTTGTTTACCTTCGATGAACTGAAAGGCATGACTTTAGAATTAATTAACAATCTCAGAAATTGTAAAAACAAAATTGATCAATTTGAAGTTATTACTAGCTTAGCGTTTAAATTCATATCCCAATGAGTTCTCTGAATGAAATTAAAATATTAACGTGGAACGCTCGCGGAATTCGAAGCAAACAAACTGAATTTTTTGAAACCCTAGTTAAAGAAAAAATCGATATTGCGTTAGTGTGTGAAACATGGTTAAGAGAGGAAATCCAACTAAAACATCCTCAATACCACTGTTACCGTCAAGATCGTCTACAATCAAGAGGCGGTGGAGTAGCCGTAATCTTTAAAAAAATATTGAAGCATTCTCTCCTCCCCCCAATTCAAACATATCTTATAGAAAACATTGGTATCAAACTCGCGTCATCGGATGGTTCTGAAGTAAAGGTATTTGCCTGTTATTTCCCAGGAGGATCGGCTGGGAACGCTCTGAACAAAAAGGTGAAATTCAAAGCTGATCTGCTAAAATTTTCTAGAACGGGCGGAAATTATCTGTTGGGAGGCGATTTCAACTCTCGCCATCAGTCATGGGGTTGCTCGCGAGCCAACTGCTGGGGTAACTTATTAAATGAGCTTGTGAACAATAGCGCATTCGCAATGTTATACCCACCCGATCCTACCCTGATACCCCGCAATCCTAGAACAAATCCCTCTACTCTGGACTATTTTATAACAAACGTTCCGCAAAACCTACTCTCACCTATGACTATAAACGCGCTAAGCTCTGACCACCTCCCTGTAGTTCTTCGCTATAATACAACAGCCGAATGCCGAAACTATCTTTTCTCATATGACTTTCGGAAAACAAACTGGGGTGTATACAAAAATTATATCTCCAACAACATTCAATATAACGACTCCCCCAGCTCACAGGTCGAAAATACAAACAATATAAATAGTATGATTACAGTTATCATAAATACTATAAATTCCGCGATCGAGATATCTACTCCAAAAAAGAGTTATTCGAACATATATTCGACACGACTTCCGCCTTACATCCAGGAGCTTATAGTTATCAGGAATATGTATAAAAGAAACTGGATTAGATATAGAATCCGAAGCTACAAACAGGTATTAACCCAGTTAAACCATAAGATCAAGGATGAAATTTCGAAAATGAGAAATAGGAAATGGAGCAGCCTACTGGGATCCTTTACTAAGGGGTCCACGCCCTTTTGGAAGGTGACCAAAATTATTAAACGCAAGAAAACAGTCATCCCAACCCTCAAAGAAAATGATCACAGATACTGTACAAATCAAGAGAAAGCAGATATTCTGGCCCATAATTTACATAGAAATCACATAATCTCAAACCACCTCAGCAATCCTTCTACCACGGATGAAGTCCAAAGCACTATCTCTAGATTGCAAAACACCAGCAACGAAATACCTGATAACTATTTAATCTCAGAAAACGTAACAAAATCACTTATCTCAAATCTGAAAACACGCAAAGCACCTGGGCCGGATAGTCTAAATAGCAAATGCATTAAAGAGCTCCCTCCAAAAGCTGTTACCTATCTCACTGCAATATTCAACGAATGTCTGAAACAGAGCTATTTCCCTGTATTGTGGAAAAAATCAAAAATAGTAGCCATCCCAAAGCCGGGTAAGCCCCCAGAGAATCCAAATTCGTACAGACCAATCAGTCTCCTAAATATTTTGAGCAAAATTCTGGAAAAAATTATTAAAGAAAAGCTTACTAGGTTCATTGAAGAGAAAAATCTCCTGCAAACACAACAATTTGGTTTCCGCCCTGGGCTAAATACTATTCACCCGCTAGTTAAAATAAAGCAGTTAGTAAGAACAAACTTCGCACAGCATAAGTCAACAGGTATGGTATTAATGGATGTTCAAGCAGCTTTTGACTCAGTATGGCATGATGGATTAATCCATAAAATGATGAAATCGGGCTTCGATAGCCATACGATTAAAATCGTTAGGAGCTTCCTGTCTGATCGAACATTCCACGTTCACATAAATGGTGAAATATCCATGGAAAAAACAATCCCCGCCGGGTCTTGTTTATCTCCGATACTTTATAATTTATTTATCCACGACTTTCCCCAATTCGATAACACAGTATCTTCCATTTTCGCGGATGACACAGCTATCCTTACATCGGGGGTTCTCGCAAGTGACATCATGAGGAGGCTAAGCGAGGCCACCCAAAAAGTAGTGCACTATTTCACTAAGTGCAAGATTGTAGTTAACCCATCGAAAACCCAAGCAATATATTTTTCAAGGAAAAGGAAACAGTGTTATACCCCGCAAACCAATCTAAATATTAACAATATTGACATCCTCTGGGAACCCTCCGTTAAATACCTAGGGGTAATGATGGATACGAAATTAAAATTCAAAAATCATATCGGTTACATTGTAAATAAAACTAACCTGCTCACAAGAACTTTATACCCGTTCCTAAATAGAAGATCAGAGCTTAGTATCGAAAACAAGCTACTGATTTTAAAATTGATATTTCATGCTACAATATTTTATGCCGCTCCTGTGTGGCAAGACTCGGCCGCCTGTCACATACAACGACTCCAAGTTTGCCAAAACAAGCTGCTCAAAATGATGCTAAGCCTCCCTTGGCACTTCCCAACAAATCGTCTTCACACACTAGCAAATATCGATTTAGTGAAAGTAAAATTAGACACTATACCTCAAAATTTTTTCGATAAATGCAGGAACTCCGAATATACCCACATTCGAGAACTTAGTTTGTAGAAATTTTATCCAAAGTGACCATATAAATTTAAAAGGTTTTTCTTTGTTTTCCCCTTAACGTAGCATATTAAATTAAATTTGTAAATATTCACATTATTGATGGAAATCAAGAGGCAAAGCTACATAGCTGATCCCTTGACTATAGTTAAGTATATTAATATCCAAGCACTGTAAATAATATATTTCTGGAATAAACATACATACATACATACAATTAATAAGTAAAATAAAATTAAAAAACCTATTGATGGTACGTGCACTATTGGAAGGTGATTGCCTTTTGCGTTGCAATTAAGCAAGTCAGCGGAATTGCGCAAGCGTAAACATTCCTTAGGGAATGTATTGCTATTTCAGGGGTTAGGTAAAAAGTACATTGTACCTTACCAATATTAGCAATTAATCAATTATTGAAAAAGAGTAGGGAGAGCTTTGTACAAATTAAAATGTATAAAAGTAATTGTCACCCTAGAATAATTGTTCAGTTTTATTGTTAAAAGAGCTAGTGGAAACTCTGCCCGATTGGGTATCGAATTATTCGGTTTAGAAAGTACTCGAGTCAAGACCAAGTTTTGTACGGTATTGTCAGTAGTAGTTGATCGACAATTTAACAAGTGAAATAAATAACAAGTTAGCGTGAGGAAGCCATTGCTGTTTGTAAATTGAAGTTCTGCATTCGTGGAGTTCGTGAAGTTCTGCATTCGTGCTGCTCCAACCGATCCTCGGAGTTAAAGCGAATCCTCGCTGCTCCAAATCCTCCTCAGGAGTTAAGGCGCTAGTCGCTGCTCCGCCCAACCAAATTATCCCCGGCTCGCAGCTCTGCCGCGGCCAGCACTACCTGCACCCAAGCCAGCGTACAAAGCGGCAGTGTTTCATCCCTCAAGCCCGCTATCCCAGCGGCCCAACGAATAATTACCATCGGGGCTTTCACCCAGAGGTGTCCTCCACATCACACCCTTTGTTTTCGCATCCTGGTGCAAGAACCAGATTTGCGCTCAACGAACGCACTAGGTACAAGAACCTAGTGTATCTCTCCGCTGCCTGTTAGAAACAACGAGTCTCCTTCACACAAACCTTTCCGTCGTATCCAAAGCTAGGGAAGACCACAACACTAGGATACCTGTTATTTAAGGCAGATAATATGTCATCAGCATCTCTAACTTTTACCACCGCAAAAATATCGTCGACGTATCGCCACCAAATGCGTGGTAATATACCATCTCTCTTCAACTCCCGCTCTAATTTGCACATAAACGCTTCAGCAACAAGAGGTGAGAGACTGTTGCCCATACTGCATCCAAAATCACTAGCATAAAACTTGTCCCGAAATTTGAAACAGTTGTGTCGCATGCACGTTTCAATAACAAACGTATAAGATGTGATCTCCTTCTCAGGTACACCCCGATTCTGTAAATTTTCTTTAATCGAAACCAATGCTACATCGATTGGGACACTTGGAAATAACGCGGACACATCGAATGAAATTAAAATTTCATCATCGTTAATTACGATATCTTTCACCTTTTCAACGAATTCATAAACATTTCTGATAGAACAACCCTCAAACGGACCGAAGCGTTTGAATTCGGACACAATCCATTTTGCCGGTTTAGTAAATGGTGAATTGACACAAGAGATAATTTTTCGCATTTTATCACCAGGTTTATGTATTTTGCATAAACCGTACGCCACAGGAACTTCAGGGTTGGATTCGATCAACGTAGATTTTTTCACATTAAAGGTGGTGTGTAGCGAATCGATGATTGCTTTAGAATCCTTCAACATTTTGTTTAAAGGAGATGACTTGAGTGTTGTAAATTTGTCTTCTTCTATAGATATTAACATTCTTTGCTCGTAATCAGATCTTTTCATAACCACAACTTTGTTGCCTTTGTCTGATTTCATGTAAAAAACGTCACGTTATTTTAGTGATTTTAAAGCACGATTCCATTTTAAAGTGTTACAGTCTAAATTTGTTTTTGCTTCTTTTTGTTTCAAAGAATTTATGGTTTTTATCGCTTCTTCTCTTATATACTGTTTTGTTTCTTGAGGCCTAAACTGAATTGCTGATTCAATGTCCGCTATTACATCAATATATGGTGTTTTTAATGGTTTAACAAAGAAATTCAATCCCCTGTTCAATAGCTCCATTTCGTCATTACTAAAAACTTCATTCGATAAATTCACTACTAAATCATTAACACTCTGGACACATGGTTTTGGTATGGTTGGAATGTTTTTTTTTTGATGAGTTCCTTCAATTTTTTGTATTGTTTGATGCGTTTTTGTAAGAATTTTCCTTCCATACGTTTGTGGCACTCGAATAATGTGTGTGTGATCATCGAATAATCGTCGTTATGAATTTTATTTTTTGTAATTGTTGGGTATAAAACGTAGTTTGTGTTTTTCAGCATCATTAAATGGAATTCATACAATTGTAATTGACAACTATCTAAACGGGTATAATGAAAACGGATCTCACTTTTTAACCATATCATTTTCGCCGAATGAACTGCTTTTTCACTACGTGAATTCAACAACGGGCACTTGACAGCCATGAAACGAGGGAACACCCCGTGCAACTTACATTGCTTCAAAAAAATTATATCTGCTTTTATTCTCTTCACTTTCAGCAAGAGACGCGAGTAAATGTTCAAATCATGTGTGGATAACCTATTCATAAAATCTTTTGTTCAATTTTTTAAAAAACACTGAACGGTTTGAACTGACATTATGGTCTTAAACATAGAATAAAAATTGAGTTTACTTCCTTATTGACCACAAAAGAAATTATTTAATCACAGCACAACAAATAAAGCTAAATAAAACTTGTTATTGTCGTCAGCTTTTATTAAATAAAATTACGGATTGCAATTTCGGGTGATGGCATTTCACCCATTATCAACGCTACACGCGACAAAACTGAAGCGAAAAAGAGAATTAACATGAGCAAGACCTAACAACTGAACAAGTCTCAATGCAACTATCGATGACAAAAATACAAATGTAAAATAACAGTAACAAAATCACATTCAATAAGTTCATTTAGCTAACTTAAATAAATTCGAAACAATAGGGGCAGCGTCAATATTAATTAAATTTTCAGTAATGGACATGTACAAAGACTCATATGCATCTAATTTGTAAGGTAAATTTACATTTTTAATTAATTTATAATTAGCAGATATAGGATGAAAACAATGGGGTGCCTTATTGTTTAAATCATATGTATGGGCGGCGACTGCTTTGTGTACGTCCTTCTGTTTGATGTAACGTTCGTGCTCCTTGATCCGGTATTTTACTGCTCTCCGGGTTTGACCGATGTATTCCTTATTACACACTGGACACGTTATTACATAAATACCACTTTTGTTTTCCATTTCCTTCCTATCTTTGGTTGAACCCAAAGATGTGCGTAATTTATTTGAGTTTGTGTATGCTATGTCATAACCTTCGCGCCTAAGAGGTTTGTTTAATTGATTTGAAACAAAAGGTATATATGTCATTCCAAAGTAACGTGTGGTAGGCTGTATATATGTATGGTTTTGTGAAAAGAGTGTTGTACAACCATTTCTTCTTATCCGCTGTGATTGTTTGTATATGAGTCGGTCGATGAGTGATTTTTGGAAGCCGTTAGTCTCAGCTGCGGATACGATGCGATTATACTCCTTCATATAATTGTGAGCTGACAGCGGTAACTGAATCAACCGGTACACCATCGAGTTGAAAGCAGCCGTTTTGTGTTGATAGGAGCAATACGAATCATGCGTGATGTAACGATCCGTGGACGTTGGTTTTCGATGTACTTCGAATTCTAATCTTCCATCGATACGTTTGATTTTTAAATCCAAAAAATCCAAAGAATGGTCGATATTATGTTCGATTTCATGTGTAAACCTTATGCTAGGATACCTGTTATTTAAGGCAGATAATATGTCATCAGCATCTCTAAATTCAAATCATCGTAAGGGTATGATTCGGAATTCAGGTGTACTTTAACATCGGTTAGTTTGCAATGATCAAACTTGCTGGCATCCTTTGTTTTATCATTTTTGCGATTTGTTTGGAGAGCTAGGATAATGTATCGGGGCTTTTCCATCTGTGATGCAGTTTTAACGGACCATGAATGATGAGTTGTTTTTGGTAGTGTTGGATACTCGTATATATCCCAGCTCCTGAATGGTATTTTTATTTCACGACCGCTTTCAATGACTTTTAGCAAGGCCAATTTCTCAGGGTCCGCAACATTAACATGAGGAACGCGCCACTGCAGTTTAAAAATTGAAATGTTTACATCATCTGTTGGTGATACGACCGCATCTTCATCTGTCCTACTCCGTATTAATATTAGTTCATGTTTAGCGTTTGTGATGATTTTCCTGTAATCTTCAGCAAAGCCCAGGAGCAACTTTAGTGGTACACAGAAATTGAAAAATTCCTTTGCAAGTGTAATTGATTCCTCGGGTGACCAGCCTGCATTGAATAACATTTGACTCTCATTTTGGTTCAGCGATATATAATTTTAGTAGTAATTCCAAGATTTCGCGTTTTATCAATTTCTATGCCGTTGATCTCATAACGAATCTGCTCAAAGAGAAAGGCAATAGCATTGTTTGCAAGCTTATAAGTATTTGCCGCATCTTCTGTTTTGGTAGTTAGTGACCCTTCAATGTATATAAAGCTTTCAGATGGCAAGACATATAGATCTTGGTGTTGTACTGAAATACGAATCTCATCGCTGTTTTTGAACGATGTGAGGAACGGTGAATAGGTGTGGTAGTCAATTTTTGTTATGCTATTATCATAACTTATGCCTCCAGCGATGTCCAAGATGTCGCTACTCATTTTTTCAAAATTAATCCTAACAACTGAAGATATTGCTTATTATCAGCTCTCAGTTCACGTCTTGCTCGCTGTAAGCCTGTTGAGCGACTAATAACTTTGGGTATGCTACCACTGTATTTATCCGTATTAATGTTGTTGTAGATTAACATTCTGCGGTTTGAAATGTAATCTCACTGTTATTGTTTCGCCTCGAAAATTTATCAAATCACCCTCCTGATCAACGAGCTTCAGTGTGATCGAACTTATCCGTTTGACGTTCACAGGCAAAGAGATTACATATTTAGGAACCTCAACTATTTTATAGCCAGGACCCACGTTTGGGGAAAATTCATGAATCGTATGCACTTGATTGTTATTTATGAATGACCCCGATATAATGTTGCATTCAATTCGTATGGCGTTTACTTTAATAATATTGACGGGTAGCTCAGATGTATGCAGTATATTAGCTTCAATATACGCTTTCCAAATCCCAACAATGGAGCGATGGAGTTTTCTTTATTAAAATACACCTCTTTGTTAGCTTTAATCTCACTCCTTAAAGTATTATTATTAGCCTTGATTGAAATTTCTGCACCCCCGTCGATTTTGCTAAACCTTTGCCTAATAAAAGTTGCTATATCATCAAACTCATAAGATCCGATCGGTATTTCAATCTCAGTACCTCCCACATGAATTAGATTGTTTCTCTCATCAATGTTAGGAATAGAATTGTATGTTTGAAAATCAATCAATCCACAAACGTAATCTCCAGGTAACTCCAATGGAGGAAAATACTCTGCTGAGAGCACTGATGTATTGCCAGTAAGGGAGAGTGTTATCGACATGGCTGTTGGAAATGAAATGACTCTGCATGTGCTTAAATACCTTTATTTATACATTTTAAATCTTGTTTTACATTGATCGAATTATATCGTTGAGAAAATATAAACACAAATGTCCGCATATAACTGAATCAAAATTTTGATGAGGTATATAGTTGTATGTCACAGCATCACCCAAATAATTTATGACTTCTCGTGGTGGTTGCAGGTTTCCAAAACTATCAAAATAATCAATGATGGCTCCTTTCTTCTTATAAGCTACCCAATGTGTTCCAGGTCCGGATGAAACATCTAGATTAATAATTCCACACTCTGTTTTCCATGGGGTTTTAGATAACTGATCTCGCATAAATACTCCTCTAAAGTGTGGTATATCCTGTGCATATTTACGTAGATCGAGTTCATTGAGTGCTCTTTTGGGTAGCTGCCTTAGGCGTTTTTCGGCTGAGGATTAAGAAAAAGTCCTTGCCCTTTCCTATATGGCTTGAGGAATAACCCATGACCAGGTTTACCCAACGCTATAGCTTCCATTGTCTCATTATGACGCTTGCCTTCTTCCAGCTGTTGCCGTGCGTTATTTGCAGCATTTACTGCTTTGGCTATGCCAGCCGCACCTCCTGATAACGCTCCCATGGCTGAAAGACCGGCAAAAAGCGGAATCAGGAATGGTAAAGCACCTCCAACTTTAGGCACGGGGATCACTCTCGGGGTCTTGATTTGTTTTTTCCTCCTCTTGACGACATCTTTTGCGGCGCCCAGTGCTGTTTTTATGGATTCCAACAAGTCTTTTGGCTTTTTCAACTTTAATACTCTGCGAGCATTGCGTACAGCATCGCGAAATGATGGGCGTAATTTATTCTTCTTCTTTTGCATGGTACTTGTTTTAATTTTTGCCTTGGCACCCATTCCGAACTTAATTTTAGCTTTCATCACTTTGTTTACGAGTAAAGCGTTAGCGCGTTCTCCAAATTCAGCGTCCTTTGACGTTATACGTTCCCAAGCTTTTTCTGCTAGAATACGATCAGCAATGTGACGGTCACTTGTTTCACGATACTTTGAATATGCGATATCGTACTCTTTACAGTCTGCATCCAGCAGATTAACACCAGGATCGCCGCGTACAAGCCGTTTATATAACTTTTTCCCTGGACCACAGTACTGATAGCTAGGTAAATGCAATTCAAATGGTAATTTGTTAAGAGCAGAATTTAATAGTCCTTCTCCCACAACGACCTTTTGTTGAATGAGGCTTTTTTCACAGTGATCAATCATTTTACATACGTTTACAGTAACACTAGAGGGTAATTTATAAAAGCATCAGTATTTATAAAAAATTGTTAGTACTCAACATGAAGTTTATTAAGCAACAAGATTGCCTACCGGTTAGAAATGCTGATATTAATATTACTACAAGTCCTAAGAAGAAGAAGCATGGGGCGCTGCTGCCAAACAGCATAAGAGGAATTATTGTTGGACCATCCAACTGTGGAAAGACGAATGTTATGATAAGTTTACTGGAGCACCCTAATGGACTACGCTTTGAAAATATATACATTTACTCAAAGTCGCTAAGTCAGCCGAAATATGAATATTTAAGCAAAGTTATGGCCCGCATATCCGGATTGGGTTATTATACGTTTTCAAACAACTGTGATGTCATACCACCGGAAGAAGCAAAGTCAAACTCAATTTTCATCTTTGATGATGTAGCTTGTGACAAACAAAATAATATTAAAGCTTACTTTTGCATGGGTCGTCATAAAGCAATTGATAGTTTTTACCTCTGTCAAACATATACCCATATACCGAAGCACCTGATTCGAGATAATGCAAACTTGCTCATTTTATTTAAACAGGATGACTTGAACCTGAAACATATTTACAATGATCATGTGAATACTGATATGACATTTGAAAAGTTCCGAAAAGCGTGTGCAAAGTGTTGGGGGGACAAATATGGATTCCTAGTAATTGATAAGGATAGTCCTCTGGACAATGGGCGATATCGAAAAGGATTTGACAGCTTCATATACCATCATCACCATCATCAGTCAGTGCGAGTTATCATACTGATACAGTTATATGCTCAATAGCTGCTTACCAACTTGTACAGCCTGTCTACCTGTATCAGCTTACCAGCTTACCAGCCTGTACAGCCTGTCTACCTGTATCAGCTTACCAGCTTACCAGCCTGTACACTGTACAGCCTGGCTACCTATATCAGCTTACCAGCCTGTACAGCCTGTCTACCTGTATCAGCTTACCAGCTTACCAGCCTGTACAGCCTGTCTACCTGTATCAGGTTACCAGCTTACCAGCCTGTACAGCCTGTCTACCTGTATCAGCTTACCAGCTTACCAGCCTGTACAGCCTGTCTACCTATATCAGCTTACCAGCTTACCAGCCTGTACAGCCTGTCTACCTGTATCAGCTTACCAGCTTATTATGCCTGCTGGCGAGAGGGGGCGGACTGGGGGTATACAGAACATACACGGGTTGCACAGAAGAGCATGTAATTGAACCTGAAATGTTGATGTACAATAGTCTTAACCTAGGCTTAATCTACATTCTACATGACCTTAAAGAACCTATTGAATCTTACATGCTAATTTACAATGACCTTAGATCTAAACCTTAATCGTAAAACCTTAGTAATTACTTTAAATTAACCTAGTTACAAAGTTACTTAAACTAATCCCGCGGCGTAGGCGACCTGCAAAGAAACAGAATAAACAAAACAAAACAAACTTGAAAATGGTACTTCTCTATGTGTCCGTGCTGTCCTCGCTTGTAAAGAACTTCGATACTCCAATCCTTCTTTTTTAGAATGAACCACGACGGAGTCCTCGGGGGCGGCTAGCTCGGATTACCTAGAAAGGAAAGACCCGTAGTCCACCCGCAAATGTACTCGGAAAAATCGGTAGAGGGAGGAGGACGAGACCATGGCAAGGCACAATATACCCGGAGAATACACAACAATGTAAACATTGGGGAACCTAACCTCGAAACCGGCAAAGAGCAATTACCCAACGAACTCCATGTTCCCGGAAACCTAATGAGCACCAAAGGATGCCCCAGCAAACACCCGACCAACACACCATGCGACCCAGCGAGATTGGTCGCGAAATACCGCGAGGAAGCGCGACAGGTGAACACAGGTGCGCGCACGCGGTGTACACAAAAACCCATAAGATCGTTATGGGACCGGCATCATTCGGAAGCTAAATCACCGGCGACCAAACACCTGTAGTCTCGTGACTAGGTAACCAGCCGTTCAGGTAAAAACCCGCGAAAACGCACACCTGTCACTCGCCACTTTCACCAACACACCTGCCGATAACCAACATTCTCCGCGGAAAACGGACGACACCGGCGGCAATATACACTGCCCCTGCGCGCGAGCCTTATACTAAGAACACCACAAAACCATCACTAATAGTGGAAAATCCACAAAAACTTCTCCACCAATCACAACTTTAGTTCCGCATAAAATGATGGCCGCCGATCACCACCGGAAGTGCGAATTCAGCCGGGAATTTTGGAAGATTCCTCGTCCGGGAGGACTCGAAAGGCAGAGGAATTTCGACACGGAGATGCGTAATCACACCATTGATGATCCGGCGTACACACTTCTCCCTGGACGAGAGGAAATTCGCGAAAATCGGCGAAAAACACTTGCCATAAGACTATGTGGAAAACTATATAAACAGCGGAAAAAAACGAGGAGAGGGCAGTTGGTATCAGAGATTTCGAACACGGCGGAACGCTCGCAAAATTCTCTACAAAATCGAACAAATCAGTCAACCGTTAGCATTCCACTTTAACGTTAACCGTCAACTTAACTTTTTCACGGTCACCGAGACCGAGGCAATCGTGATCGGCAGTAGAGCCGGCTAGAATCAGGAGGAAACTCAGGAGCAGGACGGGCCGACCTTTGTTTGGATTTATATTTAAAAAAAGATAAGTTTAACACAAGAGTTCCCTCCGATGGCGGACGGTGATTCCACCCGACCAAAAGTTGGTTTTGTTGGTTAATATTAATAGTGAATCTAGGTCAAGGTCGCGGGATTTTGGTTAAATTTCAGTTAAAGTCAGTTCTAGCTTACAGTGCAGCACTTCATTTCAGTTTTGTTTATTCTATTGATTACGGTTCCAAATTACCATTGTGATCTGTGAAGCCAGCTACATTGTTGTAAATTGTTTTAATTGTAGTGGAATTAATCTAGATGAGATCGCTTATGGTCTTCCCGCCTATAATTGCTGATAGTTATTGTATCATTATTAATTTTTCTTTTTTTCTGCACTGTGCTTAATGCGGTTTTCTAAATTGGTCGTTCTGACTGTGTTTAAGGTGATACAGAGGTCAGGTTTGAGGATTGTTTACATGGTAGATTGACTTAGGTTAATTACTTTCATTTGGATAAAGTAGTGAAATTGTTTATATAAAATAAGTTTTATTATTCCCCTTTTTTTATTTTATTATATCCTTTTTCTTTCTTACCCTCTCAAGGGAGCGCTTATATCCCTTCATTATTTGCAGTGTTTCATGGAACATTGTCGTTGAGGAAGAGACGGAAAGTTAACAATAAAGGGTTATCCTAGCCGTACTGGAGATCTTGTCTTTGTTCCTTTTGCTTCCCCAACTAATGATTCTGCTCTCTCAGTCCTTCTACCTCGAGTTTTCAGGTTGACATCAATTCGTCCCAACCCCTTTCTTAGTTTCGGGACAAAACTAAGTGGCGCCCATAAGTTTTAAAGTCAGCTGGAGAGAGTTAGCGAGCCTCGATTCGGACAGCGGCGGACTAAAGATCCACGACCCCCCTTCACTGAGCAGGCCGCGCCTATTTGTTGCGTGGGAACGTAACAAGCTTACCAGCCTGTACAGCCTGTCTACCTGTATCAGCTTACCAGCTTACCAGCCTGTACAACCTGTGTAGCTGTCTACATACAAAACTCTAAACTGAGAGTAACATGGATGAAAAGTTGAAAAAAGATATTATAAAGACGAGCAATGCTGTACGAAAGAAATACAAAGCTCTCAAGACTTGTAAAATGGAAACAGAAACTCAATTGGAGGAAACATTTAAGCCAATTACCGACACACTTAAAGAAATAACCTCATCAGTTAAGCTTGAGCCTAAACAAGAAATTAAGGCAGAACCTAAACAAGAGAATAATGAGGAGGATGATAATGATGATGATGATGATGAGGAGGATGATGATAATGATGAAGATGATGATAATGATGAAGATGATGATGATGATAGCGAAAAAGGAAAGTTAAAAAAACATAGCTCACCCAAACGAATACTGAATAGATATAAAAAATTCGTTAGTCACGATAGTAAGAAAATTGATAAAACTTACGGTGTTTATTATAGCAGCAGCGATGGATGAAGGATGGGTAATTCAACATTAAAAGTTGTTGATGAAAATCTTATTATTAATGATAAACCATACAAGATAACCGAAGGATTATCTGAACTAATTTTTATGAAACGCCCCACTGGTTACAGTAAAGAAGACCTAGCGAATTATCAGTCAATTTTAAACGATACATGTCTACACAGACGTAATTTTAATGAAAATGAACAAATAAAGGGAACAAATACCTATAAATATAAAAAAAAATTATAAAGAAGTTGGTTGACATTCCTAAACCTCTCCTCATAGAGGAGAGGGAATAATGAGGATCCCGAAGGAAAACATTGATTATGTCTATTGGGATGATCCCAATGAATTAGTGGATCGGCTTCGTATACTAATAGCTTCACAACAAGCTGGAAATAATAGCCATGATAATGAAATAATATCAATTATTGAGGAGTTGCGGGAAGCCAATATAATTGTATAAATATCCGCGCATATAAAATTATATCTCATTTCTAAAATGAGCGTTGATAAGTTTGGTCGATCAACAAGGAGTATTAAGCATCAGCTGGGTCCTCGTGGCCCTCCTGGTCCCCCGGGTCCTCCTGGAAAACCTGGTGCTGCTGGTGAGCAAGGTCCAATTGGGCCACCAGGAATTGGATTTCTTCTAATCCCCAAAGGAAATTATGACTTGGCATTCAAACACATCACAAACCTTGGAGAACCTGAAGCAAATGCTGACGCTACAACTAAAATCTATGTTGATACAGAAATAAGCAAGCAGCACGATGAATCAAATAAACACATCCAATATGCTGTTACAGAAATAAGAAAGCAGTATGAAGAATCAAATAAAAATATCCAAAATGCTGTTACAGAAATGAGCAAGCAGCACGATGAATCAAATAAAAACATTCAAAATGCTGAAATTGAAAAGATTGAGAATTATTTGTTCTCTACCATACTTAATAATAATAATAAGGAAACTCAAAAGCAGCAAGACGGCGGCGTCTACGAATAAAGCAGAATGCTACAATTAATCTAGTTCATTTACCTATAATATGAGTAAGAGACAAGTTGTCGAGGAGCTTCATAAGCCTGCACGTCGATATTTTAAAAGACGCCGGGTTATCATCAAAGGTTTAGATGATTTATGGCAAGCGGATTTAATGGAAATGGATACATATAAACATGTGAACAACGGGTACTTGCTAACTATAATTGATACCTTCTCCAAGTATGCGTGGGCTGTTCCAAGAAAACGAAAGACTGGTGTTGAAGTAGCTGAAGCAATGGAATCTATATTTAGAGAAGGACGCGTACCCAAAAATTTGTAAACTGATGATGGAAAGGAATTCTTCAACTTACACTTTCAAAAATTGATGAGGAGGCGTAAAATTAATCACTACTCAACGTATACATCGCTTAAAGCATCAATAGTTGAGCGATTCAATCGAACTTTCAAGAACATGATGTGGAAGGAATTTACCATGAATGGATCTTACCAATGGTTTCATATGATAAAAGAACTACTATTTCAATACAATACGAAAAAGCATCGAACAATCCAAATGCGTCCGTGTGATGTTAATTTAACCAATGAAAAGCAGCTTCTTAATACAGTGTATAATCACATAAAGATTGCTGACATGCCCACATATAAAGTAGGAGATTCTGTTCGTATTAGCAAATATAAACATGTATTCGAAAAGGCTATACACCAAACTGGACTACGGAAATTTTCAAGATTTCTAAAATTCAAGTGACCAACCCAGTGACATATCAGCTTGAGGACTATCAGGGAAACCCAATCAAAGGAGGATTTTATGAAAAGGAATTGCTAAAAGTCAAGCATCCACAAGTGTACCTTGTCGAAAAAATTTTAAGACGCACAGGCGATAAAGTTTATGTTAAATGGTTGGGGTTTTCATCAAAACATAATTCCTGGATAAATGTAAACGATGTATTATAATTAATAGAAATAAAAGTCATTTTTAAAAACATAAAATAGCGTTTTATATATTTTATCGCGATGATGTTGATTCAATATTGGTTCCAGAATTTTACTTGTATTGCAGATTCTCTGTTGGAAGCGAAGCCTATCGATTGCGCATATATGCCATTCTCCCTTACGGCTAGCTCTATATGCAAAGCTCCACACATGCATAATATGCACTTTCGGTTTTAATATAAATCGAACCCTGTTCTGCATTCTCTGCAGTTGTTTCGTGTGATCCTTGTATAAAAATTTATTAGATGCTGAATTTCTTGCTTGTACCGCTCTGCAGTATGACATCCACAAGTATCTGGTCCTGCGGTTGCATCATCTTTCGACCATGAGCAGTTTGTGTAATGCTCACCATATTTAGAATTTACTTTATAAACATTCTCATATTGACGCAGAAATTGGTAGAGGTCTTCTATTTTATCCCTATGCTCCTCTAGCAGAACATTTTAGTAATCGTCAAGAAATTCCAAAATCTTCATCTGTAATTTCAATATTTAGTTTTCCTGTTTACGAAGTTGGGTTAAATAATTACTTTTTGCTATTATCTTTTAGCTGTTGGTAGCGTACTGAAGAAGTATTTTTAGTTCCAGATGCTTGCCCTAATTTGCAAACTGATCTGAAAACTGATTTAGCTGTAGCAGACTTTATCTGATACTTTAATTCTTTCGATCTATTTTCTTCATCACCGTCTTCCTTTAGCAGCTTGGTAGTATCTTTATAACTACTCATTATCAGCACGTCATGCAGACTAACATTTTACTAGCATTACAATCCAATTTATAGAACTTGGGAGGGCCAGGGGATATCATTGGGAAATAAGAAAGGTGTCTTTTTTGTTTTTATATATAATACATTTTATTTTTTAATAATTCATATAATAATGATTGGGTTGAAAGCATGACAAATCAAAATTTTGGGCGTGATCTTGTTGAGTAAAGCATAGGTTAAATGATTCACCAAGAGGACCCAAGTTTGTCACATAATAGTTGCCCTGTTGTCTGATTTCCTCCAGTGTGCTCTCTGGTAAGTTGCCATATCTAGCTGGCAGGAACATTTGTTTATTCTGCAACTGCAATATGATGCGGTCTCCATATTTTGTTGTAATTTTCCTGATGCCATGTATTTTATAAGCTGTATGCTGCTCCATGTCAGATACTTTGATGTAGGGATTGAACCCGTAATTGTTGTGCACTTCTAATGCTCCACTGTTTGCTGGTTGGGGTGATGTTTCTGCAGCAGTAATGATGCGTTTTACTTTCTGCTGAGGTTGAGCCATTTTCACTGCTTCGCACAATTTGAACTGATCACTTTAAAGGAACTCGATGAACTGAACTGAGTCTTGGTCACGCACTCTTTTATAGTAGCTTTCTATGTTTGTCTCTTTCACTCCTAGTAGTCTGTCTCTTTCTATTCAGTTAGAGGTATATCAAAATAAACATAATCTCGAAGTTCGTTCCCTAATGCGCAACGGGTACAATTAATATAGTCATGAATATTAGAAATTTCAGTATGCGACAATTGATATTTTAATACAAGATGTTCAGGTAGAAATTCCTTCAACTTCCATAGAAAATCTTGTAACTTTATGCACACTAGTAAGTCACAGAATGCTTCCAAACTAATATCATCACATATATACTTGTCACACAAAATAACACCCCGATTAAATAGCTCTTCACGATCTTTATAATATTGTTCCTCATCTAGTGTATATCCCCTATTTTGGTTCAGTATTGCATCTTCCTGATAACATTCAAATTGTTCTTAAATACGTCTAACTGCACTGTTCAAATCTACAGCCTCTGGCCAAGATTCTGCTGCGTAGCACATCCACATCTTTTCACTTAGAATTTATATTTAAAAATTTAATTCCCACCAAATATACTAACTCGATAAAGGTTGAAGACCAACTGATAAATATTAAATATTGCTGATTAGATATAAAGTCTAAAAGTTTTCCTTCTGCATAAACAAATTTGGTAGATGCTCAATGCTCATATGCCTCACTGCTGCACCTGTGTAAACAATTTGGGGATCCAACTCTAGCAGAGTGCATACGTCAGCAGAAACTGCAGATAAGACTTCGCATATGTGTAACATTGCGTAAGGTGACCACCCACCAAGCGAACATGTTCAATCATGATTATGATGACTCACCACTGCACCTGTGTAAACAATTTGGGGTCCAACTCTAGCAGAGTGCATACGTCAGCAGAAACTGCAGATAAGACTTCGCATATGTGTAAAATTGCGTAAGGATGACCACCCACCAAGCGGACATGTTCAATCGTGATTATGATGACTCACCACTGCACCTGCGGTGGGATATTTCACAACATTGCGTAATCCGACTCGCCCCCAAGAGGAGGGGTAAAGCTTTCAGCGGGGTGGGGACCGTGATCCGCATCGTGATCCTAGACACACACCCGACTAACCCTAGATTCTATACCAACATCCAACACCCTTGACACAAACCCTAAGCTTTCATGACGTCATCGACCTTGAAACTGCTCGCACTCGTAGACGACGAGTTTTTGAGACCATTTTTGGTCAACTTTTCACCCCCCTTTAAAAATACACGTAAAAATGAGTCCAGAACCGGGATTATTACTCTACTTCTGTCTTTGTCCGTTATACTGTCTATATTGTTGAAAATGTCCCGAATGTGGTCTATTACTGTTACTATTACTATATACGTTACTTCTATTTACATAATTATTGCCGTTATTGCTAATATAGTTGCGATTATTATTGTTTTGATTGTGTCGATTATTGGCATTGTTATTATAAAAATTTCGGTTAGTTGCATATCTTTGGTTTTGGGTTGTGCTGTTATTTATATTTATTTTATCTCTAATTAAACCTAAACTATCAAGCAAATCAAATGCTTCTCTTATCGTATTAATTTCCCTATTTAAAATTATCGAGGCTAAATTAGGATCTATGTTGTTAATAAATGTCTTTAAAATTATCGACTCATTTACTTTTGGGCTAAATTCTATGGGTTTGTTTAAATCGTACTCATACTTTTCGTTGAGTTTTGCTAGAATTTGTCGTAAATTGATAAAATAATCTCTTACTTGAAAATTTTTAAGGGATAATGCCTTCTGGTATAGTTGATGGTAGGTTTCCTTCACACCAAAATTACAGATTAGAGTTGCTTTAATATCCGTCCACGATGCATCTATCCCTAGAGTGCGGACAACGTCCAGGGCTGGTCCTTGTATTTTATTGATGATAATTCGCTGGTACACATATTGTTTGATTTGGGGTTGTCCTGCCAGGTAATGGAAGATGGAGTCAACTTCTCGTAAAAATGATGTGAGAGGAATTTCGCCATTTCCTCTGAATTCGTGGATTCTTTGGGCGTCTTTTAATATGTCATTTATGGACAGTTCAAACTGAGGAGGCTGTGCTTGGCCTTGTTGCCCTAGTTGCGGAGGACGTAGTAAAGGTACACTAGGGTTTGGTTCCACCATTTCACTAACTAAGCTTTCACTTTCACTCAAATTTTCTTTCCGTGAATATTTTACTTTTTTCTTCAACTTTTTCACTTTTGGCATCAAATAACTGCTTTAGTGTTCAATAAAAACTTATTTAAAGTATTTATTACTTATTCACTTATTGTACAATTTTTCTCACTCACACATTGATGAGACTGTTCACTTTTCACATTAGAAAGTTAAATCTATAAAACGAAACGAACTGATAAAACAAGAAATCTCTTAACTTCGGTAGGTACGATTTCTATCTCAGGATATCGCTTCTTTGGAAGGATATCCTACCGGCTGCGCCAAATATATACTTTGTTGGACTTGGGTCCCAAAAAAAAAAAAACAACAAACACAATCTTTAGATTGATTAGATTTATTGAAAATGAACGTCTCTTTACAAGAGGAGTCTTAAGACTGACTTTAATTCTAAATTCCAGAGTTAATTACGCTTGTCTTCTCATTGCAATTTTGCTGACTACCGCTTTATTCGTGGGAAATCTAAATTTTGTAATTTCTCAAACTGTGTATGAAATGAAATGTGATCCCGAATCACGTTTCATTTCTGGTGGGTTTTCATTTTTTGAGACTATGTCACGTTGAATTTTCGCTGACATAACTTGCGGGCTGTTTGGTTGATTCAGGCTACCATTTCCTTTATAATGGTACAGTTTGGATAGGACTGAACTCAAGCCGTAGTATTACCCTTCCTAATAAAGGGTATAAACGGCTACCCGCAGCATGTATATGCCTGGGGGCTTTGATTGCAGTCTATAAAGCAAATCTGTCCTGAAGAAGGAGCTCGGGTAGGACTACATTGTCAGGTACCGAGTTTAACAATGAAACAGAATCTGTCCCTATCTATTATCCTTAACGGGATTCTTATAGGCTAAAAGCTTACGAGCGATTCCTATAAGGTTACATGCGTTGCGAGCATGAGGTACCGTGAGCAGGTCGACAGGTGCCGAATGTGTTAGGACATTCAACTGTCGCCTTTACCTAGGGCTAATTAGGGAGCATGGGATACCGACCCAAGCCCGTTGCATGACGTTGGGATTCGTCTCAATGCCATGCAATTCCGTATATTGGGTAAGGCTTCGTGCGGGCTGTTTGGTTGAATCAGGCTACCATTTCCTTTATAATGGTACAGTTTGGATAGGACTGGACTCAAGCCGTAGTATTACCCTTCCTAATAAAGGGTATAAACGGCTACCCGCAGCATGTATATGCCTGGGGGCTTTGATTGCAGTCTATAAAGCAAATCCGTCCTGAAGAAGGAGTTCGGGTAGGACTACATTTTCAGGTACCGAATTTAACAATAAACAGAATCTGTCCCTATCTATTCAGTCTGCTGCCAACTGTCATAGCGAGCAGACGTGTTACACGTGGTGTGCGATTTTTTTGCGATTTTAATACGGTTTTTTACGTTGTATTCGTGTAGATTGTGAAAATCTACTATTAGGACTTGTTCTGGTAGTCCTGCGGTCGTTTTTTCGGGTTTTATCGCGTTTTTTCGTTAAAAGTCACTAAAATCGCGTTTTAGTGACTTTTTGGGAGTTTCGCGTTTTTAGACACGTGTGAGTGCTAGAAGTGGTGCAAATAGTGTTTTTTACTTGTTTTAAGTGAAAAGCAACTAATTTGGAGTGATTTAGAGTGATTTTGGTGAATTTTAAAATTTTTGAAAATTTTGGTGATTTTGGTGAAATTTGAAAATTTCTTGAAAATTTGTGTTTTTAGTGCGGACACCATCGCGAGTGCCGTAGTGAGTTATAAAGTGCATCTGGACGCTTTTAGGCGCCTTTTAGGACCCGGACCTTCGGTGAGCTCCCCATCGTGAAGGAAATGAGAGTGCCTGTTACGTGGACGGACAATTCGTCAGGTTTGGTAGTTGTAAGATTTTGGCTTTTGTTTTTTTATTGTATATTGTTTGGTGATTTCCTGGGTGTGATGCCGCCCAAGAAAAAGCCCGGAATAGCGAGTGCGCCGGTGAGCACTCTTGAGAGTGCTGCGTCGACTATGGAGACTGATACGTCTGACGCTGATGGCAGGGACTTGAGGTCTCCAAGGAGGAAGAAGACCTTGACCCTTCCTCCGGGTCAAGGAAATGGAGATGGAGCCTTTCAGAGGCCCAAGGTGGCACGCAAAGTTACCCTGGGCCGAGAGCAGGATGTGGCGACGCGCCTTAAGGCGATTAGAAATAGCATGGCGGAAGTCATGCTGGATGCCGAGGCTCCGGCTGGTACATCTACTAAGGTGTATAGAGTAGCTCCTGAGTATGAGGAGCTTATCGTCCGTATGGCTGAGGAGAATGCCAGGCTTCGAGGGAAGCTGGAGGCATTCTCGGACTTGAAGTCGATGTTGGGGTCCATAGGGGGCGGAGCTGTGGCCGCACGGTCGACCGTGGTGCCACCTGTCGCCGTTGCGGTGCCCAGTGTACCGGCTCCCGTGGACACTTGGGCAGTGGTGGTCAGGTCCAAGAGTGGCAAGGCCAATGCAAAAGAGGTGGCGACGGTTTTTAAGAAGGAGGTTGCTCCTTCCTTGGTGGTTCGGGTTCACTCTGTGAACCCACGGAAAGATGGTGGTGTTGCCATCCGAGTTCCCTCATATCGGAGCGGAAGAAAGTGGCTGAGAATGCCAAATTCTCAGAAGTGGGACTTGACGTCTCTGTGCAGGATAAGTTGGGACCGCGTGTGGTTATTCAGGGTGTGCATTGTGCGGTCGCCAACGAAGAACTCATGCAGCAGATTTTCGAGAACAATCTCAAAGAGAAGGGTGTATCTGCTGAAGCCTTCAGTAGAGGGCTTAAAATTGTGAGCAGGCCTATGAGAGACGGTGTTGAAGCCGTCTCGAACGTTATTGTGTGCGTACGTCTAATGGTTTTTATAACGAGTGAGTTTCGATTATTGATCAGAGTGTCGAATAAAAAAATTAAACATAGTACTTCTTACTAACGATCATTTATTTTTAAAACCTTTTCAAACTTTTCAAACTTTTACAAACTTCTACAACGTTTCGCTACTCATGACTTAATTACTCCGGAGTTACTTCAGAACTAATTCTCTTTTTGAAATTCTACTAAAATCTAATTTCTAAAATGCTGATTCTTAATTTTTTCATGAGAAACTTAAATTTGCTTTTGTCGCAAAACCAAACGTGGGAATTACTTAAATTTCGTATTCACGAAAAAGCTTGTTCTCACGCTGGGTTTTGCTCGGTTTGCAATTAGATGCATCGTATTTAGTTGCATCCGTAACTCCTCCCTCCTTAAGTTTGAGACTCTCCTGAGTCATATTTTGAATTTTTATTTTTAATCCTTTATGTTTATAAAAAAATAGAATGATTAAAATTATTACAATTATGATTATTACAATCATGGTTGTTCCATATAAATAATTTATTTTTCTGACAAATTTTATTTCCTTGATTTCCTTAATATTTTCGATCTGGTTTAAAACGAGATTGTCGAATGATAACTTATTTTTTAGATTTTCGCTATTATCAGAATAAATGGGGATAACAAAACTTTGCTTAAATTCTTTTACTTTATTATGGAAAGTAATATTATTAATTGTTATAGAGCAATTACTGAAATTATTAAAAGATTTTTATTGACTGTCATTCTTCTTTTGTCGCAAGTACTCTTAAGACTAACATTATTTTGGTTTTTCGCTACCACTACTCATAATGTCCTTGGGGTGTAGAAAAAGCTGTTTTCTTACGATCACTTTCTTTTACGAGGATTTGGTGGAAACCTTTCGCTAGGTCGAGTGTAGTGAAATACTGGGCTCGACCTAGTTTATCCAAGATATTTTCGATATTGGGTATCGGGAATTTGTCGTCGATTGTTATTTCATTAAGCTTGCGATAGTCAATCACGATTCTCCATTTCCTTTTCCCTGAATTGTCCATTTTCTTGGGGACTATCCATAAGGGACTGTTGTAAGGAGAATTGCTTTCCCGTATTATACCTTGTTTCAGCATATCATTTATTTGTGTCAGGATTTCTTTTTCGTGAATTTGAGGATTTGAGGATAGGTTTACTATCGGTTGTAATTATTTCGTGTTGGATGTTTGATGTGAAAGTAAGTTGATCTCCTTCTTTAACTCTTACAGGCACAGGAAATTCTCTAAATTTTTATCCCTACCTGCACGCGAAATAAAATTCGAAAAATGTTCAAATTTTTTTATTTGTTTGACAAAAACTATATAAAGCATTGTAAAAAAAACATGAAATCATGACCTTGCCATTTTTGGGTGCCTCTTGGTTGGGTGGTAAATCATATGTACCACTAGTCCTGAAGCAAAAAATTTTGTAATTGTAATGTTTTTCTCTAAAATGGTACTTTTTTAAATATTACCTCGTTATGATAATCCTGAAAGCATGTTTTGGTTTTCGATAAACATAAAGGTACTTGACAGATAGTACATATCCATTCTGTGCGAACTTGATTATTCTTTGTGCTACATTTTGCACATCGTCTTCGTGTACTCCTTATAGGTTGGTGAGCAGAATTACAAAGTCTTATTTCTTTTGATGTTGTAGGTTTATGTTTTTTAATTGTGACTTTTTCTTTATTAACAGCTGGGCGCTTCAATAAAACTAACTTTTGTGCCAATAAGCCATCAATCACTTGCCTTCGGAAATCTTTGTGTGTTATCATATTGCCTAAAAGCTTATAAAGAACGAAGGAATTTACAATGCTGGCATCTAAGAAATAAAAAAATATACGATGCCACCATTTGTGGCTTTTTGGTCTAATTCGTAATAAGATTTTAACTGGTCAAATTTATCAACATAATGCATATTTGCGTTATAATTTATAACGACCTGAGGGCAAGTAACGTCAATAACCTCTCAATTTTTTTGTTTCCTGGCTATAGTACTCATTACGGTAGGATTATGAAAATTGGATAATAGATGAACACTTCTCTTATCCTTCCACTTATATATTGAAATTCCTTCAGCAGTTATCTTCCAATCAACAGCGCCTTGTTTCATTGTTTTGTCATTTTTCATTTTTAGTACATACTTCCTTGTAGGATTTACTGTACCACAAGCGTATACTCCCTTATTTTTTAATTCCAATAGTAAAGGATACGATGTAAAATAATTATCAAAAAATAAACGGTGATTTTTACCCTCCAATCCTTTCATTAAATTCCTTACTACTCTTCCTCCTAGATCCTTCTCTATAGTGTTGCCTTTTCTACCAGTATAAATTTCGAAATTAAAAAGATAACCATTTTTATCTGCTAATTCCCACACTTTGTAGCCTCTTTTTATGGGTTTTTTCGGCATATATTGTTTAATGCTGCTTCTGCCTTTGAATCTGATCATCGATTCATCAATAGCCAAAAATTCATCCGGGTTCAAACATTTTTTAAAATTTTTAAGTAACTCATCTAAAAGCGGCCGAACTTTGTATAATTTGTCAAAATCAGGTGCATTTCGGTTTGGCATAAGAATATTATCATTCAGATATATATGACTTAGAAGCCAACTAAATCGATTCACTGGCATGAATTGACTAATATAATTGTCATGGAGATCAGGACTTGAACTCCAATAATCTCTGTAACTGGGTAATCGTTTTATTCCCATCAGAAAATTTATCCCTAAAAATGTGTTCATTTCCGTTATATCTGTAGGCTTGAACCTTTTCCCAGTTTGTTGCTGCTCCTGAGTAGCATAGAGATTAGTTTGATAAACGATGTCTTCGATCATTTTATTTGTTACAAATAAATTGAATAGTTTGAATGGTGTTGGGCTCACAATATCTTTAACAATGTCTGCTACTCCAACTGTTTCTACAAAATCTTCAACAATCAAATCAACACAGTTGTCAAGCCATTTTGGTGTTGATTGGGGGGTGCCTTGAACAAAATTATTCCTACAAAAATAACTTATCGGAATATCGTCTTCGGAACTATATTCTTCTTCGGTAAATGACTCCAAAAATTCATCATCGATTCCGTTATGTTCTAAAATAACTTCGCCATCCTCGGTTTCAATATCTGATTCTCCATCGGATGGAAGACTTTCATATTGTGTGAAATCTTCATCGGTATTTGTTTAGAAAGATCACTGTGCAGCGGAAAAATTTTGTAATTAAATGAAACTCTAAATGTGCACTCTTAATTCAAAATTGATTTATTCAACTTAACCTTAACTCTAGCACTAATCACAAAAATATAGAAAAATGAATGAAAAATTGAATGATTAATTTGCATGTAAGTTTTACCATTACCTTAGGCATCTAGCAAAACCAATTACAAATTTATTATAAAAAATTTAGATTTATATTTCACTTTTACTGCCAGTTGAGTGTCCGTTCCCTTCGAAGATTACTGAAGAACTAAATTTCTGATTATCAAATCATGACCTGCTATCTGCTGTTGGCCGAAATTCTCTCCAAACGTGGAACAGTTAAGTGGTCAGTGGCGGCGGTGGGGTTTTTAAAAATTAAACTTTTATTAATTTTTTATTGGCGTAATGCTTGTTTATATTAAATTGTTGTTAAATTTCAAGTGATAATTATTTCATAAATTAAATGTGTTTTAAGTATTAATTTTTTTTTTTTTTAATTTTTATGTTAGTGTTCAGTGTTCACTGTTCAGTCCCTGAACATCCTCCCGCCTGTTGAACCTGTGCGTTCAACTTTCGCTGCATTTTCTTTCTGCGGCCCCTTTTATGATGATGGTGGAACACTATTGTTCCATCGGCCTTTACATGCAACCGCACCTGGTATTTATCAGGGAGATTGATCACTTGTTCTTTCTTTCTCTTCTGTCTAACCTTATCAAATTCTATTTTTTGTAGTATACGTTGTGGTATAAAAATATGTTCTCCTTCACGAGTAATGAATCGTTGGAAACTGTTGGCTGCTCGCATTTTTAGTTCCTTTAGATTTGTTGTGGGTCGTAATAGTATCAGCGAATGGACACTTCTGCCATTGATCGTTGCAGGTTCTTTCAACACGGGTGCTTCACTTGTTGGGATGCTGGAACTTGCATTCTTCCTCGGCACGGGAATCAACATGGGTGCTCCACTTGTTGAGTTGTTGGAGCTTGCATTATTCGGGATGTCCTGATGGTCGCTGTTATCTTGTCTCATATGCGAACAGCTGGCTTCGATTGTTGTCCTCTTGGAGGTCGAAGGTTCGGGTGACACGTTGTCGTCCTGGAGTTTAAGTTCACGGTTGTCGAACTCACTGAAGGATCTAAAGAACATTTCCTCTTCGAGGATCAAGACATCTTCATCAATATAATCGTCGTCTGATTGGGACATCTGAGTGAAAATTAAGTTAATTAAGTATAGTTTGAGCTAATGGACATTCACAACACATAACAACGATAGGACACAACTCGACAGTACTTTGTGTGTTAATGCAATTGCGCTTCGTCATTGACCGGAAGACGACAGATTTTCGATATCGGTCTTTGTAAAGAACTGTGTTGCGTACGCACTTGCACGACCCGGACTAGACCATCTGCCCCTGTGAAGACCTTGTCAATTACACCTAATGGCCAAGATGATGGTGGTGCATTTTCATTTTTGAGTATAACAACTTCTCCGATTTGAATGTTTGCTTGCTTTGTGCACCATTTTGTTCTTTGTTGCACTTGATTAAGATAGTCCTTGGACCACGCATTCCAAAAATGCCTTGTTGTTTGTTGCAGAAATTTCCATCGCTGTGTTAATGATTCCTTCCTTACAGTATAATCAGGCTCAGGTATTGCATTAATAGGTTGTCCAATTAGGAAATGGCCTGGTGTTAATACAAGTACATCATCTGGGTTGTTGTGTATGTAGCATAACGGGCGGGAATTTAGACAAGCTTCGATTTGAGTCAAAATTGTTGTATATTCTTCGAATGTGCATACTAAGTTTCCTACGGTTCTACGCAAATGGTATTTTATGGACTTCACACCCGCCTCCCAGACTCCTCCGAAATGTGGTGCGGATGGCGGATTAAAGTGCCATGTAATTGCCTTGGTAGCGAAATATTGTGCAGCTTCTGCGGAACCTTCCCTTATCGCCTGCTGTAATTCTTTGTCGAGTGTTGTTCTTCCCCCGATGAAATTAGTTCCACAGTCCGAGTAGATGTTGCTGCATAATCCTCGTCTAGATACAAACCTTCTTAAAGCTGCAATGAATGCTGCTGAGGACAAGTCAGACACTAATTCGATGTGTATGGCCTTGACGCTCATACAGATAAATATACAAATGTATGCCTTGTGTGTTTTCGCATTTCGATGTTTTGAAGCCTTTATAGTGATTGGTCCAGCATAATCGATCCCAGCGTTTGTAAATGGCCTTGTGATGTTAACTCTGGGTGCCGGCAAATTACCCATCAGTTGCGTAGTAGATGGACTGTTGTCTTTTACAGGTGATGCACTTATGCAATCTACTAGTGATAATTCGTCTCGCATCAAGAATCCAATATTGATCTCTGCTATTGTTTAATACTAAAGACGGTCCACCATGTAATGTTTCCATATGAATTTTGTCAATTATCAGATTTGTGACATGATGATCCTTTGGCAAAATTATTGGATGCTTCCGTCGATATGGTATCATAGCATTTTCAAGTCTTCCACCCAACCGAATTAGTTCGTCGTTATCTATGAATGGATTTAATGTTTTTAACCGGCTTTTTCGCGAAAATGGTTCTCCATGAATTAGATTATTGTAATCGTCCGAAAAGGTTGTTTGTTGTACTAATTTGAGAACTGTAATCTCTGCTTGATTGTGTTCTGCGCTGGTCACAATACCTATTCTTTTGTTATTAGGATTGCGACAATTAAACATGAATCGTTGGATTGTTGCGATTATACGAATTAGTCGTGTGAAAGACGAATACTTTGATAAGATACTGTTTTTTGTTGTAGCTATGAGACTTATGGTTACTTGTTTTTTAGCTTCTAACTCTGTAGTTTCTTCAATTTTTGCTGATCTTGGCCATTCTGCCTGTTGTTTTGTTAACCATGATGGTCCTTGCCACCACAGGGTATCTTCAATTAGCCGTGTGACCGAGACTCCCCTGGAAGCTAAATCTGCTGGGTTATGTGCGGTGGGTACATGATGCCATTTGTCATAACGAATAGTGTTCTGTATCTCTACGACTCGGTTAGCTACATAGGTTTTCCATCATGCTGGATGCTCCTTAATCCATTGCAGCACTATTGTTGAATCTGTCCATGCGAACACAGGAACCTCTGAGAACTGCATACCTTCGACAACAACCTGAATTAATCTTGTAAGCATTACGGCTGCGTTTAGCTCCAACCGTGGAATGGTGACTGTTTTTAAAGGAGCCACCTTCGCCTTTGACGTAAGTAAAATTGACCTTATATTTCCACTCTCGTCCTCTGTTCGCAAATATATGACTGCAGCATAAGCCCTACAGGAAGCATCACAGAACCCATGAATTTGCATCTTATTATGTGTCGTGTAATGAATCCATCTTGGAATTTTTAGCTGTTCTAATTTTTTCAGTTCTAACTTGAATGTAATCCATTGGTCTTCAATTGCTTCGGAGACTTTGCTATCCCATGCGGACCCTGTTATCCACAGCACTTGCTTTAAGGATTTTGCTACAATTACTACAGGCGCTAGCCATCCTAAGGGGTCATATAGTGATGCTATATCTGAGAGTATTGATCGCTTTGTTGTTGTAGTGGATTCATTCATTAGTGGAACAGTGAAGGAAAAATAATCAGGTCCTGGGTACCATCGTATTCCAAGCATTTTGAAGAATTCGTTTTCTTTAAATGACGAAGTATCCTTTAGTTCACGATATTCGATGGGTAAATCATCTAGCACTTGCATGTCGTTACTTGTCCATTTTCTTAAATTGAAACCACCTGTTTTCAACATAGTTATCAGTTCAGTTCGCAGATGCTTGGCTTCGGTTATGTTGTTCGCCCCAGTCAACAAGTCGTCGACATAGAAATCTGTATGTGTCACTTTAGCTGCAAGAGGCCAATTGTCCTTTTCGTCAGTAGCCAATTGCTGCAATGTTCTTACCGCTAGGTATGGAGCAGCGGAAGTACCAAACGTTACAGTCTTTAATTGATAATCCTTAGTTTGCATTGTTTTTGGATCTTGCCAAATAATTCGTTGGTAAGTTCGATGCTCGGGACATATCTCGATCATACGATACATTTTTTCAATATCAGCACTCATTGCAATTCGGTGCTTACGCCAATTCAATAATATTTCAAATAGTTTCGGTTGCAAGGTGGGACCTATTAATAACTGTTGATTGAGCGATCTGCCGTTTGATGTCTTGGCTGACGCGTCAAACACTACCCTGAGCTTTGTGGTGGAACTTTCTTTAAAAACCGCGTGATGTGGTATATAATAATGAATTTCCCCTTCTTCGGGAGGGTTCACCTCTTCCATGTGTCCAAGTTCGAGGTATTCGTTTAAACACCTTCTGTAATCTACCTCTAGTCGAGGCTTGCTTGCAAACTGTCGTTGCAAATTATGAAATCGTTTTAAAGCTTGTGGTCTGGAGTTTCCTAATGTCGGGACTTCATTCCTTATAAATGGAAGTGTAACCTGGTATTTACCGTTGGGTAGACGCTTATGTGTGTTCTGAAATATTAGTTGGCAGTCTTCTTCCTCTTTAGTGAGTAATGTTTGTTTTGGAACCTCTTCTATTTCCCAGAATCTTCTTAGTTGTTGACTTAACTCTGAGTCGAGTGTAGTAGTTGTTAAAGCTCTTGTATGCCTTTCCCGTGGTTGCTCCGTCGAGCCTAGTAATATCCATCCAAAAATGGTCTTGATAGCCATTGGAGATGTATCAGATCCTTGTCGAATTCCTGTTTGAATTATTCGTGCATATATACGAGCTCGCAGTAGAACATCTATTTTCCCTGGTTTTCAGAAAGTAGGGTCTGCTAACTCGAGCTGTTGCAGATCTTGCCATTCCCTTTGCATAATGCGTTTTGAAGGCAAAGGGTCAGTGATTTTCTTTATCACCAGAAAGTCATCTTCGACCGAAGCATAATTTGAATTGCGTGATCTTATGTTTAATTTGATTTGTAGGTGTGAATTAACAGCTGAGCCCTTGCCTAATCCCGTGACCTGTATTGATGCTGGAAGGGCTTTAGCTCGCAGTCTTTTGCAAGCTGACTCTGTTATGAATGACGCTTGCGATCCTGTGTCAACAAGGCATCGTAACAGTTGAGGTTCCCCATGTTTGCCTTCAGCGATTACCCATGCGGTTGCTAACAATGCTTGGTGATTTTCCGTAATCACATAACTTTGAGTAGTCTTTAACTCGTTAGCGCAGTCGGCCTGTTGTGATTCGGAATATAAGATGCTGCTGTCGGCTTCATTGTTTAGTTGTTCTCGTTTCGTTGTACTTATGCTGTATTATTGTGTCTGAATCCTATTGTTTGGTATGCTAGATTGTTGTGAGTCCTTGTTCATATCTTCATGTATTGTTGTGTGATGTTTCCTGTTGCATTTGAAACATCTATGTTTGCTATTACAATCGTTGACCTTGTGATCACTCGATAGGCAGTTTAAACAGCGTCCGGCTATGCTGATTATCTTGCGTCTTGCATTAGTGTCCATTTTTTGATATTTTTGACATTTCTGTACAAAATGATTTCCACCACATGCTGGGCATTTATCTCTTTTTATAGTGTGGTAGGTTTGTGTAACTTCCTTGGAGGTTGCTCTTTTTTGAGGTGACCTTGGTACCAGAGTATCAGCAATGGCTTCTAGAATTTGGAGACGTGTATTCAGAAATGTTTGAAAGGCCTTGAACGTTGGAATGTCTTGGGTAGCTCCTTGCTCTTCTTCCCATAATTTTAAAGTTATAAACGGAAGCTTTTGAATAAGCAAATATATTAATAGTGAGTCCCATGTTGATGTATCTACATTTAAACATTTCAATTGTTGCATGCATTCTTCTGTTGTGTCAATAAGAGCCTTGATTCCGTTTGCAGTTTCTGTGTTTAACTTTGGCTGATTTAGCAAAATTTTTAATTGGTGATTAACTAAAATTTTTGTATTATTGTACCGTTTCTGTAACTTCTCCCAAGCTGGTTCATAATCCTGATCGGTTACGGGTGTGTGCCTGAGTATTTTCTCTGCATCGCCCACCAAACAATCTTTCAGATAGTGCAGTTTTTGAACTGCTGTTAATTTTGAATTGTTGTGGACTAGCGAAACAAACAAGTCTTGGAATGAGCGCCACAAATCGTAATCGCCACTGAATTTTGGTAGTGCAATTCGAGGCAATTGTGACTCTTGATGCACAATCGTAGCTGTATTCTGTACCGTACCTTGAGTCGAGGAATTGCTAACGGTGGTTTGTATTGCTGGTGCTAATTTTCTTTGCCCATCTAGTAACTCACCCATGTACTCGGAATATTTAATTTCTGTCTGGCTAAAATGATCTTTTGTTAAATACTCCGGTCTTTCTTGTTTTGCTTCTGATTCTGACGTGGTTTCAGCTGATTCATCGACGTATGCTAATACATTTATTTGGAGGTCGTTTGCACTGTATTCCGTCCATGCCTCTTTCAAGTCAGAAATTCTATTTTCGTAAAATCCTAGATTTCTTTTGAGTAAATTGGTTCTTTTTCCGTTTTCGATTAACTTCTCTATTCGGGCCTTTAATACCGCTTGTTTTGTTATTAATTCCTTTAATTCCTTAATGGTCGACATTTCAGAATTCGAATGCAATTTCTTTACTCCCCTTTTTGTACGTTTGGTAATGAGTTAGGGTTTGAAAAACAAATCAATTTTGATAGAGTTACACGTTCCTGGATGGAACCACCAAAAAATGTTTAGAAAGATCACTGTGCAGCGGAAAAATTTTGTAATTAAATGAAACTCTAAATGTGCACTCTTAATTCAAAATTGATTTATTCAACTTAACCTTAACTCTAGCACTAATCACAAAAATATAGAAAAATGAATGAAAAATTGAATGATTAATTTGCATGTAAGTTTTACCATTACCTTAGGCATCTAGCAAAACCAATTACAAATTTATTATAAAAAATTTAGATTTATATTTCACTTTTACTGCCAGTTGAGTGTCCGTTCCCTTCGAAGATTACTGAAGAACTAAATTTCTGATTATCAAATCATGACCTGCTATCTGCTGTTGGCCGAAATTCTCTCCAAACGTGGAACAGTTAAGTGGTCAGTGGCGGCGGTGGGGTTTTTAAAAATTAAACTTTTATTAATTTTTTATTGGCGTAATGCTTGTTTATATTAAATTGTTGTTAAATTTCAAGTGATAATTATTTCATAAATTAAATGTGTTTTAAGTATTAATTTTTTTTTTTTTTAATTTTTATGTTAGTGTTCAGTGTTCACTGTTCAGTCCCTGAACAGTATTCATGTTCTATAGATATTGCTGTAATATTAAATTTTTATGTCAATTTTCATGGGGAAAAATGATAAAATAAATTCTAAAGCTACTGTTTACGAGATATCGTTCGTATAGGAATTGGTTCATTCATATAACAAAATCCTTCAGAAAACCGGTTGTTAGTCATTACTAAAGGACCAAATATTAATTAAGGCCCCTTTTTATAATAAATAAATCACATTAGTTAACCCTAATTTATGTTAAATTTGCTGAATTCCAAAAATAATCGCGGAAGATATACGACAGGTTTAATCATGCACAAACTTGACAAAGGCCATATGCTATATTCTAAAGCAAGTGGTACGTTTTTTGAGCTCTCATGCAGCATCGGAGATATATATTTCTAATGGTACAATTTTAATACCACCGTGCCGAATTAGATACAAAAAATGTGGTACTTCACTTGTACCACCAAGCTTGTAAGAGTTAAAGAAGGGATCTTTTGAATGTTTTAGGATATTTTTCAGGCTGCTTTCCTCTTCAGAGTTAAGGCCGTTAAAAAGATTTTGAAAAATATCTCCAATTTCGTTTACGGGTTCTAATTGGTGAATTTCGATTTTCATAAATGGGGAACAATTAATGAATTTTATTTTATTATTATTAATTATTATGTGTTCGTTCTGTAAGTCAATTACTACACCAATAGGTCTTAATAAATTTTGTCCGATTATTCCGTCAAAGCGTTTATTTGTGAATTTGGTTAATTTCCAGATCATGTAGGCATCTTCCTTAAATTCAAGGGGTAGTTTGGTTTTTATTTCTTTATTTATGATTGTGTTTGAATTAAGTGTGTTAAATTTAATTGGGTTTTGTAAAATGTTTCTTTGATATTGTAATAATTTGTTTTCGTCTAACAGGGAAGTGGAAGAGCCTGTATCTATTAAGCACTTAAGTTTGTCTTTTCCAATGGTTATTTCTATTATTGGTAAGTATATTTCTGAGGCGTTAAATGAAAATTTGCTTCTTGCTGAAGGTGGTTAATTTCCATGGGTTCTGGTTGGTTTTGAACCATCCTAATTTGGTTATTACTTACAGGGCCATTAAAGTTATGTCTTCTATATTGTGTGTTATAAGATCCGTTGTAATTAAAATTATTTGTTCTGCGAGTACGTTGCGTATTTTGTCTGTTATAATTAGAATTGTTTTGGTTTTGAATATTTGGCCTAAAATTATTATTTGGTTCGAATCGTCTTGTATTTTGACTATGGAATTGAACATTTTGTTGTCTGTATTGCTTATTAAAATTAGTATTTCTTATTTGAGTAGTGTTATTATTATTTACTTTGATCTTATCCCTAATCATTCCTAAGTTATCCAATACATTAAATGCTTCACGTAAATTAGATATATCTTTATTTATGATGATTGAAGCCAAGTTTGGATCAATATTGTTCATGAAAGTTCGTAAAATTAATTTTTCATTGTTTGTTGGTTTAAATTCTGCCGGTTTCTCTGTATCGTATTCGTATTTTTCATTTAGTTTTCCCAAAATATTTTTTAAAAATGTAAAGTATTCTCTTATGTGATTATTTTTAGCTGAGAGTACCTGGTGGTATAGTTGATGGTAACTTTCTTGCACTCCGAAGTTACTAGCAAGGGGCTGATTTTATGTTGTCCCATGTCGCGTTCATGTCTAGTGTTCGGATGACGTCTAGAGCTGGACCTGGGATTTTGTTTATTATGATGCGTTGGTAGACGTACTGCATGAGCTGTGGGTGGTTGTTCAATTGGGCCAGGGTGGTGTCCACTTCTCTAAAAAACGACGTCAGGGCATATTCACCGTCTCCTCTAAATTCCCGGATACGTTGGGCATCTTTGACTAGGTCGTTCGCAGAAAGCGTAAATTGAGGTTGAGTAGGTTGTGTGGTCATTGTGTTTTTAGTTTGTTCGGTCTTATTTAAATCTGTTTTAAGTGGGTTGTTTATGTCGTATGCTTGGAAACGTTCTGTTTCGCGATTACTTTTGTCTTTAGGCATAGATTTATTGAAACAAAAATGGTTTAACCGATTTTTGAACTTTTGACACTCCAATTCACTGATCACTAAACTTTAGTTTGATTTCACAGCGATTTGTTTATCTTTTCACTGAACTTTAGTTCACTTTCTGGTATTCCTATTTTCGGAAAGCAATCCTATCGACTGCGCCAGTTTCGATAATTGATCAGAGTGTCGAATAAAAAAATAAAAACCAGCACTTCTTACTAACGATCTTTTATTTTTAAAACCTTTTCAAACTTTTCAAACTTTTACAAACTTCTACAACGTTTCGCTACTCATGACTTAATTACTCCGGAGTTACTTCAGAACTAATTCTCTTTTTGAAATTCTACTAAAATCGAATTTCTAAAATGCTGATTCTTAATTTTTTCATGAGAAACTTAAATTTGCTTTTGTCGCAAAACCAAACGTGGGAATTACTTAAATTTCGTATTCACGAAAAAGCTTGTTCTCACGCTGGGTTTTGCTCGGTTTGCAATTAGATGCATCGTATTTAGTTGCATCCGTAACTCGTGCGCACGCATGATGCCGTCTTCTCTTGCTTCCGCTGCCACGGCTTCGACCATCGCGTGGCGGAATGTAGGGCAAAGGAAACGGTCTGTTCACGTTGCTGCGGCAGTGGACACACTGCTGCCAGATGCAGCAACGATCCCCGCTGTCGGAACTGTCAGTTCCGGGGACTTCCTTGAGGGCATACGGTGAAGTCACCGCTATGTCCCGTATACGCCGCTATGATGGCACGTGCTAATGCGAGACATTAAACACTATGACTGTTTCCATCCTACAGTTAAACTGTGGACGGGCAACTGGTGTGATGCATGACCTTGGTCAGTGTATGTGCGAGAGTGGGGTACAGCTCGCCCTCTTGCAGGAACCCCTCATGGGCTTTGGCCGTGTTATGGGGCTTCCAGCGAGCATGCGTGTGTTTCCTTCGCTTGGCAGCAACGCTCTTGCTGCCATTGCAGTTAACCATATCGGTTTCGAGTGTATGGCTATTGAACACCTCACATCGCAGTGGGGTGCTTGTGTGTGGATCAAAGGTGAGTTTGGCGAATTGTATGTGGTGTCTGTTTATTGCAAGTTTAGTGACGAAATTGGACCGTATTTAGAGTATATGGGTAGGGTGCTGCAATTCTGCAGGAATAAGCCCACCCTTCTTGGTATGGATGCGAACGCTTCTTTTCCCATGTGGTTTAGCAAGACTGTGCGGAATACTTCCAAAAGTCGAAGCTACCACAGGGGGGAGCAATTGAGTGAATGGATTCTCCAGAATAATCTGCATGTCTTGAATGTGCCCAGTGTGCATTTCACGTTTCAGACGGTCCAAGGTGAGAGTGATATTGATGTTACGTTGATTAATGAGGCAGCAATGGCATATGATTTTGAATGGGCCATCGATGATAGATGGGGAATAAGTGATCACAGGCCAATTGCGATTAAGTTGGGCAGTGATCGTGCTGTGGAAGCCTGAAGCGCCACGAGGCAAGAGGTGGCGTACGTGTGGGATTGATTGGTGTACGTATGAGGCTGGGATGGTGGAGATCTCCTCCTCCGTCCCATTGTGCGAGTTTTGTGAGAGGGATCTGGGTGATAGGGTTAGTATCATCCAGTCCTGGATTGAAAGTGTGAATGATGAGCTCCTTGTGGTTAGTATATGCACTAACCCTAGGAGAGTTAAATGGTGGACGCACTCCCTCAGCCTTAAACGGAGTCATGTGAGATGCCTAAGGAAGGCTTTCCAAAGGGCACGTGCTAGTGAGAGTGATGATATATCTCAACGCAGGCTCGCTTTTAGGCGACGTGTGAGAGAATATAAGGAAATGTTAGCCCGGGCGAAAGAGAAGCACTGGATGGACTTCGTTCATTCCAATGCCAGAGATCCGTGGGGGTTAGCTTATAAAATCTGTCGAGGCAAAAATGACAGACATGTTGTGTCTGGCATACGCGTGGGTGAGGATTTTACAAGGAATTGGAGTGAATCTGTGGCAGCCCTGTTGGACTGCTTCTTTCCGCGGGCTGAGCCTGTGGATGGGTCTCTTCCCCTGCCGGTGGCCACGGGACTTGTACCCGAGGTTTCTGGTATGGAGGTGGAGGCGGCTGTTTCGCTGCTCCGCCCCGGGAAGTCGCCGGGATGGGACGGGACAACGGGTGAGATGTGTAAGAGCATTTGGCATGCTGTCCCTGACCATCTCCTCAGTCTATTTCAGGGCTGTGTTAGAGATGGCGTTTTCCGGCAGATTGGAAGATCGCGCGCGTAGTCGTGCTGCTTAAGTCACCAGATGAGGTGAGGAGTAATCCTCGGTCTTATAGAGGCATTAGTCTTTTGCCGGTACTTGGAAAAGTGCTGGAGAGGATTCTTGTTGAGAGATTGAAGATGAAAATTGCCCATCTGATGTCGCCAAACCAGTACGGCTTTCGTCCTGGCAGGTGCACGGAGGATGCATGGAGCTACGTTCGTGAATGCGTAAATATGTCTGAAGTTAAATATGTCTTGGGGATTTTTGTTGATTTTAAGGGTGCATTTGATTACCTGTTTTGGGATACTGTATGTAGGAAACTATATGAATGTGGGTGTGAGGAACTGAATGTCTGGAGAAGCTACTTCTCCGGCAGGCGTGCTTTTGTTCGTGGCGAATTCGAAGAAGTTTGGAAGACGCTTGAGCGTGGCTGTCCACAGGGCTCCATTGCGGGTCCATTTATTTGGAACCTAATGATGGATGAACTGCTGGATGAGCTGGGACGTCACACTAAAGTTGTCGCGTACGCGGATGACCTCTTTATCCTTGTGGAGGGTAGGACGCGGAGAGAGCTCGAGACTTTGAGTGCTCCGCTCATGCGTATTGTGCATGAGTGGAGCTGTAAGGTAGGTGTTAGTGTATCGCTGGATAAGACTGCAATGATGGTCCTTAAGGGTCCCTCGTTTGTACGTCGGCCTCCAGTGGTAAGAATGAACGGGTCAAGCCTCAGGTATGCGACCAATGTCAAGTACCTGGGGATTAATGTAGGTGAAGGATTGAAGTTTCAGGCTCATTTTCTCGAGCTTAAAGATCGGTTAGCTGTGATCGCCGGTTCGTTGCGTCGCGTTCTACGAAAAGACTGGGGCCTTGGCAGACGTGCTGACAGGGTCATTTACGATGGTTTGTTTGTGGCGTGTGCTGCGTATGGGTCTTCCGTATTTGTAGACTTCGCGAGAAACGCATACGGAAGAAGGTTGCTGGATAGATGTCAGCGTGTTGTGATGTATGCGTGCATACCTGTATGTCGTACTGTGTCGACGGATGCCATGCGGGTACTGATGGGTGTGCCCCCTCTTGACTTGGAGGTTGAGCGACGTGCCATCCTCTATAAGATCCGGAGGGGTATGCCATTGCTGCAAAATGACTGGGTCACTTCCGCTGATGTGGCCTCCATGAGTAAAGGAGCTATCCTTGATCACCTGGAAGCCTGCATCATTGAGCGGTGCCAGCGTAGGTGGGAATTGTCTGAATGTGGCCGCGTTACGTTTGCGTACATTAAGGACGTTGCCCTTGCTAGGGCAAATATTGATAGAAAACTCTCGCTGAGTCTGGGGTTCCTCTTGACGGGGCACGGAAGTCTGAATGACTCACTTGTGAGATTCGGCCTTTCTGACACGGCCTCGTGCCCTATGTGTGACGCCCCTCAAGAGAACTGGATGCATGTATTGCTCGAGTGTCCACTGTACGCGGACATTAGGAATGTAGATGCATGGGGTGTCGTCAACACCGGCGGGAGTGTTGACGTCGGTAGGTGTGTATGCAGTGATGATGGCTGGAATATGTTGAATGACTTTGCGTGTATGGCCTTCGATAGGAGGAGGCTGGAGGAGGTTGTTAGACAGTTGGCTGCGGCTGGAGACAGTTAGGCGCCTAGCGGCGCCTTCCTGCCCGACTCTGCTGCAGGGTTCACACGCAGGGAGGGGAAACCGGCCAAAGACTACGGTCGATTCCGGTGGAACTTTTGGGGAGTGCCTACCCCACGTACCCGATTAGGATGGCGCCAGTCCAGTACTTGGAGGAAAGGCCACTGGTATCTCACGTGAGATTGTCAGGTACCATGGGAACCGAGACAGCCCTTGGAGCTTGCTCCAACTCGGTTGTTGAGGTCGGCCCCTAGTGGGAGTATCATGGGGGCTGTGGTTGACACCCAAATCGCGGGTAGGATTCCTCGGAGTCCGGCGTGGAGTTGCGTTATACAACTGGGTACCGTGTTCCATAACGCGGTAGAGATTTAGATAGGTCTCGCTTCCAGCAGTAAGGATGCCATCCTCCTAATGGTATCAACTGCTACCATGGCTTGACCATGGGGCTCTGATTGTGGTCACAAAATCAATCCGGGTCCGAAGAGGACCGTGAGGTAGGCCTTCACGGCATGTACTCACGTTAAACGCACGTGACATTTACTGTCCCTATTTATTATCTCTAACGAGATTCTTATTGGCTCAAAGCTTACGAGCGATTCCTATAAGGTCGCATGGGTTGCGAGAATGGTGTATCGTGAGCAGGTCGACAGGTGCCGAATGTGTTAGGACAATCAACTGTCGCCTTCACCTAGGGCTAATTAGGGAGCATGGGATACCGACCCAAGCCCGTTGCATGGCGTTGGGATTCGCCTCAATACCATGCAATTCGGTATATTGGGTAAGGCTTCGTGCGGGCTGTTTGGTTGAATCAGGCTACCACTTCCTTTATAATGGTACAGTTTGGATAGGACTGGACTCAAGCCGTACAGTATTTCCCTTCCTAATAAAGGGTATAAACGGCTACCCGCAGCATGTATATGCCTGGGGGCTTTGATTGCAGTCTGTAAAGCAAATCCGTCCTGAGGAGTTCGGGTAGGACTACATTGTCAGGTACCGAATTAAACAATAAACAGAATCTGTCCCTATCTATTCAGTCTGCTGCCAGCTGTCATAGCGGGCAGACGTGTTACACGAGGTGTGCGATTTTTTGCGATTTTTGGAGCTTTTTAATACGGTTTTTTGCATTGTATTCGTGTAGATTGTGAAAATCTTCTATTAGGACTTGTTCTGGTAGTCCTGCGGTCGTTTTTTCGGGTTTTATCGCGTTTTTTCGTTAAAAGTCACTAAAATCGCGTTTTAGTGACTTTTTGGGAGTTTTGCGTTTTTTGACACGTGTGAGTGCAGGAAGTGGTTCGAATAGTGTTTTTTGCTCATTTTTAGTGAAAAGCAACTATTTAGAAGTGATTTAGAGTGATCTTGGTGAATTTTAAAATTTTTGAAAATTTTGGTGATTTTGGTGTTTTTTTTTGAGGAAATTTGGAAAATTTGTGTTCTTAGTGCGGACACTATTGCGAGTGCCGTAGTGAGTTATAAAGTGCATCTGGACGCTTTTAGGCGCTATTTAGGATCTGGACCTTCGGTGAGCTCCCCATCGTGAAGGAAGTGTGAGTGCCTGTTACGTGGACGGACAATTCGTCAGGTTTGGTAGACATAAGATTTGACTTTTGCTTTATATTTATATTGTTTGGTGATTTCCTGGGTGTGATGCCGCCCAAGAAAAAACCTGGTGTATCCAGCGCGCCGGTGAGCACAGTTGCGAGTGCTGCATCCAGTATGGCCACGGATACGTCTGACACGGAGGGCGGGAGCCGTGGATCCCCAAGAAGGAAGAAGACGTTGACCCTTCCTCGAGTTGGAGATTGAGATGGAGACGGAGTTTTTAAGAGGCCCAAGGTGGCACGAAAAATTACCCTGGGCCAAGAGCAGGATGTGGCTTCGTGCCTTAGGGCAATAAGGGGAAACAGGTTATTCTGTTTAAGCTCTACACCCTTGGTTTTCCCCCTTTTTTCCTTTCATGGGTGAAATCTTATCTTGAGGAAAGGGTATACATGGTCCTTTTTGGCACTGTCGTATCATCAGAATTTCGCTCTCCTTCTGGTGTCCCCCAGGGTAGCCACCTTGGTCCTCTGATCTTCATTCTAGCAATCAATGATGTCGAGTATGTATTGGCCCACTCGAGTGTATCTATATACGCTGATGACATGAAGATCTTTAAGAGAATCTCCTCCCCATCCGATTCTGTCTTCCTCCAAGCTGACCTAGACAGCTTCTGCACTTGGTGTAATAAGAATTTTCTCGACCTCAATGTGTCCAAGTGCCAGTCCATCACCTACTCTCGCAAACGCCTCCCTCTTCCTCTTAGGCCCTACACGCTATCAGGACATCGAATCCCGTCGGTTACCTCGCTTCGCGACTTGGGCGTGCTGTGCGACCGTGAGTTGAACTTTCGGTCCCACATTGATAATATTATTGGTAGAGCTAATGCCACATTAGGCTTTGTTAAACGCTGGTCTCGAGAATTCTCCGATCCCTATTTATCTAAAGCCCTCTTCGTTTCCTTCGTGCGACCCATCCTTGAGTACGCCTCTCCGGTCTGGTCTCCTTATCAATCGACTCATGTTAACAGAATCGAGTCTGCTCAACGTAGGTTCCTTCGCTTTGCCCTTCGTAACCTCCCTTGGTCCGACCCTTTGTCCCTTCCCCCTTATGAGCACCGGCTCCGTCTTATTGGCTTGCATCCACTTCACCTTAGGCGTGACGCAGCTGATATCCAGTTCTTACACCAACTTCTTTCCGGTTGCATCGATTGCCAGTCTCTGCTGCAATCGGTTTCTCTTAACACTAATCCCCGTAGTCTTCGATCAGTTTCTCTCTTCCGTCCCATCAACCACCGTACCAACTACGGCCTCAACGAGCCCCTCACTAGGATGCTTCGAATGGCCAATTCCCTCCCGTCCTTTGATTTCCATTGTAGCAGGGATTTCTTAAGGAATTTGATTTTCAATCCCGCCTAATTTATACTACCTCCCCCTCCTCCCCATAATCTGTTGCTGTTAATTGTATTTGTTCAGTTAGTAGTATTTTTAGTTATAGTATAGTGTAGGTTCTTGTGTGATATTTGTGTAGTCTTAGTCTTAAATTGCTTGTATTAAGCGTAAATAAATAAATAAATAAACATGGCTGATGTCATGTTGCATGTTGGGGCTGTGGCCGATGTGTCGACCAGGGTCTACAAGGTCGCAGCCGAGTACGAGGAATTAATCTTGCGAATGGCTGAGGAGAATGCCAGGCTTCGTGGGAGGCTAGAGGCATTTTCTGACATGAAGTCGTTGCTTCGAGCCTCTGGCTCTACAGGGAGCGGAGCTGTGGCCGCACGGTCGACCGTGGTGCCACCTGTTGCCGTTGCGGTGCCCAGTGTACCGGCTCCCGTGGATACTTGGGCAGTGGTGGTGAAGTCTAAGAGCGGCAAGGCCAGTGCGAGAGAGGTGGCTACGGTCATCCGGAAGGAGGTTGCTCCTTCCTTGGGGGTTCGGGTTCACTCTGTGAACTCACGTAAGGATGGGGGCGTCGCCATTCGTGTTCCCTCCATGTTGGAGCGGAAGAAGGTGGCTGAGAATGTTAAGTTCTCCGAAGTTGGCCTTGATGTTTTGGTCCAGGATACACTGGGACCCCGCGCAGTGATACAGGGTGTGCACTGCGCAGTCTCGAATGACGAACTGATACAACAGATATACGAGAATAATCTCGCGGATAAGGGCATTTCGGCGGAAGCCTATGGAAGAGGGTTGAAAATAATTAGTAGGCCGATGAGAGATGGTGTTGAAGCCGTCTCGAATGTCATTGTGGAGGGCATTCCTAAGATTATAGAGGCACTTGTCTCCTCAGATCGTGTGTACGTCAAATGGTTTTCATACCGCGTGCGCACGCATGATGCCGTCTTCTCCTGCTTCCGCTGCCACGGCTTCGACCATCGCGTGGCGGAATGCAAGGCAAAGGAAACGGTCTGCTCGCGTTGTTGCGGCAGTGGACACACTGCTGCCAGGTGCAGCAACGATCCCCGATGTCGGAACTGTGAGTTCCGGAGACTTCCTTGTGGGCATACGGTGAAGTCACCGCTATGTCCCGTATACGCCGCTATGATGGCACGTGCTAATGCGAGACATTAAAGACAATGGCTGTCTCCATCCTACAGTTAAACTGTGGACGGGCAGCTGGTGTGATGCATGATCTTGGTCAGTGGATGTGCGAGAATGGGGTACAGCTCGCACTCTTGCAGGAACCCCTCATGGGCTTTGGCCGTGTTGTGGGGCTTCCAGCGAGCATGCGTGTGTTTCCTTCGCTTGGCAGCAACGCTCTAGCTGCCATTGCAGTTAACCATATCGGTTTTGAATGTATGGCTATCGAGCACCTCACATCTCAGTGGGGTGCCTGTGTGTGGATCAAAGGTGAGTTTGGCGAATAGTATGTGGTGTCTGTTTATTGTAAGTTTAGCAACGAAATTGGACCGTATTTAGAGTATATGGGTAGGGTACTGTAATGTGTTGCTTCCTGGGGCGAATCGTTTTCAGGGCTCGCTGCGAAAGCGAGTTAATTTTCGGGACTTCTCGCTGCGGAAAGCGAGTTTGTTTTAGGGAATCTCGCTGCGAAAGCGAGTTAGGAGAGATTCAGGGAGCAGAAGTTAAACGCTCAAGTCCTGGTTATAATCTCTGATTTATTCAAAATATATTTTCCTATTTATACTATCGATTTCTATCCCTACTCTTTCTTATCGGCCTAATTTCTCCTCCAAATTCTTACCCTAGCTAAATTACCTAATTATATCGAACGCATTGACCCAGTGCTTATGTTTTCCGCATTTGGTTGGCGTCATATTGCACGGCTTGCACTTGTGTCGTATTCTCACATGACGCAACCTTGCCCTGTACTCCAGGCGTGCGGTCAAGTGCATGCTTGCACTTTTCGGGGAAGTGTGACCTAATGAGTGGTCTTGTTTTATTTACGATAGGTGGCTCAGCATGTGCCAGCGATCGTAAATTTGTTTTGGGTCACTTTGCCCATTCAGTGAATTTGTCATCTATTTTGTGATTTGCTAACCCACTTGAACTTTGTAATTAATTTGAGTTTGGGTTGACATATTTTGGGTTTGCATTATCACTTATGGTCACAACATGTGTTCTTTATTTAGGTTCTATCACAGTACTGCAATTTTTCAGTAATAAGCCCACCCTTCTTGGTATGGATGCGAATGCTTCTTCTCCCATGTGGTTCAGCAAGACTGTGCGGAATACTTCCGACAGTCGAAGCTACCACAGGGGGGAACAATTGAGTGAGTGGATTCTGCAGAATAATCTGCATGTTCTGAATGTGCCCAGTGTGCATTTCACGTTTCAGACGGTCCAAGGTGAGAGTGATATTGACGTAACTTTGATTAATGATGCAGCAATGGCATATGATTTTGAATGGGCCATCGATGATAGGTGGGCAATAAGTGATCACAGACCAATTACGATTAAGTTGGGCAGTGATCGTGCTGCGGAAGCGCCTGAAGCGCCACGAGGCAAGAGGTGGCGTACGAGTGGGATTGATTGGTATACGTATGAGGCTCGGATGGTGGAGATCTCCTCCTCCGTCCCATTGTCCGAATTTTGTGAGAGGGATCTGGGTGATAGGGTTAGTATCATCCAGTCCTGGATTGAAAGGGTGAATGATGAGCTCCTTGTGGTTAGTACGCGCACTAACCCTAGGAGAGTTAAATGGTGGACGCACTCCCTCAGCCTTAAACGGAGGCATGTGAGATGCCTAAGGAAGGCTTTCCAAAGGGCACGTGCTAGTGAGAGTGATGATATATCTCAACGCAGGCTCGCTTTTAGGCGAGGTGTGAGAGAATATAAGGAAATGTTAGCCCGGGCGAAAGAGAAGAACTGGATGGACTTCGTTCATTCCAATGCCAGAGATCCGTGGGGGTTAGCTTATAAAATCTGTCGAGGCAAAAATGACAGGCATGTAATGTCTGGTATACGTGTGGGTGAGGGATACACAAGGAATTGGAGTGAATCTGTGGCAGCCCTGTTGGACTGCTTCTTTCCGCGGGCTGGGCCTGTGGATGGGTCTCTTCCCCTGCCGGTGGCCACGGGATCTGTACCTGAGGTCTCTGGTATGGAGGTGGAGGCGGCTGTTTCGCTGCTCCGCCACGGGAAGTCGCCGGGGTGGGACGGGACAACGGGTGAGATGTGTAAGAGCATTTGGCGTGCTGTCCCTGACCATCTCCTTAGTCTGTTTCAGGGCTGTGTTAGAGATGGCTGCTTAAGTCACCAGATAAGGTGAGGAGTAATCCTCAGTTTTATAGAGGCATTAGCCGTTTGCCGTTACTTGGAAAAGTTCTGGAACGGATTCTTGTTGAGAGATTGAAGATGAAAATTGCCCATCTGATGTCGCCAAACCAGTACGGCTTTCGTCCTGGCAGGTGCACGGAGGATGCGTGGACTTACGTTCGTGAATGCGTAAGTATGTCTGAAGTTAAATATGTCCTGGGGATTTTTGTTGATTTTAAGGGTGCATTTGATTACCTGTTTTGGGATACTGTATGTAGGAAACTATATGAATGTGGGTGTGAGGAACTGAATGTCTGGAGAAGCTACTTCTCCGGTAGGCGTGCTTTTGTTCGTGGCCAATTCGACGAAGTTTGGAAGACGGTCGAGCGTGGCTGTCCACAGGGCTCCATTGCGGGTCCATTTATTTGGAACCTAATGATGGATGAACTGCTGGGACGTCACACTAAAGTTGTCGCGTACGCGGATGACCTCCTTATCCTTGTGGAGGGTAGGACGCGGAGAGAGCTCGAGACTTTGAGTGCTCCGCTCATGCGTATTGTGCATGAGTGGAGCTGTAAGGTAGGTGTTAGTGTATCGCTGGATAAGACTGCAATGATGGTCCTTAAGGGTCCCTCGTTTGTACGTCGGCCTCCAGTGGTAAGAATGAACGGGTCAAGCCTCAGGTATGCGACTAATGTCAAGTACCTGGGGATTAGTGTAGGTGAAGGACTGAAGTTTCAGGCTCATTTTCTCGAGCTTAAAGATCGGTTAGCTGTGATCGCCGGTTCGTTGCGTCGCGTTCTACGGAAAGACTGGGGCCTTGGCAGACGTGCTGTCAGGGTCATTTATGATGGTTTGTTTGTGGCGTGTGCTGCGTATGGGTCTTCCGTATTTGTCGACTTCGCGAGAAGGGCATACGGAAGAAGGTTGCTGGATAGATGTCAGCGTGTTGTGATGTATGCGTGCATACCTGTATGTCGTACTGTGTCGACGGGCGACGAAGCCATCCTTGATAACTTGGACGCCTGCATCATTGAGCGGTGGCAGCGTAGGTGGGAATTGTCTGAATGTGGCCGCGTTACGTTTGCGTACATTAAGGACGTTGCCCTAGCTAGGGCAAATATTGATAGAAAACTCTCGCTGAGTCTTGGGTTCCTCTTGACGGGGCACGGAAGTCTGAATGACTCACTTGTGAGATTCGGACTTTCTGACACGGCCTCGTGCCCTATGTGTGACGCCCCTCAAGAGAACTGGATGCATGTTTTGCTTGAGTGTCCAATGTACGCCGACATTAGGAATGTAGATGCATGGGGTGTCGTCAACACCGGCGGGAGTGTTGACGTCAGTAGGTGTGTATGCAGTGATGATGGCTGGAATATGTTGAATGACTTTGCGTGTATGGCCTTCGATAGGAGGAGGCAGGAGGAGGTTGTTAGACAGTTGGCTGCGGCTGGAGACAGTTAGGCGCCTAGCGGCGCCTTCCTGCCCGCCTCTGCTGCAGAGTTCATACGCAGGGAGGGGAAACCGGTCAAAGACTACGGTCGATTCCGGTGGAACCTTTGGGGAGTGCCTACCCCACGTACCCGATTAGGATGGCGCCAGTCCAGGACTTGGAGGAAAGTCCACTGGTATCTCACCTGAGATTGTCAGGTACCATGGGAACCGAGACAGCCCTTGGAGCTTGCTCCAACTCGGTTGTTGAGGTCGGCCCCCTAGTGGGAGTATCATGGGGGCTGTGGTTGACACCCAAATCGCGGGTAGGATTCCTCGGAATCCGGCGTGGAGTTGCGTTATACAACCGGGTGCCGTGTCCCATAACGCGGTAGAGATTTAGATAGGTCTCGCTTCCAGCAGTAAGGATGCCATCCTCCTAATGGTATCAACTGCTACCATGGCTTGACCATGGGGCTCTGATTGTGGTCACAAAATCAATCCGTGTCCGAAGAGGACCGTGAGGTAGGCCTTGACGGCAGGTACTCACGTTAAACGCACGTGACATTTACTGTCCCTATCTATTGGAACCTTTAACGAGGTTCTTATAGGTTGAAAGCTTACGAGCGATTCCTATAAGGCTACATGCGTTGCGAGCATGAAGTGTCGTGAGCAGGTTCACAGGTGCCGATCGTGTTAGGATGATCAACTGTCGCCTTTACCTAGGGCTAATTAGGGAGCATGGGATACCAACCCAAGCCCTTTGCATGGCGTTGGGATTCGTCTCCATGCCATGCAGATCGATATATTGGGTAAGGCTTCGTGCGGGCTGTTTGGTTGAATCAGGCTACCATTTCCTTTATAATGGTACAGTTTGGATAGGACTGGACTCAAGCCGTAGTATTACCCTTCCTAATAAAGGGTATAAACGGCTACCCGCAGCATGTATATGCCTGGGGGCTTTGATTGCAGTCTATAAAGCATATCCGTCCTGAAGAAGGAGTTCGGGTAGAACTACATTGTCAGGTACCGAATTAAACAATTGAACACATCATGTCCCTATCTATTGGAGTGTCAAGTGGCATTATTGTGGAAGTATACGCTGAACCTGATACGACACAGCTGCCCAGCTTCCTTCGTTTTGAAGCATGATATCCGCGATGGTATCCGGAGAGAAAGCAGCCGCCCCCGTCGGAACACTCATCCACCATCCACCCCACTTGGCACACTGGAAGAAAGTGTGCTCCACATCATCCTTTGTACCCGGGAAGTACAAACACTCGTCCGACTCCGATTTACCCATCCTATGCAGATAAGATCGGAAATACCCGTGTCCACTCAGGAATTGTGTCAAATAAAAACAACTTCTCCATGTTTCCTCTGGCACCAGTGTCCTATCTCACCGATGAGGCGCGCCGTCCATCTGCCTCTGGTCTCTCTGTCCCATGATTGCTGCCAAAGTAACATTGTGCGTTGCCTCTCCTCTTGGTGCACTACCTCTCTATTCGCTTCCCCTCTCCTGCGGAAGATTAACCTGCGTTCTCTCGCGAGCAGATCAATTTGTATTACTCCGGTTATGACCAGGATCGCCGGTCCCGAAACCGTACGATAGGCGGAAGCTATTCTGAGTGCTCCTCTCCTCTGCACTTGCTCCAGTCTGATTCTATACTTTTTCTTTTAAAGTGCCTCGGCCCATACCTCCGCGCCGTATAGAAGAACAGACTGTGCAGTACTCATTAGCAGGCGGCGCTTACCTGGGCGAGGCCCTCCGATGTTGGTCATAAGTCTGCTGAGGGCCGCAACCTTTTTTGCTGCCTTATCCGCCGTCTCCTTGATATGCTGAAAAAAGCTTAACTTCGTATCGATCAGCACTCCGAGATACCTAACCACCGTTTAGCTGATAACTGTTTCCTCCCCGACTTGCACTGGAATAATCTTCGGAATTCTCTTCTTTGTAAGGACAACGACCTCCGTCTTATCTAACGCCATTGTCAGTCCATGGTCCGTCATCCACTCGGTTATGGTTCGCATCGCTCGATTCAGCTTCAATTGCGCCTGGTGCACGTCGCGCGCTGCCACGAGTAGAGCGATATCATCTGCATAACCTACTAGGCTCGTCTCCTCCGGCATATCACATCTTAGCAAGCTATCATATGTGGCATTCCAGAGATCCGGCCCTAGGATCGATCCCTGTGCCGCTCCAGACATCAGCCTTCTTCTCCGCCGTCCCTCTGTCGTCTCAAAAAGCAAATACCTGTTCTTGAGGTAATCGTCGATAACCCTAAGGATGTACATTGGTATCCTGAAGTGACTCTCCAGCGCCTCCATCATGTCCACCCATTTTACGGAGTTGAAAGCATTCCTCACGTCGAGCGTTACCAGTAACACCACCCTGCGTGAACACTGACTGTAATTCTCAGCTTTCCTGACCTCTTCTGTTACCTTCAGGATTGCATCTACTGTTGAAAAGCCCGTGCTAAAACCATGCTGCTGCGGGGAGAGGTCTCCAGCTTCGCGGATCGCTGTCTTCAGTCTGGACCTGATAAGCTTTTCGTATATCTTACCCGCGGTATCCAGCATACACCGTGGCCGGTAGGCGGACGGGAGTTCCGGGTCTCCTTTTCCCTTGCTTATGAGTACCAACCACGCAATCTTCCAAGTCGAGTAGAAAATTCCCGACCTAAGGCATGCGTTGTACATACGCAGCAACATATCCGGCTTCTGACGATATACCTCCTTCAGTGCCTCTGCTGGGATCCCGTCCGGTCCAGGGGCCTTCTTGGTTTTTACCGTTTGGATGGCTTCCCCCAACTCCTCCGTCGTGAACTCTGGGAGGTCCTCGATCACACCAAAATCAGGTTCTGCCCTCATCGGATGTGAGGGAAACAGAGCATCGACCATGCTTTCCATTACGACGCCGTCCATCACGCATACCGGCTTCTGGGATCCGAGTTTCCGGGTTACTACTTTATAGCCGAGGCCCCACGGATCACTGTCGACTTCCTCAACAAGAATTCTCCAGCTTCTGGCTTTACTCTTGTTTATCTCGCGCCTCAACTCTCTCCTTGCCGCTTTGTACTCGACGGATCTTATTTGTATCGCCTGCTAATCTCTAGCTCGCTGTGCGGCTCGGCGTAAGCGCAAGCATCTTCGGCGTAGAGTAGCTATTTCCGAGGTCCACCAGTACACTGAGTCCTTGCCGTAGCGTGGTTTTGTCCTTGGCATGGAGGCCTCGCATGCCCTTCTAATAACCTCCATGGTTGCTGCAACGAGTTCTTCCGTCGCTTCTCTCCCGATGGTATTTGTGTTTGTTATTGTAGTAAGATTTAATCATTGCTAAATCCAATTAGCTAAATCATAATACCGCCAGCGACAATGGAATGTAAACAGTAAGCATTTCCACCAGCTGACGACAAAGGTCAATGTTTAGTCGACGACGCAACACCATTTAGATTTAAGTTTCACATATTTTATTTCTTTCTATTGTTCAATTTCTATAGTCTTTAAACATGAAATTTGTAACGACCTTCCCCGCGCAACTCAGTTCGATTCAGTTGAAATTATGTAATAGTAATAACATACAATAGAATGCATTAAGTACGGCACTTGAATCGTGGATGCATATGAACACCTATTCTTTTTTCCTGTACAAGCTCTTAGCAAAATTCTCTGAAGCTTATGCAGTTAAAGCCGGCGCCACTGCGCTATTATCGGTAAATCTGCTACATCTATCAATACAACCCAAAATTGGTTCCACTGCAAGTGAACCTTTGTATTGAACTTACGCCTTACGGGTTCTATATGCATCCATTAACAGTTGCTGACGCCTCTAAATAAATTGCTTGGTTGCTCAAAACCTAAGCCCAGGCAGAGGAGCAGATTTGGCAGTGAGTCGAACTGAGTTGCACGCGCGTTGGTCGAGCTTCATAATTTTTCGTTAATAAATCGTTTGTTAAAGTTGAATTATACTATCAATCATAATTAATTTTGTATTGTAATTAGTTAATTTGTTTTTAAAATAAATTCCGCAAGAAAAGTACAACATCTTAGTATAATGTTTGAGAAATCAAACAGTCAACGTGAACTTAAATTACTCACGAGACTCAGCAAACTTACGGTTATTGCCCGAATTGCATGCGCAGCAAAATACAGTGTATTCACCCGAAAAGCGTTCGAGCAATAACCTACTGACGGAAATGCTGACTTTACGCTGAGCGGCAGGTAAGCAATGTAAACACAATTGCTTAGGTAATGATTATTAATAATGTATAAATTATCGATACCCGATTAATAAAGCAGGCATAATTCAGTTACACTCTGCTCGAATTATTACTCAGGCTCGCAGCACTGCGGCCACCCAAAAATCCTGTCCCAGGCTCGCAGCATTATCTGCGGCCACCAAAAACTCCAAAAGTGAAGACCAGCAGCACTATCTGCGGTTCCCACAACTTCTTCAAGGCTAAGCTCGCAACTCTCTTTGCGGCCCAGCCGATCCTCAAGGCCAAACAGGGAAAGACAGCGATCGTTAACGCAGGGCATATCTCATTATTGTCCGCTCCTCGTCGATTTCCAACTCTCTCCTGAATTTACCGATATCCATTTTGCCGGCGTTCCATCTACTTAGCATGCTCCTTTCTTGCCTCCGTTGCCGTGCCACATCGATGACGTCGAAAAGGATGTACTGGTGGTCGCTGGCTGTGTAGTCCTCGAGAACCCTCCAATTCTGGATGTGCCGCACAAAGCCGTCCGTGGCAAAAGAGATGTCGGGGATGGTTTCTGCAGTGCGGCTGTCCGATGCACTCTTTCGCCTTATGATCTGTCCCCCACACTTATAGCAAGAAGTTTTCCTGTCCGGTCCTTTGCATTCCCTTGCCTTGTGCCCGTAACCAAGGCACCTAAAACATCTCTGTACTGCCACTCTCCTTCGGATCCTGCAGTTTACCCATCCGATTCTAATCTTCTGCTTACCGATGAGAGTTGTCGCCACATTTTCCCTCAAGTCTACAATCGCAATCCTTTGCCCTCTGGAGTTGATCGGGGTGAGGACAATCCTTACGTCTCCTAGATCTGTTGTCTCCCGTTCGAGTACTGTCTTCACTTCGGCTTCCTCAGTAAGGCAATCGAGGTCCCGTATTTCAATCGCGCATCTGGATTCCAACGTTGACACGACAGCCTTGTTCCCCAGGATGGACTTTATTTCTTTTTCAAAATCACCCTTTGTTGTCGCTCTGACTCCGATCTCGAGCAGAACACCTCCGTTACGAGTCTGTCGGATGGAGCTTACTTTCGTCCCATTTCTCTCGGGTTTCACGTTATTTTTGATCTCTCTCAAAACTGCTGCGTACGTCTGGCCGGCACCCGGCTTGATCAGGCCCGCTTCTGGACGTGTTCTACTTTTCCTTTTCTTATCGTCACCGCCAGATGACCTCATCGGGGGGCCCGAGTCCTTTAAAGGCGCCTTCTCAGAGGATTCCCTCTTTCGCTCCTCGACTCTTTGCCGCCGCTTCTCTCTCTTTGAGATAACCGTATGTTCCTCGTACGGCTCCTCTTCTCTTTTCCTTTTTTCCCCGTTGCTTCCAGCGGGGCTCGACGCCAATCTTTTATCCACGGGTGTGGATGGCTGTGTCACGTTCACCTCCGTTTTCCGCCGTCTGCGCTGGAGTGAGGCAATCGCATCGATGGCCTCCTCGAGCTCCACCAGTCCCACTTTAACATCGCTCGAGATGTTTCGCTGCCTCTACGTGGCCGCTTTCATCCTGGCAATGATCTCCCTGCATTTTTGCACCTGGGTGTCCTCCTGCAGTCTTGACTCAGCTACTCTGATCCCAAAAAGGGGGAAGAGAGTGCGCCCTTTGTCGTCGGCCTTTTTCCCAACTGCTGTTTTTAGTGTACCCTTATTAGCCAAGCTAAGTCCTCCTACTGGCGTTGTTTTGGTCTTCTGGTTTCCGACCAAGGTCTGGCGATCCGGAGTTCTCGGCACCTTTGACTTTTTCGCAAAAGGATCGGGAATGTCCTCCACAATTTCTACGTCTCCTTTACCGTCCGTTTTTGGTTTTGTTGTTGGTTTCGGTTCCATGTTTATACTTTTTGGTCCCAACTCAAGGCCGTTATCTCGATTCGGTAGTGTGTAGTCACCTTATTGATTCAATGGTTATCCTTTGCAAGCAGGGAGGGCCATGCGAGGGTTGACACAAGTCCTTATGGGAGCTTGTGTTCAGAGCCGAATCAGTGCTAATCGGGAATGCTACATCCGAACCTACACCACCAACTCAATGGTGCCGGACCAAGAGCGTTCCTTGAGACTTGCCAAGTTTTGACGGGACGGAGGCGTCTTCAACATTAGGCTGGAAGCCATTTCAGCGGAGTGTCACCTCCGCTTACTCAGGTAACAGATTGTTGTCGTCGTCAGCCCATTGCGATCAAATCCAATAAAAGTTCCAGTATTCCGTAATTAAGACCCTACTGGGCTCAGGTCTTAATGCCTGTCTAGGCATTATTTAAATAACCGAGAAAACAAACCCTTCCGTTCCGTTCCCCTCCCTCCAGACCTTACCGCCAAGGGTGACCCTGCTGGAAGCTAAAACTTCCGGCGGCATTGCTCTGAGGGCCCGTAGGTATCATGATATATGAGTGCGGGTTTGTTTCCACGGTTATACTGGTGTTTATAATTACGCACTTAAAGTATAAATTATAATTTAAAGATTTTTTCGAAGGCACTTGCTTAAACTTTTCCATATTTTAGAGAAAATACACTTGTAAACTTTTATAATTTATTTTATTTTACAAAAGAGTGCGACGCGATTCGCCCTATCGAGGCATCATCAGGCTATCGACTAACTACAGCTACCGGTTAACAAAATTTTTGGGGTTTAATAACGGGCTATTATTTTGAAAATCTAAGTGGTCGTTCACAATATTTTGTCCAATATATTTTGCCTTTTTAATTTCAAAAATTTCTGCTTTTGTCAAGACTTCTCCTCCATCTATATTGCGTAATAATTTAATATTATTAGGACCAATCTTATGGTTATTTTCTTTTAAATGCTTAGAAATAGCCGACTACGGCTTCATACTTCGTGCCCCAGCAATATGTTCCGTCAGTCTCCTTTTTAAGGTTCTTTTTGTCTTACCCACATATATTCTTTCTTTCTTCTGGCTTTTTCTTGTCAGGCTCCTGCGCAAGCTCTGTCCAAGCACTTGCCTAAAATTTTACCTAACTTGATCGGGTTCGTCCCACAATATTCCATCCGAAATTCAGACGAATTAAACAAAGTTAGAAATTGGCGGCTTCCGTGTGGTTCTAGACTTATGTCCTTTGATGTGTGTAATTTATTCCCGTCCATACCATTAGTAAAATTAAAGAATATCTTATTTGAAGATATTAGACAAAAAATTAATTCCTTTGACAAAGCTAATGAGCTGATAGAATTGACGGAAACATGTTTAAACCAAAATTATTTTTAATTCGATGGAAGAATTTATTCGCAGGAAAAGGGACTTGCAATGGGAAACCCTGCGTCTCCATTCTTGGCGAACTATTTCATGTCCCATCTTGAGAGTAGGCTCTTTTCTTCATCTAGTAATTTGTTAAAATATGTTGCTGTTTGGTTTAGATATGTAGATGATATTTTTTGCATTTGGACGGGTTCAGAACGACAATTGAATAGCTTTCATAATATGATATTGAATAAATTAGATGAGGACATAAAATTTACATTGGAAGTGGGTAACAATAAAATTAACTTTTTGGACTTGACGTTGCAAATAGAAAACAATATCCTGACCTTTAATATATATAGAAAAGATACCTTCTCTGACTCGATAATTCCATATTCTTCTAATCATCCATGGAATATTAAAATGTCTGCGTTTCATTCTATGTTACAGATATTGATTAGGATTCCATTATCGGAGCATGCATTTAATAATGAATTGAAAACGATCGTAACAATAGCACAAAATAATGGGTATCACAAAAAACATATTTATAGCTTACTATCTAAAAAAATACAAAAAGAGGCAATTAAATTTCTATATTCGGGTCACACTGTTGATTCCCAAGTTAGAATATGGAAGAAAATCCCATTTATTAAAAATACGGAGAAGGAAATCAAAAACATTTTAACGGCTAATGACATTAACCCCGCTTTTTTCAGTAAAAATACTTTAAAAAATTGTTTATTTAACCATAAAATAAAACCAAAAATTGACGTACTGGAAAAAAGTGGGGTATATCAAATTAATTGTAGTGACTGTTCTGGAATTGTAGCGTTTGCTACACAACGTTTTTGGATCTTTTTGGTTTATTATTTTCAATAATAAACCTATGTAATCGAACACGAAAAAAAAAATTATAACCCCCCCTGAAATTTTGTCAGTTTACGTTTTGAGATATGTAGATTTCAAAAAACGAATAAAAAAAAATCCGTCCGTCCGCCGTCCCCCGTCCGCCGTCCCCCGTCCGCCGTCCACCGTCCGCCGTCCGCCGTCCAGGCTTTTTCTCGGAAACTACTGGAGATAAATTAATTAAATTTGGTTCAAAAATCAAGTGACATCTGACAACGGTCCTAACAGCTCGTGGGTCCGATCGACGTATTTTGAGGGGGGGAAATTGAGGAACCAAATATTGAAAAAATCATATTTCCGAAACCGTTCAAGCTTTTTTCATAAAACTCGGAATATACAATGCTCTAATATTACTCAATAGAACACATTTTATTGTATGGATTTATATCAATTGGTTTTTGAGTAATAGAATTTTGAAATTTTTAATCTCCATAAATTATTCCATTTGTTGGTGGATCAAAAAACGTGAAATCATTTCACATGATCACTACTGCCATCTAGCCGTGACTTGAAAAATGTCACATTTTTTGGAAATAATAAACCGTTGTGTAAAATTTGCGTGTTTTGGTTTATTATTTTCAATAATAAACCTATGTAATCGAACACGAAAAAAAAAATTATAACCCCCCCTGAAATTTTGTCAGTTTACGTTTTGAGATATGTAGATTTCAAAAAACGAATAAAAAAAAATCCGTCCGTCCGCCGTCCCCCGTCCGCCGTCCCCCGTCCGCCGTCCCCCGTCCGCCGTCCGCCGTCCAGGCTTTTTCTCGGAAACTACTGGAGATAAATTAATTAAATTTGGTTCAAAAATCAAGTGACATCTGACAACGGTCCTAACAGCTCGTGGGTCCGATCGACGTATTTTGAGGGGGGGAAATTGAGGAACCAAATATTGAAAAAATCATATTTCCGAAACCGTTCAAGCTTTTTTCATAAAACTCGGAATATACAATGCTCTAATATTACTCAATAGAACACATTTTATTGTATGAATTTATATCAATTGGTTTTTGAGTAATAGAATTTTGAAATTTTTAATCTCCATAAATTATTCCATTTCTTGGTGGATTAAAAAACGTGAAATCATTTCACATAATCACTACTGCCATCTAGCCGTGACTTGAAAAATGTCACATTTTTGGAAATAATAAACCGATGTGTAAAATTTGCAGTGTTTTTTACTCACGATTGAGGCACAGTAAATGAAAGACAGGTTTTTTATTTTTTAGTGTTGTTCCACTTTTTTTAGTTTTATTTAATTTTTCCTTGTTTATAAAACTAAAAACCTTTTACTTGAATTATCTTATGATTATTTGAATGTACAAAATTATATTTTTTTTTTCAAATTTCAACAATTTATAAACTTAGATTTTAAATAACAATTTCAACTAATACTAAAATTACAAATTAAATGCAACAAATTATAAAAAAATGAAATAATAATAATTCATGTGATGAATGGTGATGAAGAAATCAAAAAATTTTTTAGTTTGATGAATTTTCTGGAAGAGAAAATAATTTGTTTAACAAAAAAACCCCCTTTTGGTTTATTATTTTCAATAATAAACCTATGTAATCGAACACGAAAAAAAAAATTATAACCCCCCCTGAAATTTTGTCAGTTTACGTTTTGAGATATGTAGATTTCAAAAAACGAATAAAAAAAAATCCGTCCGTCCGCCGTCCCCCGTCCGCCGTCCGCCGTCCAGGCTTTTTCTCGGAAACTACTGGAGATAAATTAATTAAATTTGGTTCAAAAATCAAGTGACATCTGACAACGGTCCTAACAGCTCGTGGGTCCGATCGACGTATTTTGAGGGGGGGAAATTGAGGAACCAAATATTGAAAAAATCATATTTCCGAAACCGTTCAAGCTTTTTTCATAAAACTCGGATTATACAATGCTCTAATATTACTCAATAGAACACATTTTATTGTATGGATTTATATCAATTGGTTTTTGAGTAATAGAATTTTGAAATTTTTAATCTCCATAAATTATTCCATTTGTTGGTGGATCAAAAAACGTGAAATCATTTCACATGATCACTACTGCCATCTAGCCGTGACTTGAAAAATGTCACATTTTTTGGAAATAATAAACCGTTGTGTAAAATTTGCAGTGTTTTTGGTTTTTTATTTTCAATAATAAACCTATGTAATCGAACACGAAAAAAAAAATTATAACCCCCCCTGAAATTTTGTCAGTTTACGTTTTGAGATATGTAGATTTCAAAAAACGAATAAAAAAAAATCCGTCCGTCCGCCGTCCCCCGTCCGCCGTCCCCCGTCCGCCGTCCGCCGTCCGCCGTCCAGGCTTTTTCTCGGAAACTACTGGAGATAAATTAATTAAATTTGGTTCAAAAATCAAGTGACATCTGACAACGGTCCTAACAGCTCGTGGGTCCGATCGACGTATTTTGAGGGGGGGAAATTGAGGAACCAAATATTGAAAAAATCATATTTCCGAAACCGTTCAAGCTTTTTTCATAAAACTCGGAATATACAATGCTCTAATATTACTCAATAGAACACATTTTATTGTATGGATTTATATCAATTGGTTTTTGAGTAATAGAATTTTGAAATTTTTAATCTCCATAAATTATTCCATTTGTTGGTGGATCAAAAAACGTGAAATCATTTCACATGATCACTACTGCCATCTAGCCGTGACTTGAAAAATGTCACATTTTTTGGAAATAATAAACCGTTGTGTAAAATTTGCAGTGTTTTTTAAATTTGAGAAAGATTCTATTTTGCTTGTAAAATTTTTTGAAGATTATCTTGTGTTCTTCCTTGAAAATTACTTTGTCTGGGTGTATACCTCAAACCGAGTAATTTTAAAGGTTGAAACAGTGTTTTTATTTAATAGGTTGCCCTTTTAAAATACTTGGTGGACACCTAAGTATTAGTTTCACAATTCGGTGTATACCAGAATTGGTTGTTAGGTTGAGGTGAATACCTTCAACTTGAGCTCTCGGAGATACCAGAGTACTGACTTTCCTTGGCCTTGGCTGCGCTTTTATAGGCCTGCTCGGCCGTCGCTATTTGGAAGGCATAGGTCAGTCGTGTAGTACGTGCGTAGTCCAGCATGTGAATCAATAGAGTATTGATCAGCTATTACCTTTTAGAACACTGTCAATGTTCTAAAGATCTTTTACGATTTTAGATCTTGTCTGTTTTTTTTTGACAAGTGACAATGACAATTGACAGTGTTATTGTTTTCACGCAAGAATGGCGAGGCTGCGACATCCTCCTCTCTTCCCCCCCCCCCCCCCCCCGACAAAGTTTACATGGTTCATTCTTACCTGTGGTTTGTAGGTTAAACCAAATTATTCTGGGTCCGATGATTCTCAGGCGTACCTTCCCTCCATTTCCCAGGAAAACTGTGAACCGCTGCCTCTTGGAATTGCGGATCTGGCCGTAGGGAATTTGGTTGAGCTCCTGGTATTGGATGGTAAATGGTTTTCCGTCAATTGTTGTCAGCGTGTAACCTTTTCCTTCCAAGCATCTTGGTGGATCAGGGTGTGATTGTGGCTTTGGTTTCAAAATGGCACACAGTGCCTCCTTGTCCGGGATGTCACACCCTTTCCGTTTTGATGGCTTCTGGAAGTTTGGTGGCTTCTGGAGTTTCGGTGGCTTCTGGAGGTTTGGTGGCTTCTGGAGGTTTGGTGGTTCCTGAATCATCAGTGGTCGTTTCTGGGTTATCGTTGAGTGTTCTTGGACCTGGACCATTGGTTCCTGAGTCATCGTTGGTGGTTTCCTCTTTCCACACCAGACCCGTGCCGGTTGAGTCCACCTCCGCAAAAAGCAGGACGAGCTCGGATCTGGCGTTACAGGTTTGGGTTGTATATTATGCTTCTTCCGTGGTTCCCCTTTTTGTTTCCCCTTAGGTTTGTGCGGTGGTGATTTGAGCGGTGGAGACCTGCTCGTAGAAGGATTAATAGAGCGTGGAAGCGGTGTACACCGGCTTCCCGTATCCTTCTTCTCCGGAGTTAGAAGCATCTCATCGAAAAATGAGTCCTCATCTGCTGGTAGAGTGGAAGTCCGTAGTAGCTCGTCTATTGACGGGAACTCGTCTACAGTTGAGATGTCTCGTCCAGAAGTTTCCTTCTCCGGTGTCAGGAGCATCTCATCCAGATTGATGTCTCGTCCAGGAGTTGGTGGCGGTGATCCACTCCAACTTACTTGGTCGAATATATCAAGCACGTCTTCCATGTTATCTATTTACTGGGATAAAGTTATTAAATTACCTCATATTTACTTACATAAATTGACATGACGGCACAAAAACTTCACAAAACCCGTAACCTCGGACATGTGGGCAGAGTTTCGTAACCGGTTGGTGAGTTACCGTTGTTTGTGTCTTTAAAGTTACCACACGAGTTTTCCCGTCATTGCCAGGGTGAATTTTCATAACGCGTCCTAAATTCCATTTAAGTGGTGGCAAGTTATCATTTTTGATTAAAACGATTTGACCGACTTCTATGTTGGGTTTAGATGCAGTCCATTTTTGTCGTTTTTGTAACTCTAAGAGGTATTCAGAACTCCATCTCTTCCAGAATGTTTGTCGCAACTGTTGAACATATTTCCATCTAGTGGACATTGAATATGTTTTGGTTAAGTCAGTTGCTTCTGGAGGCGACAATAATGCTGTGCCTATGAGAAAGTGACCTGGGGTTAATGGTTCCAAGGTTGAAGCATCTTCAGACTGTATGCACAACGGTCTAGAGTTAACGCATGCTTCTATTTGTGTTAACAATGTAATTAATTCTTCATATGTCAATGTATTGCCTTGTAGAATTCTCTTTAAATGGAATTTAGTTTTCTTAACGTATGCTTCCCATAATCCACCCATGTGAGGTGCATATGGTGGAGAAAAATGCCATGTTATTCCATCAGTGGCCGTTTTTTCAGCTACATACCTTACAGCTTCGATTATGTTCTGTTGAAGATGCTTGTTTGCACTAACAAATGTTGTCCCATTGTCGGAATACACATTTAGACAGAGTCCTCTTCTTGCTATGAAACGTCTAAAAGCTGCTAAAAATGCTTCTGAAGTAAGATCGGACACAACTTCTAAGTGCATCGCTTTCACCACCATGCACACAAAAATGCAAATGTATCCTTTATATTCTTTGGATCCTCTGTGTTTTGACATCTTTAGCGTTCTGGGGCCAGCATAATCCAATCCTACGTTTTGGAAAGGCCTCGCTGGTGTCACCCGTACTGTTGGAAGCTGTCCCATTAATTGGGTTTGCTGATGGTGTCTGAAGCGGGTACATTTCAAACATTTGTGGATTTTACCTTTTATGCTGTGCATGCCGTTGATAAGCCAATACCCATGCATTCGAAGCGTAGTCAGGACAAGTTGTGGTCCACCGTGCAATGATATTTTGTGGAAATGTTCGATAATCAAGTCTGTAACATGCTCCCTTGGTGGAAGGATTATGGGATGTTTGTTGTTGAATGACACGTTGGCGTTTTCAAGTCGCCCGCCTACGCGTAATATTCCTTGATCGTCAAGAAATGGCGCTAGTTTTATTAATGGGTTTGTTTTCGCAATAAGTTTGTTTAACTTGAGTTGCGAAATTTCTTTGTTGAAAGTTTGTTGCTGTACATAGCGGATAATCGCAAGTTTTGCGGTTGTAATTTCATCAGCCCTCAACTGTCCGTTTGCTTGCCTAGTTTTAGGCTTACAGTTTTTTAGAAAACGTATGCAATATGCTGTCACTCGAAGTAGTCTCCCGAACGTAGAAAATTTTGTTATCCAATTGTCTTCGACTGTTGTGGCAAATGTCGTTTTTGCAGGTGCTCTTCTTCCAAGTGTCGTTTCTATATCCTCGGTTATTTGACTACGCCATGGTTCATTTTTGTCGTGTAACCATTTAGGTCCATTCCACCATTCTGGGTTGCTGACTAAATCTGTTGGTGAGATACCGCGGGAGGCAAGGTCTGCTATATTTTGCTTAGATGGAACATAATTCCATGTGGTATTATCCGGTTCCTCCTGAATTTCTCCTACTGGATTTGCAATAAACGTCTCCCAAGTGTTGGCTGTTTGTTTAACCAGGATAAGACGATTTTTGAGTCACACCAGCAATAGCATTTGATGTTCTGCAGGTTCATATCGATTTTAATTTGTTTCACTAATCGGGTAAGAAGTACTGCTGCACATAATTCCAAACGTGGCACTGACACAGGCTTCAGTGGAGCGACCTTCGTTTTGGCCGTTATTAAGCTGATTTGGAATTTGTCTTGATCGTCGAATACTCTACAATACACAACTGCAGCATATGCCTTAGTTGATGCATCACAAAATGCATGTAACTCGCATCTATTTCTCGTGGAATCTGTGTGAATCCATCTTGGGATTTTTATTTCGTTAAGGATTGCCATTTCTTGTTTAAATCGTTGCCATTCAGTTCCAAGTTCAATTGGAATTTGGTCATCCCAGGAACATTTATGTACCCAAAGCTGTCGCATAATTAACTTTGCCACGATGATTGGATGATGGATCATATAATTTTGCAATCTCTGATAATACGTTTCGTTTGGATGTTGCTGGTTTATTGAATTCTTCAATTTTTATCGTGAATGTAAACCAGTCTAATGCTGGGTGCCAATATATACCGAGTGCCTTGATATGGTTGTCCTCATGCCAATTTAGTGGTAGGTCTACCTCACGGTCTTGTTCCGGAATTAGCCGTAGCAATTTGTCATTGTTTGCTATCCATTTTCTTAGGTGGAACCCTCCCTTGTTTAGGAGTGTGCATAAATCTGCTTGTAGTTTTCTTGCTTCGTCGAGACTGTTAGCGCCTGTTAACAGGTCATCAACGTAGAAGTCCTGTAATACTACATTAGAAGCCGTGGGAAATTCTTCCATTTCATCGTATGCTAGTTGGTGTAGGGTTCTGATGGCGAGGTATGGTGCGGCTGTTGTTCCAAATGTAACCGTGGTTAGTTGATATTCTTTAACTGCATTAGTATTGTTGTCTCTCTACAAGATTGTTTGGTATTTTTGATCATCTGGATGCATTTTGATCATTCTGTACATTTTTTGAATATCTGCTGTCATTGCATATTTGTGAATTCGCCATTTTAGTAAAGTTGCAAACAGTTGAGGCTGTCTCGTTGGCCCGTTTAACATTTGTTCGTTTAAGTTTAGACCGTTTGTTGTCTTAGCAGACGCGTCGAACACTACACTTACCTTTGTTGTCGTGCTTTCCTTGAATACTGCATGGTGTGGCATGTAATATTTGTCCTTGCTGTTGTTTTTTTCCTTGCAGCTTTCGACGGGTACTGGGATCATATGACCTTGGTCAATATAATCTTGTAAACAGTTGGTGTTGGGTCTCAACCTCAACGATATATTTTAATTTACCGGATACTTTAAAGGTCCAATCAAAAACAGAATCCACAAAAATATTTTAATTTATTATTTCACGTATAATGTTAAATTAAAAAAAAAACTAATCCTACAACACTTAATTCTAAAACAGCACTTAATTCTAATAATTTTAATTTGGCTTAAATTCACTGGTTTTATTCATCAATCTTTACTTGTTTGGTGTCGTTGTTTTCTTCTTTATCAGTTTCCGTATTTTTGTGTTCTGAAATAAATTACCGGATTAATACTTTGGCAAGTAAGTTTGTTTTTCAGATTAAAACTCTGAAGGTGTGATGCGCAGATTACAACTCTGCGTTTGAGTTTGGTTGGTACCTTAGATTTAATGCTCTAAAGGTTTGTGGTCTAGATTAGAACTCTAGTGGATTTTGGAAGGAACTTGTGATTGGAACGTTACAGATTATAACTCTGTTTTTATTCTGCAGATTAAATCTCTGCGTAGATTTGTGGGAATAGGAAACAGATTAAAACTCTGTAGGTATATTCAGATTAAAACTCTGATGGTTTTAGTTTTACCTCAAATTATAACTCTGAGGGTTTCGGTGATGGTAACAGATTAGAACTCTGTGCTTTTTCAGATTAGAACTCTGAAAGGATTTGTTGATGGTGTTTCAGATTAAAATGAGTTTTCAGATTAGAACTCTGAACTTAGTAGATTATAACTCTACCGTGGATCGACACGATCTGTTCTTTGTTAAGAACGTTTCCATTTTTCATGGGTGGGGAAACGTTCTAGAACGATCTATTTTAGACCATTTGGGATGTGGGGAATTGTTGTGTGGTCTAAGGTTAGTTGTGGTGAGAATGTTGTGTTTCTTTTATTGAGGTTTTCTTTGACATTTGTCAAAGTTTTTTGTGTAAACACAACATCCTCCGCCCCCAACAAGTGATGTGTATACTTACAGATTTTCAGGGATGATTATGCGTATTTTTCCCTTTTGTGTACGTTTAAATTTAATTTTTGTTCCGTCTTCTAAATTGTGTAGATAGTGTGATCTAGCTGCTTTTATTTTCTCCCATGGTAGTTCTTGTTGTATTTTCTGCAGAATGGCTATGTTGTGGTTTGGTTCTAATAGTTTTAGAATTGATGCCGGTATCTTGATTTTTAGATATGGTCTGATATTGACTGGTGATATTTTCTTAGCTGTTGTTCTTTTTACTTTCGTTGCCATTTCCTTCGTGATTAAATTGTCCACAATCTCCTCGTAATCGGTGGTGGGTAATTTTGATTTTGTAGTCGGCGGCCGCATTGGTCTAGTAGGTTTTCTTCTACTTAAGTATTCGTCCAGCGTGATTTTTTTCTTCTGTGCTGGAGATTTTGGTTGTGGAATGTCCTGGATTTCGATGTCTTCGTTTATTGTGAGGATATCTTCCATTTTGCTGCACTGGTTTACACTTTGCATAATTACTGGTAATTTTTGAAATGTGTTTCGGCTTTATATAGGAAGCTTTGCGGTATTAATTTTCAAAATTTTCACTGTTTGGTAACCGACAAATTTTTGTGATCGGTCGGGTCAATGTGCTCCCTTTGGTTTTTACTTTTACGGTTCTGACGAATGTATCTGGCCCAGGAAATATTTCTACGATTTTTCCTAACAACCATTTTCCTGGCGGCATATTATCTTCTTTTATGAGTACAGTTGTGTTTATTTTTAAATTCTGTTTTTGTAACTGCCATTTGAATCGTTGGTGGTACTGATGTCGGTAATTGGTTGACCATTGTTTCCAAAATTGTTGGTGTAATTGTTGGATGTATTGCCAACGGTTGATCGGATGCTTGTTTAAATCTAGAGGCGGTTCAGTTACAGCGAGTTGGTTTTTTCCGGTTAGGAAATGTCCCGGAGTTAGATAGTTGTATTCATCAGGGTCGTTTGTTAAGGGGCAAATTGGTCGAGAATTTAAAGATGCTTCAATTTGCGTTAATACTGTTGTCAATTCTTCATACGTGAGCAGCGCATTCTTAATTGTTTTGTTTAGGTGCCTTTTGATGCTTTTTACTTCAGCTTCCCATAGTCCGCCGTGGTGTGGTGCTGAAGGAGGATTAAATTTCCACGTAATTTGTGCGTTGGCGAGCTGTGTTCTGATTTCCTTGTGATATTGTTCCATCGCTATTTGCTCGTCCTTTTTTAGGATTTTATTGGCGCCTATGAAGTTTGTCCCTTGATCTGAGTACATATATGTCGGTAGTCCTCTTCTGCTCACGAATCGTTTAAAAGCTGCAAGAAATGCTGTTGCCGATAATTCTGTCACCGCTTCTAAATGTACAGCTTTTGTAGCGAAACAAATAAAGAGAGAAATGTATCCTTTACTTGTTTTAGCGTTTTTTATTTTTGATGTTTTTATAAGTATGGGGCCTGCGTAGTCGACTCCTGTGTGTTGAAATGGTAATGATTGTGTTACTCTTGCTGATGGAAGCGGACTCATTAATTGAGTGGTTTTGTGATTGTTATACCTGAAACAGGTATTGCAATTGTGAATCCTGAATCTAATTGTGTTACGAGCGTTTATTATCCAATAATTGTTTCTGATGGTGCTTAATACAAGTTGCGTTCCTCCATGCAGCGTTGTTATGTGTGTATGGTCTATTAAAATTTTTGTGAAATGATGTTTGTCCGGCAGAATTATTGGAAACCTTTGATTATGTGTTAAATTGCTGTGTTCTAATCGTCCTCGTACTCGTAGTATATCGTCGTTGTCTAGGAATGGGTTTAATGTTCTGAGCCTGCTGGTTTTTGTAATTGGTTTGTTTGTTTTTAAGTTTTTGATTTCTGATCAAAATGATTGTCTTTGTATTAATTTGATTAATGTTGTTTTAGCTTTGTTAATTTCTTCTACGGTTAAGTATGGTTTAATTTGTTTTGTTCCACCCTTTTTGCTGTTAGAGATGAATCGTAGGCAGAAGGCAGTTACTCTTATTGTTTTTAGGTATGATGAGTATTTGTTGAGAATCGATAGTTCTTCTTCTTCAACTGTTGTGGTCAATGTTTTAATGTTTCTAACTTCGTGTTGTGTTGTGTTGTTAACTGGTTGTTTTAGCCATGTTGTTTCTGGTTGAGTTAACCATTTTGGTCCGTGCCACCATATTTCTAAAGATGGCAGGATGTTTGGTTGTACTCCCCTTGATGCAACGTCGGCTGGATTTTCTTTTGTCGGAACATATTTCCATGCTGCCTGTGGGATATTTTCCTGGATTTCTGCTACCCTGTTAGAAATGAATGTTTTCCATTTTGAAGCATGGCTTTAGATCCATGCGAGTGTAATGGTCCAGTCTGTCCAGGCGTATACATTATTGCAGTTAATGTTGAGTTCTTGCTGTGTTGATTTTAATAATTTTGTTAGTAGTACTGCTCCGCACAATTCTAATTTTGGTAAGGTAACTGGTTTTGTAGGGGCCACTTTTGTTTTAGCTGTAATAAGATGGGAGTGTATTTTATCTTCGTGATCTTTGACTCGCAAATATACAGCTGCTGCGTATGCATTCATGGACGCATCGCAAAACCCATGTAATGTGATTTGTTTTGCCGAGGGGTGGTTGTTAGAACTACTGTAGTATTGCAAAAATATTATTACTTGTTAGTAAAATCGAGTTAGTTAGATTAAAAAAAATTATAAAAAGATCGAGTTGTCATTGACGAAAAACAATAATAAAAAAATTGTAAATTAAAAAAACAGGGTTTACATTCTTTGTGTAGAACATTTTTGGTGCCCCGGGTAAAGATCTAGTAAACATGATTACTAAGAAGATGAGAGCCCTTCAAAAGGCAAGGAGACCTGTACGACGGGAATTCGACAACCTACATATTGAATTGGATAATTTATTGAAGGATGATCCGTTGAATAAGGAAGAAATCCAAATTAAGTTTAAACTCTTTTGGAATGCGTATGAGCAAATGCGTATGCATGATGAAAAGATATCGGAGCAGATTCTAGTGGATCAATATACCGAGGAAGAAGAAAACCTGGAATTTGATGAAATGGCGATGTACAAGGTTGAAAGGGGTGCTTCAAATGCCAGTGGTGTTGGAGTTGAGACGAATATTCGAAATTTTAAACTTCCTGTTTTACATTTGAAGAAGTTTACAGGACAGTTAAATGATTGGTTACGTTTCTGGGGTCAATTCCAAAAGATTGACGAAGACCGTAACTTGGTTAACGCGCTCAGCGAATATGGACTAAACAATACAGGAAGAATTGACGAATTAAGAGATAGATTAACCCAACACTTGCAGAATGGGAATAGAAATACTGAAACCAGACAAACCGACCTAATGGACAGGTTAACCCAACACTTACAGAATGATAATAGGAACACTGGAACCGGACAAACCGACCTAATGGACAGAGCTAGGAAGTGGAACGTACACTACGACGGCACCGGAGACGCCATTGGATTCATAGAGAGGCTTGAAGAACTCGCCGAAAGTTATGCTATCGAACTAGACAAGATAACCATAGCTCTACCCGAATTACTACGAGGTCAAGCGTTATTATGGCATAGAAATAACCGAAACACCTGGTCGTCATGGCAAGAATTTCTAAGAAAATTTAGGGCCTATTTTTATCCAGCCGGATATAACCGACAATTATGGGAACAGATTGTTAACCATAAACAAGAAGACAGACAGACAGCCCGAATATATATCACCAAGATGCAGACATTATTAAGGAGGCATAACCAACTTACACCAAAAGAACAAATTGACCGAGTGTACGAAAATCTACGCACTGAGTACAAATTTTACATCCGGCACCAGGAGTTCGCTAGTTTAGAACAGCTACTAGAGCGATGTGAAGAATTTGAAAAACTAAAAAACGAAGACAAGAAAAGTACCACTACTAGAGAAAATAGAAATGTCACTGCCCGACCTGAAGTATTTGCACGCAGTACATACAGAATACAGGCATACGACAGATATACCTGCTGCTGGAAATGTGGCCAACCAGGACATACTCGTCTGCAATGCAGAAATCCAGGAAAGAAATTTTGCTCCCGCTGTGGTCAAGAGAATATTCTCTCGCGAGATTGCAAATGCCAACCGGGAAACGGACAAGGGGCAAAGAACTAAAGAGGCCACCTTCGCCCAGTAACCCACCGGCCTCCAGAACACCAGTTAATAAAAATAACAGAGAAAATTCACCAGATAATCGCATTTTTCTAAAAATACAAATATGCAACCGTACCGTAATGGCTCTATTAGACACAGGGGCTGTCCGTTCCTGCATGTCCGAGGCAATGAAGAAATTTTGCCAGAACAAAGGCATCCGGATAAATAAATGCCATGAATTTACCGTCCGAATGGCTAATGGCCATACCTCACCTGTGAAAGAAGAAGTCACTATACAAATAAGATTATACGGACAAAATAAAATATGTACGTTTCTGGTCATGCACACTCTCACAGAAGAAATACTACTGGGTATGAACATATTAAAAGAAATGAATATGAGGCTCACACTAGGCAACCAAATCCATTATGGGGAAAAACAGTGCGAAATAAACACAATAACACAAAATGTAGAAAATACCCAGCACCAGAAAATACAAAACTTTTGGAATGAGGAACTACAAAAATTCGAAACGCTGAAGCCAACAACACACTTAGTCGAACATAATATCAAGCTAAGTACCACAGAACCAGTAAGGCAAAGATACACGCCAAAAAACCCGGCTATTCAGCAAATAATCGATGAAGAAGTAGATCAAATGCTGCAACAGGGCATTATTGAACGTTCTACCAGTCCATACTGCTCACCAGTAGTAATAGTCAAGAAGCGAAATGGCGAAAATCGTTTCTGTGTCGATTTCCGAGCACTAAACAAAATATCAATACGTGACGCATATCCGCTTCCGCAAGTACAAGCCACGCTAGACAAAATCAAAGGAGCGCAATTCATATCCACACTAGATCTGAAACAAGGATATTGGCAAGTTCCATTAACTCAACAAAGCAAGGAGAAAACCGCATTTGCAGTACCAAGAAGAGGGCTCTTCCAATTCAAAGTAATGCCTTTCGGTCTGCACTTGGCACCAGCAACCTTTCAACGCCTCCTTGACAGAGTAATCAGCCCAGACCTAGATGCATTTGCACTAGCATATCTAGATGACATTGTGGTTTACAGCCCAACCTTAGAAGAGCATCTCCAGCACCTAAGGGAAGTCTTGGGAAGGCTCAGAAAAGCCAACCTAAGAAAAAATGCCGATAAATGTACATTGTGCCAGCCAGAGTTAAAATACCTGGGTCACATAGTGGGGAAACATGGAATTACGGTTGATCCACAAAAGGTGATAGCGATAACTCAATTCAAACAGCCAAGTACAGTAAAAGAAGTCCGACAGTTCCTGGGACTAGCATCATGGTACCGCCGGTTTATAGAAGGGTTTAACGAAATAGCCGCACCCTTGAATAACTTGCTAAAAAAGAATCGAGCATGGGCATGGTCCGACCGTCAACAAAAAGCATTCGATGCACTCAAAGAAAAACTATCCACAGCTCCAATACTAACCTGCCCGAATTTCGAAAAACCATTCAGGTTACAAACCGACGCAAGCGGTGAAGGGTTAGGAATAGTACTAACCCAACAATACCCTGAAGGCGAAAAAGTTATTTCATATGCAAGCCGGTCACTAAATGACGCAGAAAGGAAATACTCCACTACCGAAAAAGAATGCTTAGCAGTGATTTGGGGAATACGAAAAATGAAGCCTTATCTAGAGGGTTATAAATTCCAAGTAATTACGGATCATTTAGCATTAAAATGGCTAAATTCATTGAAAAATCCAACCGGAAGACTAGCCCGCTGGGCCCTAGAGCTCCAACAATACGATTTTACAATCGAGTACCGGAAGGGAGCATATAATAAAGTCGCCGATGCACTGTCGAGAAATCCTGTAAGTACACCACTAGCAGAAGAACTATGCCCAATCAACATAGAACCGAAAACAACAGTCATACCCGAAGAAAACTTGGACCCTTGGTACCAATCAAAATTGAAAGATGTACAGACATCACCTGAAAATCACCCAGAATACCGTATTCAGTAGGGAAACTTATACCGACTAATTTACGATCGAAATGATTTCGATAATACTGATAAAAGTACCGGATGGAAACTCTGTATACGAAAAGATCAAATAAAAGAAATATTAGAAAACAACCACGACAATATCGCCGCCGGACATATGGGAATTGCAAAAACCATCAACCACATAGCAAGACGATATTATTGGCCAGGAATGTTTAAAAACATTGCAAAACACGTACGAAACTGTAGAAAATGTTTACAATATAAACCACCACAACAAAAGTCACCAGGAAAAATGTACTGGACTCCAACCTCGGGACCATGGGAAGTCGTAACCACAGATCACATCCAGACCATTCCAGCCGACCAGACCAGCTCAGCCGACCAGACCATTGCAGTCGACCAGACCAAGCCTACCGACCTGTCCGACCTGACACATGAAAAATTTATCGAAGCAATAGAGGCACTATGCAACCTCCCGACACCCGTTGAACCAATTGGACCCCATTCCAGCGAAATAGAAGCCCAGACGAACCGAAGCCTACCAGATGACCTGACAGGATGTAAGAAGAAGCGAAAAAGAACCAGGCGCACGCGACCCTACCACATCCTAGGCCCTGATGGCGAAAGAAAACGTGTTCGCCGACCAGCAAATGAAGTAGCGCATACGACAATAAATGCATGTTAGAAATAAAATATAATTAAAATATAATTAATATATCTTAAAAAAAAAAAAAAATAAAAATAAAAAAATTATATGTAAGTAGTTATTAATGTTAGATTGTAAAATAGAGTTATATAATTTAGATACAATACATAATAGATAGAATAAAGATCTAAGAACTGGAAACAACAAAAAAAACTAATAGAATTAGCTAGAAACCTAATAGAATTAGTTTTTTTTCCGAAAACCAGGACGAATGTAACGAACTTTTAGTTCGTACACCTTTTAGTCTAGACGCATGAATGCTTAGTACCGACACCCGCCACGGTAAATCAACCAAGGGGAAACTTTCAAAGCTCACCTAAAAAGCTTTCCCCACTCAAAAGCTTCTCGGCCTTCGGGTATAAAAGGACGGCCGCAGCAAGCAGCAGTATTCAGTCCTGGCCAGAGCTCGAGGCGTGCATAACGTCTCCTCGACACCAGTTGACAAAATATTCCTGTGAGACACCGACCGAACGGAAAGTCAAATTAGTACGTGAAATACGGAAACATTGATCTTGTACGTGAAATCGGTACTCTCTCTACTAGGTTGCACGCCTAAAGACTGCCCGAACCCACGAACGGACCGGCTGGCGGTACGTGTAAAAACGGAAACCAACCCTGTACGTGAGTGGCGTAAGCCCGTAGCTTGTTAGTAATAACACAATTGTATTAATTAGAAATTAGAAATAAGATACTAGATAAATCGAAATGAGAAAATAAAGAAAATACAAGAGGAATTAAAAGTGTTCGCCATTTAAAACATCCCTGTCTCCACTGAAGCTACCTCGGCCCAATTAATTGTACTTTTTCCCTTCTCCGCCAGAGGCGCCCGAGCAAACTACGAAAAGAACGACACCGGGGTTAAAAGTATATTACAACCTCAATGTCGAAGCAGACACCAGGAGAGCACACGCCGACGTGGAGAAGGGGGCGGCGGCGGTGTCAAGAACAGGCGCGGTTCTCCCCAGCGAGAGAAGTTCAGTTGGTTAGAAGAAGTAGAGCGGTGAGGATCACTTAGCTGTGCGGATTCGTTTATATATCTTAGGGACCGTTTTGTTTTGGAGTTATTGGCAGTTTGTGTTGTCTATAAAGTAAAAGAAGTAAATAATAAATATAGAGGAAACTTTTATTTCAAAAGGGAGAGTTTGCTTTCTCCCTTAAGCCATTTTGTCATTTTTCCAGGAGTGCGACTCACGATTCACTTCGGCCAGCTGAGACATGATCAAACATATATACATATTACACCCGAGCGGTGCGGTCGTGTTTTTGTTTTCGCTCTGCTAAATTCAGTTTGCTAATTTGTTTACTGTTGTTATTTATCTGTTTCTTCCCTCTACCCTCCGTTTTGGCTTAGTGCGTTTGATAAGTTGTGATTTCTTTTACCCCCTTCGGTGTGCTGTGATCTGCACTTATCTTTATCTGTTATTGGTACTCACGAATTTTCGGTATTGGCGGAACTGTGTCACTGAACTCTTTTTTGCCGTGCTTGCACTTTTCCGGCTGATTTAAGCTTGCAGTGCCGATTGCGCTTGCCCCGGGTCGTCATTCTTTAAACCTGCGTGGCCAGCTGTTCTGCGACCTGATTAATTCATCGTGATGCCTTCTTGCAAAGTATGCTGTGGCTCCGTCGAAGGTGATCTGATTAAGTGCGATGGTGTCTGCAAGCAATCATTTCATATATCATGCCTTAAGCGCTCTGGGCGTGCTCAGACTACCGCAGTCACCTCAACCTGCACCGAATGTTCGGATATGAAGGCGTGTCATGTACTTCGTGCTCTTGCAGCCGTGGCTGATTCGTTTTCCAGGGAGCATTCACAATTAGCCGACAGATTGCAGGTGTTTATGTCCAATTGGTCATGCATCCAGTCTCTTTCAGATGACTTAGCCTCGCTGAGTGTGAAGACCGACTCTGTAATATATGGATGTAGTATAGCAGATATTCTCTAGTCTACTACAGTAATGTTCGAGTACTTGTCATCGACAAGAACAGTTTACAGTAAGCCAGCAGTTCACTATAAACCGCCTAACAAGGCACATTAAATAAATAGCTTGCCTCCTCCGTCCGAGTTTTATTCAAAACCCTTAAATAAAATAATACATGGCGCAGCCGGTAAAGTGGAATAAAGTTTAAACATAGTGTTGATGGGCCGAACAAAACCCAAACTTGAGGTAGAAAAGTATAAATTTGATAAAAAAGTGCGACCACGAGGTAGGCCACCAAAGCAGCTTATAATTAAAGTGAACTCAAACATGGACTACATACGGAGAGTAGACAAGCTGGATCTTGAAGGGAATGTCGCCGAAAATTGGAAAAGGTTTAAGACCAATTTTGAAATTTTTGCTGGAGGGAAAATCGGAAAAAGTAAGGGTCAACACATTTCTTAATGCCGTTGGACCTGAGGCCATCGAAGTATTTCACTCCTTCGGACTATCCCAAGAGGATGCTGCTAAATATGATACAGTAGTGAAATCATTTGATGATTTTTGTCAGCCTAAGAAACGTGAGGTGTATGAGGCATTTATCTTCTACAGTAGGCAGCAACAAACGAACGAGCCATTCGACAATTTTTTAATGGACCTAAAAAAATTGGTACGTACCTGTGGTTTCAATGATCAAGATCGCATGATTCGTGATAGAATAGTGATGGGTGTAAAGGACAGTCAACTGCAAAAACGGATGTTAGAAGCAGATAGTCTGGACCTGGCAAAGGCAATTGAGATGGCGAGAGCAGCGGAGGCGACAAGAAAGCAGATAACGGAGATGCAGAAGCCGTTTGCAAGCAGAGCTCTGGATGCAGTAACTTCCAACAATTTCAAAGCTAAGTACAATCATTTTGATAATTGCAAAGAGAAAAGTCAGAATATGCCTAAAAATAATCAGATGAAATATTGTAGTGGTAACCGAAATGAGAAATGTGGTAAATTCAAAAGTAATTACTGTAATACTAATGATCGTAAATATCCAAACTCTGGAAGTAATAATATAAACTGTAAATTCTGTAAGCAAAAACATGAATATCGGAAATGCCCCGCATATGGCAAGATTTGTAATAATTGCGGGAAAGTGAACCATTTTGCAGTAGCGTGCGCGGTTAAAAATGTAAAAGCGTTAGAAATGCAATTTGCTAATCAAGATGAGCTTTATATTGACGATTATAAGCAAAGATGAACAAAATTTTCGTGTCCAAAAAAATAGTTGGTTTCAACAAATAAAAGTCGAGGATAAATTTATTAATTTTAAATTAGATACGGGTGCTGAAGTTAATGTGCTGCCATTGCGATATCTTCATGAGTATCAAAATATGACAATTGAAAAAAGCGAAAGCCGCCTACAGGCTTATGGTGGAATTAATTTAAATGTTTTGGGTATAGTAGAGCTTAAATGTATATTTAAAAACATTGTTGCGATGCAAAAGTTTACCGTTATTGATACGGACTCAACGCCAATCTTAGGGCTACCGGGATGCATTGATTTCAAATTAATACAACGAATTAATAGCGTTTCAGAGCATAACAAGACTGACTTCATTGAAAATAATAAAATTGTATTTGAAGGATTAGGCTGTTTTGCTGAGGATATTGACATAAAACTTAAAAATAATGCTGAAGCTAGCATAAAACCCGCAAGGCGAATACCGCTTTCATTAATAAATAAAGTACGCAATGAGCTAAGTGATATGGTTGAAAGAAAAATAATTGAGAAGGTTACGGAACCAGTTGATTTTGTGTCTAACCTGGTAATAGTTGAGAAGAAGAATGGAAAATTAAGACTATGTATTGATCCTCAGGATCTTAATAAAGCTATTAAATTTGAAAATTACCCGATACCGACATTTGAACAATTAGCTGCAAAATTAAATGGAAAGCGTTTTTTCACGGTCCTAGACCTTAAAGAAGGCTATTGGCAAATGAAATTAAGCCAAGAAGCAAGTAAATTATGCTCCTTCAATACACCTTTTGGGTGTTACAAGTTTCTGCGCCTTCCTTTTGGCTTAAGCATAGCCCCTGAGCTTTTCCAAAAATATAATGAAAAAAATTTTGAAAACATACCAGGTGTAGTGGTATATTTTGATGACGTCTTGATTGCTGCAGAAACCTTAGAAGAGCATAATAAAATATTATATCAGGTTATTAAGAGAGCGATTACGTTAAATATTAAATTCAATAAAGACAAGGTTCAATATTGTGTGAATAAGGTGAAATATCTAGGTCATGTAATCTCAGAAGCGGGGATATCATGTGATCCAGATAGAATATTAGCGATTCAAAAAATAAGTCCACCGAAAGACAAGAAAGATCTCCAAAAATTGTTAGGTATGATCAATTATGTTAGGAACTACGTACCAAATTTAGCAGAAGTATCCAATCCATTGCGTGAGTTATTAAAAAATAAAGTCTTGTTTCAGTGGCTTCCGGCGCATGACATGTGTTTAAAGAAAATTAAAAATATTATTAGCAATGCTCCGACACTGAAGACTTTTGACCCACAAAAAGAAATTACTATTGAAACAGATGCATCAAAATTTGGAATAGGTTGTTGCCTAATGCAGGAAGGTAAACCTGTTTCATTCGCATCACGAAGTTTGACCGATGCTGAAGTTAGATATGCTCAAATCGAGAAAGAGTTACTTGCCGTAGTTTTTGCTTGCCAAAAATTCCACTATTATATAATGGGAGAAAAATTTCCATTAAAAGTGATCATAAACCCCTTGTGAGTATAATGAAGAAAGATGTAAATGCTATTCCGTCAGCTCGACTTCAAAGAATGAAGTTGAGATTAAGTAAATACGTTATTAACTTGGAATATTGTCCTGGAAAATATTTATACATTGCTGATCTCTTATCAAGATATTTTAATAAAGAAGATAAGACAGTTGAAATTGAAGACATGAACGAGTTCATACACTCCCTAAATATGAGCGATCCTAAAAAAGAAGAATTTAAGCTAGAAGTTGCGCGTGACCCCAGTCTAAAAGAACTAAAAGAAGTTTTAAACAATGGATGGCCTAACAATAAATCTCAAATCGCTGAAAGTATAAGAATTTATTACAAATTTAGAAATGAATTATTTTTGGAAGATGACTTAATATTCCTAAATGAAAGAATTATAGTACCAGAAGTTCTCAGAAAAAATATTCTTCAATTATTACATCAAACACATCTTGGAGTAGAAAAAACTAAAGCGAGAGCTAGAACTTTAGTGTATTGGCCTAGAATGAATGAAGATATTGAGAATCTCATAGTTAAATGTGAAATTTGTCAGAAATTCCGTAAGTCAAACATAAAAGAACCAATGCTTTCTCATTCAGTTCCAACTCTTCCGTTCCAAAAAATTGGGGTAGATATATTTTATTTTGAAAATAAAGACTACCTAGCAGTTTCTGATTATTATTCACGCTACATCGACATCTTATTATTGAAAAATAAAACAGCAAATGAATTAGTAATTAAATTAAAACAAATTTTCGCGAATCACGGAATACCAAAAGAAATAGTATCAGACAATGTACCATTCAATTCGTTCTATTTCAAAAATTTTTGTAATACGCATGATATTAAACTAACAACATCAAGTCCTATGTATTCTCAAGGTAATGGATTCGCAGAAAAAACAGTTGATATATGCAAAAATATATTGAAGAAATCCAAAGAGAGCAATACTGAACTCTGGTTGGCTCTTCTTGAGAATAGAAATACGCCGTTAAAAGAAATAAATGCATCTCCTGTAGAACTACTGATGAGTCGAAAAACAAGAACACTAATTCCAGCAAGAACAGAATTGTTTTCGCCCAATATTGTACCCAAAATAAATAAAAATATTGAATTAAAAAATTTGAAAAGAAAGATAGAAGCGCAAGGGCAGCCCAAACCTTCTCTAAAGGCAACAAAATATGGTGCAAAGAAGGGAAAAAATGGCTAAAAGCACAAATAATTGACTTGGCAGGTAGTCCTCGATCATTTTGGATTGAATTACTAAATGGCCAGGTATTACGAAGAAATACAAAGTTTTTAAGGAAACGCCTGGAATAAATAACTTCACTTTCCTACAATTAAAAAAAAAAAAAAAAAAATACCGGTTTTGAATTATGTAGGTATAAGATCAAGCACAAATATAGTAGGTAGTTGCTCCTATAATTTTATTAAAAAAAAAAAAAAAAAAAAAAAAGGGAAAGAAAGAAGAAAATGAAGTTGTAGTATTGAATTCTGGCCTAAAGCAAATAAGTTCATCATTTGTAAAATCATTGTTAAAAATTATCTTGTAATATTTGGATTCTAAGCTAAAGTAATAATTTTTAAATTCTTTGTAAATGCAAACATTAAAAAGGGGAAGGTGTAATATATGGATGTAGTATAGCAGATATTCTCTAGTCTACTACAGTAATGTTCGAGTACTTGTCATCGACAAGAACAGTTTACAGTAAGCCAGCAGTTCACTATAAACCGCCTAACAAGGCACATTAAATAAATAGCTTGCCTCCTCCGTCCGAGTTTTATTCAAAACCCTTAAATAAAATAATACAGACTCCATTTCAACCGTTGCTCTGGCCGCGGAAGCTAATACAATTAATCTTCTAGAGCAGGTACACCGCATGTCAACTAAATTAACGTTGATTTCTACCTCCGTGGATGACCTTCAGCTTTCGCTTTCTGGGACTGATTTGCCCTCGTCAATCATGCCCGCCATCGAGGAAATTCGTCTTAATGTCAATCGGGTGGGAAAGAAGATCGGCTCCTGTGCGGAGACGGCGTTGGCGAATTCTACACTGCTATCTTCAATCTCCGCTGGCATCAGTTCTCTTGCCGAGGGTAGCGGTGGCAGTAACATAAATGTTTGTAGTGCGCAAACGCAGACTACTCCGCAGTCGCTATCCTCCGAGGTCTTTTCAGTGCCAAGTACGTCTGCTATTGTTTCGCCTGTGACACTTAATTTGCCAAAGGCCGTTTCTCCGTCTAAGCAGTCAGATAAGTCGCCTATTCACTCAACCGCTTCTCCTCGTCCCACGTGTGCATCTCGCAATAGTTCTAAGGACACCAGCAGCATTACCCCGCCCGAGCCTGTTATTGTTAAGTTTGGCACGACCTGGACTGTTGGTGACTGGACCCGACGCCTCTCCAAAATCAAACGAGAAACTCTTCTGACAACGCTGTTCCTTCATGGAGCTCCCCGCCGTGCTGACGTGACTTGGGTCACGGATTTCTTCAAAAAGCGTTTCTTCATCATCCCGTCGAATTGCATCAAAATTTCGTCCTTCAGGAAATCATCCAGCTTCTCGCTCGACATCCCATCTCAGTTCATCTGGCTTTTTAAACAGGGCTCAAGTCGTGTAGTCACTATGGATAACGTCAGGTTCTCTTTCTTTCCTCCAAAATCCGTCCGCTTTTCTTCAAATTCGTCCAAGCCGAAACCTGTAAATAGCTGTAAATCAACACTTAGCAATAGTTCTAATTCTAGTAATAGGGTAAGTTCGGCACCTGTGCCTAGCTTGACTAGTATGAGTCATTTTTCCTCCAAACCCAAACAATCCTCCCGTCCTTCCTCTCTTCCTAACCTCCCTTATAAACAACCTTCCAGACCTCATCCACCTTCCTCCTCTCAATCCAATTGGGGTTTCAAGGCGGGGCTTATTCCTAATTGCTCAGCCCTCAAATACCCTAATTTTATAAAATCCCACACTCTCTACCCGGCCTCCGCAAGTCCTCCTTCACGATCTCTTCCTTCTGTAGATTCTTCCCCTCCCCACATAAATCTATCTGCCCCCGCTGTGCCGGCTTCTTCAATTGATGCAACCGGCTCTGTCCAACCGCCACCAACCAGTTCTACTTCCGGGTTGGCACCTAATTTAGGTGCGATTCCTAAACGTCCTGGTTCTGCTTCCGGGTTGGCTCCAAATTTAGGTGCGATTCCTAAACGTGCCCTTTCTGTACCTTGCCCCCCTCCCGTCAAGCCTCTTAACCAATTACCCTCTGCGGACTCTTCTAATTCCTTGAACTCTGCTTCTAGTTCTTCTAAGCCATCTTTTATTGACCCTCTTCTGCCTCCAGTTGTGAAGGTAACCATGCGTGCAGCAGAGTCTCTCGATAGTCGTTATCTTCTTTCTCGCCTTCGGGACCAACGCATTTATGATAATGTGCGCTTGTATCTGGCCTACCTTCACGACAAGGGTGCCGATGTTTGCTATGAAGGCAAAACAAAGACCAACGTGATGGTATCAATTCAGCAAGAGGGCCTTCCGACGGACCCTTCTATTCTTCGCCAATTCTTCGTTAACTACCATGCGGCGTTCAATATCCCTGCTATTGATGTTTCTAATGACCTTTCCTCGTTTGCCGCTTTTGTTAGCTCGAAGCGTATTTCCCACCTGCAGAGGTCTCGTAACGACTCCAATAATTTCTTTCGTTCCTAACCAACTTATGGATTCCATCCCCTCCTTTTCGCCTCCTTTGGCTATTGTTCCAACTTCTCTGTGCGTGACTCCTCCCCTTGATTCTAACCCCCCCACTCGTTCTTCATTGTCATGTAATCTGTCCCCTCCTTCTGCATCAGTTTCTAATCACCGTACTTCTCACTTTTCTCTTTACTACCAAAATGTCAGGGAACTTCGTACTAAAACTCGTGAAGTTTTCCGAAATTCGTTTCTCTTGCCTTATGACATTTTCGCCTTAACGGAGACTAACCTCATCCCTAGTATCCATAGCAGTGAATTATTTTCCCACGATTTCAACGTCTTTCGTGTCGATGGTGCCACCGACGACGGTATTTCCTGCGGTCGCGGTGTCCTTTTGGCGGTGCACAATAGCTTGTGTGCCTCTTTCCTAAAATCTTCTTCGAGCTCCTCATGTGAGTTTGTTTGTGTTAGGATTAATTTCGTACATAGGTCTATTTTTATCTTCTGCTTTTATATACGACCTTCTCAGCCGGTTGAAGCGTATAGACTCGCTACGTACGAAGTTGATTTAGTGTTTAATTCCCTTAAGACCGTCGATGAGTTAATTGTCCTTGGTGACTTCAACCTGCCTCATCTGCAGTGGTCCCTGTCTGACGACGAATCCTATTATGTTCCCACTAATGCTTCTTCGGCCAGAGAGATTTTGTTCCTGGATCGTCTGTCGGATTCCGATCTCTATCAGATTAGTAATATATCTAACAGTCTCGGGAGACAATTGGATCTTGTTTACTCTTCTGATCCCCTCAACTCCATCGTTGCCAGGAGCCCTCATACTCTGTCTTGTCTTGACCCGTTTCATCCCCCTTTGTTTCTTGCCTTTTCTCTACGCCAGCCCGATATTATTCCCTCTTCACCGTCCTCTAAGTCATTTAATTTTCACAGATGTGACTTTGTCAAACTGAACGACATCTTGTCGACCTCGCCTATCTCGCGTATCTCGCTTAACAGGCAACTCCCGGTTGATAACACTCTATCTGTATTCTCTGATATTATGTCTTCTTGTTTGTCCCAGTCTGTTCCCTATCGGTCCCGCAGAACCTTGTCTTCATCCCCGGTGTGGTACGATGGCGAGCTTCGATCTCTTCGCAATAAGCGGAACAAACTGTGGCGCGCCTTTCTCTTGTCCCGGTCTGAGGTTGATTATCATAATTTTCTAGCCGTTTCCAATATGTTCTCCGAACGTAGTCGCATACTTTACTCTGGTTACCTTGACAAAGTCCAAGCTGACTTGATCCTGAACCCGAAACAGTTTTTTAACTTTGTGAACTCTAAACGTAAGTCTAGTGGCTATCCTCCCACTCTTCACCTTGAGGATACTTCGTCTAGTGACCCTTCCTCTATCTCTGATCTGTTTGCAAAACACTTTAGTCAATCTTTTTGTGGTGTATCCTCCGAACCTGATGCTTCTTACTTCAGCTTTTTGCATTCTAGTCCTCTTACTTCACTTTCCTCCCTGCATATAGACTGTTCGCAAGTCGCGGCATCGATCGCTACCTTGGCCGATGACTTCAACCCTGGTCCTGACGGAATTCCCGCTGTCGTACTTAAGAGATGTGCTCAACACCTTGTGGAGCCTCTTACCTTCATTTTCCAGCAATCCATCTCCCAAGGTATCTTCCCTTCGCAGTGGAAGGAATCGTATATCATTCCTATTCATAAGAAGGGTTGCAAGACAGATGTGTCGAATTACCGTCCCATTGCTAAACTCTCTTGTATTCCTAAACTCTTCGAAAAGATCGTCTACGACTTAGTCTCCTTCCACTGTAAATCCATCTTTTCTCCTGCTCAACATGGTTTTTTGCGGGGGAGGTCAACAACAACTAACCTCACCGACTTTGTATCCTCTTCACTTTGCGCTTTGGAGAGTGGGTGTGAGGTTGATGTTGTGGCCACCGACTTCAGTAAGGCTTTCGATAAAATTTCGCATAGCCTCATCCTGTTTAAGCTTCGTCACCTTGGTTTTCCACCTTTTTTCATAACATGGATCAAATCATACTTGGAGCGTCGCACCTATAAGGTTCTCTTTAATTCCGCCGTCTCTGCCCCCTTTGGCGCCCCCTCTGGCGTTCCCCAAGGCAGCCATCTTGGTCCTTTGATCTTCATACTCTCCATTAATGATGTTGAGGGTATACTGTTGCATTCAAAGGTGTCGATATATGCGGACGACATGAAGATCTATAAGAATTTTTCCTCTCCTGCTGATTCTCGCCTTCTTCAAGCCGACCTTGACAGGTTCTGCACTTGGTGCAATGAGAACTTTCTGGTGCTTAATGTTTCCAAGTGCCAATCCGTTACCTTCTCTCGAAAGCGGCTACCACCCTCACCTCGAACTTACTACCTATCTGGTCTTTCTATTCCCTCGGTAACCTTTCTTAATGATCTGGGTGTCATTTGTGACCGTGAGCTCAGTTTCCGGTCCCACATTGATCACACCATTTCCCGAGCGAATGCTGTACTTGGCTTTGTGAAACGTTGGTCTAGGGAATTTTCTAACCCCCACCTCTCCAAAGTCTTGTACACTTCTCTGGTTAGGCCTATCCTCGAGTATGCCTCTCAGGTTTGGTCCCCGTCCCATTCCTCTTACATCCTAAAGATTGAATCCGTTCAGAGGAGATTTCTTCGCTTTGCCCTACGGAGCCTCCCTTGGTCTGATCCTATGCATCTTCCTCCTTATGAAGATCGTTTACGGCTCATTGATCTTCAGCCCTTATACGTTAGACGCGATACCGCCGACATCCTCTTCCTCCATCAACTTATGTCGGGTATTATCGACTGCCCTTCTCTGCTTCAGTCGATCTGCGTCAACACAAATCCCCGTAACCTTCGTTCGGTTCGCCTATTTCGTCCCCCCTGCCACCGCACTGAATATGGGCTTAATGAACCGTTGTCTAGAATGCTGAACAAGGCTAATGCATTCCCTTTCTTCGACTTCCATGTCACGAAGGACGCTCTAAAGAAAATTCTTCAGCGGTCCTAGTATTCCCGGTTGTCGTCTCCTCCCGCCTTGTTTCAATCTTGCCTTTCGATCCTGCCTTTCCCTTTTCCCCTTACCATACTTTGTCTTTCTTTAGTGTTATGTCTTTATTATTGTTATGTATTGTTACTTAATTTTAAGTTTTTTGTAGCTTGTATTAAGCGAATCAATAAACTAAACTAAACATGGTCCTTCGAGCCGGATCTGAACCAGCGACGGTCAGCCGAAGAATCGCTATGTGTTTTGTGGTGTTTTAGGGCGTTTAGTGTAGGGGAGTAGCGGGTGTTGCATAAAATCGCTGCAGCACAAATAATTGCACAACAATTACGCATGCGCTTTGTGACTTGCCACTTGGCGCAGTGCGGTTTGGGGCCCAACTAGATTGATTCAATCATGACTTATGATATAGATGGCGGCATGCATTGAATAGGCGAAGCTTGTGACCGGCAGATGGCATTAGGGGCAGTAGTTGATTTTGGCATTTTGATGGGAAAATAATTGACAGTTGCAGGGAACTCATTCGCTTTGTTTGTTTTTTTTTGTGGTTTCAGTTGTTAAGTCACAGTGGCACTTGGTGATGGAGCAGGGAATGAGCGAAAGGCGCGTAAAGCGCAAGCGGAGAGACCACGTATATCGAAGTAAGTTCATGTAACAGCAAGGGACCAGGTGACGCTGCGCGTTCCGCAGATGGCTTCGTTTCGGCGTAGCGTATGTGGGTGTTTTGCAGTTTGCATTGTTATGACAATCCTCAGGGTTAGCACAGTCCCGTTTCCCTATCTTTATAGCGTCCCTCAGTGTTAGCGCCTTCCCGAGTACGCATTTTTTTTGATATAGCATTCCTCAGTGTCAGCGCATTCCACATTCCGTATTATTACAGCATCACTTAGTGTTAGCGCATTCCCGATTCCGCATTATTAACCCTTTATATTCTCTGTGTATTTCGCCTTGCGATCACTTTAATCTACATGTGCTCAAGTTGGCATGGAGAGGGATGTTCGCGATGATAGTAAACTTAGCATGCAGCGTCTGAGCGCGTTTCGCCGTTAATCTGGTTCAGGGCAACGGGTTGAGCATAATTTCTTAGTTCGGAATGTCCTCTTTTAGGTCCGACAAGGATGCAGCCCGGGTGGGGCGTGCGGGCGCCGACGGTCGAGCATCATGTGTGGGCACCACTTGAAGAATCGAACATAGAAGGAAGAAATGAGGGCAATCACTTCGAGATGAGCTCCACCTGTGAGAGTGGCAATGGAGAATGCCGGAGGCGACAGGCCGCAAGCGGTGGAATATGTAGGGAGGCGATGGACTCATCGCCGACACCGATCCCAGCCACCATGACACTAGGACTGATGGCGCTTCGTCGGGTTCAGGCATCCCGGTTGAATGAGGAGTTGGGGCAGGCATCGCGGCAGGTGTTAGAGATTAGGATGGCGCAGTTAGAAAGGGCATGGGCTGAATTGGAAAGGGCATATCAGGAGGCAAGGTCAACACATCTGACCGTGGTACAGGTGGAGGCGATCAGTGGATGTTATGGGGAGGGGGAAGATATTTATCTAGCAACCATGGTTCCGTTGCGGACACGACTCGATGAATTGCAATCGAAAGGGGAATTGGCGGCTTCCTTCGAGGGGCCGGGGAGCAGTAACCCGACCGTCCAGCTCCAGATCACCGAACCAGCATCGATTCCGAAGTTTTCCGGCAAGGAGGAAGACTGGGCGAACTTTCGCGATGCGTTTAAAACGGAAGTACACGACAATGCGCGATACACCGATCCTCAGCGATTACGAAAGCTGTTGGGGGCTCCTGAAGGGCGTGCCCAAAAGGCATTGGGAACCTGGACTACTTTGGACGAGCGCAGCTACGCGCTAGCGTGGACAGCGTTGTGCAAGCTGTATGACAATGAGTATGGCACAATTCGGGCTCATCTTCAAAGGATCTATGGACTCAAGCGAATGCAGACAGCAGCGACGGATGAGCTTCGGGATGTTTTAGATACAGTGCGCGGGGCTCATCGTCAGTTGCAGCTTTTATTGAGCCCTGAGTAAATGAACGAGCATTTTTTACTATATCAAATCGAGCGGACATTGGACTGCGAGAGCCAGTCACAGTGGGGTCAATCCATATGAAGTGGTTAAAAAAAAATCAATTGGCCGCTCGACCATTTTAGAAGAAATTCATACTCCCCCTGTTGTATCTATTGTATTATTAGCATTGAGAACACTTTTTAAAAAAATTCTATCTTAATCCGTTTAAGGATGGCGGCCATTTTTATTTTCGTACTCACCCTGATTTTTGTGTTTGCAAGCTTTGACGTCAATGGGTATATTTCAGAAACTATTTATCCAAAAATGTTGAAACAAAAATCGTTTTAAAGGTAATAATTCCCTCTTTAAATTAGATGGTAACCATATTTCGCCTCTTTCTCCCTTCCCCAAGAAACCTTCAACCGAAGTCGGATATCAAAATTATTCAAAATACATTTTACAGACATTTTTTTCTCATGGAACGAGTGCCTACAGACAACTTGATATTTTTTATGGAAATAGTTGTATATAAGTACAACTACCAAAAAAAAACTCAATTGTGAAACATGCATAGTTTTTTTTTACAAATTTTTAAAAATTGATTTCTTCTCAAATTTACCAACTTTAGGCCTCTATATCTCTAATGGGGCTGAAGATATAATTCTGAAATTTTCACAGATTGTAGTGATTTTGTACCTAGTTTTGTAAAATATAAATTCATTTTGTATATTGGGCTAGTACAAAAGTTATACTATGTCAAAATCACGAAAAAACACAGTTGAAACACAGTAAGTTCTGTATGCTTTATGGCTGAATAGCTGTCGTTATTTTGGTTTTTTTTGCTAAAATCACAAGTTAAATTATTTAAAATAAATTTATTACTGTAAAGGTATACTTCTAATTTATTACTGTTCAAGGTGCCCATTTGAAAACAGAGTGGTCTTCAAAGTTATCTGCACTAGAAACATTAGAACATCCCAAAACAGCCTCTGACAATGGGACGAATTTGTGAAAACTCCTTGTTCCTACAATTCTTTGGCAAGCATCAAATCTGTTTTTTAGAGTTTCTACATGGCGGAGAACTTCTTCTTTCCTCAGCTGAATATACTTGATTCCAGTTAGGTTTTCAGTACAGAACAAAAACATATCATCTAATTTTTGAATTTGGTTTCCAAATGGCCTTTGTAGACTTGCTTTTGATACTTCTCTTTTGGTAGTTCCACCAACCCCATCACATACGTTCTTGCCGTGCGCTGTTGCAAAATAGTGCCACTCACAGTCTAAGTTAAAATCTTTTTTGTGCTTACAAATATTAGCAAAATTCTTCTTATTCTTGTACTGACTAGCTGAGCCATCAGTAAAATAAATCAGTTTAGTCACATGAGGCACAGTTTCCTTGACGACTTCAACTAAAGAGGTTTGGAACGCATGAACAGCTGCAGTGTCATGTTGTAAATGATCACTGAGGATACATATAGATGAGTGTTTAATTTGGTTGTCTTCTTTGTAATAAAAAACGAAAGGGTGTACAGTCACTTGATTCTTTACCCAGTGAAAACTTTGAACTTCGTCTTGGATCAAAAATGAAAAGTTTTCGGAGAAATCAGCAACAACCAAGACTTCATTTTCACTCAAGTTAACTTTTGTGTCCTTAAACGTTTTTCCTTGCGCTTTTGCAATAAAGTGGTGTGATTTCAAAGAATAAATTTTCTCAGTAAGAGTATCAAAAAATTCATCTTTAGGCTGTATTACATTTATCATGTCTGCTCTGTCAGTTGTGATCCAATTTTTATAACTGACGACATCAGGAACCAAGTAGAATTGTTCCGATTCAATGAAAAGATCCTTAAGAGCCTGCACACCTGGACAATCTTGACAAATATCCATCATGCAAGAGTAGTTTTCTCTGTCGCAAACTATCACATCAATTAGATCTTTATAACCGACAGCCAATTTTGCCCCGGCAATCATTAATTTAACATTTTGGTGATATGGGCAAATACATACATTATGTGTACCAGATGCTCCAGCAAGGACGCCCCATTTTGGGCGTAACTCACAAAATTTAGAACGGCCGATTTTACATTCTGAATGCTCATTTTTAAAAGATACAAATAGTTCATTAAGGTTCACAAGAACAAGTCTCTTTTGCTTATGTGTTCTCACACCATCTATCACAACACTGACAAAATCTTTTTTCCCTGGACATAATCTGCTGTTGTTGTCATCCTCATAGAATTGAATTACTGTTTTAATCGTTTCGTCACTTATACTAACTCCTTTTTTCTTTCCAAGATCTGGTAGAATTCCTTGTTCTTTAACTAATTCACGCGCGACTTTAACTAAACGTTCGGAAACATCAAACTCTGCGTCTAATTTCCGTCTAGACCAGCTCTTGGGTAACAAACTAATAATTTTGATTTTTTCCTCCTAGGAAGATATCTGATATTTATCTTTAAGTTCAACCAGTATATTTTTATATTCTTCAGCTAACTTTTCATCAACAGCAATTGACGAATTTCTGCGATCAGGAATATTTTCATTAAAAGAAAGCTCAAGATTTCTTTTGATGCTCGACGATACCTTTTCAACTTTTGATTGAAGAGCAACCGCCCTTTTTTCACGATTCACTTTTCGAAGCTTTGACGGTGGGGATAGCCCAAGAATGCTACATGCAGTATCAATCTTTTCTAAGCTATTTTCAGCTGGTTCAAAATTATCGTTATCATCGAATACCAAGTTATCATCAATTTCCATATGATTGATAAACAGCTTAGAAAAACAGTTTGTACATACTGACTTTCCTGGTATCAAATTAACGTTAGCATTTTTATTAATGTGGCTTATAAGAATTTCTATCAAACCTTTTGTAATTGCTTTTTTATGAATTGAAAAAGGATCGCAGCATCTCTGACCATATAAGTGGTGAAATTTATTCAAGTATTTTTGCTCATGAAATCTGCATATATTTTCTATTTTGTTATAAACTCGTACTTTAATCAACTGCTGAGCTTTTTCGTCTAGTTCACAAAACTGTATTATTTCTTTTCGTACTTTCCCATAAACATTTTGATGACATTCTTCGTAGAAATGCTTTCCAATAGAACATTGAACACAATTTTCCATATTTTATTCTATACTCACTAGAAAGTTTTTTTTTTTAATTAACACTGTGATTATATTCTGTAGCACGTCTATATGCGATCGAATCGAGAATTACAATGAAAAAATTTTAATGAAAAACGAATGAACTAACAAAAAATTGTTAACTAGATCTAAGAATTTACCTGAACACTAATACAAATGATATTGAGAATACTTGATTTAAAAACAAAATAAATTGCTGTTGATGAAAAGTTAGCTGAAGATTATCAAAATATACTGAAGAAGACCTCTCTGTTTTCAAATGGGCACCGTGAACAGTAATAAATTAGAAGTATACCTTTACAGTAATAAATTTATTTTAAATAATTTAACTTGTGATTTTAGCAAAAAAAACCAAAATAACGACAGCTATTCAGCCATAAAGCATACAGAACTTACTGTGTTTCAACTGTGTTTTTTCGTGATTTTGACATAGTATAACTTTTGTACTAGCCCAATATACAAAATGAATTTATATTTTACAAAACTAGGTACAAAATCACTACAATCTGTGAAAATTTCAGAATTATATCTTCAGCCCCATTAGAGATATAGAGGCCTAAAGTTGGTAAATTTGAGAAGAAATCAATTTTTAAAAATTTGTAAATAAAAAAAATTATGCATGTTTCACAATTGAGTTTTTTTTTGGTAGTTGTACTTATATACAACTATTTCCATAAAAAATATCAAGTTGTCTGTAGCACTCGTTCCATGAGAAAAAAATGTATTGTGAATAATTTTGATATCCGACTTCGGTTGAAGGTTTCTTGGGGAAGGGAGAAAGAGGCGAAATATGGTTACCATCTAATTTAAAGAGGGAATTATTACCTTTAAAACGGTTTTTGTTTCAACATTTTTGGATAAATAGTTTCTGAAATATACCCATTGACGTCAAAGCTTGCAAACACAAAAATCAGGGTGAGTACGAAAATAAAAATGGCCGCCATCCTTAAACGGATTAAGATAGAATTTTTTTAAAAAGTGTTCTCAATGCCAATAATACAATAGATATAACAGGGGGAGTATGATTTTTTTCTAAAATGGTCGAGCGGCCAACTCTGGACCACTTCATATGGATTGACCCAGTGGGGAATGCGTCGAATGACAAATACGCTGCCCACTCTAAGCGATATGTACGATTTTCTCGAGCTTCGAGCCAGTTTGCTGGCAACATTGCCGAAGGTAACCGATAAGGCACGCTCATCAGATAAGGTGCGTCGCAGCACACCGAGTCGGGAGTCGAGTGTAGGTTCCGCCACTAATCGGGGTCGAGGTGATGAGCAGAGACCTAGGTGCGACCTGTGTTTGGACCAATGGCACTGGCCGTTTCGATGCCTAAAATTCAGGGAGCTTCCACTGGAGGAGCGCATGAGATACGTGATGGGGCATAAGATGTGCATCAACTGTTTTAGTACTCGGCACATTGCTGCAAAGTGCCCGGATCAACAGTGCCCACGCTGTCGGGTGCGCCATAACAGCTGTCTTTGTCCGCACAATCTGAAATCGACAGCCGTGCAGCCCGGGCAACGGCACATAGGTACCTTGGTGCCTAACCGGTCATAGCAATTAATGGCTTGCCATGGGCACAGTGACCTCGGGGTACCCAGCCTCGTCCATGACACCAGCAGTCGACCGGAGAGTGATATCCAATCATCGATAATTGCCACCGCCATCGTACGATTGAAATGGAACGGGCAGTTTTCAACCCCACTTCGACCGATGTGTGACACGGGGGCACAGTCAAATATGATAACGGAAGAAGTCTCACAACGGATGCTGTGGCCAACGCAACAGTGTAACGTGCGTTTCAATGGGATAGGAGGATTATCAGGATACCGACATCGACACAAGCTGGTGTGTGAACTAGTTTCCCGTTTAAGAGATGCGCCCCTTGCAACCATTGAGTTGGTAATCGTCCCGGATGTGCTTAGGCAATGGCTGCCATGGTTGGAATTCTCGGGGGAGGACATCCCAGCAGATATTCGCGCACAATTAGCCGATCCAGAAGCGGGCACGCCGGCACCGGTGGCTGTATTACTTGGCGCTGGAGTTTGGGCAGCAATAGTTATGAACGGTGGCTTTCTGAATGCGCGTGGAATTGCGCTTCAGCCATCTCGACTGGGGTGGCTAATCTTTGGAGGAGGAGTGAATATGCACCATGACCTGACCGTTGGAGCGGAGTTGAGTCAAGCGGAACATCTAGACGCCCTTTTGCGACGTTTCTGGGAGATTGAAGAAGGGGAGGTGAAGCGCACCCGGACGACAGAGCAGGAGCAGTGCGAGGAATATTTTTTGCGCACATATCGGCGATTGGGGAATGGGCGACATGAGGTGGGCATTCCCCTGCGGAACGACTTGTCACGTTTCGGCTCGTCTAGTGCGATCGCATTGCATCGCTTTTATCAGCTTGAGAGACGATTCCGGCGCGATCCAGAACTGGCGCAAAAGTATCGAGCGGTTATCGAAGAAATGATTGCAACGGATCAGATGAGGCTAGTGGATCGGCCTCCGGTGGGACCGGTTTATCATATTCCGCATCATCCGGTACTGGCGAAATTCCGGGTAGTGTTTGACGCGTCCTGTCTTACGGATAAGGGCAGTTCATTGAACGAATTCCAGTCGATCGGGGAAAAGCTGCAGGATGATTTGATAGATTTAATCATGCGATTCCGATGTCAGCCGGTGGCGATAACGGCAGACATTAAAAAAATGTATCTGCAGGTCAAGGTTCGGCTGGAGCAATGGGATCTGCAGCATGTGTATTGGCGGTCCCACCCGACGGAGGAGGTGAAGGAGTATTGGTTGACGGGGGTTACATTCGGGATGGCATCAGCTCCATATTGCGCTGTTCGGGCAATGATTCAAGGTGCCCGGGAATCTAGATCGCAATATCCCGTAGGTGCAGCAGTAGTGGAGCGGGACTTTTACATGGATGACGTCCTCACAGGAGCAGCGAACGTGGAACAGGCGAGGCAGGTATGTCACGAGTTGGATGCGTTGTTGTGTTCATATGGGTTTTCACTCGATAAATGGCATTCAAACCGGGCAAATGTGACCCCAGGAAGGACGCAGCCGATGCAAGGCAACGATGCGGTCGAGCTCAGTGAACTTGCTGATACAACGCTATTGGGGCTGCGCTGGCTGCCTGTTACCGACGAATTGATGTTCAAGTATCAGCCACAACCTGAACTCAGCATGGGCAACGCTACAAAAAGAAGAGTTCTTAGTCGAATAGCGCAAATCTTTGATCCGAACGGATATATTGCGCCAGTGGTCATTGTGGCCAAAAATATTATCCAAAAGATGTGGCGTCGGCCCAAACTAGCATGGGATGACTTGGTCCCTGACGATATCTTCCGGGAATGGCAGCAGTTCCAGCAGCAGCTGCCGCTGATCGCCGAGTTCCGCCTACCGCGTTGGTTGGGTATCAACGATGAGAGTATCGTTACGATACAGGGTTTTGCGGATGCCTCCGAGATGGCATATGGGGCAGTGTTGTACTTGCGCATCGAAACACAAACCAAGGTCGAGTGTCGTTTGGTTGCGGCTAAGTCACGTGTAGCACCAGTGAAGTCACAAACTATACCCCGCCTGGAATTATGTGCTGCAAAACTCTTGGGCGATCTCCTGCAACGTTTTAAACAGGCATCTGGATGCGGACATTTGAAAACGACACTCTGGTCAGATTCTGAAATCGTGCTGGCATGGCTAGTCAAGGACCCGACGACCCTAAAGACTTTTGTGAATAATAGGGTGCAGAGTATTCAGCGAGCATCGGAAAGCTGTGAGTGGCGACACGTGCCATCAGCAGACAACCCAGCTGACTTGATCAGTCGGGGGATGCTGCCTGCTGAATTGAAAGGAGCTCATTTGTGGTGGCAAGGGCCAGACTGGTTGAGTCGCCCGAGTATCAATTGGCCGAAAAGAGCGAGGAGATTATCAGCAGAACAGGTTGAACAGTGCGTAACCGAACTCAGGTCAAATAATCCCATGGATGACAACACGATCCAACGCCGCCCGGTGATGAAGGTACTAGTCAGTGCAATGGGTATCCAGCTGCGGGACGTGGACCTAATGGAACGGGCCTCCGATGCTCAAGGCTTATTCCGGATTACAGCTTGGGTCCTTCGTTTCATCCAGAATAGTCGTAGACGGGGATCCAACGAGGCAAGGCAGAAGAGATCCACGGTTGCTGTCCATGCGATCATCTCCGAACATCCACTGCGGATCGATGAAATCGAGCGAGCTATGCAGTATTGGGTCAGGCGTGAGCAGGGAATCTACTACGCCAGAGAAATAGTAGCATTAAAAGCGTGGCGTGATGAGACGGTGGGACAAGGGAAACAAATTGATCGCACAAGTGCAATTCTCAATTTAAGGCCAGAGTTGGATGACCACGGGATACTACGAGTAGGGGGACGATTAGAGCGGTCGCTCCTAACTTTTGAGCAGAAACATCGGATTCTGTTGCCCGACGTTAGTCCATTGTCCAAATTACTTGTGCGTCAAGCACATATCAGAACGCTGCATGGGGGCCAGAGGCAGATGATGGCACTGCTGCGACAGAAATTCTGGATTACGAATCTGCGCCGACTCATCCACACGAACAACTCACGATGCGTGGCGTGCAACCGGCAGCGGCAGCAATTCGTGCAACAGATGATGGGCGACTTGCCAGCCGACCGGATCCAGCCGTGTCGACCATTCCGCCACTCTGGGGTGGACTATGCGGGGCCGTTTGTGGTCAAAGTGAGGAATAGCAGAGCCTCGACCACTGAGAAGAAGTATGTGGCAATCTTTATATGCATGGTCACAAAGGCCGTGCATTTGGAACTGGCCGAGGACTTGTCGACAGCGGAATTCATCCAAGCGTTCTTACGCTTCACCAGCATCCGGGGTTGGTACACGGTTATGGTCGGACAATGGAAAAAATTTCGTAGGAGCAGAAGTCGCATTAGCTCGAATGCTACGCAGTTGGAAGAATGTGGACATGGCCAGTGAGCTGTTGAAATATGGTACAGAATGGCGATTCATTACAATTTCCGCGCCGCACCAAGGCAGTCTCTGGGAAGCAGCGGTCAAAGGAATGAAGTACCATCTCCGTCGATGTGTGGGGCAGGAAAAGCTGAACAACAGCGGTTTCCGCACATTATTGGCACAGATCTCCGCTGTTTTGAATTCCAGACCGTTAGCAGCATTATCCGACGACCCGGACGATTTAGAGTTTCTAACTCCCGCGCACTTTCTGTTGCTTGAACCGATTGTGCAGCCATTCGGAGCCAACGTACAAGACATCCCTGACAATCGACTGAAATACGCGACTCGAATTCAGAAGAAAAGCCAGCTGATTTGGAAGGCGTGGTCGCAGACCTACTTGCACGAATTACAGCAGAGGCAGAAGTGGCCGGAGGAGAAAAAGAACATCGACATCGGCGATTTGGTGATCGTCCGTCAGGAAAATACCCCACCAACCTTCTGGAAGGCTGGTCGGGTAGTTGAGGTCGTTCCGGATCGATCAGGGAACGTACGCAACGTCCGTCTAAAAACAGCGTCAGGAGAGCTGGAGCGACCAGTTCAAAAACTGTGTCTGCTTCTTCCAAAATCTCTTGAAGCGGAGACTTCAAGGGGGCTGCGTGTCGAAGCAGACACCAGGAGAGCACACGCCGACGTGGAGAAGGGGGCGGCGGTGTCAAGAACAGGCGCGGTTCTCCCCAGCGAGAGAAGTTCAGTTGGTTAGAAAAAGTAGAGCGGTGAGGATCACTTAGCTGTGCGGATTCGTTTATATATCTTAGGGACCGTTTTGTTTTGGAGTTATTGGCAGTTTGTGTTGTCTATAAAGTAAAAGAAGTAAATAATAAATATAGAGGAAACTTGTATTTCAAAAGGGTGAGTTTGCTTTCTCCCTTAAGCCATTTTGTCATTTTTTCAGGAGTGCAACTCACGATTCACTTCGGCCAGCTGAGACATGATCAAACACCCAATATCCTATAAAACTTTTTAAAGCTGATAATTTTCAACACATATGAAAAAATATCTGAAACATGAATATTGCGGTAAAACTTTTTTTTTTAAAACATATGAAAAATCCTGAAGATCCTGTAAATACTTGTCAAAACTGAAAATTTAAAACCCCTGAAGATCCTGTAAAAACTTTTCAAAAAACTGAAAATTTAAAACCCCTGAAGATTCTGTAAAAACTTTTCAAAACCTCAATATCCTTTAAAATATGAAAAATCTGAAATGGATGAGAAGAATTCTTTAATAAAAACAGTTTAACTATAATTAATTTATAATAAGACATTTTTTTTTTTTTTTCTAATTCACAATTATTGGTATGTATTATTATTTCTTCATAAAATGGAGGTTCCCGTCTTTATTTTTCGTGACCTAAGAAAAAAACAATAATATAATACATATATACAGACCATTAAAATAAATAAATTACCTCATAATTTCCTCCATCGAAAAGTGTTAAATTTTCCTCTGATATGTGAATATATCGATCAGGCAGATAGAGTTCATTCTCTGCTAATGAAAGAACAATCTTGGGCCCATATTTCGTTTTCGTCCTTCGGGCATAAGCGATCTCGTACGGTACCCCAACTTTCATGTCTTTTACACTCATGTTCTCTTTCACTTTCAACTTGTTCCAACAATTAAGCGAAGCTTCTTCACTAGGAACAAATTGTGCAGAACTTCTTTCACCACTCCCTATGTTTTCAGCACTTGTCACTAGGTTCATCATTTTATATGATTGATTGTCCACTTCTCCCTCAAGGAAGTTTAATTTTCGCTTCACTCCACTTCTGTCCATCACGACTTTATTAATTAGACTGACTTGCTAGTGTCCGACTTTTAATTTTATATTTAAACGCCAAAGATAACAGCCCCGTAAAAATAACCGATGGAGGAAAACGTTTCGACAATTCCCACAAAAAGGTGGACAATACTCAAAAAATGCACCATATGTAAAACATGTTTTGTTAATCAATGTCTCCACTATATTTCCGTCAATGTGATCTCTGCAATGTATGCAATAAATCACATCATTACAGATCAGATATCGTAAAGCAACTCTTAAATTACATTCCGTTTCCCTAAAATCACTATCACTATCAAAATCTTCATCATCATCATTATCACTCCAATCATCACTGTCATATTCCATTAACTCCTCTTCACACAATAAATCAGTTTGAGGGGTGAACAAATTATGAATCCTCCTTAACTGTTCTCCCAATAAATGCTCAGCACTGTCTTCAATATTATCTTCACTTACACTTACATCATTGAACACACTAACTTGAGGTAGCTCACTATAATTAAAACTTTCCCTCGGCGACATTTTTTATTTTTTTTCCCGATTTAATTCGATTGAATTTAATACACCCGATTTAACGCAACTGAAACCTTAGAATAGTTTTATCAACTTCGAAGTCAGAGAAACAAAAATTCTTTTTAGCTTATTGTGAAAACCGCAATTTATCAAGACTCAAAATTTGAAGGAATTTATCAACTTCGAACTCAAAACAGAACTTGTAGCTAATTGTAAAAACCACAATTAATCACAAAGCCCATGAATGTAAAAATATTCACACAGCATAATAATGATACGCAAAAAAAAAGAAGAATAGAAAAAGAGATATTGATTGACATAACACACATTTTTTATTAATATATCAATAATAAGGATATACATTTAACAATGACTTAGTAAATCTGAGATTAAAAGATTTCCCATTACCTCCACCGTTGATAATGCAAAAGCCTCCTTCATTGATTCTTTTAAAGGTTTGTGCCGATATATTAACAAACCTTTCGGGTAAATATATTTGATAATCCTCTAGCTCCAAAAGAAGCCTTTCTCCATATTTCGTTTTAACTTGTTTAACACTAAGTATTTTATATTTTAAATTTTCCTGCATTTCCTTTATTGAGATAGTGGGCTTGAATGTTAAATTTTTCAATTCCTCGAGTGCCTCAAAATCCGTTTCCAATCCAGCAGCAACCATTCCCTCGCTATAAAATGACTCCATTTTTATAACTTTTTGATTTATTTCACTAGATGATTTCAGCACCAAGTTCTTTACTTAACTAAATATAAAAAAAAAATTCGCGCACTGCAAATTCTTTAATTAATTAATAATGTAAAAAGAAAATCACACCGGTTATCGAAATCAAGTTCAAGGGTAACGTCATAACAAAACAATCACAAAATTATTATCACCACGGTCAATGACCATTTTTTACTACGGCGGCGGCGGCGCTCTTATCACCTCGGCACTACTTTGCATGGGAAGAATTCGGAAGCACTTTTGTATGGGAGTTAACTCAGAGAGGCGCCAAAGTCATCCATTATCTACTACTCCACTCATTGGGCTTATGGGAATATGATTTTTTAATAATATTTAATTACTTGTTTATCTGAGGGCAAATCTGAGGTCACCACTGAATTTGCCGGCTCACATTACCCCGAATTCACCTCTCAGCTGTTCTGTGAGTATAAAGTTTTGACGTTTCGGGCGATTTGTATGTTTGCCGCGTGTGTTTCTGTTTGTGCTGTTTTTTAGTGTTTTTATGTAAATATGTGAGGTGTTTCAGTGTTTAAAGTGTTACTTGTGATGTCCGATATGTTTTGTGTTGTTTTTATGTGACTGCGCAGTGTTGTAAAGAAATTGTCTTGCTCATGTCACATAACCTCTACCGGTTATGTTTTCGTTTTACCTGGGTGCTGTGCCCAGCGATATGTGCAATGTTTAATGTTGTGTGCAGCGTGTTATGTATGCCTGTGTTGTGTTTCTATGTTGCATGTGGTGATTTCAATGTAATTCATTCTTCTTGTTTATGTTGGATTGTACTCCCTGTGGACAATTCTGTTTTGTTTACTTCATGTTTTGATTGATATTTCATCTTATTATAATTCAATTTCTTTTCTGTTTTCAGGTCAGGATGTATATCTTCGACCTGTGCTTCACCCAGGTCCGTAGGTAAGTATAATGTTATGAATTCATTTGTATTAATTATGTTTTTAACTTGTTCTATTTTTTTGGGGTTCGCCTGAACATTCACACCCCCCCCCCCCCCCCCCCCCCCTTTGAACGGTCCGTTCAATCGTTTGTTGACGCGGTCATTGATTTTTGAAATTCCACGTTTGTGATAGTGGTGGAATATTAGCTGCCCGTCTGCTAGGACTCGAAGACGTACTTGGTATCTTCCAGGGAGATTTAAAGTTTTCTCTTTTGGTTTGCTTTTTCGGATTTCGTCCACATTGATGCGTTGAAGAACGTGTTGAGGGATGTAGATGTGTATTCCTTCCCTTGTTATGAATCTTTGGTAGGAGTTGTTCATCCTCATTTGGAGTTAATTGACATTTTGAGTTGGTCTCAGCATTTCAAGGGAGGTTCGGTAGGTGCCGTTTATGACTGCTGATTGCTCCAATTTGGGTGCTGTAAACGGTGTGTTGCTGTAGTCTGGCTTTGTTTGGGATGTTGTTGGCTGAGCGTCGTCAGTGTGGGTGCACTTCCTTGGACCCAGTTGGGGACTTGAAATGATCGGTTTGGGAGTCGCCTCGTTGATCAACGTTTTATGTGTAAGTCTCGCTGTAAGTTGTCTTCTTGGAGGTTCCGGAAACAGCTCATCAGAACGCTTGTTTAGCTCTACCAGCATATGTTTGGTTGACCCTTCCAATGATGCAAGGTAGTCTTCGTCGAAGATGACTAATACGTCGTCCTCGTATGAAGTCATCTGAAAGAACTGAATGAATTAATTTGCCTATCAAGGGGACGGCACACAACACTCATGGACGGACACACACAGAAACAGATAACAACATGAGAGTAATTAGTTGTCTCCATTGTCTTGTGATGCATCCGATCTGTTAATGGGCAGTCGGCAGAGTTTGGCAATCGATCTTTTCAGTTGTTTTCCTTGAGTTTGTACTTCGACCACTCTGACTAGGCCGTCTGATCCAGGAAATAGTGTAATAACCTTTCCTAATGGCCAGGTCGTTGGTGGTGTATTTTCTGTTTTGATGAGCACTATGTCTCCTAGTCCAATGTTGGGTTCTGTTTGATGCCATTTGGGTCTGTTCTGCAGTTGATTAATATAATCCTTTCGCCAGTTCTCCCAAAACTGTTTTGTCAATTGTTGTACGTGTCTCCACCTTTGTGTAAGGGTTGTGGAGTTGGATTCGTTTACTTCGGGGATGGTATTCAGTGGTTGTCCTATGAGGAAGTGGCCTGGTGTGAGTATGAGTCTTTCATCTGGGTCATTCGACACTTGGCACAATGGTCTGGAGTTGAGACAGGCTTCAGTTTGGGCTAGCACCGTTGCATATTCTTCAAACGTGCATCTAGATGATCCCAGTACTCTGCACAAATGGTATTTTATTGACCTCACACCGGCTTCCCATATTCCTCCGAAGTGTGGGGAGGCTGGAGGGTTGAAATGCCAGTGAATGGCCTTGGAAGCTAATTCCTGTGCTGCCTTGGTTTCTGAGTGTTTGATTATTTTACGAAGTTCCTTGTCGAGCACACTGTTGGCTCCCACAAAATTTGTCCCACAATCAGAATATATATCTGAGCACAATCCTCTTCGTGCAATGAATCTCCTTAGTGCAGCGAGAAAGGCATCCGTTGTGTAATCTGACACAAGTTCTATATTGTAACGAAATTTGCTTTAGGATTTATTCGATCACTGGATTGTGATAAAAAAAAAAGGCAATAAGTTTTTAAAAATTCAATCTTTATTTAACCGTGAAATACAACGAAACCGAACCGTTCTATGACTTCTCGGAATTTCAACTGAACTAATATTTTCATTTCACTTCCATTGTTTTTCAGCAATTCCCCCTCTACTTCATACTTTTTTACTTCGCTTTTTAATTCATAGCATAATGGTAACATTGCCCCCTTCTTAAACTTGTTCGTCCCAAACAAGTACTTTTCCATCTTTTGCATAAGGTGCTAGTCTTTCAATATGTACTACTTTAAATTTTGCTTTATTTCCAGGGTATTTTTGAATCCGGTACACCACATCATTTATCCTTGTGACGATTCGATACGGTCCTTCCCAATGAGTTTGTAATTTAGGGGATAATCCTCGTTTCCTTTGCGGATTATATGAGGAGTAGGCGAACAAAAAGTCACTTTTCCACTTTTAACATTTTTTTTTTTTTTTAATTCTACTCTGGCAATACTGAATCTCACCATAAAAACTTACCTTTTGTTTTCAAAACCTGTTAGTTCCCGTTATAATAAATTATTGAAAGTGCCGAGTTCGTTCAAAAAGTAACATTTCCTTCATTTATATTTCGAGTTTTAAGGCTTTAACAAAGATCTGTACAAAAAGTAACTTTTCCAATAATAAGTGAATTGACAAAAGCAATCTGACAAAACGCACGGGTTTTTTTAATTGAAGTGATCGTTTTGTGCGTATTGGGTTATGTGCGTTGCATAGAACGGACACATAGTATTCCGGTTAATTTTAATAATGGCAGAAGTATCTGTGGAAGAAATAAACCAAGGAAAGCGAAAAAAGGATGTCCGGGCAAGGAGAATTGTTGTAGAAAGAAATAACAAGTAAGTTTAATAGACGATTCTGATACACTTTCTCTATAAATTTCGAAAATCTGATACTACAAAATCGACGTAAAACAGAAGATTTTATAGTATTTTTCATTGTTGCCCAGCATTATGAGTAACTCTAAGTCTAACTGCAATAGGATAATGGAATATAGGTAATGGATATTTTATTCTACTATTACAGATATGTTGATAAAGATCCGCTAGGTGTTAGTTTTATTCAACCGTGTAACCATTCACCGAAAAGTACATTTAAATGCTCACAGTTAACCATTGCCGACGTAATACGCAACAAGAAACTTTTATATAACAACATTAGAAAAGAAACACAGGATATCTATTTATGCCGGTTCATATCACCATTTCCACCTCAGCGTCATCGCGACAGCAATTGCAAAGGACAACCTAAACCAAGGAATTTCTGTACATCTTATTATTTATTGAAAAAGAAAAAGATGGTTCAAGTGTGTAAGAAATACTTTATGACAGTTTATGGTGTTGGTGTACGGCGTTTACACACCATAGCCAAAACGGTTAACGAAGGCAAAATTCCAAAGGAAAACAGAGGTGGAGACAGGAAAGCAAAGAAGTATGCGGCAAGGAAAGATAGTGTAATAGCATTTATTAAAACTTTAAATGCAGTTGAAAGTCACTATAATAGGCAGAAGTCTAAACGAATTTATTTATCTTCTGATTTAAACATGGCAAAATTACGTAGAATGTATAACGACAGCGTCAGCAGCGAATTGCAAGTGAGACCTAAATTTTTCCGAAAAATATTTTTTGAAAATTTCAATATTGGGTTTGAGTCTCCGGCTTCCGATGTATGTGGACTATGCATATTATTAAAAAATAGATTGAAATCCGAAAATGATCCCCAGAAAAAAGTTGAAATCATGACCCAAAAAAGGATTCATATTTTAAAAGCTAATGCTTTCTATGAATTATCAAAAAAAGTAGTAAAAAATTCACTTTCTCTTTGCTTTGATCTGCAACAGGTCCATCCGCTCCCCAAAAATCCCATACAAGACGCCTATTATTCCAGGCAAATTTCATACTACACTTTTTGTATAGTGGGTATGAAATCGCAGTCCCCTCACTTCTACGTCTGGACGGAAAATCAAGCTGGCAAAGGCTCTGTTGAAATAGGTTCAGCATTAATTTCATATTTGACGAAAACTTTGTCTATTGACCCCCGTATTAAAGTTTTGAGACTCTTTTGTGATGGCTGCGGTGGCCAAAATAAAAACTCCCATATAGTTCACGCCTTATTGTACTGGATAACAAAAATGTCCCCTCCAAATATAGAGGAAATCCATTTAACCTTCCCAGTTCGCGGACATTCGTTCCTCCCTGCAGACCGGGTATTTGGTCGCGTTGGAAAGGAATTGAAGCTACATCAAACTATAACTTCAAAAGAAGATTATAATGAAATTTATTCCAAATTTGGAACAGTACATATTTTAGGTGAACACTGGGAGCTGTTTGATGTTAAAGGGTTAGAACAGTTTTTTAAAAAAATTGACAAAATACAGGATCTTAAGAGAATACATTTAAAAAAAATATCTATTAATTCAAAAATACAAGGAAGAATCCAAACTTTTGAAAATTTCAAATTTAGCACAGGGCGGGAGCCATTGATTAATTTACTGAAAAGAAAAAAGTCGTACGACTCTGCAACTTTGCATAAACTACGCATAGGGAGGCTAATAAACAGGGCTAAGGTAAAGGATGTAATAAACTTATCAGAAAAAATATATGGAAAAGAATGGGTCGATGATGAAAAGCTACAGTGGTATAAAAATATATTACTTTGTGAAGAGGACTATGTAGAACTCGGTGAGGATGAAGAAGAAATGGAGACTTTATGTGATTGTCTCGAATTAGAGCCAGTATGTGTTCATATTTAATGTAAGGACTATTTTTTAAATTAAACTTTGTCTTTCAAAACTCTGCGAATTGTTTTTCTTTCCTTAATGTGAAAATGTATTATTTTCATATATTATACCCCTACGGCCCTACCAAAAAGTAACAATTCCAAAAAGAAGCCTTTCAAATGGTAACATTTCCAGTAATGTCCAACAAAACGTTACTTTTCCAATTTTATAATTGAAATAATTTCACGGTCGATGTACAAAAAAATACCATAATAAGAATAATCAACAGATCTATCTCATTACATCCGTTTTTCCAAATAGAATCATAAAAAATATTTTATACTAATACTTTTATTTCTTTTTGTTAATTTCCCCAAAATATTGCAAAATGGAAAAGTGACTTTCTGTTCGCCTCCTCCTCATATAGAAGTACTAATTGACCCTCCTCAAATCCTTCCGAATTTGCTCGAAGATTGTTCAATTTATAAGTATGACGAGGAAACTCACGATAGATTAGTAAAAGACACAGAATTAGCAAAAACTTCAAATTTTATTGTACTTTAATTTCATGACTACTTCACCTCTTCACGGTACGAGAGTTCACAGCAACTGAACTCGCTTCAAAATTTATACAAGTATTCGACCGAGAGCTCGTGCAATTCAATTACAGTTATGACTTTCAGAGAATATCAACAAAATTTCAAAGTTATTTAATTCTTTAGATTACTGTTTTGCAAGTTACATTGTTAATTCTAAACATTCCGCCCGCCTCGGGTGAAACACGGTTGATGTTCTTATGGCCGCCGTCCGCCCGCCATGGGCCAATTAATTTGGATTTAGGTGCAGGGGGGTATTCCAGGATCGGAAATAGCAGCAGTATCAATATCTGTATCCCTGGCTTGTGCCTGCACTGGGAGTAAGCATAGCTTTGTGATAGGTCGCTTAAAGACACCGTCCTTGTGTCGCACTGTCACTACACGTACGTGACCATCCTTTCCTGGATGGATGGCGATTATGCGACCCAGCAACCATTTAGAAGGGGGGAGTCGGTCGTCCTTGATCAGTACAAGTTGGCCAATTTGGAGTGATGGCTTCGGTTGAGTTCATTTTCCTCGAACTTGCATATTATGCAGATAGTCTTTGTACCACATTTTCCATAGGCTCTCAAACATGTGCTGAACCAGTTGCCAGCGGTTGAGTTGCACGCGCGGAGTATCCAAGATAGTAGGTGAGGGGAGAATGGAGAGGACTTCGCCAACCAGAAAGTGACCTGGTGTGATAGCTGCAAGGTCAGTGGGATGATCACTGTACATCATGTACAGCATGTAGCGGACGAGAATTCAGACATGCCTCTACTTGAGTGATCAGAGTCGTCATTTCTTCGACCGATAAGACGTGATCTCCAACAACGCGCTTGAGATGATGTTTGAACGATCGCACTCCAGCTTCCCAAATACCGCCAAAGTGAGGTGCCGCAGGCGGTATGAATTGCCACTCGGTGCCTAGATCCAGTAAAGACCTTAGAAGGGTCGGGTCCTCTCTGAGTACTCTTATATGTGTGGTCAATTGTTTATCGGCAGCAACAAAGTATGTTGCATTATCGCTGTATAGTTTGGAGCATCTGCCGCGTCGACTAATAAAACGTTTGAACGCTGCTATAAATGCATCGGTGGTTAAGTCCATAACCAACTCCAAGTGTATGGCTCGCGTGACAAAGCATATAAAGACTGCGACGTACGTTTTTGTAGCCTTGCAGCCCCTTCGTTTGACCGGAGTAACCAGGAACGGTCCAGCGTAGTCTATGCCAGAGATCGAGAATGGCTTTGCAGGTCGTATTCGATCGGACGGTAGGTTTACCATTACTTAGGTTGTTGTTTGAGCTCTTTGTCTAGCGCAAGCTATACACTTGTGGACAATTTGGCGAACTTTACTTCTTCCATTAGGTACGCAGTATTTCGATCGAAGATTGTGCAGAGTTAATTGAGTGCCTCCATGGAGAGTGGTGCGATAGGAGTGCTGTATAATCAGCTCCGTAAAGTAGTTATCCTTCGGTAAGAGTATAGGGTGCTTTTCATCATAACTGAGTATCGACTCCTGAAGTCTTCCTCCAACTCGAAGAATTCCTTGTTCATCCAGAAATGGGTTGAGTTTGAGAAGATTACTTACGGAGGGGAGTTGCTTCCGTTGGCTTAATAGCTGAACTTCAGGAAAACAATCCTGTTGGATTACTTTAATCGACGTTACCAAAGCTGCATTCGTTTCCCTCAGCTTTAACTCACCAAAGATCCGTTCATCTTTACAGCTAGATGTATTCTTGAAAAATCTCAACAGAAGAGCTGTGATGCGCAACAACCTTAGTAGACTGGAGTAGCGATAGAGTAACTCACGCTGGGGACCTTTAGGGTTTTGTTGAGAAACCAACGTAGTTAGAAGTCGAAGTTCCTCGTGGATTGCCGGAACGTCCGTATTGTTAGACGATAATGGCCAAGTAGAGGAGTGTTGCTTCAGCCACTGTGGGCCTGACCACCACTACGGCTGATCTTTAAGCTCCTGTGCTGTAATACCACGGCTTATGCAATCCGCGGGATTCTCGACGGATCGTATGTGATGCCAGCTAGCGGTAGGGACTAAAGAGTGTATGTGTGACACACGACTCGCCACGTAGACCTTCCATTTCGACGGATGCTCTTTTAACCACGAAAGGACAATCGTAGAGTCAGTCCAAAGATGTACCGGGACGTCTTCCAATTTGAGATCTTGTTGGAAGTGTTGAGCAAGTTCTGCCAATAGAGTAGCCCCGCATAATTCCAAGCGCGGTAATGATAGGGTTTTGATGGGACTAACTCGAGTTTTTGAAGCAATTAAGGAAATCTGCGCATTATTTAGTTCATGAAGGACTCGTAAATATAGAACTGCTCCATATGCTTGTAACGATGTGTCCGAAAACCCGTGGATCTCCAACCCAATGTGAGATTCGCTTGTCAGTCCAAACCATCGGTCAATGTGAATATTTTTAAGCTGGTTTAGATTTTGCTTGATAGTAGACCAACGTTCGCTGAGACTGGCTGGGAGACAGTCATCCCACTCAACTTGAGCTAGCCACAATTGCTGCAGGAAGATTTTAGCATTGATTACCACAGGAGAAAGCCAACCCAGTGGGTCGTATAGACGGCTGATATCTGATAGTACAGTTCTTTTGGTGATGATGGATGATGCAGGTAATGCAACGACGAAACTGAACTGGTCAGTCTGTGGACTCCAATTAACACCCAACGCTTTGATTTGTAGGTCGTTGATGATCTGTATAGACTCTTTTAATTCTTTGTCATTATCAAGGAGATCAGCGATCAGAGTTGCCTCATTCGACACCCATTTTCGTAAATGAAAGCCACCAAGTGTTAGCATATGACGCAGTTCGTCGCGAAGAGTAATTGCCGTATGTCTGTCATATGCTCCGAATAACGCGTCATCAACATAGAAGTGCTCCATAAGGATACGTGATGCGTCGGGATAAGTAGTTTGGTAGTCCTTAGAGAGTTGTTGTAGAGTCTTGCATGCAAGATAAGGTGCACTTGCGATCCCATATGTGACAGTACACAACTGGTAAGCTTGTGCCGGTTCAGAAGGTGAATTTCGCCAAAGTATTCGTTGAAGATTCCTATCCTGCTCATTAAGAAGTATTTGACGAAACATTTTCGCAATGTCAGCTGTGAAGACCCAAGGATATAGACGCCACTTTGTAAGCACAGATGTAACTTTGGTTTGTAGTGTCGGTCCTATATGCAAGATATCGTTCAAAGACAGGCCAGAGGAGGTCTTCTGAGAAGCGTTGAATACCACTCTCAGCTTAGTAGTTGAACTTGTCGGCTTGATCACCGCATGGTGTGGTATATAGTAGCAACCGCACTCTCCTTCATTAGTCAGAACCGGTGTCATATGTTTCAATTCGGAATATTCTAGCATAAAGGCCTTGTATTCCGCACAGAGACGTTCATCGTGCGTGAACTTTTGTTCCATGCGTCGCAGAGCGGGTAATGCCCACGATTTTGATTGTCCTAGCAAAGAAGCTGAATGTTTTAAAGGAAGCCGAACTACGTACCTGCCATCCTTATTTCGATAGTGTGAGTCCTCGAAGTATTTCTCACATTCCTCTTCTTCAGGAGTTTGTATCGATGTTTTCGGCGGTTCTTCTACTTCCCAAAATTTTCTTAAGGAACTGTCTAGATCCGTAAGGGTGAGATGAAAGTTGTTTACATTGATAGTTTCGCTCGTCGAATTACCTATACTGCCAGATATAATCCACCCCAATGACGTTAATTGACCTACAGGAGCGTCCAGAGGTCCACGTCTGATTTCACCTTGTAAAACTTTAGCATAAAGATCCGCTCCCAAGATTAGATCGATGGGAGAGGGAGTAGCAAAGTCAGGATCGGCCAGTTGCAGATTTGTAATGTGAGGCCAATCGATTTTGCCTATATAAGATGAGGGAATTAATAGCGTAAGAGTAGGCATGACTAGTGAGCGCACTGTATAAGAACAGTTCTTATTGATCGTAGAGATCACCTCATGCTCGACAGAAGACTTGACAATGCCAGAGCTATTTCCACCAATTCCAGTAACCGAAACGTTTATTTTTCGCTTTGGTAATCGAAGAAGGTTAGCGAGATAAGACGTCATGAAGCAGGACTCGGAACCTTGATCCAGCAATGCTCGAACTTTGACAAGACTACCATCACTGGAACGGACAAATACAATGGCAGTAGCAAGTAGAACACTTTGTAGAGCCTGTGGTCGATGAACATGATGTGAGTGTATCTGCCTAGTGTTTTGAGGGTGTAGAGTAGGATCAGCTGCCGTAGAAGAGGTTGCCGATGGTATAGCGGTCTGCGCAGATGAACTGCTCCCTTGTATGCTTATAGACGTTGATTTGTGTAACATCGTATGATGATTATGTTGGCAGATTTGGCATCGTTTATTAGAAGTACAGTTTGCTGTGTTGTGATTTGATTTTAAACAGTTTGAACATAGTTTCATGTCCAACACGACGCTGAGTCTGGCTTCAATTGATTTTGAACGAAACTGGGGGCAAAATATAATAAAGTGGTTTTGTTGGCAAAGAGCACAACGATTCCACGCAGAATGAAAGCTTTTCGCAGTTACCTTAGATGATTGAGAATGAGCCGGTGGTGTAGCTTTGCCGTAACGAGTACCTGTTGAACCTTTGATGGCGTTGAGGGTATGAATCCGACTTTCTAGGAATGATTTTAAGTTCTCAAAAGTAGGAGGCTCTACAGAGGTACAGAGTGATGTCTCCCAATCCTTTCGCGTACAGTTATCCAGTTTGGCAGACAAGAAATAAACAAGCCAATCGTTCCAGGTGTTGACAGGCCGTTTCAAATTTTCGAGTGCGCGTACATGTTGCGTGAAATTGTCGAGAACACGTCGTAGCTCCGATGAAGTTTCTGAGGACATAGCAGTTAAATTAATTAAAGCAGTTAAATTAGAGTTCACCAAGATTCTCAGATTATTGTAACGTTCCGTAAGAATCTGCCAAGCCGCAGCATAATTAGTGTCCGTAACCGCTAAATGTTGCAGAAGTTTCGCTGCTTCGCCTATCACAGAAGATTTGAGGTAATGCAGTCGTTGTATTGGTGAAAGGGACTCATTGTCGTGAATCAGGGATGTATAAGTATCCCTAAAAGCGGGCCACTCTAAATATGAACCGCTGAACGAGGGAAGACTTATTTTAGGCAGTTTAACCGGCTGTCCCACAGATGTTAACCGCACAGTAGAGTTTAGCACCGTTTCTTCCGACGGAGGCGAAGGGGATATCACCTGAAACGCTTGCAATTCTTCGGTAAGCCACGTTGCAGCCTCAATATATGTACATTCAATTTTCGAAAAAGTTTCATTAGTGAAATATTCATGTGTACTTAATTCTTCCGCGGTAACAGGGTCGCAGAATTCATCATGTAAATTCACGTACTGCGACCAATAATTATTGAGTAGTTGCTCACGCGATTTCAAGAACGCTTCTGAACGTTTTTCTTTACCCGTTTTCAATACATTGGTCAAGAATTTCTCTATGCAACTCGCACTAACCGTCAATTTGGCGTTGCCTTTCTCCATGTCTGTATTAAATTACAAGTTTACACTCCGCACTGCAGTCCGAACAACTAAATCCAATTTATAAATAGCAACTTTCACAGTTAACAGTTTACCGTAAAGTTTTATAAATTTGGTTAGAACTATTGATGTACTTTGAATTTAGTTGAATTTATGAGAATTTGCTTGCATTTGAAGAATGTAAAATCACTAATTAATTAATCACAAGATATCGGCAACATTACATTGATTCGCAGTCGATAACGCGATTTATTCAATTCTCACTGAAAGTCGAACGAGTTCCTTTGTTTGTGATTAACTGTTATAGCGTTTGCATAGGAAAGAATTTCACAACGAATTTTGCACCATGTCTAAGCCAATCACTAATTGTCTAATCAAAGCAAATGCAAAATATGATACCTGATCAACGAATGATTTAGATAACATACAAGTATCCTAAGTTATGATAGAATTAGCAGTAACGCAGACGCCTTTAACTGTGCTGCAGATGAGTTTGTCGCTCACTTTGTGGATCCTAGGGATTAGTTGCTACAGAGCGGGATCCGGCTCGAAGGACCAAAAAATGTTCAATTTATAAGTATGACGAGGAAACTCACGATAGATTAGTAAAAGACACAGAATTAGCAAAAAGTTCAAATTTTATTGTACTTTAATTTCATGACTACTTCACCTCTTCACGGTACGAGAGTTCACAGCAACTGAACTCGCTTCAAAATTTATACAAGTATTCGACCGAGAGCTCGTGCAATTCAATTACAGTTATGACTTTCAGAGAATATCAACAAAATTTCAAAGTTATTTAATTCTTTAGATTACTGTTTTGCAAGTAACATTGTTAATTCTAAACAAAGATCATACCTGGCCTTCATCCTATCACTTACTATCTTAGTTCGCCTTCTAATGAGTTGATGAATTTCGTCCAGTTATTTCTTCTTTTGCTCCATATAATCATCAGATTTTCTAATCTCCGAATTTGTTGATACTCCAAATTTTAAATCTGCTGGAAGTCGAAAGTCCACACCAAAAATTGCTTTTTCTGGTGTGATTGTGGTTGTTTGATGTATAGCAGAACGATATGCCATCAAAAACATTGACAGATGTTCATCCCAATCTTTCTGCCCTTCACCGACAACTTTCTTCAAATGTTCTTCTAGAGTTCGATTAAATCTTTCAACCAGACCATCAGATTGAGGATGAATAGCTGTGGTTCGTGTTTTCTTTATTCCCAGCATAACGCAAACTTCCTTAATGATTGAAGACTCAAAATTTGTTCCTTGATCGGAATGTAATTCTAGGGGAACCCCATATCGGCTAACCCAGTTTTGAATAAAGACTTCTGCAATGGTTTTCTTTTTTTGATTGAGTATTGGATATAGTTCCGGCCACTTGCTAAAATAGTATATTACCACCAGGATGTATTTATTCCCTGTGTTACTGATTGGAAATGGTCCCGCTACATCCATGGCTATTCTTTCAAACGGAGCACCCACATTATATTGATGCATTTTTCCTCGTGTTCGACGCTTTGGACCTTTAGCCATAATACATCGGTCACATCGACGTATCCAATCTGCAACTGATTCTTGGCATCCAGCCCAGTAAAACCTTTTTTTAATCTTTCCTACAGTTTTGGTTACATCCAGGTGACCACCGCTTGATCCATTGTGGTAATCCGCGGTAATTTCCTCTATTTTCGTTTTTGGGATCACCAATAGTTTGGAACGAACTTTACCATCCTCACTTTCCCAAATTCTATAAAAGCAACCATCGTGTAATTCTAAGCTTTTCCATTGTGCCTAATATGCCTTACAGATTTGACTTTCAGCGTTTTGCTTGCCACGTCGGCTTTCTATTGAGTTCCTTGTACTCGATTATTTTTGCTAGATCTGTATCACCGCACTGATCCCGTTTTATTTCTTCATTTGACCATTCTGTTTCAGGTAAGATACTTAGAAGGCGTACATCAGTTATTCCGACTTTATTTTCCACACGTGAACAATGACCGCATTCGATCTTACATGGTCGTCGGGACAGTGCATCTGATTTCCATGTTGTCCACCCTTTCGATGTTCCATGATATAATCGTAGCTCTGAAAACGTTCAATCCACCTTGCAATTTGTCCTTCAGGATCTTTAAATTGAAGTAGCTACCACAGTGCCGCATGGTCAGTCCTCAGAAGAAATGGTTGTCCATACAAGTATTTATGGAAGTGTTTCACACATTCCATTACTGCTAATAACTCTCTTCGAGTGACACAATAATTTCTCTCCGGCTTTGACAAGACTTTACTGAAATATGCGACGACTTTTTCTTGACCATTGATGCTCTGAGACAAAACTCCACCAATACCATGACTACTCGCATCGGTATCCAAAATAAATTTTTCTCCAGGAATTGGATACGCAAGCACTGGTGCTATACACAATAATTCTTTAAGCTTTTGGAATGCAGTTTCCTGCGTGTTACTGCATTCAAATCTTTGATTTTTCTGCGTTAATTCATGTAGACCACTTGCAATATTTGCAAAACCAGGAACAAATCTTCTGTAGTAGGTACATAGACCCAGAAAGCTTCGTAGTTCATGCAAATTGGACGGTCGAGGCCAATCCTTTACAGCCTTTATTTTATTTTCATCTGTATGAATTCCTTTCGACGTTACTTTATGCCCCAAATACTTGACTTCGTGTTTAAAAAGAGAGCACTTTTTCGCATTCAATTCAAGACCCGCATCCTCCAAGCGCTCAAATACCACTTCCAAATTTCTCAGATGATCATCAAAATCTTTTCCCATAATAATAATGCCATCGAGATACACAAGACAGATCTTCCAGTGCAAACCTTTTAAAACTCGTTCCATGAGACGTTCAAAGGTAGCTGGAGCATTGCAAAGACCAAACGGCATAACGTTGAACTGCCAAAGACCGCTGCCAACACTAAAGGCAGTTTTCTCCTTATCTTTGTCATCCATTTCTACCTGCCAATATCCACTTTGCAAGTCCAGGGTGGAAAACCATGACGTTCCAGACAACGTGTCTAGTGTATCATCGATTCTGGGTAATGGGTAGCTATCTTTCCTGGTAATATCATTTAATTTCCTGTAATCCACACAGAATCGTAAGCTGCCATCATTTTTCTTAACAAGAACAACCGGTGAACTCCACGGACTCTCTGATGGTTCGATGACCTTTTCCTGTTCCATCTTCTCAATTAGTCCCGTCACTTCTTCTCTCTTGGCTAATGCAATCCTTCTTGGAGCTTGACGAATTGGTTGAAAATCACCTGTATTAATACGATGTTTAACCATAGATGTTCTTCCTCTATTTTTGCCAGTGAATGCAAAAACTTTCCAATGTTTCTGCAAAAACCGTCTTGCCTTAATTATCTCTTCGTCACTTAATTCCGCCGTCCAGTCTTTCAGGAACGTCTCCAATATTGAGGAATCTGGGAAACTTACACTATTTGATCCCTGCTCCTCGATTGCACAATTTACGACGGCCTTGACTTCCTCACATGTGGTGATAATTTCACCTTTCTGAATCCATTTTGGTTTATCCGATAGATTCAGGACTCTCACTGGTATTATGCACTCTGATCCTGTTTCAACTAGAGTCTTTCCAATTATAAGATCTTGCTTCCAATTTTTCTTGTCCGTTTCTACAGATTTTTCTGACGGTCTCCATTTATTATACCCCATAATATTTCTTCTGAATTGGGCTCAATACGACTGCTTTTTCTCAGACAAACCTTGGCAACTATTGCATTTAACTCAGAACCAATTTTCAAAGGTACTTCAACATCAGCGTACTTTAAAATCTTGTTCTTGATATCCAATGTGTATCCATGTTGAATCATAAAATCTACGCCTACTATAACTTCATCGATAATATCTGCTACAATGAAATCATGTTCCACCGATTTTGTTCCGATCAGAACATGCGTTGTAATTTTTCCTATTATTCGTGCTATTTCTCCTGTCGCTGTCCTCAATTTGATCCCAACTAATGGTTTAACTTTTTTTTTGATCTACCAGATCTGTTCTAATAATTGAATGAGACGCGCCTGTATCTAAAGTTAAATCGCATGATCTTCCGTTGATTTTTCCACCGATGGTGAGACTGTTGACATTGCAGCAAATTTTTGAACAAGAAATTGTGGGGCATACAGGAATGGAAGTCAGTTCATGCCCCGTTGAACTGACTCTTTTTAGTTTAACGGCTGTTGGTTCTCATTAATTCCTCCATCGTTCACCCCATTTCCTAATTTTCTGCTCGGTGAACGCGACTCTGAATATTTCCGAGGTAATCGACAGTGACGTGCCAAATGTCCCTGTTTACCACAATTGTAGCATTTTCCGTTGAAACGTTTATTTGGACTGAGTGTTTCCTTTTGCTCGACTCCCACTTCTACCCGACGAATTTTTAATGTTGGATGACAAGATAAGGCAATTGTCTCCTGAGTGAGTGCAACTGTTACAGTTTCATTAAAAGTTGCTTTCGGTGTTCTCATCGTCTCCCGTTTTGTTTCAAGATCACGTATTCCATCAATACTCAACTCCTCAGGATACGATAAGTGTGCCAACCTCTCTATATCCGCAGCATAGTTCTGTAAAGACTCTGTACGCGATTCTTCAGCTCTATTCTATGAATTTGTCTCATGTAATCACTACCATACTTTCGTTTTAAGGCGCCCATGATAGCCTCATAGTTATTCCGTTCTGCTAGTGGAACCGTTTGGAGGACCTCTGCAGCTGCGCCTTTTAACGAAACAATCAGTGCTGCAGAAGAACTATCATTTTCCCAGTGATTGTGTGTAGCCGTAGTTTCAAATTGAAACTTGAACACACTAAAGGGTGAGGTTCCATCATAAGTAGGTGCTTTCAGCGTTGCTATGTTAACTGCTTTGGCTACCTGAGCAGTTGGCTCATTTTTTTCTAACTGCTCGATCTTTTGTTTCATGTTGTCAACTTTACTGTCTAGTTCGCAAACTTTGTTATCGAGAGACATAGCGGTTTGCTCCAGACCCAGTACATGCTCACTTAAAGAATTCATGATTTCAGTGAAGCGCATCTGAGTATTTCGAAAAATTTCTGTCATATTTTTATCCACGGTCTCAAATCTTTGGTCGATTTTGTTGTTCATGTCTTGTAGCATTTGTTTAAGCTGAGACATATCACACACTTCACTTCTCCGTTCTGTTAATGTAACATTTACTTCATTACTTAATGCAACATCTGTAGTTTGTTCCGTATTCGCTGCGACAACTTCAGACTCAAGTATAAACTCATGCTCTTCGAGATTCACTCCATTATCTTCGAGAGCCCTTCGAACTCGTTTCCGTAGTACTGACTTCGAACCATTCGTGCTCAAACCGAGTCGCTCTAACTCCTTCCTAAGTTGATCAACTCTAAGTGCGGAGAACTTGACCATTTTTATTAATTGCGATTACTTTTTATTGCAATTTATCACAATCCCACTTCTGACACCAATGTAACGAAATTTGCTTTAGGATTTATTCGATCACTGGATAGTGATAAAAAAAAAAGGCAATAATTTTTTAAAAATTCAATCTTTATTTAACCGTGAAATACAACGACACCGAACCGTTCTATGACTTCTCGGAATTTCAACTGAACTAATATTTTCATTTCACTTCCATTGTTTTTCTTCAATTCCCCCGTCTACTTCATACTTTTTTACTTCGCTTTTTAATTCATAGCATACTTGTAACAATATGTATGGCCTTTACGCTCATACAGATGAAGATGCAAAAGTATGCCTTTTGTATTTTAGCATTCCTTAGGGTTGAACTTTTCATTAAAACTGGACCTGCGTAATCAATGCCAACCTTTGTGAATGGTTTTGCTATATTAACTCGCACAGAAGGTAAGTTCCCCATCAATTGTATGATTGTTTGTTTCCTTTGTCTTGTGCATATGATACACTTGGGTAGTCGTGTTGTAGTGGTTCACTTAGCGTTTAAAATCCAGTATTTGCTGCGACTGGTACTTAAAACTAGTGATGGTCCACCGTGAAGTGTTTCGATGTGTATTTTGTCTATTAAAATCAATGTTATGTGATGATCGTGTGGTATAATGATAAGATGCTTTTGGTTGAATGGAATGGAGGCCTGTTCTAAACGTCCTCCTACTCGAATTAATCCATCAGAATCCATGAATGGATTCAATTTTATAAGTTTGCTTGATTTTGTGAGCATTTTTCGATCCGTTAGCATTTGATATTCCTCCGGAAATATTGTTTGCTGCACCAGTTTTAATATCTGTACTTCTGCCTGTTGTAGTTCTGTTGGTGTGAGGTATCCGATAAGTTTCTCAGGTGGTTTTCTTGCGTTCACGAAAAACCTCCTAATCATTGCTAGAATGCGGACAAGCTTGGTGAAAGATGAATATTTGTGCAAAATGTTGTCGTCTATTTTCATTAAAAAATTTGTTGTAGTTTGTTGCTTCATTTCTAACTGGGTGGATTCATTAATCTCACTTCTTCTCGACCATTTAGAGTCAGCGTCACTCAACCATTTTGGTCCATGCCACCACATCGTGTGATGGAGCAAATTTGATGTTGTGGTGCCTCGGGATGCCACATCTGCTGGGTTGTGATCTGTTGGAACAACTGTTTCAACAACTCGATTTGCTACGTATGTCTTCCAACGTGACGGGTGTTCCTTTATCCACTGCAATGTGATCATTGAGTCTGTCCAGCATGTGACAGGTACTGTTTCGAGGTGCATGGCATCAATAGTATTCTTAATTAGCCTAGATAGTAGCACTGCGGCATTCAATTCCAGACGAGGAATTGTCACTTGCTTAATGGGAGCTACCTTGGTTTTAGCGGTAAGTAAGTTTACATTTACATTACCATTCTCATCTTCCACTCTTAGGTACAGAACCGCAGCATAAGCTCTTGACGACGCATCGCAAAACCCATGGAGTTGTAGCTGGACATTGGGTGCATACTTGACCCATCTCGGAATTTTAATCAGTTGTAGATTCTTCAAATCAGATTGAAAATCTTGCTAATGTTCTTCAATTGTTGTAGACACCGGAGTATCCCAGGAGCTACCCATGATCCATAAGGTTTGCATCATCAATTTCGCCACGATAACAATAGGAGCCAGCCAACCCAGTGGATCATACAGTGAAGCGATGTCAGATAATATGGTGCGCTTAGACGTGACTTTGTGATATTTCTTTGGTGCAATTGTAAAGAAAAAATAATCGTTAATTGGATGCCATCTTATGCCCAATGTTTTTATTGTTTCCTCTTCTATGATTGACAAAGACCCTTTAGACTCTCTAAATTCTGTTGGTAAATGGTGAATCACTTGGGTTTCGTTGCTAGACCATTTCCTTAGGTTGAAACCTCCTGTACGTAGCATTTGAATCAACTCGTATTGCAGATCCTTTGCCTCAGCAATGTTGTGAGCTCCGGTCAATAAGTCGTCGACATAGAAATCATTTAAAGTTGCCTTTGAAGCTAAAGGCCAAGAGGCTTTTTCATCAATCGCCAGTTGCTGCAATGTTCTGATTGCTAAATATGGAGCACAGGTGGTGCCAAACGTGACGGTTGTGAGTTGGTAATCCTTGGGTTCACCTGTTGAGGGAGACTGCCAAATCATGCGCTGGAAGGTGTGATGATCCTCGTGCACCTTTATCATCCTATACATTTTCTCGATGTCAGCATGCATCGCTATTTTCCAATTTCGCCAATTCAGTAACGTGTTGTACAAGGTTGGTTGCAAGGTTGGACCCTTCAGTAGATGCTCATTTAGTGACTTGTTATTGGATGTCTTCGCTGAGGCGTCAAACACAACTCTTAACTTTGTTGTGGTGCTTTCTTTAAAGACAGCATGATGCGGAATATAATAATGTTTCTGATCTTTGGTTGGTAGATCAACTTCTATCATGTGTCCAAGCTCAATATACTCATTGATGCATTTGGTGTATTCACTCTGTAGCTCCGGGCGATTTCCCAAGCCGCAAAATTTTCGTTAAAGCGCTCTTAACACATCGGCAACCCGTAAAGCGCTCTTAAATAAGAAGGAACCACTCTTAATCAGCTCTTATACAGTTTTACTTACGGTATTCGCTTTTAGTGAGCCTTTAGTAGACTTTTAACGTGATTATTAAGACCATGCTCTTAAGGAAACTGTAAATAGCTCTTATTGGAAGCATTTAAGAGCAGCACTACGAAGCAAATTCTTATAGAGCTCTTTAAGTAAATTAAATATATATGTTCCGTAAAGCGAACATAGCATACTTTTAATATATCGTTTTTCTAGAACTTACCTCATAGGCTCTTGCCGAGGAGTGCTTTTTTTAAATTCTACCTTAAGGGGGTGAAAAGGGGTGCAAACGGTTTCTTCGGAACCACTAAATCGATTTCTATGAATTTTGGAATACTTCTAGAACTTACCTCATAGGCTCTTGCCGAAGAGTGGTTTTTTGAAATTTTACCCTTAAGGGGGTGAAAAGGGATGAAAACGGTTTCTCGGGAACCGTTAAACCGATTTCCACGAAATTGTGTATACTTCTTCAACTTATCATAGGGTCTTGCCGAAAAGTGCTCTTTTGATATTCTACCCTTAAAGGGGTGAAAAGTGGTGAAAATTGGTTTCTCCGGAACCACTGAACCAATTTTCATGAAATTTGAACACTTCTTATACTTATGTAATGGGTTGCTTTTTGGGTGAATTGTTTTCAGGGCTCGCTGCGAAAGCGAGTTAATGTTCGGGACTTCTCGCTGCGGAAAGCGAGTTTGTTTTGGGGAATCTCGCTGCGAAAGCGAGTTAGGAGAGATTCAGGGAGCAGAAGTTAAACGCTCAAGTCCTGGTTATAATCTCTGATTTATTCAAAATATGTTTTCCTATTTATACTATTGATTTCTATCCCTACTCTTTCTTATCGGCCTAATTTCTCCTCCAAATTCTTACCCTAGCTAAATTGCCTAATTATATCGAACGCATTGACCCAGTGCTTATGTTTTCCGCATTTGGTTGGCGTCATATTGCACGGCTTGCACTTGTGCCGTATTCTCACATGACGCAACCTTGCCCTGTACTCCAGGCGTGCGGTCAAGTGCATGCTTGCACTTTTCGGGGAAGTGTGACCTAATGAGTGGTCTTGTTTTATTTACGATCGGTGGCTCAGCATGTGCCAGCGATCGTAAATTTGTTTTGGGTCACTTTGCCCATTCAGTGAATTTGTCATCTATTTTGTGATTTGCTAACCCACTTGAACTTTGTAATTAATTTGAGTTTGGGTTGACATATTTTGGGTTTGCATTATCACTTATGGTCACAACATGTGTTCTTTATTTAGATTCTATCACACCTCCCCCCTTGGGAAAAAAAATTTTTTTTTCTGCGGGAATGCGTCCGTTACAAAAAAAATTTTTTTTTTTCTTTTTATTTTATATATACCATTATTCTATTTAGCATGTTATTCTCCTATCCTGCTTATGTTCTGTTTTTATTCTCATTATTTAATATATCTAGCAATTTACTTATTTAGGTACTAACTATTTTTAGCCTATTCTTGTGCACAATTATTTTATTCCTATCTGTATCTACTAACGTACAATTACTGTTGTCTATTGCTACTACCTCAAATGGACCATTGAATACTGGGTCTAATTTCCTTCGGTTTTTAATGTCAATTAACACTTTGTCACCTATTTTCACTTTTAACGGTCTGCTCGCGGTTAGGCTATTCTGTCTTTGTTTAACTTTTTGGTTTTCTAAATACTGCTTAGCTTTTGCTAGCGATTTCTGGAGTCTGAACTTTACTTCTTTGCTGTATTCGTCGTGATTGTATATCGGCTCGGGGGTTTCCACCATTACTTCTGCTGGCAGGGCTGCTTTTTTGGCAAACACTAGTTCAAATGGGGTATACCCATGCACCGTATTTGGCGTCGTGTTGTAACAGAAAGTGTAGTATGGTAGCCAGCTGTCCCAGTCATCTCTATTTTCGTTCACAAAACATCTTAGGTACTCGTTTAGGCACTTGTGGTTTCTTTCCAGAGCTCCTATAGTCTCTGGGTGTGCCGCAGTCGCAAATATTTGTCCGATTTTAAGAATGTTGCATATTTCCTCCAATATGCGGTTCTTATATTCCGTCCCCAGATCCGTTTTTATCTTGCTCATGGGTCCGTATGTTAATATGAACCCCTGCACGATAGCCTTCGCTATGGTGTTGGCTTCTTTATCCTGAGTCGGGATTACGATCACATATTTACTGAGATCGCATTGCATTGTGACTGCATACCTGTTGTTGTTTATTGTTTTTGTGAACGGGCCTACCGTATCTATCGACACTACATCGAACACTTTTGCCGGTGTTGTTGTTACCTCCAATTGCTCCCGATTGCCTTTTTGGTGCTTGCTTTTGGCACAGAGGTCGCAGTTTCTCACGAACTTAGCAATTGTTTTCTTCATCTTTTTCCACTTAACGACTTCTTTCAATCTGTTATACATTCTGGTGGATCCTACATGTCCTCCAGTGGGCGTATTATGATATTCACGCAGGATTCCTTGTATTTCCTCTTGGCTTCGGATAATTCTTTGCGGTCTGTATATACTTATTTGCATTATTTTCAACTTTGCATTGCCTAGGACTTTGAATGCGGTTTTACTAATAAATTTAAAAATTTCACTCCCTGCAGAGAGTTTCAGTTCTTTAATCAGAACTCTTTTACCAAAATCATCCAATCTTTCGAATGCCTGCTCTAGCGCGGGTTCTACTTGTTGGGTATCTATATTTTCTATGCACCGCTTAAATATCTCTTTCTTCCGTTCTTGGATACTTATTTCCAAGTTGTTTTTCCGCCTGCTCTCCTTTATCCTGAATTCCAGTTCGGGTAACGAATTTACCTCTGTTGGAGATAACACCTCCGCTACTTGCAGTTGATCAGGCTGCTTTTCTTCTGAGTTGCTCTCCTCGTTACTGGTTTGTGTTCTCTTAGCCATTGAACGTGTTTGAATCCTGCGGATTGTTAACTCGTTTAGCTCGTTGTTTCTTGCGGCTTGTCTACTGTGAAAGCCTTTGCAGTCACGTCCGAGAGGGTGTTCATGTTTCCTGCTTTCAATATCAACGCTGTATTCGGATTTGCCACGTTATTTGTAAAAGCCTGAATTGAGAATTTTTCGGCTAGCTTCTCGGCCGCTTCCCCAGTTACTACCTCTTCCGCAATGAACGCCCTTGTCAATTGTCTGGACAGCATCACTATTTGGTTCGAAAAATCCTCGAGCCTCTTGTGTCCTTGGTTGCATGTCCTCAACTGGGCCATTATTGCCTCGGAGGATAATCTAGTTGAGAACTTCTGTTTCAATTTCTCCTTAATTTTCGCAACAGTGTCCAAATCCTCCGTAATGACAAGCTTCGCTTTCCCAGTTATCCTGGTCTTTATAAATTTGACCATCGTTGCTCGTTGTTCTGTTGGAGTCAATTCGTTCAACAGCTCCATTGATTCAATGAACGAATCTGTTTCTTCCTGTTGCCCGTCAAATGGTCGCAACAGCGCCGTCCCAGTTTTGATATCGAACGCCATCTTATTCTTCCTTTGCTCTTCTATCGCTTCCAATACTTTCTTTGCCGCTTGGTTAATCCTGTCATAGACAGCTTTTATCTCCGCTGTTATCTCCACAGTCGTGATCCCTACTTTTCCGATGAAGTCCTTTGCTGCGTTCACCAATTCCTTAATTCTCTCTTCTTTTTTGTCAAGCGTTTTCTCCGTGTACTGTCTATTTTTGCTTTTATTGAGATTACTCAATATATTCTCCGCCTCTGTACAAATGTCGTGCAGTGTGTCCATCTGTTCCTAGACCACGTTTATTTGCGCCGGCGTATTTAGATACCTTTTTGTTAGACCCCGACGGTGACTTCTGTATGCCAAGAAAACGAATTCTGCCAATTTTAACACCGCAATTACCGCTAATAAGACTAAAATTCGATTATTTTCGATGCTAACTGTATTGTCAACAACCACATTGTTTATTATTTCCCCCGTATTCTCACTTTGAACTGATTTATTGTTCCCCATAGTTTATCAATTGTCTTTTACTTTTTAAACAACAACCCAACGAAGGAAATTAGACTTTGCATACATTAAAGACTCACAAATAAATTTTACTCATTTATTTAATCATTTATATTCAATTTACTCTACCCCTACTCTCTGCTAATTTCATCTTACTTAGCTCAGCTAACTTATTATATTTGGTTTTTTCCTCCTTCGATCCCACAACTTTGGCCAGATCCTTGAATCCTTTGATCTCCAGCCGGAGACGGTTCCTGCGTCCTCCACGTCTATGCTTGGGCTTGGCGTCCCTCTTCTTCGGTGCCTGCTTGCGCCTCAGCTCCTCGATCGTTAATTTCTTTGGACCCAACTCGTAATCGGTGGGTGCTGCCTCCTTCTTTGGTACTGCTGGAATTGCTGGGATTGCTGGTAACCTCCCTCTGGGGTATAGCGCCAATCCTTCAATCCTGCTTTCTGGCTGCTTCACCTTTCGGAGTCCTTCTTCTGCCAAGTTCACCAACCGCTGGAATCGCTCGTGGAAATTAAATTCGTCGACTTCCGTACGCTTTCCCTTGATTGCTCCAGTCCGGATGTTCACGGTCGCCATGTAATGGGTTGCTTTTTGGGTGAATTGTTTTCAGGGCTCGCTGCGAAAGCGAGTTAATGTTCGGGACTTCTCGCTGCGGAAAGCGAGTTTGTTTTGGGGAATCTCGCTGCGAAAGCGAGTTAGGAGAGATTCAGGGAGCAGAAGTTAAACGCTCAAGTCCTGGTTATAATCTCTGATTTATTCAAAATATGTTTTCCTATTTATACTATTGATTTCTATCCCTACTCTTTCTTATCGGCCTAATTTCTCCTCCAAATTCTTACCCTAGCTAAATTGCCTAATTATATCGAACGCATTGACCCAGTGCTTATGTTTTCCGCATTTGGTTGGCGTCATATTGCACGGCTTGCACTTGTGCCGTATTCTCACATGACGCAACCTTGCCCTGTACTCCAGGCGTGCGGTCAAGTGCATGCTTGCACTTTTCGGGGAAGTGTGACCTAATGAGTGGTCTTGTTTTATTTACGATCGGTGGCTCAGCATGTGCCAGCGATCGTAAATTTGTTTTGGGTCACTTTGCCCATTCAGTGAATTTGTCATCTATTTTGTGATTTGCTAACCCACTTGAACTTTGTAATTAATTTGAGTTTGGGTTGACATATTTTGGGTTTGCATTATCACTTATGGTCACAACATGTGTTCTTTATTTAGATTCTATCACACCTCCCCCCTTGGGAAAAAAAATTTTTTTTTCTGCGGGAATGCGTCCGTTACAAAAAAAATTTTTTTTTTTCTTTTTATTTTATATATACCATTATTCTATTTAGCATGTTATTCTCCTATCCTGCTTATGTTCTGTTTTTATTCTCATTATTTAATATATCTAGCAATTTACTTATTTAGGTACTAACTATTTTTAGCCTATTCTTGTGCACAATTATTTTATTCCTATCTGTATCTACTAACGTACAATTACTGTTGTCTATTGCTACTACCTCAAATGGACCATTGAATACTGGGTCTAATTTCCTTCGGTTTTTAATGTCAATTAACACTTTGTCACCTATTTTCACTTTTAACGGTCTGCTCGCGGTTAGGCTATTCTGTCTTTGTTTAACTTTTTGGTTTTCTAAATACTGCTTAGCTTTTGCTAGCGATTTCTGGAGTCTGAACTTTACTTCTTTGCTGTATTCGTCGTGATTGTATATCGGCTCGGGGGTTTCCACCATTACTTCTGCTGGCAGGGCTGCTTTTTTGGCAAACACTAGTTCAAATGGGGTATACCCATGCACCGTATTTGGCGTCGTGTTGTAACAGAAAGTGTAGTATGGTAGCCAGCTGTCCCAGTCATCTCTATTTTCGTTCACAAAACATCTTAGGTACTCGTTTAGGCACTTGTGGTTTCTTTCCAGAGCTCCTATAGTCTCTGGGTGTGCCGCAGTCGCAAATATTTGTCCGATTTTAAGAATGTTGCATATTTCCTCCAATATGCGGTTCTTATATTCCGTCCCCAGATCCGTTTTTATCTTGCTCATGGGTCCGTATGTTAATATGAACCCCTGCACGATAGCCTTCGCTATGGTGTTGGCTTCTTTATCCTGAGTCGGGATTACGATCACATATTTACTGAGATCGCATTGCATTGTGACTGCATACCTGTTGTTGTTTATTGTTTTTGTGAACGGGCCTACCGTATCTATCGACACTACATCGAACACTTTTGCCGGTGTTGTTGTTACCTCCAATTGCTCCCGATTGCCTTTTTGGTGCTTGCTTTTGGCACAGAGGTCGCAGTTTCTCACGAACTTAGCAATTGTTTTCTTCATCTTTTTCCACTTAACGACTTCTTTCAATCTGTTATACATTCTGGTGGATCCTACATGTCCTCCAGTGGGCGTATTATGATATTCACGCAGGATTCCTTGTATTTCCTCTTGGCTTCGGATAATTCTTTGCGGTCTGTATATACTTATTTGCATTATTTTCAACTTTGCATTGCCTAGGACTTTGAATGCGGTTTTACTAATAAATTTAAAAATTTCACTCCCTGCAGAGAGTTTCAGTTCTTTAATCAGAACTCTTTTACCAAAATCATCCAATCTTTCGAATGCCTGCTCTAGCGCGGGTTCTACTTGTTGGGTATCTATATTTTCTATGCACCGCTTAAATATCTCTTTCTTCCGTTCTTGGATACTTATTTCCAAGTTGTTTTTCCGCCTGCTCTCCTTTATCCTGAATTCCAGTTCGGGTAACGAATTTACCTCTGTTGGAGATAACACCTCCGCTACTTGCAGTTGATCAGGCTGCTTTTCTTCTGAGTTGCTCTCCTCGTTACTGGTTTGTGTTCTCTTAGCCATTGAACGTGTTTGAATCCTGCGGATTGTTAACTCGTTTAGCTCGTTGTTTCTTGCGGCTTGTCTACTGTGAAAGCCTTTGCAGTCACGTCCGAGAGGGTGTTCATGTTTCCTGCTTTCAATATCAACGCTGTATTCGGATTTGCCACGTTATTTGTAAAAGCCTGAATTGAGAATTTTTCGGCTAGCTTCTCGGCCGCTTCCCCAGTTACTACCTCTTCCGCAATGAACGCCCTTGTCAATTGTCTGGACAGCATCACTATTTGGTTCGAAAAATCCTCGAGCCTCTTGTGTCCTTGGTTGCATGTCCTCAACTGGGCCATTATTGCCTCGGAGGATAATCTAGTTGAGAACTTCTGTTTCAATTTCTCCTTAATTTTCGCAACAGTGTCCAAATCCTCCGTAATGACAAGCTTCGCTTTCCCAGTTATCCTGGTCTTTATAAATTTGACCATCGTTGCTCGTTGTTCTGTTGGAGTCAATTCGTTCAACAGCTCCATTGATTCAATGAACGAATCTGTTTCTTCCTGTTGCCCGTCAAATGGTCGCAACAGCGCCGTCCCAGTTTTGATATCGAACGCCATCTTATTCTTCCTTTGCTCTTCTATCGCTTCCAATACTTTCTTTGCCGCTTGGTTAATCCTGTCATAGACAGCTTTTATCTCCGCTGTTATCTCCACAGTCGTGATCCCTACTTTTCCGATGAAGTCCTTTGCTGCGTTCACCAATTCCTTAATTCTCTCTTCTTTTTTGTCAAGCGTTTTCTCCGTGTACTGTCTATTTTTGCTTTTATTGAGATTACTCAATATATTCTCCGCTGCGCACCAAGTGCCACAAAGCCCGAAGGAGGAGCCAAAGGTCAATCAGCTCAGAGAGGTACGAAGAAGAGCGCCGCAAATACATCGACGCACGCGGTGAGCTCCGTAACGAGATACGCAGGAGCAAAAAACGATGCTTCAAGAACATGTGTGATGAGGCAGATGCAAATCCCTTTGGCAACGCCTACAAGGTAGTAACCTCAAAGCTAAAAGGCTCAAGATCACCGGCAGAAAGGTGCCCGATTTTGCTGGAGTTCATCATCAAGACACTGTTCCCACCACAGGATCCAAGATGGACTATTGACACAGCCTCGACTGGAGACACAAACATTCCCGCGGTTACGGTCGAAGAGTTGACGAACGCGTGCAAGAAAGTGGGGGCGAACAAGGCGCCAGGACCCGACGAAATTCCGAACATGCTGTGGAAGAAGGCGATCGAATGCAACCCTGAAATCTTCACTGTGGTGATGCAGACGTGTCTGCAGGAAGGAACGTTCCCGAAAATCTGGAAGCGCCAGAAGCTTGTTCTGCTGCCCAAAGCTGGCAAGCCACCAGGTGACCCATCGGCATATCGTCCAATATGATTGCTAGATACTGGCGGAAAACTGTTGGAGCGAATAATCCAGAACAGACTGGTAGAAATAACCGAAGGCGAGAGACCGCTCTCGGCAAATCAATTCGGATTTCGGAAGGCACGCTCGACGCTAGACGCGTTAAACCTGGCGGTGTCCACCGCCAAAGTGGCCACCGCAGGAAAGAGATGGAAGGGCGGCAGCATCAAATACTGCGCCATAATCACACTGGACGTCAAGAACGCGTTCAATTCGGCTAACTGGTGCCAGATCATTGGAGCGCTGCAGCATATGGGTGTACCGGAATACCTCCTGAGAATAATTAATCGGTGACTACCTCAGCAACAGGGTACTAATTTACGACACTGATGAAGGAGCGAAGGAGTACTGGGTTACCGGCGGAGTACCACAAGGCTCCGTGCTGGGCCCAATTCTGTGGAATGTCATGTACGACGCAGTTTTGCGGCTAGCATTGCCCGATGGGGCAAGTTCAGTTGGATTCGCCGACGACCTGGGCATACTGGTGGTGGCCAAGTACTTGGAAGAAGTGCAGATGATCGCGAACCAGAGCGTTGAAATTGTAAGAAAATGGATGGAGTCTGTTGGTCTGTTGCTGGCAGAACACAAGACGGAGGTCCTCCTAGTGAGTAGACGTAAAGTTATGGAGAAGCTGACAGTGACGGTAGGAAATTTCGAAGTTGAGTCTAAGGAGGAAATACGCTACCTAGGTGTCATTTTGGATAGTAGGCTGAACTTCAAGGCCCACGTGAATTACGCCTGCGAGAAGGCGTCGAAAATGTACACAGCTCTGGCTAGGATGCTGGCAAACACCGGAGGCCCTAGAAGCAGCAGACGAATGCTCCTGGGGAGAGTCGTTACGTCATCGCAACTTTATGGCGCGCAGATCTGGGCAGACGCGCTGCAACTGCAAGTATGCAGGAGAAAAATGCAATCGGTGCATCGACGGACCGCCTTGAGAGTGGTCTGCGCATTCAGAACAGTTTCAGGTGACGCGGCATGTGTCATAGCGGGCATGATGCCAATTGATATTGCCGCAGACGAGGCGAAGCGTCTATACACCATCAAGCAGAATGGAACGATTACGCAGGAACGCAAACGAGGAGTATGGACCGAGTCAATGGAAGTCTGGCAAAGCAGATGGGACTCGTCACAGAAAGGACGATGGACTCACAGGCTGATTCCAAACATTAAGAAATGGACGACTAGAAAGCACGGAGGGTTGAACTATCACCTGACGCAATTCCTGACAGGCCACCGTGGTTACAGAAGCTACTTGCACCGCTTTGGACACGACGACACACCGCTCTGTCCGACGTGTGGAGAGAATGAAAGCGTAGAGCACGTGGTGTTCACGGTTCCGAGAGGAGAGGAATGACTTGACGGCAGCAACAAGCACGACTATCATCGCGGAGAGCATAGTCAACGAAATGCTGAAGACAGTAGAGAAATGGAACGTTGTTTGTTCCGTAATCAGACGCATCAACGAGAAATTGCGTGAGATTGAAAAGACCCGGAGGGACCATATGGCGCAGAGGCCCTAACCTAATGCCAAGCCGTCCACCGAAGTAATACCTAAAGGCAGTCCCGGTGGACATACGGCTGAAGAATGGTGGAAGGTGGTTTTTAGTCAATAAGAATCTGACACTACTGGTTGCAGGACATGCACATTGCGCAACAGCCAGTGTCTGATGTAAGATTTCCACCTTCCGAAAAAAAAAAAAAAAAAACATTACTTCGGGCTCGGCCCACGGTTATCTATTGATTGTCACCTGGGTTTATTTCGACCTCATGCCTTTCTCAGTCCCTTTTCTTCGCCCGAAGTATACGCTGAACCTGATGCGACACAGCTGCCCAGCTTCCTTCGTTTTGAAGCATGATATCCGCGATGGTATCCGGAGAGAAAGCAGCCGCCCCCGTCGGAACACTCACCCACCATCCACCCCACTTGGCACACTGGAAGAAGGTGTGCTCCACATCATCCTTTGTAACCGGGCAGTACAAACACTCGTCCGACTCCGATTTACCCATCCTATGCAGATAAGATCGGAAATACCCGTGTCCACTCAGGAATTGTGTCAAATAAAAATCAACTTCTCCATGTTTCCTCTGGCACCAGTGTCCTATCTCACCGATGAGGCGCGCCGTCCATTTGCCTCTGGTCTCTCTGTCCCATGATCGCTGCCAAAGTAACATTGTGCGTTGCCTCTCCTCTTGGTGCACTACCTCTCTATTCGCTTCCCCTCTCCTGCGGAAGATTAACCTGCGTTCTCTCGCGAGCAGATCAATTGGTATTACTCCGGTTATGACCAGGATCGCCGGTCCCGAAACCGTACGATAGGCGGAAGCTATTCTGAGTGCTCCTCTCCTCTGCACTTGCTCCAGTCTGATTCTATACTTTTTCTTTAAAAGTGTCTCGGCCCATACCTCCGCGCCGTATAGAAGAACAGACTGTGCAGTACTCATTAGCAGGCGGCGCTTACCTGGGCGAGGCCCTCCGATGTTGGTCATAAGTCTGCTGAGGGCCGCAACCTTTTTTGCTGCCTTATCTGCCGTCTCCTTGATGTGCTGAAAAAAGCTTAACTTCGTATCGATCAGCACTCCGAGATACCTAACCGCAGTTTAGCTGATAACTGTTTCCTCCCCGACTTGCACTGGAATAATCTTCGGCATTCTCTTCTTTGTAAGGACAACGACCTCCGTCTTACCTAACGCCATTGGCAGTCCATGGTCCGTCATCCACTCGGTTATGGTTCGCATTGCTCGATTCAACTTCAATTGCGCCTGGTGCACGTCGCGCGCTGCCACGAGTAGAGCGATATCATCTGCATAATCTACTAGGCTCGTCTCGCATATCACATCTTAGCAAGCTATCATATGTGGCATTCCAGAGATCCGGCCCTAGGATCGATCCCTGTGCCGCTCCAGACATCAGCCTTCTTCTCCGCCGTCCCTCTGTCGTCTCAAAAAGCAAATACCTGTTCTTGAGGTAATCGTCGATAACCCTAAGGATGTACATTGGTATCCTGAAGTGACTCTCCAGCGCCTCCATCATGTCCACCCATCTTACGGAGTTGAAAGCATTCCTCACGTCGAGCGTTACCAGTAACACCACCCTGCGTGAACACTGTCTACGCCTGCAATTAATTATTGATGTCTACGCCTGCAATTAATTATTGTGCAGGTAACAAATTCCACCTGCCCGGGACATTCGAGACGTCCGGTCGATCGCGAATCTAAGTGCAAGGTTGCACTCTGAAAATCTGCGCGTGACGGGTCAACTGAGGGCAACCCAATGATCCGATCGACGATCAAAAATTGAACGGGCAGTTCTTATTGGGACCGCGCACCGAGCGTTCACCTTTTTCATAATTAATTTGTTTCATTTCACTTGTTAAGTAGTTGTTACAATTTTTAAATTAGATTTGTACAGTGGTTAAAGTTAAATTAAATAAAGTTGTATTGTGATTGTGAAAAAAAAAATAAATAAAATTCGTGTCGGACTAAATCAAAGGTGTGTGTAATTTGTATACTCCCACTTCAATCTTTCCGAGGAAGCGAGGCTTCAACATTGGTCCTTCGAGCCGGATCCTGGGAATCAGGCAGCATCTATATACTTGTATCTGTAAGTCCCTCTCCTCAATACCTACCTTATATTAAGTGAAGTGCTGGTTACAATTCTCGGTGCGTAAATATCATATCGCAATATGTCAGACCCGGTTGTCAATCAATTGGATCCCGTAGTGCAACTAATTTCCAAGCCAAATGGTTTAATTGACCAAATGAATAAGTTTGTGTCTAATATCAAAAAGACCGGGCACCCCAGACGTACACACGGTTACTATGTTGGTCGTGTAAACGGCTGGCAGGAATTATGGCAAAAGTTCATGGTAAACGAAAGTAAAATGGCTTTGGATAAGAACAAAGATCATGAAAAATTAGATTACTTCACGGCAGACACCTTTGCGAAACAAGAATCTACATTTTACGAAATAAAGGGTGAATTGCTCGACGCAATATCGAAATTGGAAGCAGCTGAAAAAGCAGCAGATCCCACAATTGTTACACAAATCGCCGCGAGCAGTGATTCACCGAACTCATCAACTTCTTCGAGTTTACCTCGAATTACCCTTCCAAAGTTCTCCGGGGAATATAACGAATGGGTCAGTTTCCGCGACTTGTTTGTATCTGTAATTCATCAAAACCAATCATTGGAAGCTGTTCAGAAATTTCATTATGTGAAAACTACCCTCACTGGAGAAGCTGCAAACGTGATTAAACAATATAGTATCACGCAAGCAAACTATTCCTCTGCTTGGAATGCTTTAAAAGCTCGTTATGAGAATAAGAGGATCATTGTGTTCTCTCTGTTAAAAACGCTTACTGCACAACCTAAAATAGTAACGGAGTCAGCAAACTTGCTGAAGAGTTTATTAGATATCACCAATGAATGCCTTACATCTCTCGCTAATATTGACATTAATACACTGCATTGGGATCCACTTATAATACACTTGTTAGTACAAAAACTTCCTTTGGAAACCCACAAAGCGTGGGAAGAGTCCATCAGTGACAATACCGATGTCCCTATGTGGAGCGAATTCAGTAAATTTCTCGAACAAAGATTTCGAACGCTGGAAGCCCTCGGCGGTGGCTCCAAATCTAAACAAACATTCCCCGATAGAAAGTCGGAAGTATCCAAGCGAGCAATCAAATTACAAAATTTTCATTTGGCGAAACAAGCATGTAAATTATGCCAGGCGAATCATTCTCTCCGTCAATGTCCCCAATTCATAAAGTTAGAACCAAACGATCGATTAAAGATCGCAAAGTCGACCGGCAGCTGCGTGAATTGTTTGGGTAAATTTCATTCAGTGAACAAATGTCTAAGTAAAAGTAGATGCGCGGAGTGTGGGGCAAAACATCATATGTTACTGCATTTCCCAAATCACGCTCGTTCAACACCTAGTGAAAAGCAAACGACCTACGGTAACAAGCCAGAGGCACATGCATCTACGACAACCGTGTTAAATTACTTCAGTCACGAAAATCGCCAAGTGTTACTAGCAACTGCAATAGTGCAAGTTGACACTCCCCAAGGTCTTTGCACGCTTCGAGCCCTGATAGACCCGGGATCGCAAGCGACATTTATCACTGCCGCAGCTTTAAAAAATATGAAGGTTAAACCAAATACTACTCGAGTAGCGGTGACTGGCCTTGGAAACTCGCACCCGGTAAGCTCCCGAAAAATGGCAACAATAATCATGTGTGCCCAAAAAGTAAATACTCAAATTGAGACCCACGCTATCGTCCTCGATAGTCTGACCGATTTGTTGCCATCAAAAACCTTTGTACGGCAGGAGTGAACTCATCTAAAAGGACTGCCGTTGGCAGATCCGCAGTTCGATACCCCAAGACCTATTGACCTTTTAATAGGAGCCGATGCTTATCCAGAGATATTACTAAATGGCGTCAGGTCTGGACCCGCAGGAACTCCAATCGCCCAAAATACAGTCTTTGGCTGGATTCTTTCGGGTAAAATAGACTCCGTCAATCGAGAACCAATCGAACCAAAAGTTCAAGTATATATGAACACTTTGGATTTAAATATCGATCTCCGAAAATTTTGGGAGATGGAAGAAGTGCGCGACGCTGCCGCACAAACCGTCGCAGAAGAAACATGTGAATCATTTTTTCAAAGCAGTCACTCACGAAAGCCCGACGGCCGGTACGTGGTTCGATTACCGTTTAAATCTGATGACACCGAGAACTTGGGTGCATCCAGACATATAGCATTCAAATGCTTCTTATCTGCGGAAAAATTAGCTCTGCGTAAGGGCTATCTGCAAAAATATAATGACGTACTTCAAGAATACGTTACTTTGAATCATATGGAAGAAATACCTTCCGACATCGATAGTAATTCAAGTAATTACTTGCCTCATCATGGCATTATCAAGGAGTCAAGTTCGACAACGAAATTACGTGTTGTATTTAATGCCTCATACAAAACCAAGGCAAATCAGTCTTTGAATGACGTAATTTTTACTGGTCCTGCACTACAACAGGATCTCCCAACCATTCTGCTGAAATGGAGATTCCGCCGATACGTTTTCTCAGCTGATATAGAAAAGATGTATCGACAAATCTGGATACATCCCGACGACACGAAATACCAAAAAATTATGTGGCGCCCTAAAGTAGGCGGCCCAGTGAAAGAGTACCGTCTATTAACTGTCACCTTTGGAGTTGCATGTGCACCTTCTCTTGCTATTCGCACGCTAAATCAACTAGCAACTGATGAAAGACAAAATTTCCCAGAAGCATCCGCTTGTCTATCGAATGAATTTTACGTGGATGATGTTCTGACTGGTCGGGATAGCATCGAAGAGTTAAATTGTATCAAAGAAGATCTCATCTCACTACTTCGACGAGGAGGTTTCAATTTAAGGAAATTCACTGCCAACAATTTTAAAATTTTGAAAGACTTACCAGCGGAATATTTAGCTGATAGTGCACATCTCTCTTTAAACGGTGACGAAACCATCAAGGCTCTCGGTATTAATTGGAATCCGAAAGCAGACTGTTTTTATTACAAACTAAACATAGATTTCGATGGAGCCCCAACGAAACGACATATCTTGTCCAAAATATCTAAACTCTTTGATCCTTTAGGATGGATTAGCCCTATTATAATTTGTGGCAAGATCCTTATGCAAAGATTATGGCTCGCAGGAGTAGAATGGGACGCCCCAATTCCACTTCTACTCGCAGATCACTGGAACGCGTTCGTGAATGATCTAAAATCGATCGAACGAATACAAATGCCAAGATGGATTCAATGCGTATCAACATCTCCCATGGAATTTCACGGATTTTGCGATAGCTCGGAACGAGCTTATGCAGCCGTTATTTACGCTCGCGTAAAACAAGCTGACGGAAGCGTTGCAGTTAATTTGATAATATCCAAAACCAGAGTATCTCCAGTATAGAGAGTATCTCCAGAGTATCGCGGCTGGAGTTATGCGGAGCTCACCTTTTATCGAAATTAGTACGTAATTTACGACAAATGTAGGAAATTCCAGGGAAATTTTACTTGTGGTCCGATTCCACTGTGGCTCTAGCTTGGATCAATAGCCAGCCGAACCGCTGGAAAACGTTCATTGCGAATCGTGTATCAGAAATCCACAACAATGCTCCAGATTCATGCTGGAGACATGTTCCGTCAGAAGAGAACCCAGCTGATCTCGCTTCTCGCGGAGTTTTCGCTTCCGACTTAGTGCATTGATCTGAATGGTGGCAGGGTCCTGCATGGTTAAAGCAGGATCCCGAGGCTTGGCCCGCATCACCAGTGGAGCTAAACTCCGAGGAGGCAGAAACGGAAACTCGGAAAGTGAAAGCTTTTCAAGTTTGCGCAACAACTCCACAAACCATCGACAGATTTTCTGATTACACCAAAGCGTGCCGAACAATAGCATGGTGCTACCGAATATTCGACAACTACAAGTCGAGGAAGCCCATCTCAATACCAAGTCTTAAACGCAAAGCCTCATGCGCAATAAAAAGAATTAACCTTTCGGCCGAGTTGCTGCAGCGAGCAAAAATGCTTTTTATCAAGGAAAGTCAACAACTTGCTTTCTCCAAGGAAGTAACCGCTCTTCAAGAAAAACTTGCAATATCCAAGAAAAGCCCGATACTCTCTTTGAACCCTTTCTTGGACCACGACAACATTCTTCGCGTTGGAGGACGTTTGCAAGAAGCCAATTTGTCCTTTACTGAAAAACACCCCATAATTCTTCCCTATCAATCGAAACTCACGGAGTTATTAATCAAACACACGCACAAGATGTCAATGCACGGTGGACCCTCACTGATGCTTTCACTACTCCGCCAGGAGTATTGGATCATCAACGCCAAAAGAGCTATTAAAAAGGTTATACAGCAGTGTATCACGTGCGTTATGTGGAAACAACAAACAGCTCAACAAATCATGGGAAACCTGCCACGCCATCGCATAACATTAGAACGTCCTTTTTACGCAGCTGGCACCGACTTCGCTGGGCCAATTTCTATAAAATTAAATCGAACCAGAAATGCAAAGGTTTCCAAAGCGTACATTGCTATTTTTGTCTGTTTTGCCACAAAGGCGGTGCACATTGAAGCAGTGAGCGACTTAAGCTCTGAAGCGTTTTTAGCTGCCTTAAGGAGATTCTTCTCCAGGCGTGGAGTTTGTAAGGACTTCTACAGCGATAACGGCACCAATTTCGTGGGCGCAACAAAAATGTTAAAGGATGAGCTTAAATCAGCAATCCAGGACCGCATTTCCCTCGCAGCAGAACAATTGGCAATGCAAAATGTCAACTGGCACTTTATCCCACCCGGTGCTCCACACTTCTATGGGCTCTGGGAAGCGGGCGTAAAATCTATTAAACACCATCTTCGAAGGATACTAGGACAAACCATCCTTACGTTCGAAGAACTTACCACTGTTTTATGCCAAACTGAAGCCATTTTAAACTCACGGCCGCTCTGTCCAATATCATCTGATCGAGACGATTTGACGCCCCTCACCCCAGGACATTTTCTAATTGGAAATGCTCCACTCAGCTTACCCGAAGCGGATCAAAGCAAAACAACAACGTCTCTCTTATCGCGCTGGAAATTGCTTCAAAAACTCAAATACGATTTTGGAAGCGATGGGCTTCCGAATATATATTTCGATTGCAGCAGAGGCAAAAGTGGAAAACCGCACATCCTCCGGTAAACAAAGGTGATCTCGTCTTGATCAAAGAAAGCAACTTGCCGCCTTCCACATGGAAACTCGCACGCGTACTAGAAGTCCACTTGGGGTCAGACAACCAAGTTCGGGTGGTGACACTAAAGACTTGTTGTGGTCGGCCGTGTTGAAAATCAAACGCCTGGCCGTCGACCATGATGTACTCAGTCGATTGAACCCTGGCGACACGGCCAAGGTCAGCTGAGACACATCAGTGGCAGCACTAGTCGCCTGCACGGACACGCGCATGCGCCCAACGCATGCCTTCTAGAGGTTAGCTGAGCACGAATTCCGAAAAACAACGTGCTTCCGGCGAAACTTCTAGAAGGCTGACGCGCATGTGTGGGTGAGGAAGCTGTGTGGGACGACTGGCGACGGGCACCGGCGCGGCGGACAGTGAGTCGACGAGATACAAAGCGAAAGGAACGATCGCGACTAAAAGGAAAAAAATCAAGGAAAAAAGGTAAAAAAAAAAGAAGAGAAACGAGGGAGTTTAATTTGTTTTACGAGGGTAATCAAATTTACTGCGGTTCAGTTAGATCTGGTCTGGTCAATTTCCAAAACTGTGCAATTTTTCCGTGGAAATTCTCGTATTCTATTAATTGGTTGAGCCTTTGAGGAAATAGTCGAAACGTACAAACGCCTAGAACAGTGCTGTTGTGCCACAGTGGTGTTTATAATATTTGGGAAAAAAAAACAAAAAAGAAGAAAAAGAAGGGCGACGGGAAAATCAGTGAAAAGATCCTAGTTCAAGCAGAAGAGATCCGTCTGCCAATAAAAAAGTGCCTTCTAAGTGCTCCCGTTCAACCAGTACGTGTTCACGTGATCAGTTTTGGTGGCAAGTGAGGTGTTCCACGCTTGGCGGACGAGCGGCGCCTTGTCCCTGCGTAACCGGACCCTCCGCAACCCGAGGACAGCAGGGCAGGATACCACCGACAGGACGAACCCCCCCCCCCCCCCCCTCCCCCCAGACGAGCGAGACCATTGAAGGAAATAGGACCCCGGCTAGTCCCACCCAAATAAACATACATTCGTTTTTTTTTTTGTTTGCATTCAGTTTTCTTTTCTTTTCTGCGTTAGTTGTAAGTTCATTTAGAGTCAGGAATTTCGTTCCGACAGAGTGAAATCACTGGTCGTGAAAGTAAATTTTTTGGTTTGTTTTCATTTCGGGTATTTAATTCTAGTAAAGCTCCGACAATCTCCTTTTTATTCCTCAGGGTTTACGTTTGTTTCAGGAAGACTTTGTCAAGATCATTGTAAGGGGGAGAAAGCCCCGTCTTGCGCTGCAATATCCCCTTAAAGTGAAGAAAAAAGGAAAAAAGAAAAAAAAAGAAACAAAGATAAGTGAAACCCAGAGAAAGAAATGTGGCCACAGTTCTCCCCTCTGCGTACCCGGAAAATTTTATTGCATTGGTGTCTATTTTTTTATCACAGAATTATAGTTCGTGCGCTGGGATTCGGGCCTCATCACCCAAAAGTTGTTTAGTGTCTTGTTGTTTTTGACACTAGATTAGTCGGAGTCAATTCAAATTTTTGCGAGCCGTAAAGTTAAAGTAGAAAAAAAAAAAATGAGTGAATTTGTATCTAAAATTAAGTGAACAGGAATAAAAATGAATTATATGGGTTAGATTAATCCTCGAGTCTTTCTTTCTCGCCACCTCATTCCCCGATTGGTTTTGCTCCAGCGCATGAGCGCTTAACTTTTTGTTTCAGCGGGTTGACACCAACAAAGGATTCCCTTCCACAAGATGGGCAAGAAGGGAATAGAGGGAGGACAGAGGGCTGCCCAAGGGGATAACTCCATCTAATCCCCCCTCAGCACAGGTAAGTCGTGACATGTCCCCCCCCCCCCCCGTACTGTCATTTGCCCTTTTTACCATTCGCGATTTTCGTCGTTTCCCTTCGCGCGAGATTTCGTTGCGCGGGATGAAGCCTGGAGACGGCGAGGGTGTTTTGGCTACCCCCCCACACTACCGCGATGCTAGCCGATCAAGCTCGCGCCTCCCACTGCTGTCTCCGGGGGAAGTATTTTAGCCGGGTACTTCCTGGCAACAGCCGCTTCATCGAGGCTGATTTCTGTCGGATGTATGTATGGATATTTGCAGGCACAAACATTCTTGCTTCGCAACATAAGGTGGCGCCCAACGGGGTGTCCGAATGTTGGGAAAAAGGAATGTGCAACAGACTGCATCATCCACTTTGAAACGACCCGTAACCAAGGTTTGCGTATTACCGTTCGTCAATAAGGAACAATTGACACCCGCCGCAGAAAGCTCGGCAAATTAAATAAATAGAACACGTTAAATCTACATTCTACACGCAATTAAACTATCAACTAGTATCTATTAATTCCATTATAGTTAAGACGTTAGATATAATCCTTTGAAGTAAATTTACTTAACGACATTATTTTAACAGCTTCCAACATCATGTGCAAATTGGTGGGGTTCATTTTCTTACCCGCAACAGTTTTATCTCTCATCGCCTTTGACTGCGGACACGATAGGATGAATCACACCAGTGTGTCGGTCCTAAATGTAGAAAGCTGCGAACTGGAACTTTCTAATTCAAGCCAAGAAAATGAGGATATCCAGTTATTAGAGTTAAACACTGTAGCGCCGATCCACATTTTCCAATGCAAAATAAATATACTGCAAACAATTTATTACTGCGGTATGTTCAGCCATCTTTCGCTGGTCCCGGGAGGGCTCAGCTCTTTCATCGCCGATATATCTAAGGAAGAATGCCTTAAAATCTACGAAAAGGGTACCTACAAGTTGCAAAACAACAAGGTCATCTCGAACATAGAATCAAATTCGACCACCAGAATGACAGAAACGGTAGCAGGCTCACTCGATGCGAAAGGTAACTGTGCAGGAGTTCAGTACACTTTTGGCTCAAATTCGTGGCAAGATGTTATCGTAATGCAAGCCATAGAAATCATAGCCTTAGACTACACTGGCACTGTTCGGCTTGCCGATAACAAAATGGTCCTCCGGAATAATGTGCTGTGTTCCTACCTGTCGAGTAAGTGCCTGGCTCCTGAGTTCGGAATGAGTTTTTAGGATATGATTCCTGATAACTCATGTGAAAAGGCGTCCTACACAGTATTATATGAAGGAAATGCGACAAAAACGCAAACACATGACGTCGAAATAATCAAACACATCTCATATATGCTGTGAACGCAGGAGATATCATATTCGCTTTGGAGGTCGTTGAAAACATTACCGTTTGCGACCACCTTGGATATCAAACCGAGCATCCTCGACTGTTCACCGTTCAGAAAACTTCCGCAGATTACTATTTTCGAACAAAGACAGCTAATGCAAAAAATTTAGATTTGTTTGCTTACATCAACGCCAAATTTGTTTATGTGGAAAGGCACTTAAAGGATCAAATACTAAACTTGCACAAACATTTAATTTACAAAAAGTGCGAATTGGAGCGCCAAGTGCTCGAAACGCAGCTCGCGGTGGCTCACCAACATCCCTCTGAATTTGCTTTTATGCAAATGAAGGAACCGGGTTACACTGCAATATCCTAGAGGCGAAGTTATTTACCTTATACAGTGCCAAGCTGTGGACGTTACGATCCGAAAAACAGAACGATGCTACCAGGAACTCCCCGTTTATTACAACAACAAAAGCTACTACATGACACCTACCACACATCTGTTGCACGAGTATGGAACGGAGATCCCTTGCTCCTCAACGCTTCTACCTGCGTACTTAATTCATGGAGCGTGGTATGGGTTTAACCCAACCGGGCAAAAGCTGGAATCTCCATCGATTCTCCACCCTTCCAAGGATGTCCCGTGGAAATATGAAGATCTCCACGATCTCATAAAATCAGGCATTTACTCCTTTGAGAGCGCCGACGAGCTTCGGAAACAAATTATGTATCCCACAGAACGGAAAGCCATCGAGAACGTCATCACCAAGACGTTAATTGGACATGAACCCGATCAGCAGGATATTAATGTAGGAGCTCTCTTCCAGGGTCCCGTTTCTCAAGTGATGCACTACTCGATGGGACTGTGTTTCCGATTTTGTGAATAAAGTCAGTCGTTGACCAGATCTTGTTCAGAGCGTTTGTTTATTTGAATATCCTGACGTCTTGGTTTTTCCTACAATATTTCAGAAGTGGGATACGGTTTATTTGTGAAGTGATTAAAGTTTTGGTGTGATAATTTAGTAAAAGCGCATAGGTGTGCTGAACATTGATCATAGGTGATCGCATGACGCATAGGTGTTCTGGAATCATATTTTTACCATGAGTGCACGTGCAATAAGATTTGCAGAGAATGCAACGGTGAACTTATTAAAAGATAAGTTAGCGCAATTGGGAGCTTCAACATCTGGCGTTAACGCCAGCTTTAAAACTTCACCTGCTGGAAGAAATCGCAAAATTATCGAGTGAGCAGTTGGAAATTTTTTTCCCGGACGATATTTCAGAGGAGCCATTAGGGGAAAATTCTGCAGAAACTTCGTCTGATGACTTCGATACCGTAATTGAGAAGTTACAAGAACAATTACGAAAAACGGAAAAAATAGCGGACCTTAGGAAACAAATTGCAGAACTGGATGCGGAGTTTACTGGAAATCGAAGTGTGATCGATGTGCACAGAAATTCTAATTTCATTTTCCGTGACATTGAACGTTCTCTCCCGCAATTCAATGGCGACGATCATTACTGTGTTGAGGAATGGGTCGAGGATTTTGAGGAATCAACAGTTACTTTGGAATGTGACGATAAATCTATCTTCATGTATGCGAAGCGTTTATTGGGTGGTACAGCCCGATTGCTTCTTCGAACTGCAAACTGTAAAACGTGGCGAGAATTAAAAGAAGCGCTTTTGAAAGAATTTCACAGACAAACCACTGGCGCAGAGACGCACAATAAATTGAGAAGTCGTAAAAGGAAACAAACTGAATCTGTACAACATTATGTTTTAGCCATGCAAGAAATTGCATCGGCGTCAAGCATTGAAGAAACTAATCTCATTCAATATATAATCAATGGGATACCAGGATCGGACCAGCAAAAATTATTATTTTATGGCGCCACTACCATCGCTGAGCTGAAATCATTACTTCAGAAGTATGAGAGGTTTCTGCCGCAATCATCGAATCAACTGCAACGGCACATGTTTACGCAACCAAGATATGCATCAACGGAAGCTGAACCAGTACAACGATCAACGGAGAAATTAAAATGCTTCAATTGTAATCAGTTTGGACACTTCAGTACATCTTGTCCTAAACCTAGACGAGTGCGAGGGGCTTGTTTTGGATGTGGGTTCATGATTGCAAATCCGCGCAGCAGCCAGTGATGATCATCGAGAGTCCCCAGAAAGAAAATTCATCCGGCGATCGTGATCAGCAAAATTGGTATGTACACAATATACATGACTTTGAACAGGCATTGAAGTACATTTTCGGAGACAACGCACCTGTGACGCCTGCGTACACCTGCACTCTGTTGTCCTTGCTAGATTCCGGAAGCCCTATATCGTTTGTGCAGCATAAATACATACTTGCCCAGCCTGTTACTCGATACTACAGCTTTGGAGGGAAGTACTCAATTCTGCGGTATAAACAACAGTAAGCTTTGCATTTTAGGTAAAGTATATGCTAGCGTCAGTTTTAAGGATAAAATAGTGATAATAGACATGTATGTAGTTAAAGACAACACTGTCGGTCGAGTGTAAACTCAGGCAAATGAGCAAATAAAGTGCATCGATCAAGTGTTCTAACTTTCAAAAATGGAGTAGCCAAAACTATAATTTCGAATTTTAAAATGTTTTTGTTTTTTCTTTCAGTAGTCAGTTACTTTTCAAAAACATTGTTGTTCGGTCGTATTGTATAATAGTTCTTCAAATAAAATATTAATATTAAAATGAATGTTCGGTTATCCAAGTTTTATTAAAATAAAAACGAACTCAATTTATGAAATTTCAAGAAAATTTCATTGGTGCCCCGGGTGAGGAAAACTTGGAACGAATTATAATTGAAAATCCAAAGAAAGATAACGCATTGTAGTTAAGTGCAGTTCATAGTAGTGTATTTCAACAATCTCAAGTTAATTGCTGAGTAATCGAAGGAAGTAGCGGTGGATAAACATCCTTTTGAACTCTTGTCAGCCAGTCCAAGTAGTTGAAGGAAGCGGCGCGTACGTTCCACAGTGGAAAACAGTCATCCATTCAAGTTTCTGTAGGACAAATACGAGACATTTGTGTTGAAAACTTGAAGTGAAGCACGATGGAAGAAACTTTACCTGATAGACTTAACAATAGACGCTCACGAAATCCAACAATCACACATGTTAATGAGTCGAAGAAGCCTGGATCAGTCAGTGTGTGCTCGAACTCTTCTAAAGCTAGTCGGATCAGCAAATCAAAAAGAGAAGAAAAGAAAACTTTACTAAAACTAGACTCTGATTTCGAAAAGGCTTCGTCAAAACCAGATGCTAGAAAACCAGACAGCATTAAGCGGTATACTAGAGAAGTAAGAGGAATTATTTCTACTATATCTGCTCACAACTTGCACGGATATTTAGACAACAAATATCTACTACAACAAATCGTGAATCATTTACCGACTGACATGAAACAATGGTGGCTTTCTTGGATACACGCTGATGGATCTAGACAGAAAACTTTTGAATGCTACCGAACAAGGATTCAACTTCAACACGATATAGCATGTGAGATACACAACCATGATCCAAGAAGGTCAGAAGACAAAGAAGAATTAAGGCAAAAAGGAAAAAGAGAACCAGGAGGTTTTTATGGAGCAGCGTTTGAAGAAAAAGCAAGGAAGTGTTTGATCTGCAATGAATACCATGCTATTTGGAAATGTTCAGCAATGAAGAAGATGACTGTTCTTGAAAGAAAAGAAATAGTCAAAGAAAAGCAACTTTGTTATCGTTGTCTTGGATCTGGTCACATGTCAAGGAAGTGTGAATCCAAGTTTAAGTGTCGTTTCAATGGTTGTGGTCGAAGTCATCACACCTTGCTACACGAAGACAAAAGTCGAAACACGGCGGATGTTGCAACTAAAGAAAGGAAGTTAGCAGACAAATTAGAGCGAGGGAAGACTCAGGCATCTTTAGAAGGAATCAACACGGTTGGATCTGCTGATAATCTACCTATTATCAAAGTTCTTGTTCGAGGTCCTAAAGGAGTTGAAGCCGTGTACGCTTTATTTGATAGTGGGGCTTCTTTTTCGATGCTTGAGCAAGATGTTGCAGAAAGACTTGGTCTAACTGGAAAGATGGAAGAACTCAATTTTACTACTTTCGGAGAACCCAAAAAAATTGACTCCATGGAGATTAAGGTCGAAGTTGGACCACTTCGCAAAGGGAAACATTTTTACATCGTGAACCAAGTTAATACAATTCCTGAGCTGAATTTACCTGCTCGATCTTTTGACGCTGAAGTCTTTAAGAAGAAATATCCTCATCTAAAGCACATGAGAGCATTGTCAGTCAACAATGCTACTCCTAAGTTGGTTCTTGGAATAAACGCTGGTACATTGTTTGCAGACAGAGAAATTTTAGAGATTTCCCCTGGAAGTACTCCTGCTGCAATAAACAGTCTTCTTGGATGGTACGTAGTATACGACCCAAAAGATATCAAAAAGCACTTTAATTTTATGTGTCAGCACAATGAAGAAAATAATAGGCTTCATCACATTATTAAAAATTTCTTTTCTATTGAAGCCCTTGGGGTGAAACTAGCTAAAGATAACAGAAACAAAGAAGACGAAAAAGCGATACAGATCTTAGAGTCTACTACTGTGAAGAAAAATAACCGTTGGGAAACTGGACTATTATGGAAAAATGAGGAAATAGTTCTACCTGAAAGTCTACAGACGGCAGAAAAAAGGTTATATATCATGGAAAGAAAAATGGATAAGAATCCTGAGATAGCAAAGCTATGCTTGGAACGATTTCAAGAATACATCGAAGCAGGATATTTGGTAAAAGTAGACAAATCGGAAGATCTGAAAAAGAAACGTGTTTGGTATCTACCTTGGTTTTTTGCTTATCATCTTACTAAAAAACCAAGACTAGTTTTTGATGGAGCTGCGAAGTCAGGAGGTAAAAGTCTCAATGACTTTCTCTGCAAAGGACCCGATTACATCAAGCTGATTCATCATGTCCTAATGCGTTTCAGGGTTCATCAAATCGCATTAGTAGCTGATATTAAGAGTATGTTTCATCAAGTCGAGTTAAAAAAAGAAGATCAATACAGTCAGATTGTACTTTTTCCTGGCATGGAAAGACAACAAAAGCCTCAGCTGTACAAGATGACCGTTTTATTTTTTGGTTCTGCCTCATCCCCTTGTTCAGCTATTTACACGAAAGATCTTAACGCTGAATCCTATCTACTAAAGATGCCAGAAGCAGTAAAAGCTATCCGAGAAGACATGTATGTAGATGACTACCTGGGAGGAGCTGAAACGGTCAAAGAAGCGGTTAAGTTACAGCGAGATATAACTCAAATCATGGAAAGCGGAGGATTTCCTCTTGTTAAGTGGAACAGTTCTAACAGTGATTTTTTAACTTTTCTTGACGTAGATATGCTTGCTTCTTCCGCTTTAAAACGGTTCGAAGAAAAGTCTACAATCGAAGGAGAGAAAACCTTAGGATTTATATGGAATCCAACTATTAATGAGTTCACGTTTAAACTTAATTTGAGTCGACTTCCAGACGAAGTTAAAAAAGAAAATAGACGACCAACAAAACGTGAGATTGTGTCAATCGTGATGAATTTGTTTGATCCTCTAGGATTTTTAGCTCCTTTAAAAATGAAAGTTTTAACAGTTATTCAAAAGATATGGCAACACGAAATGAAGATAGATTGGGATGACGAGATTCCGATTGATATTATGACAAGTTGGAACAAGTGGTTAGAAGAAGTTAATCAAATAACTGAGTTTTCTATCCCAAGGAAAATCAGTGATGTTTCTATCAACAAAGTAAACAATATTCAGCTACATGTGTTCAGCGATGCTAATGAAGAAGCCTATGCTGCCGCTGCTTATCTTCGTATGCAGTCAGAGGAAAGTGTTCAATTATCGTTCATCTTGGGAAAAGCCAGGGTAGCTCCGGTACGTGGCTTTTCAACTATTCCGCAAGCGGAACTGCAAGGAGCACTATTAGCAGCCCGAATTGCTGTTAATATTAAAGAGGCTCTACTTGGAAGAGTCAAGATAGATGAAACGGTTTTCTGGTGTGACTCTACAACAGTTTTGAACTGGATTAGAAGCGATAAGCCTCAAAAAAGTTTTGTTGCAAATCGAACTGGAGAAATCAGAGAAATCACGGAAGTTTCCCAATGGCGGTGGATTCCTACACATCTCAACGTAGCTGACGATGGCACTCGTTCTAGCAAAGACGTCAACTTCAAAAGTTATCGTTGGATTAATTGTGATAGTTTTTTGCTTCATGACGAATCTGAGTGGCCATTAGAGCTTTGTAAAGAAGCAAAGGAGGAGGAAAATGAAGAAATATTAGCTCCTCATAGCAATTTTTATTTTATAAATTCACTGGTCAGAAATTTTTCTTTGACCGAGCCGTGGTGGAAAAATTTTGATTTAAATCTTCTTCCAGCAGTAACAAACTATTCGTCATGGCTAAGATTATTAAGCTCCATTGCATTTATTGTTTCATCAAAACGAAGATTAGGACATGACCAGAAGTCAACAAAAATAGAAGATTTCAGAATTGCAAGAATTCTTATAATGAGGAAAATTCAGGAAGATAGCTTTCTGGAAGAAGTAAAGCTTTTACGTAAGAAGCTTCCACTTCCTGTTAAAAGCCGATTACATACTCTAACTCCTGAGATGACTGAAAATGGTTTGATTGTTCTCAGCGGGCGCATTGAAAATTCTATTGCATCGACATCCGTTAAGAATCCGACAATTCTGTGTCCTCATCATCACTGCACGAAGTTGATGATAGAATGGTATCATATAGCTGGTGGACACTTTGGAAAGGAAAGACTACGTTACATTATTCGTAAACAAGCTTGGATTTTAAATGATAGGGCAGCTATCAAACGTACATTTGCAAAGTGTGTGAAATGCCAAGAGAAAATTGCAAGACCGTCACCTCCACTTATGGGTCAACTTCCTTAAGCCAGAGTAGCTATCAACAAGCCCCCTTTTTACCACACTGGAGTGGATTACTTTGGACCTTATTACGTCAAGGTGAAGAGATCAAACATGAAAAAGTATGGCGTTATGTTCACTTGTCTGACGACTAGAGCGGTTCATCTGGAAATTGCTGACAGCCTCGATATCAGCGATATGATAAACAGTTTTGTTCGCTTCAGTAATCTTCGTGGAAGGCCTGCTCACTTGTGGAGTGACAACGGTACGAATTTTGTTGGAGCCGAAAGAGAAATTGCAGAAGCTTTCCGAAGATGGAATTCTGACAAGACGAAGAATGAAATGTTTATTAAGTTTGGTTGTGAGTGGCACTTCATTCCACCCGCAGCACCCCATATGGGAGGGAGTTGGGAAAGAATGATTGGTCTTGTCAAGAATATTTTAAAAGTGCATCACGCCAAAATAGAAAACAGTTTGCAAGAGCCAGTACTCAGAACACTGTTTGCTGAAATCACTGGAATTCTGAACAGTCGCCCTGTAACTGCTGTATCTGATGATCCTCATGATTCAGAATGTTTAACTCCCAACCATTTCCTAAACATTCCTTGTGTTTTTGGTCCAACAATTCCTGGCGACTATCAAAATCACGACCGGTACATGAAGTCTTGGCGACATGCTCAGATGTTAGCCAATCACTTCTGGAAAAGATGGTCTTTCTTCTTTTTTGATGCGTTTGTTCTCGCATTTGTCTGGGGTTCTTCTGTTGTAAATCCTCCACATTTCGTCAGCCAGAATATCCACTGGAATCATCCCGGCTATGACTAATGCCGCGTCGTCTGATATCGTCCTAAAGCCGCTTATTGTTCTCAGTGCGCTGAGCCTGTAAGTGGTTGAAAGATTTCTCCTGATTGCTTTTGTCGTCAATGCTGATGCCCAGATTGGGGCGGCGTAGAGCAGTACTGAGCTAACTACTCTCGAGAGCAGGATTCTCCTATTGTATTTGGGTCCCCCTATGTTTGGCAGTATTCTGGATAGTGCTGCCTGCATTGATGCTGCCTTGTTTTTAACGTATTCGACGTGGGACTTGAACTGGAGTCTGTTGTCGATCACGACCCCTAGATATTTGATCGAGTCTTTCGAGGTGATTATTTGGTTGCCAACTATTATTTGCATATACTCCAGTGATTTACGACCCGTAATTAGGACTGCTTCCGTTTTGTGCTCTGCCAGCTCTAGACCAGCAGTCTCAAGCCATTTCTTGACTTGCGAAATTGTTCCGTTCGCGACTGCTTCTATTTCTGATATATATTTCCCTACGATGACAATGGCAATATCATCAGCGAAACCAACGATTTTTACTCCTGGCGGCAGTGACAATCTGAGAACACCATCATACATGATGTTCCACAGGAGTGGGCCTAAGACAGAGCCCTGCGGCACTCCGGCTGAAACACCGTAGTATTTCACTCCTTCCTCGCTATCGTACCGAAGTTTCCTATCCGAGAGGTAGCTTGCGATCATTCTTCTCAGATAGCACGGAGCGTCCATTCTGGCAAGTGACTTCTTTATTTGTGACCAATTTGCGGTGTTAAAGGCGTTCTTTATGTCCAGTGTCACGACTGCACAGTATTCTTTCTTTCCCCCTCTCCATCTAACGCCCTCTATGGCGGCAGCTGCTGTGTCTACGACTACTTTTATGGCGTCTACCGTAGAGCGCCCCTTTCTAAAGCCAAACTGCGCATCGGAGAGAGCCCTCTTCTCTTCTGCAGTTGCGAGTAGTCGGTTGTATATAATTCGTTCCAGAATCTTTCCGGCGGTGTCCAGTAAGCATATTGGGCGATATGATGTGGGGTCACCAGGGGGTTTTTTCCCTTTCGGTAGCAAAACCAGATGCTGCATCTTCCATTGTTCCGGAAATTGGCCATCGTCGAGACACTGTTGCATTACTTCAATGAACAGGTCCGGTCTTTTTATAACAGCCGCCTTGAGTGCTTTGTTAGGAATGCCATCGGGTCCAGGCGCTTTTTTGTCTCCGATTTTATGACATGCCCTGACTAGCTCCTCTTCTGTCACCTGTGGTATGACTGCATCGGTTCGTTGTGCACTAAAGTCGATTGTGGTGTTTGTTCGTTGTGGGAACAATGTTCCCACTATCGTCTTCAGCATCTTAGCGCACCTTAACTGTGGGGACTTCGCCCCTTTCAGTTGAGACATAACCATTCTGTAGGCAGTGCCCCAGGGGTTTATGTCTGCGTCATCACAGAGGCGCTTTAGGCTCTTGGTCTTGCTTTTTTTGATCGCTTTTGATAGTTCGCGTCTTAGATTTTTGAACGTTGTGAGCCGTTCTTGCAAATCGGGACTTCTTCTTGATCTTTGAACTATGCGTCGGGCTTGTAGACATTTCGATCTTAATTGTTTTATCTCCTCGTTCCACCAGTAACAGGGTGGTCTTGTACTTCTTGAGATTCGTCTGGGCATTGATGCGTCACATGCTGTGGTCACGAAATGCATCAGCTGCTTCGCACGATTTTCTACTTGGCCTGTACTCAGGTTGAAAGAGTCCATCATATATTCGAACGTTTCTTTGTCGAAGAGTGTGTCTTTCCATTTTGGCCCCGTGAGTCTGGGGGCTTGTACTGCCTTTTTGTATTTGATTTCTATTTTGACCACTGTGCGTATACTCTTCGCTGACCCGCCACTTCATTTTATTCGCGAGGGAGCTGCTGACAAAGGTGATGTCGATGATGGAGCCCATCCCGGCCTTACGATATGTAAGTGCATCACCTTCGTTAGCTATTATCACATCCAGGGTAGCGAAGGATTCTAGCAGTACTTGGCCCCTAGCATTCGTATACCTGCTTCCCCAATATGTTGCCCAAGCATTGAAGTCCCCACCTATGACAATGGGTTCTCTGCTTGAGGCATCTTCTGCTATGTTGTTTAGCATCGTCAGATATTCTTCCGGCGTCATACTAGGTGGTGCGTAGCAGCTATAAAATTGTATGCCACCCACTTTAGCCCGTACGAAGTGCTCATGTTCGCCATCAATTTCTTGGAATGCGTGTTTTTCGCATGTCCATATGGCGGCTTTCTTCGTTTTGTCGCATATCCATGTGCTTGATTCGGGGATTCTGTACGGCTCACTTATTAGCGCGACATCCGCCCGTTCGTCTTTTACCATTTTTGTCACTATGTCATGCGCTGTCCGACAGTGGTTGAGATTGATTTGGACTATATTCATGCTTTTTTGTTCGATGCTCTTTTGAACACTGGGCATTTGCCACTGCCGGCTACGTGTTTTGCATCTTTTGCCGGGTCTTTTCTACAGAACATGCATGTTGGATCGCTCTTGCAGTTCTTTGCTATGTGCCCCTCTGTTCCGCATCTTCTGCAGAGCTTTGAGCGGTCTTCTTCGTTTTGGCACTGTTTGGCCAGGTGTCCAAACTCGAGGCACCTGAAGCACTTTGTGACTTCTGTCTTCTTCCGGATGCGGTTAACCGTCCATCCAATTTTTATTTTGCCCACGTCCTGGAGCTTTTTCGCGTCTTCTGCGGGAAGGCTGAAGGCAGCAGTCTGGGTGCCCCCGTACGCCTTTCGAAGTGAGAGTTTTTCTGGTGGCACTTCTTCTACTCCTTCGAATATGGCCTTAATTGCAGCACTAATCTCTTCTTTCGTGGTGACCTCATCCATGTCTCTTATTTCTAGTGACACTCGATGAGTGAGGGCTTTCACCATCACCTGTTGGCCCAGGGCGTCGCTGATGCTCTGCCGAAACTCGGCCGTTTTTGCTCCTGTCTCGTTTAATTGGAGTAGGAGGTCTCCTTTCTGTGTCCTTCTGATTTTGGACACCGCCTTGCCGATTTCGGTCAGTTTGGGGTCCTTTTTGATGCTGGTCAGCAGCTCCACATATGACACATCCCCTTTCCCTATGAGGATTGCGTCCGGTCTTGGCTTGGGTTTGCGGGGGTCTCGCCCCGACTTTTTACCTTTCTTGCCGTTGACCTTCGTCCAGCCTTCTTTCTCCGGTTTTTCTTTCTGGGGTGTTATTTTGGGAGTCTGCACTCCGACTACCTCCGCCCAGTTCTTTTTTGCCACCGGTTTTATCTTCCGCTTCGGGTTTGGGGTTTCGGGAGTGCTTCCTAACGCCGCCCGTTTTCTTTTTGGCTTCGGTTGGAGCTGAGCCAGACCGGGTGTTGTTTGGGTGAAGTTGGTCGCCCTGATCACCTCTTTTGCCTTCTCATTCCGCATTTGGATTGCCGCCAGTTCATAGAGGTTTCTGATGTTCTCGATGGTGTCTCTCATCGGCTGGTGAATGGATCGCCGTTTGCCATCTTCTAACATCTCCACCAGTGACTTAATTTCCAGTCCCAGTTCAAGGAAGCGGGAGTCACGTTTTTCAGGGGTCTCATTTTCCGGGGTCGTCGCCGTTTGGTTTTTGTTGGTGGTTGTTGTGTCCATGCTTTCGGGTCCCCCCTCAAGGTCGTTATCAACGTTCGTATGTGTAGTCACCATTTGATCCCATGGTTGTCTATGCAAGCAGTGAGGCCATGCTAGGGTTGGCGCAAGCCCTTATGGGGTCATGCGCTCAGAGCCGGATCGGTGCTAATCAGGAATGGTCCATCTGAACCTACACCACCAATTTGAAGGTGACGAGACGTTGAGCGTTTCCTGAGGCCTGCCAAGGTTTTATCGGGACGGAGACGCCTGCACCCTTAGCCTGGAAGCCATTTCAGCAAGGTGTCAATTTGCTTACTCAGGTACCAGTAGATGCAAACGCCAGCCCATTGCTATGTTTCCAATCCGTGTTCCAGTGTCAATAATTGAGGCTTTACTGGGCTCGGCCTCAATTCCGGTTGTTGTAGGTTTTGGTCCGCGAGTGGTATTTTATTTCCCACTTACCCGCCGGTGTGCACCGGTGAGGGCTTTCCTCTTTCCGCCACCTGAGGACGCGCCCGATGGAAGATTCCACCAACTCCTCACGGGCCTGGGTTTGTGTGTGTGTGTGTGTGTGTGTGTGTGTGTGTGTGTGTGTGCTTGTGGGTGATCGCTGATGCTGGCTTGGGTGTGTGTCTAGGATCATGATGCGGATCAGGGTCCCACCCCGCGCTGAAAGCTTTACCCCCTCCTCTTGGGGGCGAGTCGGATTACGCAATGTTGTGAAATATCCCACCGCAGGTGCAGTGGTGAGTCATCATAATCACGATTGAACATGTCCGCTTGGTGGGTGGCCATTCTTACGCAATGTTACACATATGCAAAGTTTTATCTGCAGTTTCTGCTGACGTATGCATTCTGCTAGAGTTGGACCAAAAATTGTTTACACAGGTGCAGCGGTGAGTCATCATAATCATGATTGAACATGTCCGCTTGGGGGGTGGTCATCCTTACGCAATGTTACACATATGCGAAGTCTTATCTGCAGTTTATGCTGACGTATGCATTCTGCTAGAGTTGGACCCAAAATTGTTTACACAGGTGCAGCAGTGAGGCATATGGTCGTCTAGCAGCTTTGGTTATGCAGAAGGAAAACTTTTAGGATTTATATCTAAGCAGCTATATTCAATATTTATCAGTTCGTCTTCAACCTTTATCGAGTTAGTATATTTGGTGGGAATTAAATTTTTAAATATAAATTCTAAGTGAAAAGATGTGGATGTGCTACGCAGCAGAATCTTGGCCAGAGGCTGTAGATTTGAACAGTGCAGTTAGACGTATTCAAGAACAATTTGAATGTTGTCAGGAAGATGCAATACTGAACCAAAATAGGGGATATACTCTAGATGAGGAACAATATTATAAAGATCGTGAAGAGTTATTTAATCGGGGTGTTATTTTGTGTGACAAGTATATATGTGATGATATTAGTTTGGAAGCATTCTGTGACTTACTAGTGTGCATAAAGTTAGAAGATTTTCTATGGAAGTTGAAGGAATTTCTACCTGAACATCTTGTATTAAAATATCAATTGTCGCATACTGATATTTCCAATATTCATGACTATATTAGTTGTACTGGGTGCGCTTTAGGGGACGAACTTCGAGATTATGTTTATTTTGACATACCTCTAACTAAATAGAAAGAGACAGACTACTAAAAGTGAAAGAGACAAACATAGACAGCTACTATATAAGAGTGCGTGACCAAGACTCAGTTCAGTTCATCGAGTTCCTTTAAAGTAATCAGTTCAATTTGTGCAAAGCAGTGAAAATGGCTCAACCTCAGCAGAAAGTAAAACGCATCATTACTGCTGCAGAAACATCACCCCAACCAGCAAACAGTGGAGCATTAGAAGTGCTCAACAATTACGGGTTCAATCCCTACATCAAAGTATCTGACATGGAGCAGCATACAGCTTATAAAATACATGGCATCAGGAAAATTACAACAAAATATGGAGACCGCATCATAGTGGAGTTGCAGAATAAACAAATGTTCCTGCCGGCTAGATATGGCAACTTACCAGAGAGCACACTGGAGGAAATCAGACAACAGGGCAACTATTATGTGACAAACTTGGGTCCTCTTGGTGAATCATTTAACCTATGCTTTACTCAACAAGATAACGCCCAAAATTTTGATTTCTCATGCTTTCAACCCAATCATTATTATATGAATTATTAAAAAATAAAATGTATTATATTTAAAAACAAAAAAGACACCTTTCTTATTTCCCAATGATATCCCCTGGCCCTCCCAAATTCTATAAATTGGATTGTAATGCTAGTAAAATGTTAGTCTGCATGACGTGCTGATAATGAGTAGTTATAAAGATACTACCAAGCTGCTAAAGGAAGACGGTGATGAAGGAAATAGATCGAAAGAATTAAAGTATCAGATAAAGTCTGCTACAGCTAAATCAGTTTTCAGATCAGTTTGCAAATTAGGGCAAGCATCCGGAACTAAAAATACTTCTTCAGTACGCTACCAACAGCTGAAAGATAATAGCAAAAAGTAATTATTTAACTCAACTTCGTAAACAGCAAAACTAAATATTGAAATTACAGATGAAGATTTTGGAATTTCTTGACGATTACTCAAATGTTCTGCTAGAGGAGCATAGGGATAAAATAGAAGACCTCTACCAATTTCTGCTTCAATATGAGAATGTTGATAAGGTAAATTCTAAATATGGTGAGCATTACACAAACTGCTCATGGTCGAGAAACGATGCAACCGCAGCACCAGATACTTGTGGATGTCATACTGCAGAGCGGTACAAGCAAGAAATTCAGCATCTAATCAATTTTTATACAAGGATCACACGAAACAACTGCAGAGAATGCAGAACAGGGTTCGATTTATATTAAAACCGAAAGTGCATATTATGCATGTGTGGAGCTTTGCATATAGAGCTAGCCGTAAGGGAGAATGGCATATATGCGCAATCGATAGGCTTCGCTTCCAACAGAGAATCTGCAATACAAGTAAAATTCTGGAACCAATATTGAATCAACATCATATCACGATAAAATAAATAAAACGCTATTTTATGTTTTTAAAAATGACTTTTATTTCTATTAATTATAATACATCGTTTACATTTATCCAGGAATTATGTTTTGATGAAAACCCCAACCATTTAACATAAACTTTATCGCCTGTGCGTCTTAAAATTTTTTCGACAAGGTACACTTGTGGATGCTTGACTTTTAGCAATTCCTTTTCATAAAATCCTCCTTTGATTGGGTTTCCCTGATAGTCCTCAAGCTGATATGTCACTGGGTTGGTCACTTGAATTTTAGAAATCTTGAAAATTTCCGTAGTCCAGTTTGGTGTATAGCCTTTTTCGAATACATGTTTATATTTGCTAATACGAACAGAATCTCCTACTTTATATCTGGGCATGTCAGCAATCTTTATGTGATTATACGCTGTATTAAGAAGCTGCTTTTCATTGGTTAAATTAACATCACACGGACGCATTTGGATTGTTCGATGCTTTTTCGTATTGTATTGAAATAGTAGTTCTTTTATCATATGAAACCATTGGTAAGATCCATTCATGCTAAATTCCTTCCACATCATGTTCTTGAAAGTTCGATTGAATCGCTCAACTATTGATGCTTTAAGCGATGTATACGTTGAGTAGTGATTAATTTTACGTCTCATCATCAATTTTTGAAAGTATGAGTTGAAGAATTCCTTTCCATAATCAGTTTGCAAATTTTTGGGTACGCGTCCTTCTCTAAATATAGATTCCATTGCTTCAGCTACTTCAACACCAGTCTTTCTTTTAATTGGAACAGCCCACGCATACTTGGAGAAGGTATCAATTATAGTTAGCAAGTAGCGATACCCGTTGTTCACATGTTTATATGTATCCATTTCCACTAAATCCGCTTGCCATAAATCATCTAAACCTTTGATGATAACCCGGCGTCTTTTAAAATATCGACGTGCAGGCTTATGAAGCTCCTCGAAAACTTGTCTCTTACTCATATTATAGGTAAATGAACTAGATTAATTGTAGCATTATGCTTTATTCATAGACGCCGCCGTCTTGCTGCTTTTGAGTTTCCTTATTATTATTAAGTATGGTAGAGAACAAATAATTCTCAATCTTTTCAATTTCACCATTAATATATAGAGTTAGATTTTCAACAGCATTTTGAATGTTTTTATTTGATTCATCGTGCTGCTTGCTCATTTCTGTATCAACATAGTTTTTAGTTGTAGCGTCAGCATTTGCTTCAGGTTCTCCAATGTTTGTGATGTGTTTGAATGTCAAGTCATAATTTCCTGTGGGGGTTAGAAGAAATCCAATTCCTGGGGGCCCAAGTGGACCTTGCTCACCAGCAGCACCAGGTTTTCCAGGAGGACCCGGGGGACCAGGGGGGCCACGAGGACCCAGCTGATGCTTAATACTCCTTGTTGATCGACCAAACTTATCAACGCTCATTTTAGAAATGAGATATAATTTTATATGCGCGGATATTTATATAATTATATTGGCTTCCCGCAACTCCTCAATAATTGATATTATTTCATTATCATGGCTATTATTTCCAGCTTGTTGTGAAGCTATTAGTATACGAAGTCGATCCACTAATTCATTGGGATCATCCCAATAGACATAATCAATGTTTTCCTTCAGGATCCTCATTATTCCCTCTCCTCTATGAGGTTTAGAAATGTCAACCAACTTCTTTATAATTTTTTTATATTTATAGGTATTTGTTCCCTTTATTTGTTCATTTTCATTAAAATTGCGTCTGTGTAGACATGTATCGTTTAAAATTGACTGATAATTCGCTAGGTCTTCTTTACTGTAACCAGTGGGGCGTTTCATAAAAATTAGTTCAGATAATCCTTCGGTTATCTTGTATGGTTTATCATTAATAATAAGATTTTCATCAACAACTTTTAATGTTGAATTACCCATCCTCCATCCATCGCTGCTGCTATAATGAACACCGTAAGTTTTATCAATTTTCTTACTATCGTGACTAACGAATTTTTTATATCTATTCAGTATTCGTTTGGGTGAGCTATGTTTTTTTAACTTTCCTTTTTCGCTATCATCATCATCATCTTCATCATTATCATCATCCTCCTCATCATCATCATCATCATCATTATCATCCTCCTCATTATTCTCTTGTTTAGGTTCTACCTTAATTTCTTGTTTAGGCTCAAGCTTAACTGATGAGGTTATTTCTTTAAGTGTGTCGGTAATTGGCTTAAATGTTTCCTCCAATTGAGTTTCTGTTTCCATTTTACCAGTCTTGAGAGCTTTGTATTTCTTTCGTATAGCATTGCTCGTCTTTATAATATCTTTTTTCAACTTTTCATCCATGTTACTCTCAGTTTAGAGTTTTGTATGTAGACAGCTATACAGGTTGTACAGGCTGGTAAGCTGGTAAGCTGATACAGGTAGACAGGCTGTACAGGCTGGTAAGCTGGTAAGCTGATACAGGTAGACAGGCTGTACAGGCTGGTAAGCTGGTAAGCTGATACAGGTAGACAGGCTGTACAGGTTGGTAAGCAGCTATTGAGCATATAACTGTATCAGTATGAGGACTCGCACTGACTGATGATGGTAATGAATTGCGCTTTCTCTTATAGGTATATGAAGCTGTCAAATCCTTTTCGATATCGCCCATTGTCCAGAGGACTATCCTTATCAATTACTAGGAATCCATATTTGTCCCCCCAACACTTTGCACACGCTTTTCGGAACTTTTCAAATGTCATATCAGTATTCACATGATCATTGTAAATATGTTTCAGGTTCAAGTCATCCTGTTTAAATAAAATGAGCAAGTTTGCATTATCTCGAATCAGGTGCTTCGGTATATGAGTATATGTTTGACAGAGGTAAAAACTATCAATTGCTTTATGACGACCCATGCAAAAGTAAGCTCTAATATTATTTTGTTTGTCACAAGCTACATCATCAAAGATGAAAATTGAGTTTGACTTTGCTTCTTCCGGTGGTATGACATCACAGTTGTTTGAAAACGTATAATAACCCAATCCAGATATGCGGGCCATAACTTTGCTTAAATATTCATATTTCTGCTGACTTAGCGACTTTGAGTAAATGTATATATTTTCAAAGCGTAGTCCATTAGGGTGCTCCAGTAAACTTATCATAACATTCGTCTTTCCACAGTTGGATGGTCCAACAATAATTCCTCTTATGCTGTTCGGCAGCAGCGCCCCATGCTTCTTCTTCTTAGGACTTGTAGTAATATTAATATCAGCATTTCTAACCGGTAGGCAATCTTGTTGCTTAATAAACTTCATGTTGAGTACTAACAATTTTTTATAAATACTGATGCTTTTATAAATTACCCTCTAGTGTTACTGTAAACGTATGTAAAATGATTGATCACTGTGAAAAAAGTCTCATTCAACAAAAGGTCGTTGTGGGAGAAGGACTATTAAATTCTGCTCTTAACAAATTACCATTTGAATTGCATTTACCTGGCTATCAGTACTGTGGTCCAGGGACAAAGTTATATAAACGGCTTGTACGCGGCGATCCTGGTATTAATCTGCTGGATGCAGCCTGTAAAGAGCACGATATCGCATATTCAAAGTATCGTGAAACAAGTGACCGTCACATTGCTGATCGTATTCTAGCAGAAAAAGCTTGGGAACGTATAACGTCAAAGGACGCTGCATTTGGAGAACGCGTTAACGCTTTACTGGTAAACAAAGTGATGAAAGCTAAAATTAAGTTCGGAATGGGTGCCAAGGCAAAAATTAAAACAAGTATCATGCAAAAGAAGAAGAATAAATTACGCCCATCATTTCGCGATGCTGTACGCAATGCTCGCAGAGTATTAAAGTTGAAGAAGCCAAAAGACTTGTTGGAATCCATAACAACAGCACTGGGCGCTGCAAAAGATGTCGTCAAGAGGAGGAAAAAACAAATCAAGACCCCGAGAGTGATCCCCGTGCCTAAAGTTGGTGGTGCTTTACCATTCCTGATTCCACTTTTCGCCGGTCTTTCAGCCATGGGAGCATTATCAGGAGGTGCGGCTGGCATAGCCAAAGCAGTAAATGCTGCAAATAACGCACGGCAACAGCTGGAAGAAGGCAAGCGTCATAATGAGACAATGGAAGCTATAGCGTTGGGTAAACCTGGTCATGGGTTATTCCTCAAGCCATATAGGAAAGGGCTAGGACTTTTTCTTAATCCTCAGCCAAAAAACGTCTAAGGCAGCTACCCAAAAGAGCACTCAATGAACTCGATCTACGTAAATATGCACAGGATATACCACACTTTAGAGGAGTATTTATGCGAGATCAGTTACCTAAAACACCATGGAAAACAGAGTGTGGAATTATTAATCTAGATGTTTCATCCGGACCTGGAACACATTGGGTAGCTTATAAGAAGAAAGGAGCCATCATTGATTATTTTGATAGTTTTGGAAACCTGCAACCACCACGAGAAGTCATAAATTATTTGGGTGATGCTGTGACATACAACTATATACCTCATCAAAATTTTGATTCAGTTATATGCGGACAGTTGTGTTTATATTTTCTCAACGATATAATTCGATCAATGTAAAACAAGATTTAAAATGTATAAATAAAGGTATTTAAGCACATGCAGAGTCATTTCATTTCCAACAGCCATGTCGATAACACTCTCCCTTACTGGCAATACATCAGTGCTCTCAGCAGAGTATTTTCCTCCATTAGAGTTACCTGGAGATTACGTTTGTGGATTGATTGATTTTCAAACATACAATTCTATTCCTAACATTGATGAGAGAAACAATCTAATTCATGTGGGAGGTACTGAGATTGAAATACCGATCGGATCTTATGAGATTGATGATATAGAAAGTTTTATTAAGCAAAGGTTGAGCAAAATCGACGGGGGTGCAGAAATCTCAATCAAGGCTAATAATAATACTTTAAGGAGTGAGGCTAAAGCTAACAAAGAGGTGTAATTTAATAAAGAAAACTCCATCGCTCCATTGTTGGGATTTGGAAAGCGTATATTGGAAGCTAATATACTGCATACATCTGAGCTACCCGTCAATATTATTAAAGTAAACGCCATACGAATTGAATGCAATATTATATCAGGGTCATTCATAAATAACAATCAAGTGCATACGATTCATGAATTTTCCCCAAACGTGGGTCCAGGCTATAAAATAGTTGAGGTTCCTAAATATGTCATCTATTTACCTGTGAACGTCAAACGGATAAGTTCGATCACGCTGAAGCTCGTTGATCAGGAGGGTGATTTGATAAATTTTCGAGGCGAAACAATAACAGTGAGATTACATTTAAAGCCGCAGAATGTTAATCTACAACAACATTAATATGGATAAATACAGTGGTAGCATACCCAAAGTTATTAGTCGCTCAACAGGCTTAAAGCGAGCAAGACGTGAACTGAGAGCTGATAATAAGCAATATCTTCAGTTGTTAGGATTAATTTTGAAAAAATGAGTAGCAACATCTTGGACATCGCTGGAGGCATAAGTTATGATAATAGCATAAAAAAATTGACTACCACACCTATTCACCGTTCCTCACATCGTTCAAAAACAGCGATGAGATTCGTATTTCAGTACAACACCAAGATCTATATGTCTTGCCATCTGAAAGCTTTATATACATTGAAGGGTCACTAACTACCACAACAGAAGATGCGGCAAATACTTATAAGCTTGCAAACAATGCTATTGCCTTTCTCTTTGAGGAGATTCGTTATGAAATCAACGGCATAGAAATTGATAGAACGCGAAATCTTGGAATTACTACAACTCTAAAAAATTATATATCGCTGAACCAAAATGAGAGTCAAATGTTATTCAATGCAGGCTGGTCACCCGAGGAATCAATTACACTTGCAAAGGAATTTTTCAATTTCTGTGTACCACTAAAGTCCCTCCTAGGCTTTGCTGAAGATTACAGGAAAATCATCACAAACGCTAAACATGAACTAATATTAATACGGAGTAGGACAGATGAAGATGCGGTCGTATCACCAACAGATGATGTAAACATTTCAATTTTTAAACTGCAGTGGCGCGTTCCTCATGTTAATGTTGCCGACCCTGAGAAATTGGCCTTGCTAAAAGTCATTGAAAGCGGTCGTGAAATAAAAATACCATTCAGGAGCTGGGATATATACGAGTATCCGACACTACCACAAACAACTCATCATTCATGGTCCGTTAAAACAGCATCACAGATGGAAAAGCCCCGATACATTATCCTAGCTCTCCAAACAAATCGCAAAAATGATAAAACAAAGGATGCCAGCAAGTTTGATCATTGCAAACTGACCGATGTTAAAGTACACCTGAATTCCGAATCATACCCTTACGATGATTTGAATTTGAAGTTTGATAACAATCAATATGCTCTCCTATATAACATGTACATAAAATTTCAAACTTCGTACTATGGGCGTCAGTTGCAGCCGCTCCTCTCAAGGAAGCAGTTTATTAGCGACGCGCCGATTGTTGTTATTGATTGTTCGCGTCAAAACGAAGCTGTAAAATCTGGACCTGTGGATATAAGAGTAGAATTCAAGACGATTGAAAACGTCCCCAAAAACACGACAGCTTATTGTTTGTTGCTGCATGATCGAATTGTGGAATACATTCCTTTAACTAGTGAAACTCGCAAACTTGTCTAGAATGGCATCTGTTATTGTCATTGATGTTCAAGGATTCAAACTACAAAACAGCGAATTTATTTTGAAAGAGATGGCGATTTTAAATTGTGAAAACCAAGTGCAACACTACATATTCAAAGCACCATTTCCTTATAAAGACCTAACTAGACCAGAAAAGAAACAAGTTGAATGGCTCCGACACAATCTTCATGGATTCAAATGGGGTGATGGTTACATTCCATACAACAAATTAAATACTATATTCGATCAATGGCTGCCACAAGATAAAATCATTTATGTGAAGGGTGCTGAAAAGAAAAGCTGGATTCAACAAATATTTAAAAATTATTCAACTATATATGATGTTGAGGAGGAGGAAGGATGCCCAAATCTAACAACTTTGGAAACAAATGGTCCATCTTGCATCATACACCAAGGCAGATGTGCCCTCAAAAATGTATTCGCAATCATGGATTTTTTAAATAAAACAGTTTTTTAAAACGTTATAAATTTTTTTTTTTATTTTGCATACAATATCTTAGTCTAATTTACAATATTTTCTTATAATATACTATATACATTAATCTACATTCATTATACTAAAATGACCCCACGGTAGCGTTTTGTTTGATTCTGGTATTAAATACCTCTTATCATCGTGAGGACTTAGCGCGATTTTAGTCTGAGTGATGGTACTAACTTCATGTTTTTGGCTCTTTATTAAATTTTGACTTATTAATTTCTCAGTATTACAATTCAAACATTCTTTATAATCGTCAAAAGTTACTCTATTTTTAATAACATTTCTTTTTACTCCTTTTGATTTTTTGATTTTATCCTTGCCCTCTACCCGGATCGCATACATTTTCGATCTTAAGCCAACAAACTCTGTCATTATGCGGCCGTTGTTTTCATCCTTCATGAGGCCAAGAACTTTTTTATTAACTAGAGGGATGTTCCAGATGTTATTGGGTGGATAGTCACTTGTATCGAAATGGGAATGGCAGTCGCGTTTAGTTATTTCGTATAAATCGGGGCAAGTAATTTCGTAAATAAGGGAATCTGTGTCAGTATAACATACTGTACAGTTAGAATTGAATTGAGGAATCATGTAATTGTAATGGAAATCGTAAATTGTGGTTTTAGCCAAGTCGAGAATACACATACCCACATATATCGGCTTATTGAAATAAATTTCAGTCTTTTTAAGTTCAATGGCTACTAGGTTCTCATTGAAAATTGTTGAGACCTTGAATTCGGGCTTGGAAATGAGCGCTTCAGCTCCATATCGTCCCCACCACTTAGTTACCAGCTTGACAATGCTATGTTTACGAACGTTCTCCATAGTCTTGCCGAAAACAGCGTTGTTCATGAGCTTAAAGAGATTTTTCTGGAAATCATTTTTGGCCAATGCTTGAAGGCTGGTATTTAGATCAATGTAGGACTTGAGCCATTTAGACTGATTAAATTGGAGAACGCGGTGAATTTTCGTTAATTTTAATCCGTGAAGGAGTGCTTGTTTCAAACTACGATAATGAGTAATATATTTTGTTTTATTTGAAAGAGTGGCCATTAATTTTTTCTGTTTCGAATGTGGAGCGCTACAATGCTCAGGGCAAAAAGGGAGGTCTTTATGGAGGTCGTGAATTTCTTGGGGGTACTCTAGATCCACTTCCAGAATGTAACCTATGGGTGAATCATCGGCTACATCTTCAACCTTAAAATTGGATACATTTTCTACCCACTTGAAGCCACTGTGGGGTAGAAGTTGAGACATTGCCCAACCGTATTGGTTATTAATATCATTATACATGAGAAATTTTGATGGTTGAGAGGGGTCATAGTTGGGCATGTACTTATTGTTGGCCTTTGAGTATCGTTTTGAGCATTGACTTAGACCGCCTCGAATACCTAGCTCTATAAATAAGAGAATATCCACATTAGTCAATAGCTCCAGTGTAACGCTAGTATGTTTGAGCATTGCGTCCCAAGTGTACCCAGGAAGTGTATAATAGTGAGCGGGATCTAATCCATAAGTCTCACGACAACTTGAACGGAATTGTTCGAAAACATCAGCTAGAAGAAGTACATCTGTTTTCAAATACAGATTGGAATATTCGCCCAAATTCTGAATATTGAACTCCTTCCAAACGTTGCAGGCATGTGCATAATCTTCCGGGCTAATATTAATTTCATTTAATTTATTGTAAAATTGTTGAATTTCGGGTAGTTTGGTCTCTAAAAATTTTGAAGTGCTATTGAAATAATCGTAGGGATGTATTCCTTTACGTGTTAGTAGATTAAATTGGGAGCCTGTTAAATTTTGAAACTGGGATTTTAAAATTGGGAAAGAGGTTAAATAAGAGGAAAGGGAATCGAGACTACTTGCCATGAATTTAAAGGAATCAATGAAACGGAATTTAATGGGGTATTCATCTAAATGCTTAGTGAAGGAGATATAACGTTCTGTGTTAATTGGTAGGAGATCAATGCGGCCTTGGAGATCGGAAGCAATATTTTTAATAATGAAATGGGCATCGTAGCCGCTAAGGTTGTGGAAAATTACTGGGATGGTGTGACTATCCTGAAAATTAATGTTACACCCCTCGTGTGCTGGGCCTCTGTACTTACCTGTTAAATGACAGTGATCACGCACCTTTTTATCATCTGATGTGAATGGCTTCTCGCATATATGACAGAGTGTGGCGATCTCAAAAAACTCAATTTCCTCAGCAGTCATCTGATTCATGGGAAGAGGGCAAAGGAAAACAGTTTCTAAATCCTCAGCAAACTGCTTCAATTCGCGCACGAACCACTCAATACAATCATCCCCACGATATAATTTGAAAACCGATATCGTGGGGTCATATGAACATTTAACATAAAAGCCTACACTACATGGAATATGGTTTTGATACTTATTTTTATCTCTACATTCTACTAATAAACATTCTAAATCTGCATAAATAATAAACGGAGCTTCTACCTTGTTCCTAAAATTCTTGAATCTCAGCTCCTTCTGGTCTTCTGTTGGCAGCCTGATTTTGGAATCGTTGAGTTTTTGGCAGTCTATTAGATGTTGTTCCAGTGCAGCTGGCGAATAGAAGTAATGAAGGCAGCGGTCACAAAAGTATTTTTGGTGAGCATCTTTTGACAGTTGTGATGATAGGAGTCGGGAGAGATTTTTTATCCACACGTAATGGTACCGGACGGGTTCATCATCCTCTTTTTCCTCCTCTTCCTCGTCATCCTCGTCATAGTAAACGTTCTGGATCATCAATAGATTCACGTGTTGCTCTTTCTTTTCCTTAGTAAGGTATGTGGGCAAAACTTTAAATTGTTCGTTCCGCATCTTCCGCAGGATGTATACGTTGATGGAGCTGTCATTCTGCATCTCGAACCGAGGAATTTGTTTCACAGTCATTGGGAATGTGATTCCGTCCAGTTTCAGAACAGTGGAATAGTGGGGGTAGGATGATGTTCTTTCTTTATTCCAGCTTGCTTGATGCAGAGCTGACACCACCGCCCAAGCGAAACAAGCATCGTCTGCGTTTTGAATATTTATGCATGCTTTTTTGTTTTCAATTTGCTTGGGCAGGCTGATGTAAGAAGACCCCAACTGCGGTGTGTATGTGTTAATATTTACGGCCAAGTTGACAATGGTCGATAAGGCCCAACCACTGTCTTTTTCTTGAAACTCTTCTAATTTTTTCATTATGGGCTCCATAACATTCTGGTTGAACCACTCATTTATATCAGTGTTCCTGTAGATGGGTGCATTTTTTGTGTTCATGTATTTGAATTCGAACACCTCCTCATCCCCCTTAACAATCTTAAACTCCCCGCAGAAGCAGCTGTTCACCTTGAGAGCGGCTTCTTTCTTCAAGGCGTTACTGATGCGGCGGCGAAAGAGTCCAACGCAGTCTCCAAAAAAGTCCTTTGGCTCGTTATGAGCCAAGTTAATAATTACCCCCGTCCTCATACTAGAAGCGAAAAATAAAACATGTGATGTTATTATGTCTAAAAATATTTTAAAGTGTCACTTACCGATCACTAAAAGCAGATTGTACATCTTCCCATTTAACTTGGGCTGAGACCCAGCCAGCTCGCTTTGATAAACCTGCGCCGGTTATCTTAATTTTTTTTACTTGGGCACGGTAGCCTTGCACCAGGTTAATACCATTAATAAAATTTTGTTTTTGACCGACAGTCTTTGCTCTCTTTAAGTATTGTCGAAGAACTCTTAAATGGATGGAGCATTCTTTAATGCCTGGTTCAATTAACTCGCGATTATTTCTTGCACTCTCAAACGCTAGTTTAGCACTTTGCACTAACTGCTTCACTTGCTCCATTTTCACTGTTTTTATTATATGGATCACACGCTTGGTAAAATTTAATTTGATTTGTCGCACTAATGCCAATTCACATCAAATGTGTTAACTCGACAAAGGTTGAAGACCAACTGATGAATATTCAATATAGCTGCTTAGATATAAATCCTAAAAGTTTCCCACCTCCGTAAACGGGTTCAAGCTAATGTAAACAAAGACTTCCTAAAGGAATCAAATAACAGCCCTCAGCTGAAACCAAGACTATAGAGATAAGAGCTTCGTTCACATAAACAAATTTGCTAGATGACCACCCACCAAGCGGACATGTTCAATCATGATTATGATGACTCACCGCTGCACCTGTGTAAACAATTTTTGGTCCAACTCTAGCAGAATGCATACGTCAGCAGAAACTGCAGATAAAACTTTGCATATGTGTAACATTGCGTAAGAATGGCCACCCACCAAGCGGACATGTTCAATCGTGATTATGATGACTCACCACTGCACCTGCGGTGGGATATTTCACAAAATTGCGTAATCCGACTCGCCCCCAAGAGGAGGGGGTAAAGCTTTCAGCGGGGGGTGGGACCCTGATCCGCATCATGATCCTAGACACACACCCAAGCCAGCATCAGCGATCACCCACAAGCACACACACACACACACACACACACACACACACACACACACACACACACACACACACACACACACACACACAAACCCAGAGCTTTTATGACGTCATCGACCTTGAAACTGCTCGTACTCGTAGACGACGAGCTTTTGATACCATTTTATGTGAATTTTGACCCCCCCTTTAAAATACACGTGAAAATGAGTCCAGAACCGGTATAGCTTATCTACTCACACAGTGATGCTATACCACGTCCAAAACCACCGAAAGCAGAAAATTATAAATCTAGTAACAATGAACCAAGCTTTAAGGGACTCTCATCTGATACTGATGACGGTACAATGCAGCATTTAGTAACACAAAGGGAACTAAATGATTTAATAAGGGACATAAAGGTGTCCAAAACTGATGCCGAAGTACTTGCATCACGTTTGCAACAATGGAATTCCTTACAAACATCAGTGAAAGTTTCAGAATATCGTCACAGAATTAAAACCTTTTCTGTTTTCTTCTCAAAAGCAAATAACGTTCATTACTGCAACAATATTGAGGGTTTGTTCGAACGTTTTGGTACTGACCATATAGCAAATGATTGGCGTCTCTTCATTGATAGCTCAAAACATAGCTTGAAGGCCGCTCTAGTGCACAACGGCAACAAACTACCCACAATACCAGTTGCGCACGCTGTTGGCGTGAAAGAAAATTACGAACAAATTGCTCTAGTGCTAAAATTAATAAAATATGACAACTACAAATGGCGTATATGCGCAGATTTGAAGGTAGGTAAACATATAACAAAAAAAAATAAAAAATAGGTCCCTGTAATTGTCCTTATTCTATTTTAGGTTGTGGCAATAGTCACTGGCTTGCAAGGAGGGTTTACTAAATTCTGCTGTTTTCTTTGCCATTGGGATAGTAGAGCAAAATCACAGCATTATGTTCAGTCATCCTGGCCAGCGAGAGAACAGTTCGATGTAGGTGCTATGAATGTTGCTAATCCTCCGCTCGTCGAAGCAAGCAGTGTTATTTTGCCCCCACTACATATAAAGTTAGGCTTAATAAAAAACTTCGTGAAGGCGTTAGATGTTAGTAGTCCTGCATTCCAGTACCTTTTGAAAGTTTTCCCGAGGATGTCTTTCCAAAAGATTAAAGAAGGTGTGTTCGATGGCCCCCAAATCCGTAAGCTGATGCAGAAGGATGATGAATTTGTGCAGAAATTAAGCGAAAATGAAGCAAAGGCATGGTTGTCATTTAAGGCTGTTGTGCGTGGTTTTTTGGGAAACTACAGGGATGAAAATTACGTACAAATTATAAAGGAACTACTAGAAAACTATCATGCTATAGGTGCCAATATGTCCTTGAAAATACACTTCCTGCACTCACACCTCGATTACTTTCCTCCTAATCTAGGAGCAGAAAGAGATGAACAGGGTGAACGTTTTCACCAGGATTTAATCACCATGGAAAGAAGGTATCAGGGGTATTGGGATGAGGCCATGCTAGGTGATTACTGCTGGACACTTGTACCAGAAACTGATCCCAACATGTACAAAAAAAAAGTTCATCATACACATTTTCAACAGTACGTATAGTTAGCATAACTGTTTTTTTTTACCAAAATTTTGTTAATTTGTAGTAAAAACTGTTTGAATGAAAAAGAAATAAACCAAACTTTATTTGCATAAATGAAATTAATGCTATTACTTGATTTAATATGAGATGTAACTCAAAATAAGGCAAATGTAGGACAAGCAGTATATTGGCACTGTTTCGATAAAATGACGGTAGGTGTCGCATGTCTCGTTCTAGATGCAAGCTTGTCAGCTCAAAACGTTCAGAAAAGATTACTCTATAGGACCAAGGGGTTGAACAATTTTTTTTTTACCGTTTTCTACAATATTTAATTCTCCAAAATTTGAAAATTTTCAAAAAAGTGGAAAAAAAATCATTTTTTTTAGATACAAATACTCCTGCAAATCAAACTACTATAGATAGACATCCTGTAATAGCTTAAAATATTTATCTATTCTTTCTTTAAATGTAAAAATAGCTCGACTCAATTCCCATATATACACTACTTTTTACGAACCAATATGTGCCACCATGTTCAAAACCGTCAAAAAAAAAAACTTTTTAACGAATATTTCAAAAACCGGGGCTAATCTAAAAAAAACGGTGAACGTAGTTCGATTCCACGGACAATTCTACTATAGAAAAGTTGGGTCGCATGCGTTGTCACTCAACTTCGTCAAAATCTGTAAACTAGTGTAATGAGCGACTTTGAGAAAACTGATAGTCAATATTATACGCTGGTTGATGGACTCCTATACAGAAAACATAATAAGGAGGTTATGTTTTATGTTCCTGAAAGTATGGTCGAACAGGTAATCCAAACTCATCATAATAATCTTTGTCACGCAGGTGCCGATAAATGCCACAATTACTTAAAAAATATTATCGGTTCCCAAGTATGAAGCAGAAAATCAAAGATTTTCTAAGGGCCTGTTTGAAGTGCGCGTATTTCCAAGTACCTTCAGGAAGAATCGAAGGATTATTGCACAAAGGAGATAAACCTTTTGAGGTACTACATATTGATCATTTTGGGCCGCTTCCTCACACCATAAGCAACAAAAGTTACATATTAGTGGTAGTGGACAGTTTCACGAAATTCACCAGACTATACGCTGTCAATAGTACGAAAACTAAGGAAGTAGTATCTTGTATGGATTCTTATTTTAGCACCTATAGTAGACCGACAAAAATAATATCCGACCGTGGCACTTGTTTCACGTCAGAAGAATTTTCGGTTTTTCTTTCCGATAATAATATTCAACATATCAAGATAGCCACCCTCTCACCCCAATCCAATGGGCAAGCGGAACGTTACAATAGAACTCTTATTCCTATGTTGTCGAAGTGCTGTGAAGAGGATACTTCGGCTAATTGGTATAAAAAGTTGAGTAATGTGGAGTTTGCCATAAACAATACGGTTAATCGTAGCACTGGTTTTATGCCCAGTGTGCTATTGTTTGGGGTGGAGCAGAAGGGTAAAGTGTGTGATAAATTGTTGGAACATATTCAGATGTTGAGTCCAAAAGAAAGTGTTGATTTAGTGGAGATAAGGAGGGAGGCATCCAATACTATGAAAAAGTTGCAGTGGTATAATAAAAAATATTTCGATAGCAGCCATAAAGAACCTAAAGCCTATGCGGAAGGAGATCTAGTAATGATTAAGAATACAATTACAACGGCCAGAGTAAACAAAAAACTCGCGTGTAAACTCGCGGTCCCTATGAAATTCGGAAGGTTTTTCCCAACGATCGTTATCTAATTGGAGATGTCGAAGGTGTTCAATTGAATCGTTTACCATATGAAGGGGTGTGCTCTCCTGCCAACATGAAACCCTATATTATGTGCATAGGCGAATTTGAATGCGGCTGTGGAAATCGTTTATTGTAATACTATTGCATCAATTTCAAACTTTTATTGTTATCATTTGTTCAATTAGGTAATTAAAGAAAAAAGTACGTAGTTAAATATTCGTGCAAGACAAATTCTCTTCAAGAATGTCGTTTATTTGATGTAAAGATTACGTGATTATTAAATGTTTGAGCTAACTTAAAGTTGTTCGAATATTCCGAATGATCGAATGATCTGATCAATAGTTTCAGATTTATGTACATAGTTTTAGCTTAATTATTTAGCTGTCAGGACCTTATGTTTGTAAAAGAATAATAAGCATTGTGAAACTTTAATCGAGTCGATTAAAGGTCAGGATGGTCGAGTTGTAGGAGCTCTCTTCCAGGGTCCCGTTTCTCAAGTGATGCACTACTCGATGGGACTGTGTTTCCGATTTTGTGAATAAAGTCAGTCGCTGACCAGATCTTGTTCAGAGCGTTTGTTTATTTGAATATCCTGATGTCTTGGTTTTTCCTACATTAATATACTCCATATGTTTTCCTCGCCCCAAATACAACATTTCTTATCCAGACATCTATCCTCGACCTGGTCCTACTTAACCAACTTCGGCAGTCTCAGCTCCAGCATTATCGCAATTTGGGTGATCGTGCATGCCACAAAATGCATCCTGTCTAGCATAATTAACCTGGCCCTATTCCGACGAATTTATGGATGGAGTTGGTACTTGCTTGGAGCTCTGTGCGATCCTGTTGCCAATCACTTCATTTACCGGAACAGGACCTCCAAGTCAGCAGAGAATGACGTACAACTAACATCTGTAACCTGCAACGCGAATCCGGCAACCATCCAAGGAGCAGGAGCTCCATCGACCGAGTCATTGAACGTGTCAACCATAACGGAGCTAGACACACTACATCGACAAACGAAGATTTATCCTCCATTGACAATCGGCAGCAACCAGCAGTTCGCTTAAGCCTTCCTACCCATCCTGATGTCCTGACTCATAATATAATAACTTCCTTTCGTTGATCTTGGCATCAGGGCGAGTCGGGGCGCCCATTAAGTAACTCCTTAACTCATCGAGAGTCACCCTTGTCGTGGGAGGAAATGCCCAGGCAAGATACTCTCAAACTTAATTTTTTGGTTTATCTCATTCACAGGTATTTTGAAACCCAAGGATATGTTTTTCATAATTTTTACGTAGACGACCTTTTGACCAGCGCAAACAACATTGTAGACGCAAAAACATTACAACAAGAGCTGATCAAATTGTGTAAGGCAGGAGGATTTAATCTCAGGAAATGAGCTGCCAATTCTATTGATTTATTAAAGGACATCCCGGTTGCCCATAGAGAGATGAAGGAAGCCCTGGCGTTTGCCGAAGAAGACTCTATAAAAACGCTAGGGATCCAGTGGCACCCAACTTCAGATTATTTTTCCTACAGGTATCAACTAAACCAGGAGCATGGGACATCAACAAAGCGCAGTATTTTGTCAAGAATTGCATCATTATACGATCCACTCAGTTGGGTTTCCCCAGTGATCATAAGAGCTAAGTTAATTATGCAAACGTTGTGGCTTACAGGATCTGATTGGGACCAACCAGTTGCCACGCTTATCCAAGACGAATGGCTAAAATTCAAGGAAGACCTGAAAGGTTTATCTCTGTTAAAAATTCCACGATGGGTGAAATTCTCAGAAGAGGTGCAAGTGCAACTGCATGGATTTTGTGATGCATCGGAAAAGGCGTACGCGGCCGCAGTTTATATACGAATAATCTCTGCAGATGGAAAAATTTCGGCAAATCTATTGTCCGCCAAGACAAGAGTGGCCCCCACTAAACCCGTCACAATACCACGCCTGGAATTAAATGGAGCAGTATTACTAACACGATTATTAAAAACAGTAATACAGGATATGCAACTACTGAACGTCCCAATATTCGCCTGGTGAGATTCAACAATCGTTCTCCAATGGATCAGTGCACATCCATCCCCTTGGAAAACATACGTCGCAAATCGGATAGTAGAAGTTCAAGAGGCAATCAAGTACGACCGGTGGCGTCACGTGCCGAGAACACACAATCCTGCCAACCTAGCATCCCGCGGAACGACCGTAACAGACTTACTAAACAACACAGTATGGTGGCATGGACCCACTTGGCTTCAGCAAGAAGAACAGACGTGGCCCAAAATATGTAAGGATCTGCAACAAACAACGTTAGAAGCAAGAGCAAGGACAGTGAATCTCACTACACAAACTCAAAGTGAATTCACATCAAGATACTCGTCTTACACAAGGTTGATCACTGTTAGAGCATTGCTAAAACGATTTGTACAGAATGCCATGAACAAACACAATAGATTTACAGGAAGCCTAACAAAACAAGAATGGGAGGCAGCAGAAGTTGGTGTATGCTTAGCAGTCCAAAAAGACGCGTTCCACAAAGAACATAAATGTCTAACACAAGCAAAGACACTCGAAAAAACAAGTAAACTCGTACCGCTAAACCCTTTCGTGGATAAAGAAGGTCTTCTCCGAGTTGGAGGGAGAATACACAACGCGAACATTCCATACAATCAAAGGCACCCAATCATAATGCCAAAACACCATCACGTCACTTCCTTATTAATTCTGAGAGCTCACTTCGAGACAATGCACGGAGGACCAACACTAGTATTAGCAACGACACGTAAACAATTTTGGATCTTGGACGCCCGCCGAACAATTACCACACAACTGCACAAATGTTTGACATGTTTTAAGTTCCGGAAAAATTCAACCTGTCAGTTGATGGGAAATTTACTAGCACCCCGGGTAAACATATCACATACTCACGTTGGAATCGATTATGCCAGACCGATCGCCACAAAATCCCCACACTCAGAAGTTTTAAGGTGTCCAAGGCCTACATCTGCCTTTTTGTCTGTTTCTCTACGAAGGCAATTCATCTCGAGCTAGTGTCATCCTTGACATCCGATGCCTTCATCGCAGCTCTAAAAAGGTTCGTTGCTCGAAGAGGACTATGCACGGACCTCTATTCCGACTGTGGAACAAACTTCATTGGAGGCAAAACAATCATGGATAAGGACCTGAAACGAGCGATAAAATCATTCGAGGAAAGCGCCTCCCAATTTCTCGCTGAGAAAAGAATTACCTGGCATTTCAACCCTCCAGGAGCACCTCATTTCGGAGGAATCTGGGAAGCAGGCGTCAAATCGGTCAAGCGTCACTTGAAAAGGACGTTGAGCAACGCACTTTGTACGTTTGAGGAATACGTAACTATTGTCACTCAAATCGAGGCCTGCCTAAACTCGCGACCATTATGCCACATCACCAACAGCCCAGACGACATGTGCATATTAACCCCTGGACACTTCCTGATTGGCGAAGCTCTGAACGCTTTACCTGAAGAAAATTATGCGGATGTCAAGGTACCACCAGCACTTCGATGGAGAATGCTGCAACAAAAAATTAAACAATTTTGGGACAAATGGCAGAAACATTATCTCAACCAACTGCAAAACAGGCCAAAATGGCAAAGAAAGGAGCCCAATTTAACAGTGGGAGAAGTCGTACTGCTAAAAAACGAAAACTCCCCACCAACAATATGGCCACTTGGACGCGTCGATAAAGTATATACCGGAGCTCTTCGACATCAAAACACAAGGAAAGATAGTCAAACGGGCAATAACAAAGCTGTGTCGACTACCAATGGACAACGAACCAAACATCAACGAATAAGGGTCACTAACCTAATACTTGTGATCGTCGTGTTCACTTGTCCTATCTTCAGTGTTGTATTGTCCATTGTAACTTTAATTAATCAGTAGATACTTCCAGATGGACGCCTATCAAAACGACATTTTGAAACTTTTCGACGAAGAATATCTAACACGGGTTTATACGACTGATCGTCTCCAGGAAATGCAGCAACGATCAGATGCACTTTTCCCGGAACCTCCTCAACGGGTCATTACACACACGGCAACACGCAACCATGCTACAGAGCACACAACACCCAACTCACCACGAGAAGAAGTCATTCCAACAGCCTCAACTTCAACAGCGAGATATACGTTCGCACCTTCCCAACACACATCAACCAGACCAAAGGAACCAGCAATCATCAATGGAGCCAAGGAGTGGGGCCTATCACTGGTAAGGGCTACGACAACAATTAGAGAGTTGGAGATGCGCAAAAACAATACTTGCCAGCGTTTCGTCACCCGTGAAGGAATCGACATTTACATCACCCGCGACATCCTCAACCGACTGGACATAAGGCAAATCATGACCACAAAAAGGCGAGAAAAAACAATCAACTTGCCTGATCGCTACCAAGTTCGACTAAAGATCAAGCAAGATGGGACACTAAGCTTTTTTCATTATCATAAGAGAGGATTAGCGAAGAAAATTGCCAAACGAACGGAAAAGCAGCTTATGTTGAACAAGGCAGTTCAACGGGGGGGAGAATGTTCGAAACAGACCTAAAACAAAAAGAAAGAATACATGAAATCAAGACAATGAATTAAATTGAATTACCTGAAGCACTGACAATGAAAACATCCAGGCGCAGACCCCACACTTTTAGGTTAAGTTGAAAATCTGAAATAAACAACAGAACAAAAAATAATTAATTGTGAATTGACACAAATGAAATAAATACATGAATTTACAAATCACAAACAACAAGAAAACATGAATTTCACACAATCACAAATCAAAGTGCATTTGACAGCTCACAACATAAACACAACATGAAAACAAAAATGCACAATTACATGAAAATACACGTCACAAACAAGGCTACGCCACTATGTTTATATCAAACAAGAAGCATATGTACAAAACATAACACATTTGCACACGAAACACTAAAAAACACCACAAAAAGACAGTAAAAGGAACACCGCACACGGAACACCGAAAGTAAACAAATGCCCACTGGCATCCATGTTTTGACGGATCCAACAGCTGGCACTCGACTTGACCGGTCAGAAAACATACAAAAGTGGGCAATTAACATCACCCACATTGTATAATTAATAAAATTAAATATATTTATGTTGCCCATTAGCAAGAAAGGGACAACATAAAAAAAGGGAGACAACTAGTGACAACATTCTCTCTGCCATAAAAATATTCCTCATAATGCTGCAATATCGACCTGCATGGATCAAGTCGAAGCACGAATTAATTTTTCCAAATTAAAAATTAATCATACATTCAGCATAAACCGAAACATACTCGAAACATAAACATAAGCATCAGGCATTAGTGACAATAAGTTGCAGAATTTTTGCGCACACGATTATCTCACTCTCAGCATTTATAAAAACATAAGGATCGAATTTGACCCATGCAGTATTAGAGGATGGGAGCGGCAAAGATATAAAAGGAAACTCTCCACCAGGTTCGCATCAGACTCTTGAAGTTCTTCTAGTCGGACGGAATTTTGTCATCAACAGTAAAGTACGCAGATTTAGTGATGCTCTTTTTATAAAAGACATTGAATCCAGATGTACTTGCTGTCCGCCGTTAATAACTGTCGCGATCGTTTCGTTGGAATCTTTACTTGAAATTCTTATAACTTAATTTTCACGTTGGCTTTAATTTTTCATACAATTTTTTCAATCTTGGCTTTAATTTCATTTCATTTCATTTAATTTAATTTAATTTTTTATAATGAACTCCTTTTGCACAAATTAATTTATATTGAATTTAATTGAAAAAGTTTTTTTTTGTGTTTTCTTGAAACATATATTTTATTTTTCTATGAATTTTGTTCCTTTTTCCTAATTACAATAAATAAGTTAAAAACCAAGGCTGCTTGCGCATTTTTTAATTACCGCTACACTATTATACCAGTTGCTCACGCAACAACACACTTAGTCGAACATAATATCAAGCTAAGTACCACAGAACCAGTAAGGCAAAGATACACGCCAAAAAACCCGGCTATTCAGCAAATAATCGATAAAGAAGTCGATCAAATGCTGCAACAGGGCATTATTGAACCTTCTACCAGTCCATACTGCTCACCAGTAGTAATAGTCAAGAAGCGAAATGGCGAAAATCGTTTCTGTGTCGATTTCCGAGCACTAAACAAAATATCAATACGTGACGCATATCCGCTACCGCAAGTACAAGCCACACTAGACAAAATCAAAGGAGCGCAATTCATATCCACACTAGATCTGAAACAAGGATATTGGCAAGTTCCATTAACTCAACAAAGCAAGGAGAAAACCGCATTTGCAGTACCAAGAAGAGGGCTTTCCAATTCAAAGTAATGCCTTTCGGTCTGCACTCGGCACCACCAACCTTTCAACGCCTCCTTGACAGAGTAATCAGCCCAGACCTAGATGCATTTGCACTAGCATATCTAGATGACATTGTGGTTTACAGCCCAACCTTAGAAGTGCATCTCCAGCATCTAAGGGAAGTCTTGGGAAGGCTCAAAAAAGCCAACCTAAGAATAAATGCCAATAAATGTACATTGTGCCAGCCAGAGTTAAAATACCTGGGTCACATAGTGGGGAAACATGGAATTACGGTTGATCCACAAAAGGTGATAGCAATAACTCAATTCAAACAGCCAAGTACAGTAAAAGAAGTCCGACAATTCCTGGGACTAGCATCATGGCTCCGCCGGTTTATAGAAGGGTTTAACGAAATAGCCGCACCCTTGAATAACTTGCTGAAAAAGAATCGAGCATGGGCATGGTCCACTGTCAACAAAAAGCATTCGATGCACTCAAAGAAGAACTATCCACAGCTCCAATACTAACCTGCCCGAATTTCGAAAAACCATTCAGGTTACAAACCGACGCATGCGGTGAAGGGTTAGGAATAGTACTAACCCAACAATACCCCTGAAGGCGAAAAAGTTATTTCATATGCAAGCTGGTCACTAAATAACGCAGAAAGGAAATACTCCACTACCGAAAAAGAATGCTTAGCAGTGATTTGGGGAATACAAAAAATGAAGCCTTATCTAGAGGGTTATAAATTCCAAGTAATTACGGATCATTTAGCATTAAAATGGCTAAATTCATTGAAAAATCCAACCGGAAGACTAGCCCGCTGGGCCCTAGAGCTCCAACAATACGATTTTACAATCGAGTACCGGAAGGGAGCATATAATAAAGTCGCCGATGTACTGTCGAGAAATCCTGTAAGTACACCACTAGCAGAAGAACTATGCCCAATCAACATAGAACCGAAAACAACAGTCATACCCGAAGAAAACTTGGACCCTTGGTACCAATCAAAATTGAAAGATGTACAGACATCACCTGAAAATCACCCAGAATACCGTATTCAGGAGGGAAACTTATACCGACTAATTTATGATCGAAATGATTTCGATAATACTGATAAAAGTACCGGATGGAAACTCTGTATACGAAAAGATCAAATAAAAGAAATATTAGAAAACAACCACGACAATATCGCCGCCGGACATATGGGAATTGCAAAAACCATCAACCGCATAGCAAGACGATATTATTGGCCAGGACTGTGTAAAACCATTGCAAAACACGTACGAAACTGTAGAAAATGTTTACAATATAAACCACTACAACAAAAGTCAACAGGAAAAATGTACTGGACGCGGACGACCTCCTTATCCTTGTGGAGGGTAGGACGCGGAGTGAGCTCGAGACCTTGAGTGCTCCGCTCATGCGTATTGTGCATGAGTGGAACTGTAAGGTAGGTGTTAGTGTATCGCTGGATAAGACTGCAATGATGGTCCTCAAGGGTCCCTCGTTTGTACGTCGGTCTCCAGTGGTAAGAATGAACGGGTCAAGCCTCAGGTATGCGACTAACGTAAAGTACCTGGGGATTAGTGTAGGTGAAGGACTGAAGTTTCAGGCTCATTTTCTCGAGCTTAAAGATCGGTTAGCTGTGATCGCCGGTTCGTTGCGTCGCGTTCTACGGAAAGACTGGGGCCTTGGCAGACGTGCTGTCAGGGTCATTTATGATGGTTTGTTTGTGGCGTGTGCTGCGTATGGGTCTTCCGTATTTGTCGACTTCGCGAGAAGCGCATACGGAAGAAGGTTGCTGGATAGATGTCAGCGTGTTGTGATGTATGCGTGCATACCTGTATGTCGTACTGTGTCGACGGACGCCATGCGGGTACTGATGGGTGTGCTCCCTCTTGACTTGGAGGTTGAGCGTCGTGCCATCCTGTATAAGATCCGGAGGGGTATGCCATTGCTGCAAAATGACTGGGTCACTTCTGCTGATGTGGCCTCCATGAGTAAAGGAGCCATCCTTGATCTCTTGGACGCCTGCATCATTGAGCGGTGGCAGCGTAGGTGGGAATTGTCTGAATGTGGCCGCGTTACGTTTGCGTACATTAAGGACGTTGCCCTAGCTAGGGCAAATATTGATAGAAAACTCTCGCTGAGTCTTGGGTTCCTCTTGACGGGGCACGGAAGTCTGAATGACTCACTTGTGAGATTCGGACTTTCTGACACGGCCTCGTGCCCTATGTGTGACGCCCCTCAAGAGAACTGGATGCATGTTTTGCTTGAGTGTCCAATGTACGCGGACATTGTGCCGGATCCCTGCCCGCGACAAATCAAAATTTGATAGAGAAAAAAAAAGAAGAAAAACAAAAGAAAGAAAAGTACTATCTAAAAATAGTACTCTAAACCGCAATCGGAAAAGGGGAGACAAGACCATGCAAGAGTCGAAGAAGTGACCGGCTACTACCGGTAAATATATCGTAACAGAGACCGAACAAATCGCCAGCACCCACACTGGAGCCCGGCGATCAGGAAATTAACGTTTGAACAGTTTCACTAGGGACTTGGAAGACGTAAAATCGTAGTGAAGTAAATTGGCGAGAACCGAGCAAGTAAAAACGTTAAATCTCGAGTAAAGAACTTCAAGGCAAGTGAACGCCAGAATCCTGTCTTGGACGTTTTCATCTTCACTTAAATAATTGTCTTATTAAATATCGTCTAAATAAGCCCGAGTGTGTGTGCTGGTGATATTGAGTGACCTTCAACTTCCCGCGTGCCGTCGCCGCGCCCCGGCCTGACTCGTAAGGTCGTATTCCCTCTTCGAACTTCTAACTGGAAAACGACGTGTCAACATCCCCCAGAAGCTCTTGCAAGGAACTAGGCAGGGATCTTTGATCTAACCTTGGTCTCAGAACCAAACTCCAGACGGTAACTATTCAATAAAAAAAAAAAAAAAGGAGAAAACATACGAAAACGAATAATTAACAGGATCCGCAGCCACGTGCGTGTTCCCGGGACTGATCTTTGGCTCCCTTTCACCAACGGGAACAACCCAAGGGATCGCCGACCGGCATGAAGCTATAATAGTCGTGGGAGTCCAAATCGGAGTACACCCGCACCTCCCTTCAAACTGATCGAGGATCACCAGTGGCCTCTTCCCCTTTCCCAGGGCCCCCATCAATTTACCGCATCACAATCGCAAATAACCATGGAAATGAAAACAAAAATACGTTAGATTTAAGTGTTAGCAAGATAGTATTCTAACCGATAAAAGCACACAAAAAAAAAATAAGAGGAAAAAGAAAAAGAAAAATAGATGTAGCTACGGGAACCAAGATGGGCCTCCCCTCTCCCTACTAGTGCTAGTATTAATTCTTTTTTAGTGACTACCCGTGGAGGCGCCTCAACGAGTTCGTCATCGAGTCCGGCAAAGCAACGGTCACAAGTAAGTGCTATTCAAGCTTCCTTATCTTTCGGTATCTATTTTTTTTTTGGCTTTTTCTTCTGCAGTAATTTCGTAATACACATAACATGAAATTATAATGAGAATTGCCGTTTACGCTTTGATCTAGCTCCAGGCAATTTATTTAGAGTGCTATGAAGTAACTTTTTTTTTTAAATTTAATTCTTGGTCGATGAAGTAACTTTTTTTTCCTAAATGTAATTTTTTTTGGCTCGATGAAATAACTTAATTCTATATAACTATTTAAAAATACCTGTAGGCATTGGAGTATGGCACATGGACAACATTGTGTTAATTTCTCTACGACTTCCGTAGAATTAGTGATGACTTAACTAAATGAAATTAAAATATGCTATATGATACTTGCTAGGAATTAATTGGAGATTACGTGCCGAATTTATATCTACCTGCTTGTAATGATTGGAATTAATTAGATTGAGAGAATAATGAAACCGTGTGTTGTCGTCTCTCTGCTCAGGCTGCCGTGCAGGATGCACTGCAGGAGTAATTAACTCCATAACGTCGGAATGATGCACTAGTGTGTCCCCCTCCCCCCCCCCCTCCCTCTTCGTCACGATCGTCGTCGTGCTCTCCCCCCCTGTCGAGTGGCTGAGTTGAATTGAGGTTTCTTTGCATTTATTTATTTATTGATTTTTTTTTTGGTTTTTTATTTAATGTGAAAGGTTCGTTTAGGTTTGGTTTTTTTTTCTTTTTTTTTCGGATTTTTTTTTGTTTTTCTCTTTTCTAGCACCACGTGCAAGCTATTCTATGGCCATGTCTCCGGTAGTGACCGGTCTTAGCTTTCGCGATTTGGTCCAGCATCGAACTCTAGGACGTTGGCTGTTCCTGCAACCCCACCCCCACGCTCCTGATCACTAGCGGGCACCCGATGCTGGAGCAGGGACCTTTTAGTCAGCGACCTAAATTTCTGTGAAAGAACACTACCCTCTCGCATTGAGTGTCAGCTTGGAAGAGCCGACCAAGAGGGGTCCATGCGGTCAGGGATCCGCCTTCTGGCTTGCGTCTGGTGTCTCCCCAATCCTGCTCAGCGGTTCACACTCACAAGGAAGCAGAGGGTAATTTTCGTTACAACATTAGGAATGTAGATGCATGGGGTGTCGTCACCACCGGCGGGAGTGTTGACGTCAGTAGGTGTGTATGCAGTGATGATGGCTGGAATATGTTGAATGACTTTGCGTGTATGGCCTTCGATAGGAGGAGGCAGCGTGTCAGGCAGTTGGCTGTGGCTGGAGGAAGTTAGGCGCCTAGCGGCGCCTTCCTGCCCGACTCTGCTGCAGAGTTCATACGCAGGGAGGGGAAACCGGTCAAAGACTACGGTCGATTCCGGTGGAACCTTTGGGGAGTGCCCACCCCACGTACCCGATTAGGATGGCGCCAGTCCAGGACTTGGAGGAACGTCCACTGGTATCTCACCTGAGATTGTCAGGTACCATGGGAACCGAGACAGCCCTTGGAGCTTGCTCCAACTCGGTTGTTGAGGTCGGCCCCTAGTGGGAGTATCATGGGGGCTGTGGTTGACACCCAAATCGCGGGTAGGATTCCTCGGAATCCGGCGTGGAGTTGCGTTATACAACCGGGTACCGTGTCTCATAACGCGGTAGAGATTTAGATAGGTCTCGCTTCCAGCAGTAAGGATGCCATCCTCCTAATGGTATCAACTGCTACCATGGCTTGACCATGGGGCTCTGATTGTGGTCACAAAATCAATCCGTGTCCGAAGAGGACCGTGAGGTAGGCCTTCACGGCAGGTACTCACGTTAAACGCACGTGACATTTACTGTCCCTATCTATACCCTACGGAACTCTAATGAATATAGCGTAAGCTATATTACGAATTAGGGTTGCGCCGCTCTATCACCTCCAAGTGGGCCTAGGGGGGCAATGATATGAAGCTTGCTTCATATTAGCTAACGATAGTCGGCTTAAAAATCCTATGGTGGAAAGACACAGTAATTCCAGTTAATCTGGTGCACTGACGGAAGTCGGGGCGGAACACTGATGTCGATTCCATAGGTTAAACAAAATACCCAGTAAGGTCTATGAAGGTGGCCTGGGGAGCCAATTGAATCGGAGTGCATGATGCTGGTCGTTGTTGATGGGGAAAAAGTGTGCGGCCAAATCTGTGCATTTGGTAGACAGGAGGAAACGATGATGGTTTACATAGGTAACCGGGGGAGACGATGATGGTTACAGTAGGAGAGAGGAAATGTGTGTAGAAACAAGTGGCGGCACGGAAGCCATAGGGTCAATCCATATGAAGTGGTCCAGAGTTGGCCGCTCGACCATTTTAGAAAAAAATCATACTCCCCCTGTTATATCTATTGTATTATTGGCATTGAGTACACTTTTTAAAACATGCAGCATCAATCTTTTCTAAGCTATTTTCAGCTGGTTCAAAATTATCGTTATCATCGAATACCAAGTTATCATCAATTTCCATATGATTGATAAACAGCTTAGAAAAACAGTTTGTACATACTGACTTTCCTGGTATCAAATTAACGTTAGCATTTTTATTAATGTGGCTTATAAGAATTTCTCTCAAACCTTTTGTAATTGCTTTTTTATGAATTGAAAAAGGATCGCAGCATCTCTGACCATATAAGTGGTGAAACTTATTCAAGTATTTTTGCTCATGAAATCTGCATATATTTTCTATTTTGTTATAAACTCGTACTTTAATCAATTGCTGAGTTTTTTCGTCCAGTTCACAAAACTGTATTATTTCTTTTCGTACTTTCCCATAAACATTTTGATGACATTCTTCGTAGAAATGCTTTCCAATAGAACATTGAACACAATTTTCCATATTTTATTTATACTCACTAGAAAGTTTTTTTTTTAATTAACACTGTGATTATATTCTGTAGCACGTCTATATGCGATCGAATCGAGAATTACAATGAAAAAATTTTAATGAAAAACGAATGAACTAACAAAAAATTGTTAACTAGATCTAAGAATTTACCTGAACACTAATACAAATGATATTGAGAATACTTGATTTAAAAACAAAATAAATTGCTGTTGATGAAAAGTTAGCTGAAGAATATCAAAATATACTGAAGAAGACCTCTCTGTTTTCAAATGGGCACCTTGAACAGTAATAAATTAGAAGTATACCTTTGCAGTAATAAATTTATTTTAAATAATTTAACTTGTGATTTTAGCAAAAAAAACCAAAATAACAACAGCTATTCAGCCATAAAGCATACAGAACTTACTGTGTTTCAACTGTGTTTTTTCGTGATTTTGACATAGCATAACTTTTGTACTAGCCCAATATACAAAATGATTTTATATTTTACAAAACTAGGTACAAAATCACTACAATCTGTGAAAATTTCAGAATTATATCTTCAGCCCCATTAGAGATATAGAGGCCTAAAGTTGGTAAATTTGAGAAGAAATCAATTTTTAAAAATTTGTAAAAAAAAAACTATGCATGTTTCACAATTGAGTTTTTTTTTGGTAGTTGTACTTATATACAACTATTCCCATAAAAAATATCAAGTTGTCTGTAGCACTCGTTCCATGAGAAAAAAATGTCTGAAAAATGTATTTTGAATAATTTTGATATCCGACTTCGATTGAAGGTTTCTTGGGGAAGGGAGAAAGAGGCGAAATATGGTTACCATCTAATTTAAAGAGGGAATTATTACCTTTAAAACGGTTTTTTTTTTCAACCTTTTTGGATAAATAATTTCTGAAATATACCCATTGACGTCAAAGCTTGCAAACACAAAAATCAGGGTAAGTACGAAAATAAAATTGGCCGCCATCCTTAAACAGATTAAGATAGAATTTTTTTAAAAAGTGTTCTCAATGCCAATTGTGATATATGGGACGTTGATGAGGAACGTAATTCTCTAATTGTGAGCCCAGATGGGGAGCAGCCGCAAAGGCCTGACTCCGTAAAGTCTAATTGGTTGAAGAGCAGCCGCTAAGGCTGTGGCTCTGATTGGAGCAGCTAGTTAGCTGTAGCTCCGGTGAGATCAGTTCTAGGGTTGGAGCAGCTCAAAAGCTGTAGCTCCTTTCGAAAGGAAATTCGGGTTAAAACTGACTCCGTTTATTAAAAATCGAAATCCTATTTATACTAATTTTACCCTTAATACTAATACAATTTTTACACGTAACCTACTTGGGTTTATCTATGACCCAACCACTACACATTCTTGACCAACTCAGCGTTTTGCTGCATTGCCTAATTATTTCCAAAAATGTGGTTCAAGTGCTGCCCTCGTTCTTTTCCCATGTCCACAGTTCGACCCGTATTTGCTGACATCGATTTATTGGTCAATAACTTAATTGTTATCAGCACGGTTCTTACCATGCATGCATAAATCGCTTCCCGGGTCAAGTGTTAACGCACGTGAATTCGTGCACTTGAGTCGCCGGTCAGTGCATCTGCTTGGAATTATTCGTCATCGCCTGCGCAATGTAATTGCCTGCACTCTGACGTAAACCAGATGTTTGTTTTGCCCTGCTCGGGTTGCTTGGCACTTGTTGTGCTATTTGAGCCGAATACGAAATGGGTCGCGTGGTCATAATTTTGAATGAATTATTATTCTGGCATACCACACCTTCCCCCTTTCGGAAAAAAAAATTTTGTTTACAATGAAAATAAAATTTTTTTTTTTTTTTTTTTTTTTTTGTGTTGTTTCGAATTTGGTAGTGGATTGGGTCTTACATTAGCGTAACATTATTGCTTACCTATGCTACCTCTGTACCTAACGTAATATTATTGCTTAGTTATGCTATCTTGATACATGATAATCCTAACGTAATATTATTGCTTATCTATGCTATCTTGATACATGATAATCCTAACGTAATATTATTGCTTATCTATGCTATCTTGATACATGATAATCCTAACGTAATATTATTGCTTATCTATGCTATCTTGATACATGATAATCCTAACGTAATATTATTGCTTATCTATACTACCCTTTTGTTTTACATGTTTTATAGCTACTACTGATTCTATCTTCTAGAAGTAATCGTAATATATCCTGCTTATGTATTACCTTAGTTTCTTAATAATTGCTACTTTTACTATTTCTTTTTCCTCTAGTCTGATACCTTTCTTAACCTGTTCTTATGTATCTTACTTATTTTACCCTCTGAATCCTCTATGTTACAATTTACGTTATCTATTTCTACTACTTTATATGGTCCCTTATATAGCGGGTCTAACTTTTTCCTGTTCTGAACTTCAATTAACACCTTGTCTCCTACCTTTAATGATATTGGTCTACAACTCAATTCACTCGCTTGCATTCTGGTCTGTTTGGCTTCTACCAGATATTGCTTTGCTTTGTGTAATGATCTCTGTAGTCTAAACTTCATCTCCTTACTGTAGAGGTCATGATTGTAGACTGGGTCTGGTTGGTTTACCAGGAGTTCTGACGGGATGCTGACGTTTTTGGCAAATATTAACTCGAACGGGGTGTACCCGTGGACAGTGTTCGGCGTGGTGTTGAAACAGAATGAATAATACGGGATCCATACATCCCAGTCATCTCTGTTATCGTTGACGAAGCATCTCAGATACTCATTTAAACACTTATGATTTCTCTCCAGTGCTCCAATTGTTTCTGGATGGGCAGCTGTTGCAAACAACTGCTTGATTCTTAATATTGCGCATATTTCTGTGAATATTTGGTTTTTATATTCCGTACCTAAATCCGATTTTATTTTGTTCATCGGGCCGTACGTCAATATAAATCCGTTCACAATTGCCTGCGCGATGGTGTTCGCTTCCTTGTCCTTTGTCGGGATGACTACAATGTATTTAGTGAGGTCACATTGTATTGTTACGGCATACCTGTTTCCACTTGCTGTCCTGGTAAATGGTCCCACCGTGTCTATGGATACCACCTCCATTCCTTTTATTGGTGTGGACGTTACTTGCATTGCCTCCTTATTATGTTTTTGGTGCTTGTTCTTTGCACAAAGTTCACATTTACTTACAAACTTCTCTATTGTTTTCTTCATTCTTCTAAATCGGTATAGCTCCCTGAGCTTTTGGTACATCCTCGACTGTCCTAGGTGGCCTCCCGTAGGTGTCGAGTGTGCGTTATGCAGAATATCTTGTATGTCTTCCTTATTTGTTACGAGTCTCTGTGGCTTATAAATTTTTATCTCTATATTCTTAAGTGTCTTATTCCCTAGGGTCTTGAATTCTGTTATCCCAATCAACTGAAATATCCTACTTTCTGCAGAAAGTTTCAGAGCTTTGCTCTGACATTTGGTAATTACTTCTTCTTCCAACTCCTCGAATGCCTGCACTAATGCGGGTTCTACCGATTGGCTTTTTTTATGTAACTTATTGAAGCGCTCATATATTTTATTTCCTTTATATACCATGGTTATCTCTAATTCCTTTGACTCTGGATTGTACTCATTTATTTTAAAACACAGCTCTGGTAAATGTTCTACCTTCGTAGGGGATAATTCCTCCATGATTCGCAGTTGATCAGTCTGCTTTACAGTGGAGTTTGCGCTTTCTCCCTCTGCGGTTTGGCTCGCATCCTCTTGTTTCCGCATTGCACGCGTTTTTACCTGCAGAATGTTGATTTGCTTCAAGTCGTCGATGTCTATTTTTATTCTTGATAGAGCGTCCGGGCCGACGTTCTCCTTCCCTTTGACGTACTCTATTTCGAAATCAAATTCCTCCAAGTCTAGTCTCATACGCGTTAACTTGGACGATGGATTCTTCATGCCAAAGAGGAATGCTAGTGGTCGATGGTCAGTTTTTACCAAAAACCTTCTTCCATATACGTACGGCTTAAAATGAGTAATCGCCCAATGTATGGCCGATAATTCCTTTTCTATCGTGGATTTGTTTTTTTCACCTGGGGTGAAAGTTTTACTGGCATATGCGACTGGCAGTTCTCTACCATCTACTTCCTGTGCTAAAATTGCCCCGCACGCCTCATTTGATGCGTCGGTTGATATAATGAACTGTTTCTTAAAGTCCGGGTGTTGCAGTATCGTGGGTGACATTAAGATGCCTATGAGAGTATCAAATGCTTTCTTGTGTGTATCCGACCAGACAAACTGTGTATTCTTGCGAAGTAACCTATTCAGCGGCAATGCAATGTTTGCAAAATTTGGGACAAAACGCCTGTAATAGTTACAGAAAGCAACGAACCGTCGCACGTCGTCCGTGTTCTTTGGAACTGGGTAGTTTTTTATTGCCTGAAATTTCGAGCTATCAGGCTTGATGCCTTGGGCTGATATTTGGTGACCTAGGTATGTTACCTCTGTCTGGAAAAATTTACATTTTCCGGGGTTTAATTTGAGATTTCTCTCTCGAAGCCTCTGAAATACCGTGATTAAGTTGTTGAGATGGTGTGCTTGAGAACACCCGATGACGATAATATCGTCAATGTACAGGAACGCTATCTCTGGGGTTAATCCCGCCATTGCAATAGCCATCATCCTCTGAAAGCTATTTGGGCTTATATTCAGCCCGAACGGAAGCCGGGTATATTGATAGTGCCCCTGATCAGTGGAAAAAGCAGTGAGTTTCCTCGAATTATCTTCCAACGGTATTTGGTGAAAACCCGACATGAGGTCTAATGTGGAAAAATACTTAGCCCGACCCATTTGGTCGAGAATATCTTCTAGGCGTGGAAGTGGAAACTTATCGGCCAGTACTTTTTTGTTTAAATTCCGAAAATCTACTACCAAACGCCACTTCTTTTCCTGCGTACTTGATTTCTTTGGTACCAAAAGAATTGGTGAATTGAACTGCGAAACTGAGTTTTCTATAATGCCGTCTGAAAGCATCTGTTCGACCTGCCGATTAATCTCATGCTTATGAACCTCAGGGATGCGGTAATTTTTCGTGTATACCGGCCTCCCATCGGCCAATTCTATTTTCTGTTCATAGAAATTATTTGTCGACAAGGGCTCTCCTTCGAGAGCAAATACGTCCTGGTACTCCCGGCATGCTTCCTCGAACTGTGATCGTGCATAGTCCGGTATGCCCTTAAAGCTTAACTCTGAGAGTAGTTTATCACTTCTCTCGACGTTTTTATGGCCAGATCTTATTATATTAAAATTCGTCAATGGTTCCGCGTCCAACACAGGCTCTTTTATAGTAACTGTTTTACTAGTGGTGTTCAGAATTCTTACGATAGGATTGTTTCTTGAAATTATTGTCCCTGGTATGAAAACTCCAGATTGAATTTCAGTACTGCTGATGACCAGGTCATCTATAGATTTTGCTTGGGAAATTTTCACCCTCCGAATGCTTTCGCATCGTGGTGGTATAACAATTGTACTAGAAGTTGGCCCACTTAGTATTGGTAACTCAACCGAATCGTTTCCCGAAGTGATGGACAGTGTCCACGTATCATAATCAATATTGGCCTTGAACTTTGTAAGGAAATCTAACCCAAGTATTGCATCGGCCTCAATAGTGAATTCTTTATCCACTATCTGAAATGAATGTTCAACAGAAAATTGCTCGTTGAACGTGAGCTTTGTCTGAGTCGTCCCTATTGATTGTTTCTTTCTGTTCGTTACTCCTTGAATCACACATATATTACTAGGATTATACATCTGGTCGTCACTGATTTTTTCTCTCTTAAAAATTGAAATATCTGCCCCGGTGTCGATTATAAATGTGCACACTGCACCGCACATGTCGACATATGCCTTTATAAAATTAGTCAAGGACAGGTTTAATTGATATACCCGGGGTTCATGTCCGATGAATCCCCCAACCGTGCTAATTCCGCGCTGGGCTGGGGGCTTTGGCATTCCCCCGACCCGTAGTTATTTATTCGCCTTTCTCCAGGAGCGTTGCCTGGGTTCCCCTGCCTACTTCCGCCTGACCAATTGGTGCTTGAATTGTGCCATACTCCGCCTCGACCTTGGCCGTTGCGCCATGCATTATTGTTGGCATACCCCTGGTTTCCAGTATATTGCCTCATGTTGTTCGATCCCCATGTGTTGTTCTGCAGATTTCGTGGCCCCTGATCATACTGCTGCCGCCTTGACCAGTTGCCTCTGCCCCTACTGAAATTATTTCCTTGCCATGTGTTTCCTCTATTTGGGTTATTTCTTGATGACCCGTTCTGCCTGTTCCCTCTCTCTGGGTATCTACCTTGCCTAGCGTTGAAATGTAATACGCTATTTACTTGTGGTTTGTCCACCGTCAACGCCTTCGTCGCGATTTCTGACAATGTTTTAGCGCCACTTGCCTTAAGGATAAGTGTTGTTTCGGGGTTTGAAATATTGTCCACAAATGCCTGGACCGCAAATTTCTCTGCCAGTTTGTCTGCTGCCTCACCTGCTGCCACCTCTTCAGCAATAAATGCCTGAGACAATTGCCTTGATAATTTTTCTATTTGCTCAGTAAAGTCCTCGAGCTTTCTATTTCCTTGTCTGCACATTTTTAGCTTTGCTAGCATAGCGTCTGACGATAGTTTAACTGAAAATTTCTCCCGTAGTTTTGCCTTAAGCTGTGCCACTGTCGTAATGCTATCTGTTATCAAATGTCTGGCATTTCCCGTAATGCGCGTTCTAATGAATTTGATCATTATTGGCTTTTGTTCCGCCGGAGTTAATTCGTCCAAAAGCTCTATTGCTCCGATAAAAGCCTCCGTCTCGTCATGATTTCCACTAAAATGTTGGACCAGAGAAGTAGCTTGCTTTATGTCGAAAGCCATGATGTCGGTCCGATTTCTTTGCTTATCAATCAACGCTAATATGACTTGGGATAGTTCTATTATTTCTCTATAAACTTCCCGATATTCCAGTACCACTATTGCTTCTCTAGGCACGCTAACGCACTCTTTCGCTGTCACGAATAGTTCTCCTACCCTTAGTTCTTTTTCCCGCAAAGTTTTCTCCGTATACGGCCTATTGCTGCTTTTCTTGAAATTTGATAGTATTTTCACTAGTTCTTCTTTAATTGCTAATAATGTCTCCATCAGCTATTTCCATTATACTTGAAGCACTGTCGGGCTATTCAAGTATCGCTTCCTCAAACCTCTCTTATGATCTTTATACAATTTGTAGCATATTTCGGCAATTTTAATTGCTGCGATAACGCACAGAAGGATTACCACATAGTCGCTCTCTAGCTTAACTGTGTCTTGTAATACCACGTTATTTACAATCTCCCCGTTATTGTCCGATTGCTTAGAGCTTGTTTTCCCCATTACTAATTAACCAAATTTCAAAGCCAAACAAAACCAGAAGATTACCTTTTGAGAAACGAAGAGAGAAGAGACCACTAAACTCAAATTATTTTGACTATTTTATTTATATACTTTCTACAACATATTTCCTCTAACTGCCTAATTTTCCTAATTTACCATTACTCTGCCTATTCTCTACTTTAGTTTATTAACCGCCTCCTTCTGCGCCTTCTTTTTGTCCCTGTTAAGCTCCTTCTTTGCCGCTTGCAGTAGCTTGTTGTATTTCTTTTTCTCTGCTTCCGTTTCAACTATTCTTATCAATTCCCTGTAGTTCCTTATTTCCTGGTTGATACGTTCCCTTCGTCCGCCTCGGGTCTTCTTGGGTTGCGGTTTTTGTAGCTTCCTTTGTTCCTGCCGCTTCCTGTATTCTTCGATCGTCAGGCGTTTTGGTCCGGCCTTGTACTCCGGTACTTCGTCTGTCGTTTTGGAAACTGCTGTCGGTATATATGGTGTCACTGGCTTATCGATGGGGTACAGCGTTAGTCCCTTAATGTTTTGCTCCGGCCTCCTATGCGCTTCCGCTAATCTCACCAGCTTATCAAACGTCTTGTCTAAGAAGTTCATTTGTTGCCCCCTGGATCCAGTGTCCTTGCTCTCCAAAAAAAAAAAAACGAATTCTCTGCTGTGACGAGTTCTTCTGTCCTAGTGGCTGTCTGCTACTTTGTCACGGTCGCCATGTGATATATGGGACGTTGATGAGGAACGTAATTCTCTAATTGTGAGCCCAGATGGGGAGCAGCCGCAAAGGCCTGACTCCGTAAAGTCTAATTGGTTGAAGAGCAGCCGCTAAGGCTGTGGCTCTGATTGGAGCAGCTAGTTAGCTGTAGCTCCGGTGAGATCAGTTCTAGGGTTGGAGCAGCTCAAAAGCTGTAGCTCCTTTCGAAAGGAAATTCGGGTTAAAACTGACTCCGTTTATTAAAAATCGAAATCCTATTTATACTAATTTTACCCTTAATACTAATACAATTTTTACACGTAACCTACTTGGGTTTATCTATGACCCAACCACTACACATTCTTGACCAACTCAGCGTTTTGCTGCATTGCCTAATTATTTCCAAAAATGTGGTTCAAGTGCTGCCCTCGTTCTTTTCCCATGTCCACAGTTCGACCCGTATTTGCTGACATCGATTTATTGGTCAATAACTTAATTGTTATCAGCACGGTTCTTACCATGCATGCATAAATCGCTTCCCGGGTCAAGTGTTAACGCACGTGAATTCGTGCACTTGAGTCGCCGGTCAGTGCATCTGCTTGGAATTATTCGTCATCGCCTGCGCAATGTAATTGCCTGCACTCTGACGTAAACCAGATGTTTGTTTTGCCCTGCTCGGGTTGCTTGGCACTTGTTGTGCTATTTGAGCCGAATACGAAATGGGTCGCGTGGTCATAATTTTGAATGAATTATTATTCTGGCATACCACACCTTCCCCTTCCCCCTGTCACGGTCGCCATGTGATATATGGGACGTTGATGAGGAACGTAATTCTCTAATTGTGAGCCCAGATGGGGAGCAGCCGCAAAGGCCTGACTCCGTAAAGTCTAATTGGTTGAAGAGCAGCCGCTAAGGCTGTGGCTCTGATTGGAGCAGCTAGTTAGCTGTAGCTCCGGTGAGATCAGTTCTAGGGTTGGAGCAGCTCAAAAGCTGTAGCTCCTTTCGAAAGGAAATTCGGGTTAAAACTGACTCCGTTTATTAAAAATCGAAATCCTATTTATACTAATTTTACCCTTAATACTAATACAATTTTTACACGTAACCTACTTGGGTTTATCTATGACCCAACCACTACACATTCTTGACCAACTCAGCGTTTTGCTGCATTGCCTAATTATTTCCAAAAATGTGGTTCAAGTGCTGCCCTCGTTCTTTTCCCATGTCCACAGTTCGACCCGTATTTGCTGACATCGATTTATTGGTCAATAACTTAATTGTTATCAGCACGGTTCTTACCATGCATGCATAAATCGCTTCCCGGGTCAAGTGTTAACGCACGTGAATTCGTGCACTTGAGTCGCCGGTCAGTGCATCTGCTTGGAATTATTCGTCATCGCCTGCGCAATGTAATTGCCTGCACTCTGACGTAAACCAGATGTTTGTTTTGCCCTGCTCGGGTTGCTTGGCACTTGTTGTGCTATTTGAGCCGAATACGAAATGGGTCGCGTGGTCATAATTTTGAATGAATTATTATTCTGGCATACCACACAATAATACAATAAATACAACAGGGGGAGTATGAATTTCTTCTAAAATGGTCGAGCGGCCAATTGATTTTTTTTTTTGACTACTTCATATGGATTGACCCCATAACGAACACAGTCAGTAGGCCCACATGCTGAACTGCTATTAGTTGATATCGGAGTGCGGTCAAGCAATGATGGTGAAAACACGCTGGTTGGGTGTAGTAGATGGGAAAACAGTGGAAACTGGGGTAGATAGTGGAATGCGGATGAAGACGATGGTCTAAGTTGTAAGTCATGGAAGCTAAATCGCTGGTAAACGAGAAATTGAAATGAATTGAATTGAAAGCGCCCATCCTGAGTCCTAGTAACCAGATTTGCTTGACGAAGTTCTTTGGAGGAAATTGGTGGTATAGTTGGACAGTGGTGAACGGTGCACAGTTGCTCGTACATTCTTGGACTCAAATGCGACGACTGGCGCCATGCACTACCGCAAACAAACAATTGGCTAAACCTGACTGAAGGTGGATTGTTGGAGTACCAACATTCAGTACCATGGGTTGGACCTACATAGCCCAGGCTCAATGCCTTGGTCCATATTTGGAGTAGGATTCGTGGTGGCTTGTGGTTGAGCGTATGCTGCTCAAGCGTTTCATTGCGCATTGTTCAATGAAGGTTTGAACTACCATACAGTTAAACGAACATTGGATAGTTGTTCGCTCCTGCCAGTGAGTTGATTTAGCCTTCAAATAAATCAAGACTAATGCATTTATGACCATGTTCATACGCACGTACTCTTTTTATGGTCGATTTTCAAGCATTTCAATATAGTTCGAGACCTCATCTAGGGACGTTGATTCAAGGTCGAGGCCCGAACCTTTAGCAGTAGGATCTAGTGCTTACACTAGATAAACTGTTTCTAGTCATCATGATGACCGTGCGATTAAGACAATAGTCAGGTGCGCACGTAAAACATAATGCAATCCCCATGCATTCATATGAAATGTAATGTCCCTATCTATTATCTCTAACGAGATTCTTATAGGCTAAAAGCTTACGCACGATTCCTATAAGGTCGCATGCGTTGCGAGCATGGTGTATCGTGAGCAGGTCGACAGGTGCCGAATGTGTTAGGACATTCAACTGTCGCCTTTACCTAGGGCTAATTAGGGAGCATGAGATACCGACCCAAGCCCGTTGAATGGCGTTGGGATTCGTCTCAATGCCATGCAATTCGATATTTGGGTAAGGCTTCGTGCGGACTGTTTGGTTGAATCAGGCTACCATTTCTTTTATAATGGTACAGTTTGGATAGGACTGGACTCAAGCCGTAGTATTACCCTTCCTAATAAAGGGTATAAACGGCTACCCGCAGCATGTATATGCCTGGGGGCTTTGATTGCAGTCTATAAAGCAAATCCGTCCTGAAGAAGGAGTTCGGGTAGGACTACATTGTCAGGTACCGAATTTAACATTAAACAGAATCTGTCCCTATCTATTGGAGTGTCAAATGGCATTATGGAAATATTAGGAAATACCATTTCATAATAATATTCATATTGCATGTTTATTATTAAGAAAACACGTTTAATAGAAAATGTATATGACGTGTTATTATGGAAATACTAAGAAAGACCATTTTATAATAATACTAATGTTGCATGCTCATTATTAAGGAAACACGTTTAATAGAAAATGAATAGGAAGTGTTATTATGGAAATACTAAGAAAGACCATTTTATAAAAATACTCATGTTGCATGCTCATTATTAAGAAAACACGTTTAATAGATAATGAATATGAAGTCGTATTATGGAAATACTAAGAAAGACCATTTTATAATAATAGTCGTGTTGCATGCTCATTATTAAGAAAACACGTTTAATAGAAAATGAATATGAAGTGTTATTATGGAAATACTAAGAAAGACCATTTTATAATAATACTCATGTTGCATGCTCATTATTAAGAAAACACGTTTAATAGATAATGAATATGAAGTCGTATTAGGGAAATACTAAGAAAGACCATTTTATAATAATAGTCATGTTGCATGCTCATTATTAAGAAAACACGTTTAATAGAAAATGAATATGAAGTGTTATTACGGAAATACTAAGAAAGACCATTTTATAATAATACTCATGTTGCATGCTCATTATTAAGAAAACACGTTTAATCGAGGGACAGTAAATATCATGTGCGTTTAACGTGAGTACCTGCCGTGAAGGCCTACCTCACGGTCCTTTTCGGACACGGATTGATTTTGTGACTACAATCAGAGCCCCATGGTCAAGCCATGATAGCAGTTGATACCATTAGGAGGATGGCATCCTTACTGCTGGAAGCGAGACCTATCTAAATCTCTACCGCGTTATGGGACACGGTACCCGGTTGTATAACGCAACTCCACGCCGGATTCCGAAGAATCCTACCCGCGATTTGGGTGTCAACCACAGCCCCCATGATACTCCCACTAGGGGCCGACCTCAACAACCGAGTTGGAGCAAGCTCCTGACATATGCTGACACCTGGTGTTGAACAACGCAACAAAATAATAATTATAGATAAATTTTTGTGTAGCGGATAAAAGAAAGAAAAGACCAATAAATGATTATGCCGGCTTTTATTCAATTCGTTACCCTTCAATCACGTACATTTGCGCGACAAGAACAATACTTAAATATTACGCGATAATATTATTATGTAGCTGTTGGCTTCTGTCAAAACTACCATCAATATTTCGAGAATAGAAATATATCGATTATAGTTTTTTCAGCTCACCCAACAACTCATAAGAACTGTTAATTGTGGCAATTGAAACAAATACAATCGATTGTAATCAAAATTTTAAAGAAAATATCTTGATTACCAATTTATTGTTTCTGCTCACGTTCAATTTAATTTAAAATTATATACAATTTTGTGATGAATTCTTAACTGCAATAAATTCAATACCGTTATATAACGTTATCTTACTTTTTAGAAAACGATGAACTCTCTTAACTAATAGAAATTGATAAATTTAATGGAATTTATGTGTTAATTAACAATATTATTAAACACTAGATTAAATAATAATTACATTGGATAAATCAAATAGCTCACCGCACAAATCTTTTTTCACTTACTTTGCATTACTTCATTAACGGGTTAACATATATGAACAGATTTCACGCCAGAAATATTTGTTCACATGTCATCAAGTTAAACACGACTGAAAGAATGCTCTCTGAGTTTCCGGAATGCCGGTTTATATACCCTAAATCTAACTGATTTTTTCCAGGTTCCATTTACTATGATTGAGAACTATTTAAATATATTTTTCATACAACAAATTTATGGCCTTTATAGAAAAACAATAAATTGCACGCTTTATTTCCTTTGGTGCAACATTAGTCGTAACATTAATTTGCACACCATTTAAGAACTCTAATTAATTTTAAGCTGATTGTTTATATTTGACTTCTTGAGTACTTCCAGTGTGGAACGCGTTTTGTCTGTCTTGTTTTCGCATCACGTCCTTTTCGCACTAATTAATGGAGTGGATTGGCAATTTTAATTTTATTTATATTTTTAGATGTTCGTCTCCGAACATACACCACCTCTTGTTGATCGATCTGATCAACATGACTGTCCATTAATTTTACTGCTCCCCCGTTTATGGTAATGATGAAATATCATTGTTCCATCTGCTCGAACGCGCAATTTTACTTGGTAATGATCTGGTAAATTGATAACCTTTTCTTTATTTCTGCGCTTTTGAATGTCCTTGACATTAAGACGTGTTAAAACATATCGCGGTAAATAAATATTTAATCCTTCTCTAGTTATAAACCGTTGGAAACTATTATTTAATCGTATCTTAAATTCTACAATATTTGTTGTGGGACGAAGACGCTCCCACGAAGTTATTCTGCCTCCCGCGACTACTACAGTTTGGTGAAGAGGAAGATGCGTATACGGTGTTGGCCCGTAGAATCGTGGTGTTGTATGTTGTTGATGTGATGTTGAACCGTTATCCATTGATGTGGTGTCCCTTGTTTGGATGGCTGTCGGTTTTCCTGAAATGTTGGGTTTGAGTTTTTTAGGACTATTATTGGACGGGAATTGAATGTCTTCTTGCAAGCATAAGATGTCTTCCATGGTAATACGCTAAAAGATAAACTGTGTTAGTGTAATGTGGCATCGGTGTTGTCCACCAGCCGACGATACAACATGTAACATACAACATTTGTTAGTTTTGTAGTTTTAGTTGGGAATTTCGTCTACTGGGAGACGACTTATCTTTGTGATGGGCCTTTTTAGACTGCCCGTCTGTGTGCGTACTTGAACCACACGAACTAAACCATCAGCCCCTGGGTAAACTTCTTCAATTATGCCCATTGGCCAGCTTGCTGGAGGCATATTTTCATGTTTCAAAATGATGATGTCTCCAACTTGTATGTTTGGTTTTTGTGTAGCCCATTTTGGTCGATTTTGCATCTGGTGAAGATAGTCCTTTGCCCATCTATTCCAAAAATGCTGGGTAAGTTGTTGAATATAAGTCCACTTCTGTGATGGCAGGATTTTTCTGTCTTCATAGCTAGATTCCGGAATGGCATTTAGTGCGCGACCGATAAGGAAATGACCAGGGGTTAAAATGAAAGGATCGTCAGCATCATTCCTAACATAGCACAACGGTCGCGAGTTGAGGCATGCCTCAACTTGTGTGAGCACTGTTGCATACTCCTCGAAAATACATGTGCAGTTTTGTAACGTTCGTCGAAGATGATGGTTGACAGACTTGACCCCAGCTTCCCAGAGTCCTCCAAAGTGTGGAGCCGCTGGAGGATTGAAATGCCATGTTATTGATTGTGTCGCTAGATATTGAGCTGCTATAGGAATTGATTGTTTGATTGCCTGTTTTAAGTCTTTATCCAATATTGAGTGGCCACCAATAAAATTTGTTCCACAGTCTGAAAATATGTCCGTACACAAGCCTCGCCGTGCAATGAATCTTTTTAATGCGGCGATGAACGCTTCCGATGACAGGCTGGATACTAATTCCAAATGTATAGCTCTGGTGACCATGCAGATAAATATACTAAAATATGCCTTCTGTAATTTAGCCTTGCGTAATGTTGATGTTTTGACCATAATAGGTCCCGCGTAGTCGATTCCGACTTTTGTAAATGGAGTGGTGATAGTTACCCGAGCTGCAGGGAGGTTTCCCATTAATTGAGTTCGTACTTGTGCTCTCTGCTTAAAGCAAGGAATGCATTTGAGTATCCTAGTGGTGATAACCCTTCGTGGATCTAAAATCCAATATTTATTTCGGATTGTAGTCAGCACCAGTTAAGTACCACCATGCAATGTTTCGATGTGGATCTTATCAATTAATATTTTAGTCACATGATGATCCTTGGGTAGTATAATTGGATGTTTCGTGGAGAAGGGTAGGTTTGCTTTATCCAATCGTCCACCTAGGCGTATTAACTTATCCTGATCCATGAAGGGAGCCAGTTTCCATAACTTGCTGTGTTGGCTTAGGGGTATGTTGTTTGATAGATCATTGTACTCTTTAGTGAAGGAAGTTTGCTGAACCAGTCTTAAAATTGTTTTTTCTGCATAATTCCCCTCTGTGGCTGTTAAATGATTTATTCGCTTGTTTCGAGGATTTCTGCAATTCGAAATAAATCGTTGTAATGTGGCTACGATTTGAACCAAACGATTGTATGCTGAATATCGGAGTAAAATGTTGTTTTCCAAGGTTGTCAAAAAACTAACTATAACAGGATCCTTAGCTTCCAGTTGAGTTATTTCTTCTATATTTTGAAGCTTTGGCCATTCCTTTTCATTCCTTGATAACCATGTTGGTGCTTGCCACCACATAGAATTGTCTACTAAGGTGCTCGCCCTTATACCTCTTGAAGATAAATCTGCCGGATTGCTTGCTGTAGGTACGTATCGCCAACGATCAAATCTTATTATTTCTTGAATAGTTACGACTCGATTGGCGACATATGTTTTCCATCTACTTGGGTGTTCCTTGATTCATTGAAGCACTATCCTCGAGTCTGTCCAGGCGAATACTGAAACATCTGTTAAGTGCATGTCTGAAATTTTGGATTCAATTAACCTAGCCAAAAGTACTGCGCCGTTGAGCTCCAATCGAGGAATTGTTGTTGGTTTTATGGGTGCAACTTTAGTTTTCGATGTAAGCAAATGCGTTTGTGGAGGTTCATTTCCGACTTGAGTACGTATATACACTGTTGCAGCGTATGCTTTCATTGAGGCATCGCAGAATCCATGAATTTTGATGTGTGCCTTCGTTGAATGATGTATCCATCTAGGAATTTTGATTGATACAATAGCATGTAATTCTTCCTTGAATATCCTCCATTGTTCTGCTACAGAGTCTGGAACTTCATTGTCCCAATTACAACCAGTGATCCATAAACCTTGCATTAATATTTTTGCTCGTACTATAATTGGCGCTAACCATCCTAAGGGGTCATACAAGGAGGCCACTTCGGATAAGATGGTTCGTTTAGTTGTAGTTGTATGTTGTCGCCATGGTTTGACGGTGAATCTGAAATGATCTTTTAGAGGATGCCAACGGATACCTAGCGTTTTTATTGTATCCGTTTGAGAAATTGGGAGGGTATTTTTGTACTCGCAATGGTCCTTTGGTAAATGATGTAGTAATATGAGATTATTGCTTGCCCATTTCCTCAAATTAAACCCGGCGGAACGTAACATCTCGATCAGTTGCTGTTGTAATTCTCGAGCTTCCGTCACGGTCTCTGCTCCTGTCAACAGATCGTCGACATAAAAATCTGATTGTGCAGCTTTGGCTGCTAACGGCCACCGATTCAGTTCATCACTTGCCAATTGTTGAAGGGTTCGAATTGCTAAGTATGGGGCTGATTTGGTACCAAATGTGACCGTATTTAATTGATAATCTTGAAGTTCCTTAGTTTGAGGATGCCTCCAAATGATGCGTTGGAATGTTCGATTAGCTGGATGTACCGCGATCATACGGTACATTTTCTCTATGTCCGCGTTTAAGGCGAATTGATATTTGCGCCAATTCAATAACGTTGCGAAAAGTTTAGGTTGCACGACAGGTCCGTTCATAAGCAGCTCATTCAGTGACTTACCATTGGAAGTTCTTGCTGAGGCGTCAAACACCACTCGCCGTTTTGTTGTTGTACTCTCCTTTAAAACCGCATGATGCGGTATGTAATAATGCTGCTCCTCGCTTGATGGAGGATTGACTGCCTGCATATGTCCTAACTCGATGTATTCGTCCAGACATTTTTCATATTCTAATTTGAAATCAGCGTTCTTACCTAGCTGTTTCTGAAGGCTCTGATATCTTTTCAATGCCTGACCTCTCGATTGCCCCAAATTAGGAGTCTGATTGTTGCTGAATGGTAATCTAACTTGATATACACCATTGCTTAAGCGCTGATGAGTAGCTTGGTATAGGCGGTCGCATTCTTGTTCCTCTGCTGTAAGCATGGAACGTGTGGGAAACTCTTCTGTTTCCCAAAATTGTTTTAATTGATAGCTAATATGATCGTTGTCTATTGTAGCTGTGGAAGAGCATGTAGTATAATTGTTGATATCTGTGGTCGATCCTAGTAAAATCCATCCAAACATCGTGTTAATAGCTGTGGGGGTAGTATTGGTTCCTAGTACAATACCATCCCTGATAATCTTTGCGTAAACTCTAGCTCCTAATAACGTGTCGATAGGCTCGGGTTTCCAAAATGTGGGATCAGCCAATTTCAGCTTTCCTATATGTTCACAATCCCGCTTAAGCACTGATTTTGACGGTAAATCTTTCGTGAGTTGATTTAATATTAAAAATTCTTCCTCCACTCTGGCAGTAGATTTGTTATCTCGCGATCGCAAGATCAGGTTTGTCCTGTGAGTAGACGTGGCTGTAGGACTGACACTTAAGCCAGTTATTGCCACTGTAATAGGGCTCCGTGTTGCCTTTAATTTGCTACAAGCCTCCTCTGAGATGAAGGAAGATTGTGAACCACTGTCAATTGAACATCGTAATACCAGTGGCTCACCAACTTGTGATTCTGCTACTACTAGGGCCGTTGCCAGTAGTGCATTGTGATGTTCTCGATTGATGAACGTCTGACTTGTGTTTAAGTCGGTATCATTATCGATTGATAATGTTGCTTGAGGTGATCCTTGCTTAGAGTTGAATTCATTAATCGAATCTTTGAAATTAGAAAGATTTCTAACGTTGTGTGGTTGTAAAACTGTCGGTTTGTCGTGTTTTTCTTGATGAGCTTCATGTAGTGAAGTATGATGTCGTTTATGACATTTAATGCAGGTATGTTTGCTGAAGCATTTGTTGATAGAATGAAATCCTAGGCAATTCAGACACCGTCCGGCTGTCTTCAACATTTTATAGCGAGATGGTATGTCCATCTCAATATAGCGGGGGCATTTCTGAATGAAATGCTTTGAACTGCACAAAGGACATTTGCTTTATTGAAGTATATGATATGATTTGGTTATTTCCTTTCCTGGAGAATTAGGTTTGATTTGCGGTGATTTGCTGATGATGCTATTAGAAATTGATTCAAGAACCCGTAAACATGTTTGCATGAATGCTTTAAATTTTTCATAAGTTGGCGTGTCTTGAGTACCCCCTTGTTCTTCTTCCCAAAGTTTCATGGTGGTGAAAGGTAGCTCTTGAACAATTAAATAAATGAGCAGCACATCCCATGAGGCTGTATTTATGGTTAAACTATGTAGCTGCTGCAAGCATTATTCGGTAGTATCTAATATCCCTTTAAGTCCATTAACTGACTCCACGTTTACTTTTCCTTGGCCAATTAATGCTCGCAATTGGTGATTGACTAAAACTCTTTTTTTTTCGTATCTAGCCTTTAACTTATCCCATGCAGGTTGATATGCTTCACTAGTAATCGGAGTATGGCGTAATAATGTTTCAGCATCACCAATTAAACACGCCTTTAAATGGTGCAGCTTTTGTACCGGCGTTAATTTTGTGTTATCATGAACAAGTGATACAAATAAGTCATGAAAAAATCGCCACGATTCATAACTGCCGTTATATTTTGGTAATTGTATTTTGGGCAGCAATGAATCTGACTGAATTACGGTAGTTGAATGTACTGGTGGAGTCATTGATACTGATTGCTGAGGTACAATTTTGCGTAAACCTTCAACCAATTCCGAAAAATAATCAGAATATTTGAATTCAAGTTGACCATAAGTGTTTTGTTCCTTATATTTATGTTCCTTTTTTGTTTCTAAAATTAGCGTATTTATTTCCATGTCCATAACTCCATAATCTGTCCACATTTCCTTCAATTCCGACATTTTATGCTCAAAAAAACCTTGTGTCCTCTTTTCTACAGCAGTGTTCCTACCATTCTCGATTGATCTTTCGATTCGGTTTCTCAGTACCGTTTCTGTTTTTAATAACTTTTCTAATGATTTCTCTAATTTTTCTAGTGCGGTCGCCATGTTTCTGAACTTTGTGTAATTTCAGTCACTTTATTGTTTCGAAATGTAATTGTGATTGAATTTAACGGTAACTAAATTGAATACGCCGCACAGTTCCTGGATGGAACCACCAAAATATTGTATGTTGAACAACGCAACAAAATAATAATTATAGATAAATTTTTGTGTAGCGGATAAAAGAAAGAAAAGACCAATAAATGATTATGCCGGCTTTTATTCAATTCGTTACCCTTCAATCACGTACATTTGCGCGACAAGAACAATACTTAAATATTACGCGATAATATTATTATGTAGCTGTTGGCTTCTGTCAAAACTACCATCAATATTTCGAGAATAGAAATATATCGATTATAGTTTTTTCAGCTCACCCAACAACTCATAAGAACTGTTAAATGTGGCAATTGAAACAAATACAATCGATTGTAATCAAAATTTTAAAGAAAATATCTTGATTACCAATTTATTGTTTCTGCTCACGTTCAATTTAATTTAAAATTATATACAATTTTGTGATGAATTCTTAACTGCAATAAATTCAATACCGTTATATAACGTTATCTTACTTTTTAGAAAACGATGAACTCTCTTAACTAATAGAAATTGATAAATTTAATGGAATTTATGTGTTAATTAACAATATTATTAAACACTAGATTAAATAATAATTACATTGGATAAATCAAATAGCTCACCGCACAAATCTTTTTTCACTTACTTTGCATTACTTCATTAACGGGTTAACATATATGAACAGATTTCACGCCAGAAATATTTGTTCACATGTCATCAAGTTAAACACGACTGAAAGAATGCTCTCTGAGTTTCCGGAATGCCGGTTTATATACCCTAAATCTAACTGATTTTTTCCAGGTTCCATTTACTATGATTGAGAACTATTTAAATATATTTTTCATACAACAAATTTATGGCCTTTATAGAAAAACAATAAATTGCACGCTTTATTTCCTTTGGTGCAACATTAGTCGTAACATTAATTTGCACACCATTTAAGAACTCTAATTAATTTTAAGCTGATTGTTTATATTTGACTTCTTGAGTACTTCCAGTGTGGAACGCGTTTTTTCTGTCTTGTTTTCGCATCACGTCCTTTTCGCACTAATTAATGGAGTGGATTGGCAGTTTTAATTTTATTTATATTTTTAGATGTTCATCTCCGAACACCTGGATTTGCTTTATAAACTGCAATCAAAGCCCTCTATGCATTAAACATGCTTCGAGTCGCTGTTTATATCCTTTGATAGGAAGGATAATACTACAGCTAGAGTCCAGTCCTACCCAAACTGTACCATTAATAGGGAAATGGTGGCCCAGTTTAACCACAAGCCCGTAAGAGTCCATACCCAATCACCGTAGTTGTTCAACAAGTAGAACAACGGGCTTGAATACGGTGTCCCATACTTCCTAATTAGCTCTAGGTAGGAGCAGCGGTTGTTCGCACTAACACAAACGGCACCCGCCAACCCACTCGCAAACCTTCATGTTCGTGAAACATGTGATGAAATTAGCTTTAACACTAACTCATCTTGCTAAAGGACCTTTTGAAATTAGCTGACTTGGTGTAAAACCCCAAGCTATTACCATCTAGCGCTACGTGGAAGCTTGCAAATCGGATTTCGCTATATAATAGATAGGGACAAGAAGTTGTGCATGGTTGCGCACTATGTTTAACGAGCGTACCTGACAATGAAGTCCTACCGCTCGGCCAATTGTATGACAGAAACAGTTTGATATAATGTGTAAGCATTATATCCCTACTGGAAGGACGGGACAGCGTATCCCTTAGGTCGGGTTTTTGAAAGATAGGGGTTAAAAGCGGAAAGATCCCCAGATAGGAAAAATTGAGATTGGAAAGAGGAATGGCAGAATAAATCTGAAAAGAGAACCAAAAGCCACCACGTTGCTCCCCGAAGGGCCTCACCATGGTCGGGTACCGTCAAGGTAGACGGTAGAGCATCCCGACCCCCGTGGAATTTTACAGTTTTGCCTCTTACAAAGCTGGGGACTGTAAACCCATTTTTCCACCCGAAGAGAAAATAAAAGTATAAGGAACTAAATATAAAATCAACATAAAAGAAAACATGAAGCGAAAATAAAATAAAGTAACAGAACGTAATTATAATCATAAATCATAAACAAATTTTTTTTTTGTTTTTTTTTTTTTTTTTTTTTTTTTCAATAAATCATAAAATTATAAAAATTAAATACCAAACAGAAGACCACCGTAACTTCACTCTACTTCACTCTACTCTAATAAAGGTCCTTCTCCTGTGGAAGGCCACCCGCGCAAATTGCTTAATCGCATCCCACTTCATCTGGTCAACCAGACATCCGGTAACGTCCACGCCATTTGCAGTGCGAACAACACCCCACGCATCTAGGCTCCTAATGTCGTCATAGGCACTACATTCCATAAGAATGTGCTTCCAATCCTCAAAAGCTGCCTGGCACAGAGGACACACCTCAGTATCAGACAACGCGAATCTCTTTAAGGAACCATTCATACTCCCATGTCCAGTGATCAAGAAGCCGAGCGCCAAGGAAAGTTTCCTATTTGCCAGCTCTCTAGTCGTCAGAACGTTCGGAATATACCCATATGTCACCCTCCCATCACTGTCGTGACTCCAGCGATTTTGCCATTTCTGCATCATACATTCATCTAGGCAGTCGACAATGACCCTGCATGGACCACCCAGGACAGAGTCAGGGACATCCCAACCCTCCAACAAAGGCATTCCCTTCCTGAGCCTAAAAATATTGGCCCTAAACTCAATCTCAAGGTCCAGAGGGGGAGCCCCAGCCAACACCGATGGGCAATAACCCATACAGGCAAGGAAAAACTCTTATATACACGGGCCACTGCCATCCTACTCAATCCCCAGTCGGTTCTTAGGATTCTCCTCAAGGTACCCACAATCACAGAAATCTTACCTTTAAGCTGCTTAAGGTGACAACTAAAATTCAAGGTCTCGCCCACAGTGACTCCCAAGTACTTCACCTCCTTCACATATTTTACATTTTTATTTCCAAGGCGCATAAGCGGACTTCGCCGACTCAATGAAGGTCCCTTAAGGACCATCATGACCGACTTATCCACCAATACGGCTACACCAACCTTCTCACCCCATTGATGCACAATATGCATCAGGGGAGCAGCTTTCGACAACAATTCAGTTCTACTTGCTCCTTCAACCAGAATGAGCAAGTCATCTGCATATGCTATGACATGCACGTGACTCCGAAGTTCCTCCAGGAGCTCATCCATCATCAGATTCCAAATGAATGGACCCGCGATGGACCCCTGGGGACACCCCCTCGTCACGTTAACAGAAACATCTTCCACAACCCCGGAAACAAAAGCACGCCTACACGAAAAGTAGCTACGCCACAAAGGCAACTCTTCACAACCGATCTCTCTCAACCTGTTGAGAATCGCAACCCAACATAGATTGTCAAAAGTTACCATAAAATCAATAAATATCCCCAATACATATTTCGAGGCAGCACCTTCAACAAAACAAAGAACATCTTCCCAATCATCCTCAGTAGACCTGCCCTCGCGGAAGCCATACTGCCTATCAGACGCGAACACTGCTGATTTCACCTCCAGTCTGGAGATAAGGATCCTCTCCAATACTTTTCCAAGCACTGGGAGAAGACTAATACCCCGATATGACTTCGGGTTACTAACAACCTTATCCGGTCCTTTAAGCAGCATGACGACTCTGGCAACCTTCCAATCATCCGGGAAAACACCCATCGCAAAGCACTCCTAAACATACAAAGCAAATGGTCAGGGATGGCATGCCAGATGTTCTTGCACATCTCACCGGTCATTCCATCCCACCCAGGTGACTTCCTCGCACGAAGACGGGCAATGTCAGATCCTACCTCACCCCTACTAGGGACCATCATGGACCCGGGGGCCCAAGGGACATCCACGAATTCATGCATCTGTACCGCACTAGGGAAGAAATTACTCAACGACAGAGTAACCGATTCTCTCCAGGTCATCGTAGAACGCCCATCCACAATCAAACTGGATACATCACGCCTCCTTTTGGTACCCATGCATATCTTGTATGCAGTACCCCAAGGGTCATCAGAATTTTCGTGTACAAACTTTTTCCAACTTTCTGATTTGGCTTCAACGAGCTTAGCTCGAAACCTCTTAAGAGCACGGAAGTACTGCAAACGCAATATTGCCACATCAACGTCTCCTCTAAGCCGAGACCGCTGGAACTTCCTCCTCAGAAGCTTCACCTTAGCTTTCTCCGAGGTTAGGGAGGCATTCCACCAAACCACACCAGTCGGCGGAGAGCACTTCCTTACTCTCAGAAGCGCATTATTAACTGTGACAGTCCATTCACACAATCTCGAAACTTGTTCATCTAGGGCATATCTTCAAACTGAGATAAAGGCATAGCAATCTCCCTCATCCTTACGACATACCTACCCCAATCTACATCCTTCGTGTGCCACGTTTTGAGACGTGATGTGAAAGTGTCCACACACATACCGCCCAAGCTGATAATAATCGAATTATGATCAAACGAGCCCCAATCATCCACTACAGACCATACGATGTTAAGCAAGACAGCAACGTTGTTCACACATGTAATATCAATATCACTACCACCTCTTGGGCATTCAAACGTGTGAACATCAGATGGAGCATTTAAAACATGCAGATCATTGTCAACAAAGAACTCGCTAAGTTCCTCACCCCTGCTGTAGCTTCGACCACCAGACCCAACCGCAGAAGTCTTGCTATACCACATGGGAGAGGAAGCATTGGCGTCCATGCAGAATACAACCGCCTTGCCAGCACAAGTATGCAATACCCTTGACATGTAATCAATGTATGGCCCAAGATCCCTGGCATATTTAAAATAAACACTAACTACATAGAACTCAAAATCATGTCCCATTACCCAAACACATACACCGCACTCATCCGTAAGAGAGGAGATCATCATACATTCCATGTTATTACAATTAACAGCAACAACAGCGTGCATACTTGCTGAGGCGAAAACTCGAAAAGTACTAGGTAATCCTCTGACACCGCCATAAGCAATATATGGTTCCTGGATACACGCAATATCAATTTTCTGACTAAGCATCTGCTGGCCTAAGTCCTGTATAGCACCGGCAGCACCATTACAATTTAATTGGACAATTGTAACAACCATTAATGGCGTGACAATGCCCGAGCTACTCTTTCCGCATATATTTATTTATTTATTTACGCTTAATACAAGCAATTTAAGACTAAGACTACACAAATATCACACAAGAACCTACACTATACTATAACTAAAAATACTACTAACTGAACAAATACAATTAACAGCAACAGATTATGGGGAGGAGGGGGAGGTAGTATAAATTAGGCGGGATTGAAAATCAAATTCCTTAAGAAATCCCTGCTACAATGGAAATCAAAGGACGGGAGGGAATTGGCCATTCGAAGCATCCTAGTGAGGGGCTCGTTGAGGCCGTAGTTGGTACGGTGGTTGATGGGACGGAAGAGAGAAACTGATCGAAGACTACGGGGATTAGTGATAAGAGAAACCGATTGCAGCAGAGACTGGCAATCGATGCAACCGGAAAGAAGTTGGTGTAAGAACAGGATATCAGCTGCGTCACGCCTAAGGTGAAGTGGATGCAAGCCAATAAGACGGAGCCGGTGCTCATAAGGGGGAAGGGACAAAGGGTCGGACCAAGGGAGGTTACGAAGGGCAAAGCGAAGGAACCTACGTTGAACAGACCCGATTCTGTTAACATGAGTCGATTGCTAAAGAGACCAGACCGGAGAGGCGTACTCAAGGATGGGTCGCACGAAGGAAACGAAGAGGGCTTTAGATAAATAGGGATCGGAGAATTCACGAGACCAGCGTTTAACAAAGCCTAATGTGGCATTAGCTCTACCAATAATATTATCAATGTGGGACCGAAAGTTCAACTCACGGTCGCACAGCACGCCCAAGTCGCGAAGCGAGGTAACCGACGGGATTCGATGTTCTGATAGCGTGTAGGGCCTAAGAGGAAGAGGGACGCGTTTGCGAGAGTAGGTGATGGACTGGCATTTGGAAACATTGAGGTCGAGAAAATTCTTATTACACCAAGTGCAGAAGCTGTCTAGGTCAGCTTGGAGGAAGACAGAATCGGATGGGGAGGAGATTCTCTTAAAGATCTTCATGTCATCAGCGTATATAGATACACTCGAGTGGGCCAATACATGCTCGACATCATTGATTGCTAGAATGAAGATCAGAGGACCAAGGTGGCTACCCTGGGGGACACCAGAAGTAGAGCGAAATTCTGATGATACGACTGTGCCAAAAAGGACCATGTATACCTTTTCCTCAAGATAAGATTTCACCCATGAAAGGAAAAAAGGGGGAAAACCAAGGGTGTAGAGCTTAAACAGAATAACCTGGTGAGAAATTCTATCAAAGGCTTTACTAAAATCCGTAGCCACAACATCAACTTCATCGCCATCTTCCAAGGCGCCTAAGGTTTTAGACACAAAGTCAATGAGATTAGTAGAAGTAGATCTACCTTTCAGAAAACCATGTTGGGCAGGAGAGAACAGGGATTTACAATGTGTGATAGAACCTAAATAAAGAACACATGTTGTGACCATAAGTGATAATGCAAACCCAAAATATGTCAACCCAAAATCAAATTAATTACAAAGTTCAAGTGGGTTAGCAAATCACAAAATAGATGACAAATTCACTGAATGGGCAAAGTGACCCAAAACAAATTTACGATCGCTGGCACATGCTGAGCCACCGATCGTAAATAAAACAAGACCACTCATTAGGTCACACTTCCCCGAAAAGTGCAAGCATGCACTTCACCGCACGCCTGGAGTACAGGGCAAGGTTGCGTCATGTGAGAATACGGCACAAGTGCAAGCCGTGCGATATGAAGCCAACCAAATGCGGAAAACATAAGCACTGGGTCAATGCGTTCGATATAATTAGGCAATTTAGCTAGGGTAAGAATTTGGAGGAGAAATTAGGCCGATAAGAAAGAGTAGGGATAGAAATCAATAGTATAAATAGGAAAACATATTTTGAATAAAGCAGAGATTATGACCAGGACTTGAGCGTTTAACTTCTGCTCCCTGAATCTCTCCTAACTCGCTTTCGCAGCGAGATTCCCCAAAACAAACTCGCTTTCCGCAGCGAGAAGTCCCGAACATTAACTCGCTTTCGCAGCGAGCCCTGAAAACAATTCACCTCAAAAAGCAACTCATTACAAATGAAAAAAGATCAAATCATAGAGGATTTTTTCGAAGAGTTTGGGAATACAGGACAGCTTGGCAATCGGGCGATAATTTGCCACATCAGACTTGCAGCCCTTTTTATGAATAGGAATGATGAAGGAAGCTTTCCAAAGGAGGGGAAACACGCCTTGGGAAATAGATTGTTGAAAAAGAAAGGTCAGTGGTTCGATTAAATGAGGAGCGCATCTCTTAAGAACCACAGCGGGGATGCCATCAGGACCAGGGTTAAAATCCTCGTCAAGAGAAGCAATTGCGGTGGCAACGATCGCAGGGTCGATGCGGATAGAAGAAAGAGACGTCTGGGGACACGTGCGTAAAAACTTAAAATAGTCACAGTCGATTACGGAGGACGACTCACAAAACGACTGGCTAAAATGATTGGCAAATAAATTTGCGATAGTGGCCGGATCGTTAGAAGAAGAACTACCTAGCTTGAGGAGGGAAGGGTAACCGTTAGATTTTCTTTTCGAGTTAACGAATTGAAAGAAACGTTTAGGATCGGAGATAATTTCAGACTTCATTTTATTGATATAGTTATTGTACAAAAGGCGGCTGCGTTCCGAAAAACAGTTAAAAACCGATATGAACCTAGCATAATCCTCATCCGATCTGGAAAGGAGATATGACTTCCAAAGCTTATTCCTCTTATTACGAAGATACCGAAGCTCACGGTCATACCACGAAGGCGAGGAGGTGGAGGGTTTACGAGGACGAAAGGGGAAAGACTGAGAGATGCAATTCGAAACAACATCCGTGAAAAAGGCGAGGGCCTCATCGACCGGAAGGTTGGGGTCATCAGAAGTGTTAGCGATTGGCGAGTTGAAAAGTAGGAGATTAAGTTTATTAAAATCACCAGCTCGGAAATTGAAAGTGAAAGAGGGCTCGATGGCCGGACTATCAAAAATATTATCAAAAGAAAAAGTTAGAAGGAGAGGAGGGTGATATGGGTCGAGCGTGGAGAGTAGATGCCTACACTCGCTGACGACAGAGTTAATGGGATCGGACGTAAAGATAAGATCTAATTGTCTACCAAGGCAATTGTTGACACCACTAACTTGGTAGAGGTTTGAATCAGAGAAACTGTCTAAAAATGATGAATCTTTAGCGGAAAGAACGCTGCAGGGGTATAGTAGGATTCATCATCAGATAAGGACCAAAGGATGCGAGGAAGATTGAAATCACCCAAAACAATTAATTCATCAGTAGGTTCTAGAGTATTAAAAAGCGCGTCAACTACATCAGTGGCATACTCGTATGCATCAGAAGGCTGGGAGGGGCGAATATAAAAGCAGAAAATATATACGAAGCGAGACTTAAGACTGAATTTGACGCAAACAAACTCGCATAAGGGGGAGGAAGAGGATTTATGGTGGGTTGCACCTAAGCGGCTGTGCACAGCAAGGAGCACACCACGACCGGACGAAGACCCGTCGTCGCTCGAACCGTCAGCACGGAAGGTATTAAAAAAAGGCGGGAAGAGCTCTTGACTGAAAATGCTAGGAGAGAGGTTAGTCTCGCTAAGCGCAAAAATGTCATAGGGGAGTAAAAGGGAGTTCTGGAGAACATCACGGGTTTTGGTACGCAGCCCTCTGACATTCTGGTAGTAAATAGAAAGAGGAACGGAGGTGCGGCCACGTTTAGCAGAAGAGCAACGGTTACTGGGGTATAACCGGTGGGAATCGTTAGAGGATTTGGGGGCGACAAAAGTTAATGAAAGACGGGAAGAGGGGAACGGGACAACTCATCGACTTCAAGCTGTGGCCAGCTGGATCCCCATTAAATTTACAATTCCTGCAGTTTGGTTCATTCTTACAATTTGCAGCCGTGTGTCCAGCATCGCTACATCTCGAGCAAATTTGCTGTTTCGCCTTGCATTCAGCAGGGCCCTGTTTCATAAAACTATTAGTCTAATAATTATTAGCGAATTAATAATTAGAGCTTCATAAACAAAAAATTTAGAGTAATAATTTATTAGTTCCAGACAAATATTTATTAGCGAAATATTATTAGTGTAGCAATGTACTGTTTCATAAAACTATAATTATTAGCAGTTGACTTGTAAATATTGGTAAAATTGTTATTAGAGTAGAAAGACCAATAAAACTCAAATATGGAAAAATCAACTTTAGTCTAGTTGTGTTTTTGGTGAGTGGAAGACGCGTTTTAGGTCAGAATCGGAAGTTAGACGGAATCATAATGTTCAGTAGTAGCGAAGAAAGTGATTACGAATCATATGTTATTACTCGTAGGGCGCGAGTTTTCAAGGAACGCATTAATTTCAATATAGACAATTATCATCAATTTAATGAAAAATTCTGAATTAAATTATCAAGCCTTGATGAGCTCTTAAATCGTATTGGGCCCTTCTTAATGCACGAAACTAACCGAAACCATGCTCTATCAGCAAAACAACAAGTCCTTATTGCCTTACACTGGCTCGGAAATGGCGCCCAGTACCATGGAATTGCTGATATGCATGGTGTCTCCAAAGCAACAGTGTGCCGTGCAGTAAAAAGATTCGTTGATATCATAAATCGTAAAGTATTTCCGCGCGAAGTAAAGTGGCCACCCAACACTTTAGAGATGGTGCAGAGATTCTATGCGATAGCCGGTTTGCCGAATGTTTGCGGATGTATAGATGGAACCCTTATAGAAATAGATGCTCCTAGGGAACATGAAGACCGTTTTGTTGACCGCTACGGGAATCATTCCATAAACTGTATGTTAGTCTGTGGTCCGGACTTACGATTTTATTATGTGAGTGCTAGATGGCCGGGAAAAGTTCACGATTCCAGGGTATTACGCAATAGTGTTCTATATTCGAAAATGGAAAGTGGTTGGAGGCCGTGTCCACGATCGGTGTTATTGGGCGATTCTGGATATGGCTGTAACGACTGGCTTATAACTGCGCAACGGAGTAATTCAGGAGACGTTGCAGTACAGAGGTTTAACAGAGCACTTAGGTCAACAAAGCGGGTCATAGAGAATGCTATAGGCCTTTTGAAAGAAAAATTTCCTTGTTTGAACTATTTGCGCGTCCAACCTATATATGCTTGCAATATAGTAAAAACTTGTGTTACGCTTTGCAATTGGAGTTCATCAAATGAAGTTGTAAACGAAGGAAATGAAGAAGAAAGTCAAGAGGAATGTAATGACGCTTCAGAAATCGACACGGATGCTGGAATTAGGCGACGAGAACTAATGATAAACTCATTTAGAGATTAATTGGGAAATAAATAACAACAATTACTATATTTAACAAAGTTTTATTCATATTTCCTGTTTGAAATAATTTATTTATTTATTTATTTGCCGTCTACAGGTTAACAAACCATAACAGACTACTAGAAAATTAAAAAGAAAAAAAAAAAGAAAAAGAAAAAGACAAAAAGAAACTATATAATAACAAAATACAAAAGAAAGAGCATATACAAATTAGCAAAAAAGAAAAGAAAATAAAACCAAAAATCAAGACAATTATGAAAAATGGCGTGATACTTCTCTTCTAAAAGCAATCCTAGAACCGCTAAAATCAGAAACATCCCCGCCACGATTAAAAAAATTGGAAGCAATCGCAATTGGATTACGTCCACCGTAGTTAGTACGGTGGCCACATATGAAAAGCATGTTCCTGGCACGAATCGCCCTCATAGGAGCATAAATATTAACCATCGATAGCAATTCGGGACAGTTAATTTTAAATATCAATATGTCACGAGCAAACATAGCAGCAGCAACTTTCCTTCGTTGAGAAAGATTCTCTAAGTCAATAAGAAGACAGCGAGCATTATAAGATGGAAGAGGGCCATTCCAATTTAATTTTCCCAAGGCGAACCGAGTGAATGATCTCTGGACAGATTCAATTCTGTTTATATGAAAGTCATATATTGGAAACCAAACAATGGAGGCATATTCTAGAGTAGACCTAACGAGGGAACAAAATAAAGATTTCAAGGTATAGGGATCCTGAAAGTCCTTACTATTTCTCCTAATAAAGCCCAGAAGAGAGAGGGCTTTGGGAATAATATAATCAAGATGATTATTAAAAGAAAGCTTAGAGTCAAAGACGACGCCAAGATCTTTAAATTCATCAACACGTTGTATGTGTTCACCAGAAATTACATATTGGAAATCGATTGTATTAAACTTACGCGAAAAGGAGATGCACTTACATTTATTAGTATTGAGTAGAAAGCCATTAAGACCACACCAGTGGAGAAGACTATCAATATCATGCTGCAAAAGATAACAGTCCTCAATAGAGGAAATAGGCGCTAACAATTTTAAGTCGTCAGCATATAAAAGAGATTTAGCAAATTTAAAGTAGCATATGACATCATCAATAGCTATTAGAAAAAGAAGCGGGCCCAAATGACTACCCTGAGGAACGCCCGAGATAACAGGAAATGATCTGGAATTTATCGCGCCAATTTTAACAAACACCTGTCTGCCCTCCAAAAACGAAGCAATCCAGTCAAGAAGAGCAGAATGAATGCCTAACTTTTTAAGTTTGAAAATAATAAGGTTGTGATTAACCCTATCAAATGCCTTAGCAAAATCAAAATAAATAGCGTCAACTTGACCCTTATCCTCCATATGCGAACTGATAAATTGGGAAGCTAAAACTAAATTAGTAGTGGTAGATCTACCCTTGTAGAACCCATGCTGAGCCTCCGAAATATGTTCCCTAACAAGAAAAAATAATTTATCATTAACAAGCCCTTCAAAAAATTTAGAAATGGAATTCGATTTTGAGATTCCTCTATAATTAGAAATATTCGACCTATCACCCGACTTAAAAATAGGAACGATATAAGAAATTTTCCATAAGTCAATAAAGATTCCGCTCCTTAAGGAAGAATTCAAAATTATGCACAAAGGGAGTGCCAGGGACTCGGCACAATTTCTCAAGACAATTGGATGGATTCCATCAGGTCCAGGACTAGCAGCAACATCAATTAACCTCAACTCGTCCAATACATCAGAGACATTAAACTGTATCAAACCAATATCTAAAGGAGCATTATTGAAATCATGATTCTCAAAACTGAGACCCAAATTTGAAGAAGCAAACACAGACTCAAAGAAATCAGCAAATAGATTACAGGAGGAATCTAAATTAGAGGAGGTTTTATTTCCCATTTTTATAACATTGGGGATGCCAGCACAAATTCTCCTACTTTTCAGGAAAGACCAGAAGAATTTTGGATTCCGCTTAATGTTTTGCTCTGTGGACATGATGTAGTTCCTGAACAGAAATTTATGTAGAAACTCAATCTCACGACTGAGTCGATTGAGTACAGTTCTAATATCTAAAGACAGAGTTCTCCGATATAATTTAAACATTTTGTTTTTTCTATTCTTTAGTCTAAGAAGCCCCTTAGTAAACCAAGGTGGATGAGTACCAGAAACAATTCTTTTAATCGGCACGAACCGTTTAAATGCGGCATCTAATAAATTGCAAAACAGTTCATAATTGGAATTAGTAGAATCGAAGCTCAAAATGGAATGCCAATCGACGGTATTAAAGTAAATGTTCAATTCCCGAAAATTAGCATTCAAAAAATTGTAAGACACGGAATGAAAAGTATCAGCCTTTACAAATATGAAAAAGTTAAGATTAATTAAAAAAGCATTATGATATAAGTCAATAGGAACCAAAGGATTAGTAAAAATATCTACATTAGAATAAATTTCATTATCAACGAAAAAAAGATCCAAAATTCTATTAAGGCAATTTCCATGCAAGTTAGTTTGTTTAAGATTAAGGCAAAATAATGAATCCAGTAGAGTAACCTCCGATGAAGACTTAACATTGAGAGGAACGGCCAAATCATCATCCTCGATCCAGTTCCATATAATATTTGGCAGATTGAAATCACCGAGAACGCAAGCAAATTGATTATTATTAAAATTCGACACAATGTTGCTGATGTTAAGAACATGATCCTTGTATACAGTATCCGCACTACCAGGAGGAATGTAACTTAAGAAAATAAATAATTGTTTATCTCCAACATTACCAATTCGCACACATAATTGTTCGATTAAACCACTGTCATTAGAGAGCGGGATTCTACAAGCAGTAACATCCGATTTACATGCGAAAAGAACACCACCACCGCGATTATGACCCGAAGACTCGGAACATCTATCTTTGCGAAACGCAATATAACAGCTAGGAAGAAGTTCAGAGGAAGCAATCGTATCATTCAACCACGTTTCCGTTAGAGCAATAAAACTAAAATCATTTGCAAGAGTCGAAAGAAGAACTTGATTAGTTTTCGTCCTTAATCCACGAACGTTCTGGTAATAAATAGAAAGAAAGCAAGCATTTGGCATAGAAAGTCTATGAGACTTTGATGAAGCAGCTACGTGGTTACTGTCACTGGTGGACTCACTTGCACGTTTTTTGAACGGTATATGAATGGACGAATGAAAGTTCCTTTAGGCCAAATCCTGGGATCCAAGCAGGCCTCGAAATCCGAGTGAGGAACACCCAGCTTAAAACTGAGAAATCTCAACGCCGACTCGTCCGTGTCCCTTTTAATGAGTTTCCTGCAAAGCAACTCAGATTTGGAAACGCTCAGCTTCTTCGAAACAAGATTCAAGATTTTGTCCTCGGAAGAGTCCATTCCCAGTCTGGAAAGATGAATCCAACGCAATTTAGGGACAGCAGATAGATCAGAAACTGAGGTATCGGAGCCAATGAAATTCTTACGAAACTTTAGGATCAGCATGCTCAACAGCTTCTACACCCGGAGAAGAACTTCGAGAATCCCTGACTAGACCAATGGAGTCCAAGCTCACACCTGATCGTTGCGGGCCAGTCCCGGAGGTAATATTAGAGGCCGCCCCCACCCTGGATGGAAGGCGCATCAAAGCATGGTGATTCTGGGCAGTAGAAGAAGTCCGTGATGGTGAAGCCGCTATCACGGAAGAGCGAATCGGTGATCCCCGCGAAATATCAGGAAGCGGTGAAGAATCCTTAGAATGGCCAGAGATGAGTGATTTCATTTCAGAAATGATCGAAGCCAAAAGCTTAGAATTTGATGAAACATTCAGATTCGACGATCCAATATCGGTAGCAATACGCTTGATACCCTGCGAATGTCCTCCAATGCAGGTAAAATTGAGATAGAGCTGGCTCCCGATGACTGACCATCAACAATAAGAGACGATGGAAGATCCTCAATCAAGGCCACAGCACTAGAGATCCGCCTAGATGCGTCCTGCATCTTTGAAAGTAAAGTGCAGCAATTAGCATCAATGGAAGTGACAGAGAGAAGAATTTTGTCAAGCTTTTCGTGGATCGTGCTCATGTCATCCGAACAAAGCTGAAGACCTGCACAATTTGCCGCAACTAAATTGACCTTTGCAGCAATCCCAGCCTGCTCATCATACATTTTCTCCGAGAATGAATTTAAAAAACGAAGTACATGACAGGGCTTGATGTCGACACATTCCTCGCAGGTGATAAAACCCTCCGGACTAATTCTTGTATTCCGCTTAAGGCAGGATGCGTGGAAAACTCGACCACACACTCCAATGCATTCTACTCTGTTATCAATAACATTTAAAGAACACAATCTACACAGAGCCATAATTAGAAACCGAGACCGAGCACAGCTGATAGAACGGCAGCACAGCCGGTAAGAACAACAGAATCCAGTTAGAAGCAATAGTCAATAATATAATAAACTAAGGTCAATAAACCAATAAGAGTCAGATGCACTCGAGTGAGAAAGTCAAAAACAACTGTATATTGAAATCAGTAAATAGCAGTTATAACACTCTTCACTTAACACGTCCGAAAACCAGCTGCAACCAAAAATACAGCAAAGCAAGTAGTTGAATATTAAAAAAAAATAGAAACAAAATTATTGATCGCAACTTCAAAACACGTCCGTTCAGCTTGACTAACGAGAATCGAATAATCATCCCCTTCCTCACTGTTTGCGCTACTTGTAGAGTTCGTTTGTTTATTTCCCTTTAATTCTTTTAATTTTAGAGATAAAATTTCATTTTCTAATTTGTTTTTTCCAATTTCCAAATCTGCTTTTATGTTCTGTTTTTTTAGGTACTCGATTTCCTGTTTCAATTTTTCCTCCTTCAATGCAATAATTGTTTCCTCGCCTAGGAATTGCTTTCTTTTTGGTTCTACGAAAACAATAATTACACATAATAAAACAAAATTCAAAATACAACTATACCACTGGGAGTAGAAATTATTCTTTTGGTTTTATTACTGAGAATTTGCGGAGGGGCAGGTTCAGCAGTAGTTTCTCTTACAATATCAACATTAGCGTCAATGTCTTCCATCGACTCTGAGACTGGGAGGCCGGTAATGTCTGGAGCATCTCTTTCGACAATGTCCAAAACCTTATTGTCGATTTCATGTAATTTACTGCTTTTACCCCCTCCCGAACCTGTCTTCTTGGCATTATCTATTTCACCTAAAAAGCAGTAATAACCATGAATAAATAAAAGTGGGTACATTTAGATTACATTTTGAACACCACACATCGCAATTATTGTCTGTTAGATAGTAGTTATTGGTGAATTGTTTACCGTTTTGTACAACCAAAGATTTTTGTGCACAACCCGGCCCGACTCAATGTAACTTCACATAACAATTAGCTTACTTACCATTGTGCATTTTTTCAAATTAGGCCAAAATACATCACGTAGGTAGGTCCAATTTTTATCTGCAAAAACCCCACATGATTTTGCTTTTTCGTGGATTTTCATCCACGCATCGCTTTTGTCTTTTTTTGTTAATTTGTCCGAAAAAGGTCCGAACAAAACCGCTTTATTCTTCTCGATTTCTTCGAGCACCAATAACTTTATATCGCGCGAACACATTTTTCGATACCTTACCACTCTGGAAGTCTTATGGAAACTAAATGCATCTCATTAAGCAAATAAATAACAGTATAATTACAGTTTCAAATTGTAACGATACTTTTCGGACCAAAATTATTACGGCAGTGCACCAATAATAAATTAATTATTAGTGCAGTAGGCTAATAACTATTAGTGCAGTGGGCAAATAATTATTAGTGATTTTCAAGAATTTTTTTTGAAACACTATATTATTACTCCATACTTTATTAGTTCTAATAATTACAAGTCTATTAGTATTAGACTAATAGTTTTATGAAACAGGGCCCAGATCTGTGATCGAAACCAATACATTTGTAACAAGTGAAAACCGGATTCTGTTCTCGCACCCTGTGTGCACACTAATTTATATATAAACGTTCATTTTTTAGGATTGCAGAAACTATTTCAGACTTGCCCTCAAGGGCAACATGACCGGTGGCTCCTTTCTCCGTAGAAACAGGTCTACTTAAAATCTTCAGTCCCCTTTCAACTTCATCCCACTTGAAACCAACCTCTTCGAGGTGATGTTCAAAAATGTCTTTAATGACTTTTTCGTTTGACACCTTACAGTTCACCCCAAGAACTTGAATTCTGGGACCTAACCTATCCCTAACAGAGATATCATATTTTTCATTTATAGTTTCACACTTGATAACTTTATCTCTTTCTGCCTTACTCGCCAGTGGGACTGCAACCTTCCCATCCTTAGTGGGATTAGCCGAGTGCACCCTTACTTCTAAAGAGGGACCAACTTCCTTGCAGAAGCTTTTGACCACCTCTGTCACAGTCATTCCTTCTACTTTCGGTTTGACCACCATCGACCAAGTTGGCAAGCCTTAGGTTTAACTGAATGCAACACCGGAAAATCTTGCAAATTAATATTTACATGGGCCCTCTGTGGGGGAACCACTTGGGGAGTCTCATTTGTGACTCTCGAAACCTTTTCATATACCTCTAGTTTACCCATAAGCCTGCCAATTTCAACCTCCTGCTTCATGAAGATGTTGTCAACAGAGTTAAGAAACAACAGTACATTACTCAACATTTCAGCACTACCACCCCCCTCCTTTATAGCAGCAGAAATCTTTTCTTTTACAAAACCAAGCCTGGAGATATTGCCATTTGATTTATCCTTATTTTTCTTCCCTAAGTAAGGTTCTTTATCCTTAATTGTCTCAGGAGACTCAAATTCAGTAGACGACGTTTGAGGTCCTGAGTCACAAACAAGTTTTTTGACTTCATCTTTTTTCTTAGAATTCCCTTTTTTATTATTCACCTTTTTCATCATTTTTTTGACCTCAACAGTAGCATCAGAGACACTATCCGTATCAGCCGTATAAACCCTCTTATTAGGGGGAGGTTTAAATTCATCAGGATCCATAATTATAAACTTACAGACTAAAAAATTTTTAAATAACAATAGTAGCAACTACTAACTAAGTGGAATATTCAAATTTAATTATACTTAATACTACAAAATTTATCTGAATTAATTTGTAATATAACAAATTAACCAAAAATAACTTAAAATTCGACAGCAAACGAACTTTTTGGCCTTGAGACCAAGCCTTGAGGCCAGACCAGAGGCCAATCGACCCTGTGAACTTTTGGCCTTGAGGCCGGACGGCCTTGAGACCACGACCCAGAGGCCAAACAATCAATCCGCCCCCGCTCAACCACACCAGAACAATCCCGAATGTTCTAGAAGGTTCCAAAAAGAACCCCAGCAATCCACACCTGCTCAGACACACCAAACTCTCTGGAATGTTCTAGAAGGTTCCAGAATATTCCAGAACGTTCGAAAGCTTCCAGAGCACTTACCTGCCACGTGCCCAGCCCAGGCACACTCACACCAACTAAACAAACAAAAGCACTCAACTGTCAATAATCAGCCAATTTATCAACAAAATTCGCCACAAAACGCGAGAAAACCGCGAGAAATTAATATCTCACAATTTATTTCACTCATCCATGAAAATATTTAGCATAGAAATACTAAATTTAACCAAAATCACAAAATTGCTCAGTGAACAAAAAACGCATCCGCACTGGTTCCATATCCACAGCAGACGATAGATAGGGACAGATTCTGTTTATTGTTAAATTCGGTACCTGACAATGTAGTCCTACCCGAACTCCTTCTTCAGGACGGATTTGCTTTATAGACTGCAATCAAAGCCCCCAGGCATATACATGCTGCGGGTAGCCGTTTATACCCTTTATTAGGAAGGGTAATACTACGGCTTGAGTCCAGTCCTATCCAAACTGTACCATTATAAAGGAAATGGTAGCCTGATTCAACCAAAACAGCCCGCACGAAGCCTTACCCGAATACCGAATTGCATGGCATTGAGACGAATCCCAACGCCATGCAACGGGCTTGGGTCGGTATCCCATGCTCCCTAATTAGCCGTAGGTAAAGGCGACAGTTGAATGTCCTAACACATTCGGCACCTGTCAACCTGCTCACGGTACCTCATGCTCGCAACGCATGTAACCTTATAGGAATCGCTCGTAAGCTTTTAGCCTATAAGAATCCCGTTAAGGAGATAGATAGGGACAGATTCTGTTTCATTGTTAAATTCGGTACCTGACAATGTAGTCCTACCCGAACTCCTTCTTCAGGACGGATTTGCTTTATAGACTGCAATCAAAGCCCCCAGGCATATACATGCTGCGGGTAGCCGTTTATACCCTTTATTAGGAAGGGTAATACTACGGCTTGAGTCCAGTCCTATCCAAACTGTACCATTACAAAAGAAATGGTAGCCTGATTCAACCAAACAGTCCGCACGAAGCCTTACCCAAATATCGAATTGCATGGCATTGAGACGAATCCCAACGCCATTCAACGGGCTTGGGTCGGTATCTCATGCTCCCTAATTAGCCCTAGGTAAAGGCGACAGTTGAATGTCCTAACACATTCGGCACCTGTCGACCTGCTCACGATACACCATGCTCGCAACGCATGCGACCTTATAGGAATCGTGCGTAAGCTTTTAGCCTATAAGAATCTCGTTAGAGATAATAGATAGGGACATTACATTTCATATGAATGCATGGGGATTGCATTATGTTTTACGTGCGCACCTGACTATTGTCTTAATCGCACGGTCATCATGATGACTAGAAACAGTTTATCTAGTGTAAGCACTAGATCCTACTGCTAAAGGTTCGGGCCTCGACCTTGAATCAACGTCCCTAGATGAGGTCTCGAACTATATTGAAATGCTTGAAAATCGACCATAAAAAGAGTACGTGCGTATGAACATGGTCATAAATGCATCAGTCTTGATTTATTTGAAGGCTAAATCAACTCACTGGCAGGAGCGAACAACTATCCAATGTTCGTTTAACTGTATGGTAGTTCAAACCTTCATTGAACAATGCGCAATGAAACGCTTGAGCAGCATACGCTCAACCACAAGCCACCACGAATCCTACTCCAAATATGGACCAAGGCATTGAGCCTGGGCTATGTAGGTCCAACCCATGGTACTGAATGTTGGTACTCCAACAATCCACCTTCAGTCAGGTTTAGCCAATTGTTTGTTTGCGGTAGTGCATGGCGCCAGTCGTCGCATTTGAGTTCAAGAATGTACGAGCAACTGTGCACCGTTCACCACTGTCCAACTATACCACCAATTTCCTCCAAAGAACTTCGTCAAGCTTCGTTTACTAGGACTCAGGATGGGCGCTTTCAATCTAGGTCCATCAATTTCTCGTTTACCAGCGATTTAGCTTCCATGACTTACAACTTAGACCATCGTCTTCATCCGCATTCCACTATCTACCTCAGTTTCCACTGTTTTCCCATCTACTACACCCAACCAGCGTGTTTTCACCATCATTGCTTGACCGCACTCCGATATCAACTAATAGCAGTTCAGCATGTGGGCCTACTGACTGTGTTCGTTATGGCTTCCGTGCCACCACTTGTTTCTACACACATTTCCTCTCTCCTACTGTAACCATCATCGTCTCCCCCGGTTACCTATGTAAACCATCATCGTTTCCTCCGGTCTACCAAATGCACAGATTTGGCCGCACACTTTTTCCCCATCAACAACGACCAGCATCATGCACTCCGATTCAATTGGCTCCCCAGGCCACCTTCATAGACCTTCTTGGGTATTTTGTTTAACCTATGGAATCGACATCAGTGTTCCGCCCCGACTTCCGTCAGTGCACCAGATTAACTGGAATTACTGTGTATTTCCACCATAGGATTTTTAAGCCGACTATCGTTAGCTAATATGAAGCAAGCTTAATATCATTGCCCCCCTAGGCCCGCTTGGAGGTGATAGAGCGGCGCATCCCTAATTAGTAATATAGCTTACGCTATATTCCCTAGGGTTCCCTAAGGTATAGATAGGGACAGTAAATGTCACGTGCGTTTAACGTGAGTACCTGCCGTGAAGGCCTACCTCACGGTCCTCTTCAGACACGGATTGATTTTGTGACCACTATCAGAACCCCATGGTCAAGCCATGGTAGCAGTTGATACCATTAGGAGGATGGCATCCTTACTGCTGGAAGCGAGACCTATCTAAATCTCTACCGCGTTATGGGACACGGTACGCGGTTGTATAACGCAACTCCACGCCGGATTCCGAGAAATCCTACCCGCGATTTGGGTGCCAACCACAGCCCCCATGATACTCCCAGTAGGGGGCCGACCTCAACAACCGAGTTGGAGCAAGCTCCAAGGGCTGTCTCGGTTCCCATGGTACCTGACAATCTCAGGTGAGATACCAGTGGACTTTCCTACAAGTCCTGGACTGGCGCCATCCTAATCGGGTACGTGGGGTAGGCACTCCCCAAAGGTTCCACCGGAATCGACCGTAGTCTTTGACCGGTTGCCCATCCCTGCGTGTTAGATAGGGACAGTAGGAATCTCGTTAATCCATTCATGCGCGTCACTAATTAGATGACGAGGCATACACCATGACGGTATAAACTATGTGAGACTCGCACCATGCATACTCACTAAAAAACACCACTCATTTTATTATGCTTAAGTATGTAAGCAGCACATTACACGGAATGAGAAAAATGGGAAACAAGGATAATATGAAAATTGAAAGAAATGGAAAAATGAAAGAAAGGAAAAAGGAAAGAAAGAAAAATTATTACCCTGAAAGCATTGCTCAAGTAACTCCGACATCCCTGGTTGAATACTCACGTCGGACTCCTCTAGATGTTGATTTATTAAAGGTTTGAAAGGAACTAACTCCATACGATATCACTCTTATACTCAAAACCATCGTGTCTCCTTTGTTTATAATTCTTTCAGATGTTAAATCCTTAACTGACGACTCGCTCCATATTCCTCTCCAGTTAAGCGTCGCTGTTTTGACAAAGACATTAGCAACATTAAAACGCCTCTTAACCATTTCCACCACATTAGGATTGCTATAGTACGCCTTCTTTCTCGCATGCGCTTCATCCAAACTACGAGAATCTGTAACTATTTGCGCATCTAAGATCATAGCTGTTTGATCCTTACAAGCAACAATGTCTGGCTTTCTAAGACCATCCAATGTATCCAATCGTGGCTCACTCACGACTTCAAAGCCTTTTTGCCTAAACTTCATTTCTAGGTATTTGGATACATTATTGTGACGATAAACTCTATTACGATGGGTACGCACACACTGTTGAAGGATATGGTTAGTAGTCTCAATGGCATCACAGCCAGCCCTGCAAAGCTTATCACGATCTGGTCTACCTCTTGCTGTACGACTCCTCGATGGAAGAGCATTAATTCTCAATTTAATGCCATTAAGGAAATCCTTGCCATTCATAATTTTAGTTGGCTCACTTATCCAAGAATGTGCTTGTCTGAATTTAGATGCATCCCTAAGGCCAAAACCATCGTTACTGGAATGCAATCTAGAAGCCCACAGGTCATTAATCATTCTCTTCCTAGTAATGACAACATCGTTCCATTTAAGCCTTTCACTAGCTCTGTTCATTTCCAAGCGGACAAAAGCATCAGTATGCGAGTCATGTTGGTTATTAGATAAAAGAAACTTCCTTAGCCTTACCAGCCTTAACCAAGGACAAACCCATCTTAAAGATGGTAGTCTAAGACCACCGTCTTTAACTGCAGCATGAAAAAAGGCAATGCTAGTATCATGTGGTAAGTCTAACCACTTACGTACTGAAGCTCTAACCAACTTATCCAATTTATTCAATGTCTCGACATAGACTTTGCCCAAAACTATCTTATGGAACAATTGCGGCAACAAGTAAACTCTTAAAGCATACAAGCGTTGCTGCGGCTTGAAAAGAGCTCTCCTCAATCTATCCAGTTTCAACTTCAAATCCTCCGATGAATTTACTATAGACCTCCCATCACCATCAAAATACAGACCCAAATAGCGCCATTCATCTGTCCTCTTAAGTGCTCGGATTTCAGCATTATTAATCCTGAAGGAATTTCTCCCGATAACTGTAACTTTCTGCTTCGGTTGACCGACCAAACTCAGTGTAACACATTTCGAAGAATTAATAATTAAGCCGCATTCTTTGAGATACTTAGACCAAATATCAATCAACTCCTGCAGTCCTTGCTTAGTTGTGGAAAATAAAATAATGTCATCCGCAAAGGCAGCTGCATTAATAACTCTCTCTCCTAGCTTAAATCCAATATTACTAGGTAGTGACCTTAAAAGCCGATCGATTATAAGATTGAACAATACTGGTGATAAAGGATCACCTTGCTTAACACCTTGTGATGGGTTAATCTCGATCGATTTCCAATTAGGACCGCAAAGCCTAGTCGTTGAAGAGCAATAAACGTATTTAATATACGTGATAAATTCCTGCGGAAAGCCGTAACACTGCAAAATCTTAGAAAGCGCATTATGTGAAACAGAATCAAAAGCCTTTGCAACATCCAATGAGGCAATATAGCATGATGTAAAATCATGGTTGCACTTTCGTATAATAATGTCCAATAGTACTGAGTTGTCCAAACAAACATCGGTTCTTTGGAAACCCCTTTGCCTTTCATCAAAATTAAATGTACTAAGGACTCGTCTTGATAAAATATTATGGAACATCCTCAAAAACATTGAAGATATAGTTATTGGTCTATAATCCTCAGGGCTATTCGATTCTGACTTCTTGGGTATAAAAATAGTTCTTGCACTCATCCAAGACTTAGGTAATCTTTTGCAATGCATAACAATATTAAATACTTTCACTAAGACTTTTACAGGAATAGCTCTCAACTGCCTTGCTGTAACACCATTCAAACCAGGTGACGTCGACAGAACTGGTTTGCACAACGAAACTTCATTCTCAGTAACTGGACACCATACCCCCGATAGATCCTGACTTAAGTCAACAAAACTAGGCTCTGATAAATTGTGTCTCTTCAAGACTGTTTCCCAAAAAGAGATCATCGCACCACCGTCAGGCATCACTGACAAATCGGGACCTTGCAGAATTATCTTAATACATCTACTTCTATGCTTCTTAAAATTAATTTGTGTCCTGGCATACTCCTGCCTTCTCAATTTTTTCTTACTAACAACCCTGTTAGGTTGATGGTTATTATTCAATCTTCTCGACAGAGTATTAGAAGCTGGTGTATCAAATAAAGAAGCTAGATACAAAGACAATCTGACAAACGTGTTATCGACACTGGCTAGGTATGCCTCATTAATAATGCTTTGCAATACCTGCTGATTATATTTAGAACTATCCTCAATCGGTAGTGATGCAATGAAATCAATGAAAACAAACTGATTACTATTATTAGCAATCACAGAGCCATCACGCACTATGTTCGAACCTGTATTTGTGCGCTCATTCAAAAATTGTGTGACTAGAGCCTTATAGTAAGGTTTCTGCCTTGCTTTCTTAATTGCATCCAACGATCTATCGGGAAAATATGACGTCAATTCCTGATTTATAAAAAGCACATTCTGATTGTTCAATCTAATGTCCACTTCCTTACTCGCCATTAGGGACATCTCCTCATTCGTCCAACGCAATCTCTTGTTAACTCTCGCTTTCTCAATGTCAACCATATCAGCATGAGCATTCCTTTTATGAACTCCAAGTCCGATTTTCGAAGCAAATATTCTTGAGCAGTACTCACAGGCAAAGCCTGTGTCGTCACCTTGGGACGATGTATCCGTGGATACAACGCCACTAATCAATCCATTTTCATTATTGCTATTACTTTCTGAGCCAAGATAGGAAAGTCGATTGGGTTGGCAGGCCAAAAAGACCTATAAAGCCATTCATGTATTCATGTATTAGCCTATATTCGCATAAGCGAATATAGTTACCGGCAGAAACCAACAAGGAGGTTCATGAATTGGCGCATCTATGCTTCTTAAAGCACTATTTGGACTAGAAGGATCATCGCTTTAACATCTCACAACCTTGAGAGAATCGATCACCTTCGTTTCGCCAGGCTCGTACACAACAGCTAAGGCTACAGGCGTTCTCCCGAACCTGTAACACGCTTCTGCTGAGTGTCCAAGAAGGGCACCAGATTTTTGTACCTTAAGAGAGTCATAGTTACGATCCGCCGAACAGGGGTCTAACTGCTAAACCGAGTTGGTGTCGAAGGCTAACCGTGGTTACTCCCAAACTGTTAGAATCCCTTTACCCACCGTAGCATTCCGCTATTACAGTGCTTCGGCTTCGCTCCCTGGACGGGGTACCCTCCTACACACACAACACACAATGTGATCACAATCACACATCACAATGTGATAGGGTAAAGGTCAAATGTAAAGGGCTACGGTTTCACCAAAGTGTAACTTGGACGTGACTTTCTCATTATGCCCGATCATGGTCCCCAGGCAGCAGGGTGCTATCCTCTCCGTGGTTATAACCACCCTCCTCGAGACGAATAGCCGGGATTGGTTACCCTTTAAGGCGATATGCGCGCATGAAAGTTTCACGAGCGCACTGTGCCAAGCTCAACCCGACAGCCCCTAGGAGTCCGACACCAATTAGAAGGAGCATCAGAGCCATCCTGATGGGGCTTCTCCTTCTCCCCTAGTACTTGTGTTATCTTCTTTATATTTATTGTGATAGGAGTTACACATGCCCAGTTTATCCTCTTCTCACTATATAAAGAGAACCGTTGGACAAGTCACCGTCGTAGGACACCACCCTACTACTTCTGTCTATCATGATGTCTTCAAACCGCGCTACTGGTAATCCATCTTTACCCAAAATAAATTTGGGATCGACTGGAAGAGCATCACTCAATAAGCCGAGAACTAGAAGGTATTGCCCAGAAGTACGGCGAATACCTATTTCTAGATAACGTAGCTGACAAGCTACTCCCTTTTAAATTCGTACAGTTACGCCCTTTACTCACTACCACCTTGAGATCGGGTAGTAAGATGTACGTTCTAGGGGTAAACGGTACAAGGTAACTCTAGATAAAACCCGTTTACCCGCGCTTACTTGAATTTCTTCACTTTGACATTCAGAGCACTGGGCAGAAATCACATTGTGTCAACACCCGTTAGGGCCTTCACAATGCTTTGTTTTAATTAGACAGTCGGATTCCCCAAGTCCGTGCCAGTTCTGAATTGATTGTTAATTGATAGCCGTTATAAATTTATAAAAAATAAATTCTTTTCAAAATTAACATTTCTATAAATTATTAGCAAGAAAGTTCCACAATTGGTTACGTAAACTTCTATCCGGGGAACAGATATACACAATCTCCATTAAAAAAAAAATAATTAAAGAAAAATTGCGTAAATCCTAATTTAGCCAGAACGAGTACATAAACCATAATATTGCTTCCCAATCAAGCCCGACTATCTCAATCTTCAGAGCCAATCCTTATCCCGAAGTTACGGATCTAATTTGCCGACTTCCCTTACCTACATTATTCTATCGACTAGAGACTCTTCACCTTGGAGACCAGCTGCGGATATCGGTACGGCCTGTTAAGAAATTTGCGTAACCCTACCATAAATTTTCAAGGTCCGAGGAGAAAATATCGACACAGCAGTAAATGCCATGCTCTTCTAGTCCATCTACCATATCTCTCTTCGAAAGACTTCCATGGTAGTACGACTATGAAACAGAAAAGAAAACTCTTTCGATATTTCTCGACGGCTTCTTTATGGTTGTTTCTGTTGCCAGGATGAGCATAAGAGCCCATTTTTAATAACAAACGTATACTCAACAGGTTACGGAATTGGAACTGTATTCCCGTTCGTTCAATATATTAAGTATTATATTTTTATATAACTTAAGATTTTTGAGCTTTCGCCTTGAACTTAGGACCGACTAACTCGTGATCAACCACTGTTCACACGAAACCCTTCTCCACTTCAGTCCTCCAAGGTCTCATTCGATTATTTGCTACTACCACCAAGATCTGCACCAATGGCGGCTCCATGTAGGCTTACGCCAAACACTTCTACGCACACCATTGTACCCTCCTACTCACTAAAGTTTCAAAATTTAGTATAAATTTATGTTTATATAAATCATATACTTTAGCGGTGATGTATAGGCATACAACTTGAGCGCCATCCATTTTAAGGGCTAGTTGCTTCGGCAGGTGAGTTGTTACACACTCCTTAGCGGATTACGACTTCCATGTCCACCGTCCTGCTGTTTTAAGCAAGCAACGCCTTTCATGGTATCGGTATGAGTTGTTAATTTGGGCGCCGTAACATCACGTTCTGCTTACCAAAAGTGGCCCACTGGGCACAATATATCATAGCCTTCACCTTCATATCAAGAAAGGTAAGGTTCTTACCTATTTAAAGTTTGAGAATAGGTTAAGGTCGTTTCGGCCCTAATGCCTCTAATCATTCGCTTTACCAAATAAGATTATGTTATACAATATTTAATTGCACCAGCTATCCTGAGGGAAACTTCGGAGGGAACCAGCTACTAGATAGTTCGATTAGTCTTGCGCCCCTATACCCAATTCTGACAATCGATTTGCACGTCAGAACTGTTTCGGTCTTCCATCAGGGTTTCCCCTGACTTCAACCTGATCAGGTATAGTTCACCATCTTTCGGGTCACAACATATATGCTAAAGGTACGCTCTAGTTAGAGGCATATATAATATAAATAAAATTTATATCAAAATGCATAACTGTATAGAACGCCCCGGGATGGAATATATATTTCAATTATATATATATAATCCCATATTTTTTAAAAACAGTTAAGTTAATTACGCCCTTAGGTTTATTTTAAATACCTAATGACTTGCGCACATGTTAGACTCCTTGGTCCGTGTTTCAAGACGGGTCCCGAAGGTATCCTAAATCCATAGAATTGTTAATCATATAAACGCATATAATTAACATAAATATATATAAATATCTATGTTATTACAACATGTAAAATGTTAGCGTTATATATTAAAAAATCTGTCAATAATTTATCCGTATTTGCATTTAAATTAGATTTTATACTTATTATGAATAAAATTCATAAAAATGTATAAACTGACTAAGCAAACCTTTTGATAAATTTATATTCAAATATTAACAGATTACAATGTCCTTATATGAAAAAATTGCACATTATCAATATATTAATATAAGTTTAATACATCTTTAACGATGAATTTTTCATATTGGATATTCAGGTTCATCGGGCTTAACCTCTAAGCAGTTTCACGTACTATTTAACTCTCTATTCAGAGTTCTTTTCAACTTTCCCTCACGGTACTTGTTTGCTATCGGTCTCATGGTTATATTTAGTTTTAGATGGAGTTTACCACCATATTAGTGCTGCACTATCAAGCAACACGACTCTTAGGAAACACCTTCTAATAATCATTAACGCCTCTACGGGCATGGCACCCTCTATGGGTAAATGGCCTCATTTAAGAAGGACTTGGACTGTTAATTATTCATATTAGATAATAGATATTCCATACACTGCATCTTATATTTGCCTATACAACAAAATAACTCAGTGCTGAACTATTTTCTTTTCGCTCGCCGCTACTAAGAAAATCCTTGTTAGTTTCTTTTCCTTCCCTCATTAATATGCTTAAATTCAGGGAGTAATCTCATATGAGTTGAGGTTGTTTTATTTATATTTTATCTATATTTTCCATATATAAATATATAGCATTTACTTTTTCAGGCTATTCTAGAAGCAAAAATTTTACATTTTTATACTAGATATGCCTTCTTAATAATGCATATATATATATAATTTATATTAATATTGTGATAGTACACCGAAAATCCCGAAAACAATCACGCTAAGGAAACGTGACCCCAAGGCAATGATGCACATATGACTTGGTCGATTGTGCAATTATTTTGTTTATATATTTTAGAACACTGACCCACGGCACATTGCCCATGCTGCCTACTCAGCTCAGCGGGGTGATCGACACGATATGTGCAGAGTGCTTACGAAATGCATTCCAGCGCATTATGCTGAATGTGGATTTCGGCACCCGGTGACTCGAGGTCAGGTACAATTCGCTGACTAAGGGTACTAATCAATAAGCTATTGGGAAGGCTCGATTTACCCCCTCTACTTTTAGGTAAAATTAAGAATTAAGAATTAGGTATAAATAAGCTATGAAATTAATAAAGAATCAGAGAATAGTGAAGATACTTTTTTGAGTACGGAGCTACAGCTGATTTTCGCTGCTCCACACTACCTCTCAACCTTTCCCAGAGCGACAGCTAGTAATAGCTGCTCTAAGAGGAGCCACTGCTTTTTAGCAGCTCCACCCTAGAAAAACCTTTGGGCATCTTGCCCAGACCACCAGAACCGACTAACCAAGCTCAGGAAGTGCTGCTGAGGCTGGATTACTATATGGCGACCGTGACTCCAGATCAGGGGATCGAGGAAACATTTCAACGACTAATTAGGACAGCAGAAAAAGCTAGGAGACCAGAGGCGGATATACGACAGCTCACATTATATCCAGCCGTAACGCGGTGGGTACCAATAAACGCCCCAAGAAGTTTATCCGAAGCAACACCACCAACTGAGGGTCAAGGACCAAAGAGGCTGACCATCGAGGAATTTAGGAACCGGTCACTCCAAAGGAAGAATAGTACGCCGAAAACTAAGAGGAACAAACGAGGAGGACAGAGAGAACAACTTTTAAGAAAATTCAAATTATGCTCATCGTTGGCCAAGGTGGCCGCAACTACCGAAGACGCGGAGGAATACAAAACTAGGGCTGCAGAAATCAAGAAGATTATTAATAAGATGAAAATCAAAAATAAAAAGCAATAGTTAGGGATCAAAATTCGTTTTTTTTTCTTTTCTTAAGTTCACAAATGAGGTATTAGGCTTGTATTTTTTTTCTCACAATTGTTTATTTTGGGTCTAAAATTCAGCAGTTTAGCGAGTCCAGTAATCTTTTCATAAGCAGGGATCGAAAAATTTTTAAAAAATGGGTAAAACCCAAAGCAAAAGTTCTGACAACAATGGTCAAGTAGTCAATAATCTTATCATTGAAGATACAGTTAAGGTAGAGAATCAAGAAATTATAATTCTGCTTGCAAGTATAGTGGTGCTGAAATTGGTGCGAATTGCGTATTCGGTTTACAAAAATCACAGGCGAGGTCTGAGGAAGAAGTACCTCAATACACCCGTACAACTAAACGTGTAAATTGATGGAGACATTGGGCGATATTAAAGAAGAGTTAGATAGAATTTACAGCAACTACAAGAAAAGCGCAAACAGGCCCTACACAACGAAAACAAGGCAAGAAAAATTAGAATTGGTTAACAGGCTTCTAGATGAAGCCAAAGAAATTGCAGGAGCCATAACGGACTTACAAACATCTTTTAATTTGCGAGTACAGTATATTGCGATAAAAAAGTTAGGAAATATTTTAATAGAAATATTTAAAACAAAAATGGTTTTCGATATCAAAACTGCGACGGCTCTCGTCCAACACTACAATGGTAATCATGACGACACTGATGTGTTCTTGGAATCGATTGCGCTACTAGATGAGTTAACAGAAGCGGAAAATAAGGCCACGATGATAAAATTCATAAAAACAAGAATAACAGGCAAAGCAAAGTATGTCATTACAAACGAATTAAATACAATTGCTACAATATCAGAGAAAATAAAAGAAAAATTTACGACGAAACTGTCATCTGACGCACTACTGGCCCAGTTAAGGTCATGCAAACAAGGTAGTAGGAAAATTGCGGACTTTGCAGGACAAATAGAAGATTTATCCAGACAATTAACAAAAGCATTTATAACAGAGAACGTTGCATCTGGTGAAGCAGCAGAGAAATTGGCTGAAAAATTTTCTGTGCAAGCCTTCACTGAAAACCTAGCAAATCCAGAGACATCTATAATATTAAAAGCAAGCAGTATGACCACTTTATCACAGATATCAGCAAAAGCCATAACAGTGGATAGGCCACAGTCAAGTGTGCTACACTTTAACAGCAGACAAGCAAGGCCATATGGGGGCCAGAATAGAGGATATAATAATTTCAGTGGCAGTAACAGAGGAGATTGGCAAAGAAGGTATCAGCGCCAAAGTACAGGTAACGGATACCCAGTTACAAAACAGAATCAAAGGAGTCGATTAGAAAACACCAGAAACGATATGTACAACAGAAGAAACAATTCCTCAAATAATAACAACGTCTATCAAAATATGGCACACCGGAACCGTAGAATCAATCATTATGAATCGGGGGAAGATCCAAACCCCCAATTGAATACGGAAAGGCACCGGTTGGGGGAGAACGAGCAAACCCAAGAGTATGCAGAGTAAATCTGGCGTACTGCAATTTTGTAAAAGCATTTACAAATATGTGTGATGCAGTATGCACATTTATCGTGGATACAGGAGCAGACGTATCAATATTTAGAAGAGAAAAAATCAGTAAAGATCAGTGGTACAGTCCAAATAATAAATGTACAATTCAAGGAGTAACAGATACGAAGAAAATGTCAATCGGCACAACAGAAACAGAACTAATTTTCAATAATTACTTTATATTAAAACATGAGTTCCAAATAGTCAGTAATGAGTTCGCTATAGAGGCAGATGCGATTTTGGGGTTAGATTTCTTGACCAAGTACAAGGCAAATATCGATTACGATACTTGGACTCTAACTCTTAATCTCGGTAACGATTCGGTAGAAATACCAATTCTGAGCGGGCCTTACGCCAACGCTATTGCTATCCCACAGAGGTGTGAAATCGTTCGAGAAATCAAAACAATAAGCACAAGTGGTGGTAGCAATATTGTCATTCCAGGCAAAGAAATTAAACCGGGCATATTCGTGGCAGGTACGATCACAACATGCAAAAACCCTTTAGTAAGAATTTTGAATACAACAAACAATACAGTAATAATTAACGAAAACACTATTGAAACACAACCATTAGTAAATTACAAAATTTGTACAACAAAAATAAACAATTCAGAAAATTTTTTACAAAAGTTAAATTTCAGTAACGTACCATCATATGCCTTGCCTGAGTTTAAAAATTTATGCCTTAAGTATAGAGATATATTTGCTATGGAAAACGAACCATTGTCAACAAACAATTTCTATGAGCAAAACATTGAACTAACAGACAGCGTACCGGTTTACACCAAGAACTACAGAATACCCGATATTCATAAACATGAGATTAAGAGACAAGTTAAAAAAATGCTGGAAGACGGAATTGTCGAAAATTCCGTATCACAATTCAACTCTCCCATTTTACTAGTATCGAAAAAGTCAACGAATAATGAGAAAAAATGGCGTCTGGTGGTTGACTTTAGGAACCTAAATAAAAAAGTTTTAGCGGATAAATTTCCTCTCCCAAGAATAGAAGAAATTCTAGATCAAATGGGACGAGCAAAATATTTTTCTACTTTGGATTTAATGTCTGGATTTCATCAAATTCCATTGAATGAATCATCCAGAAAACTAACAGCTTTCTCGACCAATGAAGGACACTATCAATTCACTAGACTACCGTTTGGTTTAAATATCAGTCCTAACAGTTTCCAGAGAATGATGACGATCGCTATGGCGGGGTTATCACCAGAAATTGCATTCCTGTATATCGATGATATCATAGTGATCGGCTGCTCTCAAGCACATCATCTCAGGAACTTGGAAACAGTCTTTACAAGAATGCGAGAAAGAAATCTAAAGTTAAACCCAGAAAAATGTAAATTTTTCCAAAACGAAGTTACGTTCCTAGGTCACCAAGTTTCGGCACTAGGTATTAAACCAGACTGCTCAAAGTACGAATCCATTAAAAATTATCCTATCCCCAAATCTGCAGACGAAGTTAGGAGATTCGTTGCATTTTGCAACTACTACCGCCGCTTCGTCCCGAATTTTGCAGAGCACGCTCTACCATTAAATAAGTTACTCCGGAAAAATTCTACATTTGAATGGACAAATGAACAGCAAAACGCATTTGATAAATTAAAAACAGCACTCATTTCGCCCTCAATACTTCAATACCCAGATTTTACTAAACAGTTCATCATAAGCACAGATGCTTCAAATGCAGCATGTGGGGCAATACTCTCCCAAAGCAGTAATGGACAAGATTTGCCGATTGCTTATGCTAGCAAAACGCTCACCCCAGGCGAAAAAAATAAATCTACGATCGAGAAAGAACTTATAGCCATACACTGGGCTATAATGCACTTCAGACCGTATGTCTATGGAAGGAAATTTATAATAAAAACAGACCATAAGCCGTTAGCTTTCTTATTCGGCATGAAGAATCCCTCATCAAAGCTAACAAGGATGAGATTGGATCTGGAAGAATTCGATTTCGAAGTACAGCACGTCAAAGGCAAGGAAAACGTAGGACCTGACGCGCTGTCACGAATAAATATCGATCTGAAAGATCTCAAGGAAATAAACATCCTTCAAATGAAGACACGTTCAATGACAAAAAGAAATCAAAATAAAACTCAAGCAGAAGCGAAGGGTACTCTCGAAATTAAGCAGACTGATCAACTGCACGTCGCAGAGGTATTATCACCCTCAGAAGTATATAATATTGAAGAACTTCATATAACACTTGATGATGATAGCAAGAAACAAATTAAAATTAAACTGAAATTAGTGCACAATAATAAAATTATATATGAGCGGCATATTAAAGGCCAAAGAGTAGAACCCGCATTAGAGCAGGCATTCGAAATATTGGACCACGAAATATTAAGTAAAATTCAAACGAATTGTTTGAAACTTTCTGCAGAAAGTAACATATTCAAGTACATAAGTATAACCGCATTTAAAAAATTGGGAAATGGAAAATTAAATAAGCTCATCATTAAAATATACCAACCTCCAAAGAACGTTGTCAGCAAAGACCGAATAGATGAAATCATAAAGGAACAGCATAATACACCAACCGGCGGACATCTGGGAATATCTCGAATGTTTAACAAACTAAAGGAAATATACCGATGGAAGAAAATGAAGAAAACCATATCCCAATATGTAAAAAGATGTGAGTCCTGTGCGAAAAATAAGCATCAAAAACTGCATAAAGAACCAATGGAAATTACAACAACTCCAGCAAAAGTTTTTGACATCGTATCAATTGACACTGTGGGACCCTTTACTAAAACTAGCAATGACAACAGGTACGCAGTCACAATGCAATGTGATCTAAGCAAATTTGTTATAGTTATCCCAACGAAAGACAAGGAAGCCAACACAATAGCAAAAGCAATAGTCAACGGTTTTATATTAAACTATGGACCAATGAATAAGATAAAAACAGATCTTGGGACCGAGTATAAAAACCAAATATTGACAGAAATCTGCAAAATATTAAAAATTAAACAACTGTTTGCGACCGCGGCACATCCTGAAACAATTGGAGGACTAGAAAGGAACCACAAGTGCCTAAACGAATTTTTACGATCATTCGTTAATGACACAAAAGATGACTGGGACATATGGACACCGTATTACATGTTCTGCTATAACACCACGCCGAACACCGCACATGGGTATACGCCATTCGAACTGGTATACGGTAAAAAGGTTTGTTTACCATCGGAGCTATTAGTCGAGAAACCAGACCCGATCTACAATATCGAAATGTACAACAAGGAGCTGAAATACAGGTTGGAAAACGCAATTGCGAACGTAAAGCGGCGATTAAATGACTCAAAAATTAAAAGAACCAACACCAAATGTAACCCACTAGCATTGCAAGCAGGTGACCAAGTATTAGTCACCAGGCAGAATAGAAAAAAACTTGACCCAGTTTACGACGGGCCCTATCATGTAGCGAAGATAGAAAATCCAAACTGTGTATTAAGAAATAAAAAAGGAAAACTAACAACAATACATAAAAATAGATTAAGAAGAGTCAATATATAACGTAGGAATGGGTAATTAAGTTAGCAATCACTGAAAGATAAGAATAAGTTTTAATTGTAATAGAATAGATGCGCAGGCCACTTAACATAAGCATAGGTAATTTACACGATAGCTTGAAAAACCATGAAAAAAAAAAAAATTTTTTTTTTTGTATATAATCAAATTACAGATAATAAAATGTATAGGAAAAGAGAATTACACATAATACAGTAGTAGCAAGTCTAAATTAAGAGCTAGGTAGCCAAAATAAGCTAATGTAAAGAGGAAAGGTAAGCAAGTCTCCCCAAAAAGCAAAATAAAAGAAAATCAAAAAAAAAAAAAATTTTTTTTGTTTATAAACAAAAATTTTTTTTTTCCCAAAGGGAAGAGGTGTGATAGTACACCCAAAATCCCGAAAACAATCACGCTAAGGAAACGTGACCCCAAGGCAATGATGCACATATGACTTGGTCGATTGTGCAATTATTTTGTTTACATATTTTAGAACACTGACCCACGGCACATTGCCCATGCTGCCTACTCAGCTCAGCGGGGTGATCGACACGATATGTGCAGAGTGCTTACGAAATGCATTCCAGCGCATTATGCTGAATGTGGATTTCGGCACCCGGTGACTCGAGGTCAGGTACAATTCGCTGACTAAGGGTACTAATCAATAAGCTATTGGGAAGGCTCGATTTCCCCCTCTACTTTTAGGTAAAATTAAGAATTAAGAATTAGGTATAAATAAGCTATGAAATTAATAAAGAATCAGAGAATAGTGAAGATACTTTTTTGAGTACGGAGCTACAGCTGATTTTCGCTGCTCCACACTACCTCTCAACCTTTCCCAGAGCGACAGCTAGTAATAGCTGCTCTAAGAGGAGCCACTGCTTTTTAGCAGCTCCACCCTAGAAAAACCCTTGGGCATCTTGCCCAGACCACCAGAACCGACTAACCAAGCTCAGGAAGTGCTGCTGAGGCTGGATTACTATAATAACACTAGTTTACAAAATAAAAAATTTTTTATGTACATTCAATGCCATTATAATTTTCCTATGTATTTGGGCCCGCTAAACTCGAAAATCACAATGAAAATTTTTTTTATGGATAGGTTTTCGAGATATGAGCTTTTGGACCTTTTTCTCGATTTTTTCGGAGATAGCTTCACATATTAGGCCATACCTCGTGTCAGAAGGATCTGGTTGGATCACACAAGATATAGTATTAAAGGTAATCAAATTTCCAACAATCGCTTTTAACATTCTTTTCAAATCGGTTCAGTAATTCACATACTATGGACCAAAATATATAAGAAATGTCAAAATTTTTCATCAAAATGACAATCGAAAATTCACTCTACCGCCATCCAAGAATAGAAAACGTCAAAGTATTTCCCATTTCTTATGGCTGTCGTATAGAACTCACCCTTGCGAAGAAAACAAGGTATTGATGACGAAAATCTATGGATAAATTCCGGAGTTATGGGCTATTGAGTGGAGGTCCAAAAATTCAAATTTTGTTTTTTTCCCTAATTTATGTAGAAAACGTTTAATTAAATCATTCCCTTCATTTTTGGAGATATTTGAACCGAATTTTATTGTGTTATTTCTAGGGTTAATAGCTCGGTTAAGTTCGTTAATGAGCAAAATCGGTCCTAGGGGGTGACCGGGGGAGGGGGTTGCAATTTTTAAAAAATTATATCTTGGCCCCTATTAGAGGAGTTTAGAGCAAAATTGTTCTGCAAAAATTAGAGTACTTCCTATGAAGTTTACGGCGAGATCAACGATTCAGTGGTTGTGGGGGTATGAGTGAGGGTGGGGTTGGAAATTCGAAATTTTTAAAACTACGTCTTGTGGGGTATCGCTGAAAAGCTCTTGATGAGTATTTTATAAATCAATATTTCTTAATATTTCCATAATCCCACTTGACACTCCAATAGATAGGGACAAGAACAAGAACAAGAAGTTGTGCATGGTTGCGCACTATGTTTAACGAGCGTACCTGACAATGAAGTGCTACCGCTCGGCCAATTGTATGACAGAAACAGTTTGATATAATGTGTAAGCATTATATCCCTACTGGAAGGTCGGGACAGCGTATCCCTTAGGTCGGGTTTTTGAAAGATAGGGGTTAAAAGCGGAAAGATCCCCAGATAGGAAAGATTGAGAATGGAAAGAGGAATGACAGAATAAATCTGCAAAGAGAACCAACAGCCACCACGTTGCTCCCCGAAGGGCCTCACCTTGGTCGGGTACCGTCAAGGTAGACGGTAGGGCATCCCGACCCCCGTGGAATTTTACAGTTTTGCCTCTTACAAAGCTGGGGACTGTAAACCCATTTGTCCACCCGAAGAGAAAATAAAAGTATAAGGAACTAAATATAAAATCAACATAAAAGAAAACATAAAGCGAAAATAAAATAAAGTAACAGAACGTAATTATAGTCATAAATCATAAACAAATTTTTTTTTTTTTTTTTAATAAATCATAAAATTATACAAATTAAATACCAAACCGAAAGACCACCATAACTTCACTCTACTTCACTCTACTTTAATAAAGATCCTTTTCCTGTGGAAGGCCACCCGCGCAAATTGCTTAATCGCATCCCACTTCATCTGGTCAACCAGACATCCGGTAACGTCCACGCCATTTGCAGTGCGAATAACACTCCACGCATCTAGGCTCCTAATGTCGTCATAGGCACTACATTCCATAAGAATGTGCTTCCAATCCTCAAAAGCTGCCTGGCACAGAGGACACACTTCAGTATCTGACAACGCGAATCTCTTTAAGGAACCATTCATACTCCCATGTCCAGTGATCAAGAAGCCGAGCGCCAAGGAAAGTTTCCTATTTGCCAGCTCTCTAGTCATCAGAACGTTCGGAATAAACCCATATGTCACCCTCCCATCACTTTCGTGACTCCAGCGATTTTGCCATTTCCGCATCATACATTCATCTAGGCAGTCGACAATGACCCTGCGTGGACCACCCAGGACAGAGTCAGGGACATCCCAACCCTCCAACAAAGGCATTTGAAGGGGACAACCCCTACGCCGGGTCAACTAGCCCAGCCTGGGATCCCTCAACACTGGATGAGCAACGATACGCGGGAACCAGAAGTGCAACTTTGAGCCTCGATGTCCCAAGGGAACAACCGAGAACAACACAACCTAGCGGGTCAACACACAACAATCAACATCAACACTCTGTAAGGATAAATATACGCGAAGACGAAGAACTAACACCAGCCATTACCAACGGAGTGTATGAAACAAAGTGGAGCATACTTCGACCCTCTGAGACGATACAAGAAGTGCGCATGAGAATGAAAAACGATATTCAAAAATTTATAACCAAGGAAGGAGTGGAAGTCTACATTCCGCGACCAATACTTGAACGAATCAATTTTGAAAAAATTCGAGATTCGAAAAATAAACATTTTAAATTAAACCTCCCGGACAGATATGAAATTAGATTACAAGTGTATCAAGACAATCGAATAAGATTTCACAACTATGTAAAAAGAAAACGACCACAAAGGCAACAAAGGAGCAAGATCAACCAACAAACTTAATATTAAAGATAACAAACAATGAACTAAATGAAATAAAACACTGAATTAAAACTCGCTAGAATTTAATAAAACAAAAATAATGAATTATAGAACTATGTTAAGAATATAAGTGATAAATGAATTAAACCTTCTAATACATGAAATTTTAATAAAGAATAAACATTGAAATACAATACTATTGGTTAACTAAAGGTAACAAAATGAATTTAACAAGTAAAGAAAAATAAATATGTTGATTTGTTGAACGCATGCTACAAGCGTTCAACGGGCGCGGGAAATGTTTAGCCGGGCCCCGCACATCTGAAAAGGGAAAAAGGCAATTACCAAACAACAACAAATATAGCAGACACATACAAACCTCCAGGATCCAGTATCCAGCTTCCAGCATCGTCAAGTTAACCTAAAAATAGAAAATTCGTAAATAATTAGCACACACGTAATACAAATTTAATAACACAGAGTTCAAACACCGGCATAAGAAAACATAAAGTCTACATAACAAATAGCCAACAATACAATACAAAGTTTGCACAATAACTACAAATAAATACACAAAACGTAAACAAACCATAACCACACTAAACATAAACACAAAGCACAAGTTCACAAAAAATACGCATAAAAACACAAGGAAACATCACAGAGAACGAAAAGAAGACACAAAACACACAATTTAAACACTGAATTAAACAAAACACACGAAGAAATTGCATAAAACAATCACGGCAACATGACAACTGTCAAAACAAACACAACACCGAAACTGCGCGAACTCCATGATCAGCGACTCGAAAAGATCATGGCTAAGACGCTAATTTCACAGAGAACACGAAAACAACAATATTTTTTAGCTCAAACCTACGGTTTGGCTAAAAAATCAACTTATAATAGTTTGAAATTTACCGTTAAAATTTTGGTAAATTTCTCACACTTGTGGAACCCGAAAAGAGAAACAACAAACAATGCTACCAGTGTGAAATAGCAGCAAAACAAAAGTTGAATTAAAAAACTCATTGGCACTTACATAAAATGGAGATCACCATTAGCAAAACGAATCAAACCAAAACAACACATAATTTCGGAGGAAAATATAATAAATTACAATTTACCTACTTCAATGAGATCCACAACACTGAAGGCAGCTCTAATTATGTGGGATGTGAGAGAAAAATGATTTCACCGTTGGATTCAGGATATAAAAGGCAGAACCCAACAGAGAAATTTACTTATTTTCTTCATGAATTTTCCGCGTAAGTTACAGTGGATATAGCACTGAAAAGCACCCCAGAGGTGGAATTCTCAGTTCCGTTCCTAGTAACTCGTATTTTTTTTTGCCCCTTCTTGATTCAACAAATTATTATTTAAACTTAGAAAAATTCACGCATTGACTTAACTTAACAAACAAATTAAATTTTCGCTTTATGTTAACAAAGTGCCAAATATTAAAGTAATTTCATATTATTATTTCGTTCTTTTCTTTGAATTATTATTTTGTAATTAATTTTCTTTGATTTATTAGTTAAATTTTATTTGAATTTTATTTTTATTTTAAGTATTTGTGAAATTTATAATTTATTTATGAATAAAAACCAATGTTTGAAATCCTTGAAATTCAGCGCTACCTTTTTTTATTTTTTATTCACCTATCCCGTTTCAGCAACGTCGTTCGCTAAACACATTTTTATACTAGATATGCCTTCTTAATAATGCATATATATATATAATTTATATTAATATCATAGATGATAATCTATTGATATAACATATGCTAAAAATTATATAATTATATATAATTTAGCAACTCTTTCGGAAAATTCTTACAACCCTCAACCATATGTAGTCCATGCAGCACTTTTAAAGTACTTGATGATAGCATGGACTGCAATATGCGTTCAAAATGTCGATGTTCATGTGTCCTGCAGTTCACATGATGACGCACAGTTTGCTGCGTTCTTCATCGACCCATGAGCCAAGTGATCCTCCGCTTAGAGTATTCATTTTTTTTTTATCTTTTCATAATATTGTATCATTATATTTAATATGTATATTTTATATGATCTTTATTTGCGAATGTCTAATATTTCATATTTTTAGAAAAAATGAAATATTATTTGTTCACTTAATTATTTTTTAAGTACAAATAAAGCATATCACATCCATCAATTCCATATATTGCTTTTTATTATTATTTTTGAAGGTTTCATTAATACAATAATGATCCTTCCGCAGGTTCACCTACGGAAACCTTGTTACGACTTTTACTTCCTCTAAATAATCAAGTTCAGTCAACTTTTGCGAAACAACCGTAACACACAAAGGCGTCACAGTGATCACGTCCGGAGATCTCACTAAATAATTCAATCGGTAGTAGCGACGGGCGGTGTGTACAAAGGGCAGGGACGTAATCAATGCGAGTTAATGACTCGCATTTACTGGGAATTCCAGGTTCATGTGAACAGTTTCAGTTCACAATCCCAAGCATGGAAGTGATTCAGCGGTTTACCCGGACCTCTCGGTCTAGGAAATACACGTTGATACTTTCATTGTAGCGCGCGTGCAGCCCAGGACATCTAAGGGCATCACAGACCTGTTATTGCTCAATCTCATTATTGCTAGACGCAATTTGTCCATTTAAGAAGCTAGTGTCCGTATTAATGGGACAAACAAATAGGTACGACTCCACCTTATATAAACACATTCAAACAATCAAACATTTTACTGTTGTCATATTAGAAGGCTATATAAGGTTTCAACATCATAATCCTGAATGCATCTATTGAATATATTTGAGTCTCATTCGTTATCGGAATTAACCAGACAAATCACTCCACGAACTAAGAACGGCCATGCACCACCACCCATAGATTCGAGAAAGAGCTATCAATCTGTCTTACTCATTTATGTTCGGACCTGGTAAGTTTTCCCGTGTTGAGTCAAATTAAGCCGCAGGCTCCACTCCTGGTGGTGCCCTTCCGTCAATTCCGAAAACACGTTTAATAGAAAATGAATATGAAGTGTTATTATGGAAATACTAAGAAAGACCATTTTATAATAATACTCATGTTGCATGCTCATTATTAAGAAAACACGTTTAATAGAAAATGAATATGAAGTGTTATTATGGAAATACTAAGAAAGACCATTTATTAAAAATACATATGGTTCATGATGATTGTTAGGGAAACACGTTTGGTCGCTCATGTTATTCCAAAACGCGACTTACCCGGAATGATTGTTTAATAATTAATAGACTGCTTGACCTGTATTATGAACTTAAATTTAGAAAAAAAAAAACGCCGGGTGAACGGCGGGAGTAGCTGTGACTCTCTTAATGAGTAACACGCATGAAATGATTAACGAGATTCCTACTGTCCCTATCTATTAGAGTGTCAAGTGGCATTATGGAAATATTAAGAAATACCATTTTATAATAATAGTCATGTTGCATGCTCATTACTAAGAAAACACGTTTAATAGAAAATGAATATGAAGTCGTATTATGGAAACACTAAGAAAGACCATTTTATAATAATACTCATGCGCCACCACCCACAGATTCGAGAAAGAGCTATCAATCTGCCTTACTCATTTATGTTCGGACCTGGTAAGTTTTCCCTTATTGAGTCAAATTAAGCCGCAGGCTCCACTCCTGGTGGTGCCCTTCCGTCAATTCCTCTAAGTTTCAGCTTTGCAACCATACTTCCCCCAGAGCCCAAAAGCTTTGGTTTCCCGGGAAGCGGCTGAGAGAGCCATAAAAGTAGCTACACCCAATTGCTAGCTGGCATCGTTTATGGTTAGAACTAGGGCGGTATCTGATCGCCTTCGAGCCTCTAACTTTCGTTCTTGATTAATGAAAACATCTTTGGCAAATGCTTTCGCTTAAGTTAGTCTTACGACAGTCCAAGAATTTCACTTCTCGCGTCGTAATTCTAATGCCCCCAACTGCTTCTATTAATCATTACCTCTTGATCTAAAAACCAATGAAAGTAGAACAGAGGTCTTATTCCATTATTCCATGCACAAAATATTCAGGCATTTGAAGCCTGCTTTAAGCACTCTAATTTGTTCAAAGTAATTGTACCGGCCCACAACAACACTCGGTAAAGAGCATTGAAGCAGGTTTAAATAGGAGTTATATATATTTAAATCAATAAATTGATAAAATATATTGTTTTAGCCTATAAGAAGCTAAACATAAAGAGTTTAATGGATGTAGGATAGGTGGTGGATCAAGAATTGATTGCCAGAAAATGAGAACGTCAATTCAACTAAAATAATATTTATTCTAAGCGACTAGATCACAATTCAATCCTATAACTAATAACGTAAAGCTACGAATCCAAATATAATATTTACAAAATTCAAGTTATACTATTCAAATGTATTTCTCAAACTTCAGCTAATTTAATAATTCAAAGACTGAGTATTTTGGTTGTTCAGTAATTAATTGCCTGAAAGTAGACAAAAGAGTTTGTTACGAATATTCAATATTTCCGACAGCAGAGTAAGAGGCACAAGTGGTTTAATAATGGTTAGTTGTTTCAGGGTTATTAAATAAGACCTGGATGTAGTGTAATACTACGAATATCTTGTATGGTGCAGAGATCTAGACTGATATTGTTTGGATTGTGCACTATGAAGGTGCGAGAGTCGATTGCTGACTCGTGAATTGTGTAACTGCAAGCGTAAATCAATTGTATGTTGAGTTTTAGGCGCAAGCAGTGTAAATCGAGCACTATGTAAGTGCAAGGAAATTGACTTGACCCAGTGCTGATGACGTAGGTCGAATTGTTCTGCTGACCGGAGGATGGTGAGCAGTGAAAAATTGGAAAGCGTGGTTAGAACGGACTCAGTGACTAGAGTGCGCTTTAAACCCGAGAGGCTTTTCCGAATAAGGACTGAAAGCAGTTCCTTTTTGGCTAAATTGGTAATTCTGAAAGCAGAACTTACCCAGAAGCTGACTGAAATGCAGTGCTGAATTGCTGTTGGGTCACCGCTTTTATAGTCCCCGAAATGCATTGGATTAAATGCACAAAGGGCTAACGGTCGTATTTGGACTGTGAACTGGCCTGGTTCTAGCATCTAGAGTTCTTGTTACAATCAAATTGAACTAGGCGCGATGTTAGCCCAATATGCGGTGGCCCAGTGGTATGAGAGGTGGGACCACAGCCCACAGTACCTGGGTTCGAATCCCAGTCTCGGCATGCTTCATTTTTTTTTTTCGTTTTTAATTTTATTTTGAATTTATTTTTAAATGTTGGGACGCCCCAACATATATATTAGAACTCCACTGGTAATACGCTCGCAAAACATAAGGTAACGCACGAACCAATATTATAGTTGTGCTACCCGTATGGAGCACAGGTTCAACTACGAACGTTTTAACCGCAACAACTTTAATATACGCTATTGGAGCTGGAATTATCGCGGCTGCTGGCACCAGACTTGCTCTCCAATAGGTCCTTGTTAAAGGATTTAAAGTGTACTCATTCCAATTACAAGGCCTCGGGTATGAGTCCTGTATTGTTTTTTTTGTCGTCACTACCTCCCCGTGCTGGTAGTGGGTAATTTACGCGCCTGCTGCCTTCCTTATATATGGTAGCCGTTTCTCAGGCTCCCTTTTCGGAATCGAACCCTGATTCCCCGTTACCCGTTGCAACCATGGTAGTCCAAGATACTACCATCAATAGTTGATAGGGCAGACATTTGAAAGATCTGTCGTCGGTACAAGACCATACGATCTGCAAATTATCTAGAGTTCAACCATTGTAACGATGCCTGAGAAGAGATATCGCTTGGTTTTAGCCTAATAAAAGCACACGTTCCAAAAGGTCCATGTTTATATTGCATGTATTAGCTCTAGAATTACCACAGTTATCCAAGTAACTGTTAACGATCTAATGAACCATAAGTGATATAATGAGACTTTTGCGGTTTCACTGTTAGTTCGTTTGTACTTAGACATGCATGGCTTAATCTTTGAGACAAGCATATAACTACTGGCAGGATCAACCAGAATAATATTTAAAATAATGTTTTAAATATATATATTTATAATATATATGTGTTGTAATTCTGCTGCCGTAGATTCGTCTCCTTGTTCTGGTGGGAGATCTGGAAAACACTAATCACTAATCGATTGACACGGAGCGGACTTAAAGAAACGCGACACCTTCCCAATAACAAATTATTTATTTAAAATTACACTATAGAATATACTAAACGGTACAAATTACAATACAAAGTTAAGGTTAGTTAAAATTCCACGGTAAACTTAGTTCTGTTTAGGATGACGCCGTCTCGCCATGTGTGCGGGTATCGACCGTTCGGTGACCACTGATTTCTTCGATCCGGCTCAATCGTTGATCGATGGACGCATTTCAGCCCTAAACGCTGACTTGCATTCGGGGGGTGGTGACCTGTGGAAAATGGATTGCTGGAATCAGGAATGTTGGCGCTCGAATTTCCCCGGTGTCGAATGGAAAAATTCGGCTAAGTGTCGAAAACCGCTGGTCGATGACCGGTCGATATTGCTGTCGTAGACATACCGGGGGGCCTTGAAATCTCCTGATTTCGAGTATGATGAAAAACTGGTAAACATAAGATGATCAATGAAAAAATGGGGAGTTTGTGCAAGGGCATTTCCTCCCATAACACATTGACTCCACCGGTCGAAAGGAGTTACTTAAAGGGCGCTCCGTCTCGCCCAAATGTGACGGTTGAAGGAATGGATTATAGGTGTTATGAAGTGGGGAGTAAGGACTAATGGGGGGAATGCATTTTAAGTACAGTTAGTTTTTACCGTAGAGGTGGATAAATTTGGGTTTGCCGAGTGACAGTGTCCAGATCCGTTGTAGTTGAAACATTGTGGTTCATGTCAGAGGTTGCGGTCAAATCAATAGTCCTCGCGTTGGCATTGATATGCTCTTCCGGATGGCAAGTTATTGATGTTAGTTGATCATCGACTTCTGGAGCTGTAGAGTTTCGATGGTTGCGGATCAGATAATGAGTTAACGTGTCACACAGTGAGCCGAACAACCACCAACTTTTCCCGTAGACTCGTTGAATTAGCGTGGCATTTATAATTATCGAGAGGATATATTTTAGTCCTTGGAATATGCTCCAGACGGCGAAGAGGCTAGCGCTCAAGTTCCCGACATTAGTCATAACAGCCCATGTTGGTCGCAAATATCTGGACATTAGATGAGTTAGCTTCTCGGAGGAAAACATATGTATAACGTTGATATCTTGCTGATCAATGTCATGGCCCATCAGAGTCTTGGTGATGACATTTTCAATTGCTTTCCTCTCAGTGGGGTACATGATCTGTTCTTTCATCTGCATAAGTGCAAATTCGGCAGGATGTTGATGAGCTACCGGTAACTGAGTTTCTAACACTTGGCGTTCCAACTCGCATTTCTTGTGGATAAGGTGTGCATGAATATTTTCAATCTGGTGTTTTAGGTGTCTTTCAACATAAACGAACTTAGCGTTGATGTAGGTAAATAAGTCTAAGTTTCTTGCGTTTACAGATTTGGTTTTGAATTGATATTCGTCCTGGGTTTTCTTCACAATGATTAATCGGGGATGTTCGGTTTGATATCCATTGTGGTGACATACCTGGATGTCCTTCACGGTTTCTAAAGCGAAAATAATGTCACCCGAATGTACGGCGTAAATGACATGGGTTTCATTGTTCGCGGCATCATATGTTTGTGATCTGGTGGCATTTCCTTCATAGAGTACCGTAAATGATGTTGTTTCACAGGAACGATCAATTTTTAGGTCCCAAAAACTCATACCGTATTCAATGTCCATGCATTTTGTGCTTAAATATGAACATAGAACGCTATTTTGCAGCACAACTTTATTGTCGTTCAGGCGTACAGTGGCAGTGAAATCATGGACTGTGAATTCTAGGGCCCACATTACAATTACGTTCTGCCACGACTGCGAGCCGCAGTTATACGTAGTTCCAACGCAGTTACCTTTTGAGTCAATTGAGCCTGCGACTGTCTCAGTGAATCGAGTAGATGAGTTTGTTTTGAGACCGCTAATGGTTTTCCCATTTTGTAATTTATATGTCCCTTTATTGTGCACTTGTGTGCATTCGTCTTTTGACACATCAGCGATGAAGGAGCTGAGTCCTCCCGGGACTAAGGACAAGTGACTAAACATGCCACAATAGTAAACCGTTTGCAGAATATTTAGCTTACATTGAAGAACGTGAACGGATGATTCAGTATTTCGTTCCAGTAATTGAATATCTTCATTTTCGTGTATTGCGTTGGAGAGTTCCAGTTCGCAATTTCCTACGCCGAGTGAGGAGACTCTAGTGTGATTCATTTTGTCATGACCGCAATCAAATGCAATCAGAGCTACTACGACCTGAATACCCAACAAATAAACGATGTAGCGAGACATGATGGTTGCAGCTGCAGAAATAAGTAGACATGTATAGTACATTGATATAGCGTGTTATGACTTATGGTAAATGAAGTTCAAGTAAAATTGAGGAAATGAAACGAATGAAGATTACTAGTTAATAGTTAATTTATTATATTGGAGATTAGCAGTTTCACTGCTGCGATTCTAATTGTTCTTTGTTGATAAATGGCAAAACACAAATTTTGGTAATTGGCCGTTTAAACTGAGAAGACTCTGTCTTCACGGTCACGACTCGTACGTGGTTATCCTTGCCCCTATGCACTTCGAGGATTCTGCCAAGTTTCCACATGGAAGGAGCTAGATTATCCTCTTTCAGAAGAACGAGATCTCCTATCTTGACTTGTGGGTGAACCGTCTTCCATTTTGATCGTTGCTGCAATCATGATAAGTATTCTGAGGACCATCGTTTCCAGAAATCATACCTTAATTTTTGTAGAAGTTGCCAACGAGACAAGAGAGAGGGCTTGATTTCATTGAGATTCCTTTCTGGTAGTGTTAGTGGAGCATTTCCGATGAGAAAATACCCCGGAGTTAGTGGAGTCAAGTCTTCGGGATCAGCTGATATCGGACATAGCGGGCGCGAGTTCAAAACGGCTTCTATTTGAGCGAGAACGGTAGTGAGTTCCTCGAAGGTCAGCAAGGTTTGGCCGAGTATTCTACGGAGGTGATATTTTATTGACTTAACTCCCGCCTCCCACAGTCCGCCAAAATGGGGAGCTCCTGGGGGTATAAAGTGCCAATCAATATTTAACGTTGCGAATTTTTCTGCGGCGTGATGGAAGTTTTCAGCGAGGACTGCTCTTAGCTCATCTTTTAAAATTTTTGAAGCGCCTACGAAGTTGGTCCCGTTGTCGCTATAAATGTCCTTGCTAATACCACGTCGAGCAAAGAATCTCCTGAGAGCCGCGATGAAGGCGTCGGAGCTTAAATCACTGACTGCCTCAATATGCACTGCTTTTGTGGCCAAACATACGAAAATGGCAATGTACGCTTTCGATGTTTTTGCGTTTCTTGTTCGATTGAGCTTGATGGAGAGGGGTCCAGCGAAGTCAGTTCCTTCTGCCTGGATTGGACGTTCGAGGGTAATTCGGTTGTAAGGTAAATTTCCCATGATTTGATTCGCTGTCTGTTGTTTCCATCGCACACACAACATGCATCTGTTTAGCACTTTCTTGATGGCTTTCTTGGCGCTGATTATCCAATATTCCTTTTGTAGTGTAGATATCGTGAGGTTAAAACCTCCGTGCAGAGTGATTGTATGCGCATGTTCTATTAGGAGATCCGTCAGCTTAGATGCTTGGGGTAGAATTATTGGATGCTTCTCTGTGAAAGAGAGGTTCGATTCTTCTAGACGTCCACTGACACGAAGTAGGTTGTGTTCATCTAAGAATGGGTTTAAAGATAGTATTGAGCTCTTTTTTGATACGGATCCTTTATTTTGAAGGTTTTGAACATCCTTGAGAAAGTGGCATCGTTGGGTCTCTAAGATTAGAGCGGCCTTGGAGGCACAAATTTCAGCAGTGGTAATGTAATTAGGTCTCTTGTGCAGAGGAAAGTCACTGGAATGATTCTTCGTTGCTTCCTTTTTCTCTTTGCAGCAGCCGATAAAGCGGAGGCACCAAGCAATAGTTCGGCAGGCCCGGTTGAAGTTTGAGAATCTTTCGATCAATAGATTTGGTTCCACTTGTGTTTGGAAGCATTTAACCTTTTTCGCTTCAGTTTCTGCTGATTGTGAGCAGCAGTTTTGCTCTGGAAATCCGTTAGGCCAATGTTCTGAGCTTAATTTTAGCCAGCGAGGGCCATGCCACCAGTCCGATTGTTTTATGAGGTCTGAGGCTAACGCTCCTCGAGACGCCAGATCTGCGGGATTTTCCTCGGAAGGGACATGCTGCCAGCATGCGTCTGGCGCATTGCTGTGTATATCTGACACTCGGTTAGCGACGAATGACTTCCACCGATGGGGCGAACTCTGGATCCAAGCCAAGGTTACCATTGAATCAGACCATAGATAAAATTGGAGTGATTGCTTGCCCATTTGTGACTTTAGATATTGCACAAGTTTAGAGAGAAGATGTGCCCCGCAAAGTTCGAGCCGTGGTAGCGATATTGTTTTTACCGGAGCCACGTGGGTTTTTGAAATTATCAGATGAGTATGAATTGTTCCATCACTCTGTTGCACTCGAGCATAAATAACTGCAGCGTAAGCTCGCTCGGAGCTCTCACAGAATCCGTGAAATTGAACTTTAGTTGTGGAAACAGAATTAATCCACCGAGGTAATTGGATTCGTTCAATGGACTTCAAATCGGATATAAACTCAGTCCACTGTTGTTGAAGGGAGATGGGAATTTCGGAATCCCAGTCTACTTTGGCCAGCCACAAGCTTTGGATTATTATCTTGCCACACACGATAATAGGGCTGATCCACCCCAACGGGTCGAAAAGCTGAGATATTTTTGACAGAATGTGTCGTTTCGTTAAAGGACCATCGAAGTCAATATTGAGTTGATAATAGAAGTTGTCTTCTCGAGGATTCCAGGTAATTCCAAGAGCTTTAATCGTCTCGGTTCCGTTTAGAACGAGATGCGATTTATCGGCTACATCTTCAACCGGAATATTCTTGAGTATATTGGCATGGTTAGCCGAGAATTTTCGTAGGTGGAAGCCTCCTTTCTTGAGGAGAGCGATTAAAGAATCTTTGAGGTTGTTTACTTCGTTAATCGTGTCGCGTCCCGTGAGCACGTCGTCAACGTAAAAATCACTTTTTAAGCAGGCGCAGGCTTCGGGAAACTTTTGTTGCTCGTAGGAGGCTAGCTGGTGTAGTGTGCGTATCGCGAGATAAGGTGCACATGCTACTCAGAATGTTGCTGTAAGTAATCGAAAATATTTTATGGTGTCATCTAGAGTAGAGCGCCATACGATTCTTTGATAATCAACATCATCTGGATGTACCCAAATTTGTCGATACATCTTCTCGATGTCAGCTGTAAAAACATATTTGTGAAATCGCCATTTCAATAGAATTGTTGGTAAATCTCGTTGAAGTGCTGGACCAATGTGTAATACATCGTTCAGCGATGGATTTTTGCCGCTTTTAAACGATGCATTAAAAACAACGCGTAATTTGGTGGTCTCACTTGTCTCCTTTATCACACCGTGATGAGGCAAATGAAAGCGGGCAGATTGATTACCACTTTCGGTTGCCACTTCTTCCATGTGGCCAAGTTTTAGGTATTCATTTAGAACCTTTTTGTAGTCTTCAAAGTAACCTTTTTGATGTGCGGTTTTTTCGACCGATAGCAAACATTTCACTGCAGAGTAGCGTGAATTGCTAAGGCGAGGACGTTGATCGGACTTGAAAGGTAGTCGAACCATGTATTTTCCATCTGGCGTCCTTGAGTGTGTCGTTTGAAAGAAACGTTCGCAATCGTTTTCGTCGCTTGTTAGGGAGTTGATTTGACTGATTTCTTCAATTTCCCAAAATCTTTTCAAATCAAAGTTCTCATCTACAATATTAACATATGACTGGATATGGTATTCTGGCTTTGCAACATGATTATCACCGGTTTTGCCAGTAAGAATCCACCCAAAGATTGAGTTTTGGGCCATGGGCGTGCCCCTTGGACCCAACCTGATTCCCTCTAAGAGAATGGACGGGTAAAGATCGGCTCCGATTAGAAGGTCGATGCGTTTCGGGATGCCAAAATCAGGATCCGCTAGGGTCAATCCTTCTAGATGAGTCCACTGCTTTTTGGTAATTGCTTTAGACGGTAGCAAATCAGTTAGACGGTCTAGCACAATAACCTTGGCTTCAATGTTTTGATTGTCGTTTGTTGCATGCAAAGTAATTGTTGCCAGTCTATGAGAAACGGCCGCATCGGATTTCCCTAAACCCGTAATGGACACTTGAGTTGGAATTGTACGAATGTTTAATCGTCGCAACGCTGTGGACGTGATGAACGTCGCCTGAGAGCCCGGGTCGATCAAAGCGCGAATTGCACAGGCACCTTGAGGGGTGTCAACTTGCACTATTGCAGTGGCCAGCAAGACTTGTTTGTTGTCTGTAGAGAAGTAAGTTAAGATATTCGGCACACTTGACCTTGATTCTGGTTTGTTATCGTAGGTCGTGGATGATACTTTCTCCGGAACTTGTGATACGTGAGTTTGATTAGGAAAGTGCAGTAGTGAGTGGTGTTTTTCTCCACATTCTGCGCATCGATTTTTACTCATACATTTGTTAAGAGCATGAAATTTTCCTAAACAATTAATGCAGCAATTGGCAGATTTTGCTACCTTTAAACGTGCCTTAGGTTCTAGTTTCAAAAATTGAGCGCATTGACGTAAAGAGTGATTGGCACGGCATAAATTGCATGCCGCTTTAGAGGCGTAAAAACTTTGCAGCTTCATGTTTGTTTTGGAAGAATTGTTGGTCCTATCCAACGATACTATCGGTTTCGGTTTGGTCCCACCGATTGCTTCCAGGGTACGAAATCTCTGTTCTAGAAATCTTTTGAACTCTTCCCACGTTGGGACTGTGTTAGAATCGCTTATGGACTCTTCCCAAGACTTGTGAGCTTCGGTCGGGAGCTTTTGAACCAACAGATGTATGAGAAGAGGATCCCAATGAACGGTTTGTACACCGATGTTGCGAAGTGAAGACAAGCACTCATTGGTTACATCTAAAAGGCTTTAAATGGAATTTGCCGATTCCATCGTTATTTTAGGTTGCCCAGAAAAAGTTTTCAAGAGAGACGAAACGAGTACTCTTTTATTCTCATACCGATCCGTCAATGCCTTCCAGGCAGACGCATAATTGGCCTGGGTAATGCTGTACTGTTTAATGACGTTTGCAGCATCACCGGTAAGGGTAGTTTTCAGGTAGTGAAACTTTTGCACAGCTTCCAACCTTTGGTTTTCATGAATCACCGACACAAAGAGGTCTCGAAAACTGACCCATTCAGTGTAATCACCTGAAAACTTTGGTAATGTAATACGAGGTAAGCTTGTTTGCGAAGAAGACGTCGAACTATCATTTGCCGCTGCTGGGGCAGAGGTAGTTGGATCATTCTGGGCTTGCGTGGTTTCAAGTGCTTTTATTTTTTCAAGTAAATCGCCCTTGAACTCGTAAAACTGGCTCTCTTGAATAGAGAACAGATCTTCTTTGAAATAAGGTAATGCGGCATCGGTTTCGGTTTTGACTTGGGCTATTTGGTCTTCGTTTGTAAGAAACCGTTGCCAAAGATCGTGCCAACCGTTTACTCGACCGACATAATAGCCGTGAGTTCTTTTGGGGGTACCGATCTTTTTGGTATTGCTGATAAATTTTTCCATTTGTTCGATCAGCGACATTTGCGCGTTGACCAAGGTGATAATTGGCTTAGCCTCTGGATTTGACATGATAATACGATACGTTTAACGGGTCAATCAAACGTGAATAATGATTAGTGAACGAAATACGAACTGCACTTAAATAAAACAACACTATCACTGTTTTACTTAGTAATGCTACAATGAAGGAAAAAGAAAGGAAACGTCACTTACGGAGAGGGATTCGCTGCAGAAGATACTGCCAGATTCTTGTTGATATCCGGCTCGAAGGACCATGTAATTCTGCTGCCGTAGATTCGTCTCCTTGTTCTGGTGGGAGATCTGGAAAACACTAATCACTAATCGATTGACACGGAGCGGACTTAAAGAAACGCGACACCTTCCCAATAACAAATTATTTATTTAAAATTACACTATAGAATATACTAAACGGTACAAATTACAATACAAAGTTAAGGTTAGTTAAAATTCCACGGTAAACTCAGTTCTGTTTAGGATGACGCCGTCTCGCCAGGTGTGCGGGTATCGACCGTTCGGTGACCACTGATTTCTTCGATCCGGACGCATTTCAGCCCTAAACGCTGACTTGCATTCGGGGGGTGGTGGCCTGTGGAAAATGGATTGCTGGAATCAGGAATGTTGGCGCTCGAATTTCCCCGGTGTCGAATGGAAAAATTCGGCTAAGTGTCGAAAACCGCTGGTCGATGACCGATCTTTGATATATTTATATATATTTCATTCGATTCACAATTATTATAAATTGTTTTTGAAAGTGAATTTTTCAATTCCTTTTTCGTTCATTTCATATATTTTATCTTTATTTTTATGAATACCATCTATTTGCGTTAAAGAAGTATAATGGGTATACTCCTTTTACTTGACTTACGTTAATGAATATACACGCACAAAATACTTTGTACATGTATTTTCAATAAGTCAGTTACAAAAAATCGCTTATAACCAAAGGTTATTTAATAATGAATTTTATCATCGTTTGTTAGTAACCATAAAGACGGTTTATCAAAAATGCTCCAAAACACATCATTATAAAATTAATCATAATGAATACTGACTATTTCACTATAGTAAAATTTTCATTCTCGTTCGTGACAAAATTTTAGCATAAAAAAATAGGATCGACCCAAAGTGATTTCTTAATAATGAGCATGCAACATGAGTATTTATTACGAAAAGGTCTTTCTTAATATTTTCATAATGCCACTTGATACTTATTTTATATAAAACGTGGTTACTTATTAAAACCATCAAGATGGTTACAACACATTTTCTATTAAACGTGTTTTCTTAATAATGAGCATACAACATGAGTATTTATTATGAATAGGTCTTACTTAATATTTTTATAATGCCACTTGATACTTATTTTATATAAAACGTGGTTACTTATTAAAACCATCAAGATGGTTATAACACATTTTCTATTAAACGTGTTTTCTTAATAATGAGCATGCAACATGAGTATTATTATAAAATGGTCTTTCTTAGTATTTCCATAATAACCCTTCATATTCATTTTCTATTAAACGTGTTTTCTTAATAATGAGCATGCAACATGAGTATTATAATAAAATGGTCCTTCTTAGTTGTTACGAATCTAAATCACTGTATGGAATCACTCAAATTTAAGTATTACAACTCAAAATCACTATATGGAATTACTCAAGTTTGCTTTGGGAATATATAATTTAAAAAAGGAATCGAGGAGTCGGGGAAGTAAGGGAAGGTTTTGTTTTTAAAAGGAAAAAGGAAGCAATTAAAATTTGGAACTAAAAAATAATAATAAATAATAATAAAAGAACCAAGGGACTATTATTTAAATAAATCAAACAATAACATTTGGTGCCGAAACCAGGGACCATTCAATTAATAGTTAAATTTTGATTTTATTATACGAAATATTTGTTATTGTGACTTCGAGTTGTGATTCACCATGTTTGCTGCAGATAACGGTGGTCGGGTACCGCGAAGAAGTGCCCGAATTAATAAAGGAGTGCATCGGTGGGAGAAGTCCGGAAATCAGGTAGCTCCATGAAGGCCTCCAGTAGTTCAATAAAGTTAATTGAAATTGAATTAGCTATAGAGGAGGAGCTTTTGAAATTGGAAAATCAGATCGTCGAAAAAGAACGAGACCATGAATTAGCGGTTTTAAAACTCAATGCACTAAAACAAAAAGTTGTGTTTATGCAACGAAAGGCATCCCATTTTGAGAGTGGATCCTTAGAACATTCCGAACTCAACAAGAAAATTGAAGAGCTAATTCAACAGCAACAAGAGGCGCAGTATCACGTCGTGGAATTGAATTTAGAACTCAACGCTTCGAAGAGAGTAAATGAAGGAAAAGCAAAACTTCTTAGAATGAAGAAGAATCTTGAGTTAAACAAAGTAGGAGAAGGATCTGAAGATGAAGAAAGTGAATTGTGTGACAGCGAACCGGAAAACCGAGTGAACGATTGGTTGAAGCAACATGAGACGTCATCTCAACAGGCAATCCAACCACCAACTATTTCGGAATTCGTTGTGGAGCAGGTACAGGAGATTGCAGCCCCAATTTCTGAAGTTTACCACACGTCTTGTGGTCCCTCTAAAGGCATCATGGGTGATGCTACACATTCTCTTATAAGGAATAGTCCTTCCCCTCCGTTACAAAATGAAAGAGTGTCGATGATGGATAAACAGCTCCAACAATTTAACCATTCTTTTCCACCTCTTATCGGAAGTAGTGTTCTGCAACCTCAACGTCTACCCCACGTGAATCCACCTTCAGGTGGAGGAACCGCAGGGTTACCTCCAAGGACGCCAATTCAGACAGTTGTTCCAACTCAGTCCGTGAATGCTGACCATCCCGCTATAAATCAGCAGCAGTCTTCTTTAGAGGAGAACAATGTAACCATGAAGGACTTGGTAAACGCACTGCATGCGTTTGCCTCAAGGCAAGTAGACAGTCAAGTAATTGTCAGATCTAGTGATCAAGACCTACCTAAGTTTGGAGGTGAACCGGAACAGTGGGTTCAATTTTATACGGAATTTAACCGCACGACGAAAAAATTCAAATTAGATAACTCAGAGAATCTCGTTCGTCTCCGCAAGGCTTTACTTGGTAACGCTAAAGCTACAGTTCAACACTTAATGGTTAATGTGGCGAATGTTCCGAAAATCATGGAAATGTTGGAAAAACGATTCGGGAAACCGGAAGACGTTCTTTATGCTTTGGCTGAAACAACTAGAACCGGTCCTCTTGTCACTATCGACAAACCACAAACTATCATAGATTTTGGAATTGCAGTAGATGCCCTCTATACGAACGTGTTGAGTTTCCAAGATGAAGGATATTTAAATAACGGGGAGCTTATGAGGGCTTTAGTAGCAAGGCTATCTCCTGATTTAGCTACAAAATGGTATGAGTGGCTTCAAACGGATGTTAAGAGATACAAAAACTTGGATGGTTTTGTTCAATGGATCTCTGTGCAATTAAACATCGCCTTTAGGAGAGAAACATGCAAACCAATGGAGAACAGTGAAGAAAGACAAGAAAGGAATCGTAGACGGGGGTCAGGAAGAGTGAACGCAACAGCTGGAGAGAAGTGCTCGTGCTGTGATAAGATAGGACACAACATTAGAAAATGTTATGATTTTACCAAGAAATCTGTGAATGAGCGATGGATCATCGTTAAAGAGAAAAAGCTGTGCCTGTCTTGTCTTTTATCCGGCCATCTTTCTAGAGATTGCAACGCAAAAGAAAAATGTCCCGTTGCAAATTGCAAGTTTTTACATCACAGATTACTTCACACCCAACAGAAGAAGAAAGCTAACGAACTAGCTGTACAAATACAACTACCTCAACTGGATCAGCAAAGAGTTTCGGTAGTACCTGAAGAGAGGAACAATGGAAGCATCTCCATTATAAAGGGCAAGATTGTAATTGTTCGAGGCTGTGATGGTCCGCTTAGTTCTTTAATTTGGGGGTCAGAAATGTTACGAATCTAAATCACTGTATGGAATCACTCAAGTTTAAGTATTACAACTGTTGCAACTTCTTTTTTCACAACATTCGGGCACCTCGTTGGGCGCCATTTTATGTTGCGAAGCAGAAATTTGGTGCCTGCAAATATGCAGGCAGAGGCTGATTCCTGCAGGATGATCCATTCATCCGACAGAAATCAGCCTCGATGAAGCGGCTGTTGCCAGGAAGTACCCGGCTAAAATACTTCCCCCGGAGACAGCAGTGGGAGGCGCGAGCTTGTTCGGCTAGCATCGCGGTAGTGTGGGGGGGTAGCCAAAACTCCCTCGTCGTCTCCAGGCTTCATCCCACGCAACGAAATCTCGCGCGAAGGGAACGACAAAAAAATCGCGAAGGGTAAAAGGGGCAAATGACAGTACGGGGGGGAGACATGTCCCAACTTACCTGTGCTGAGGGGGGATTAGATGGAGTTATCCCCTTGGGCAGCCCTCTGTCCTCCCTCTATTCCCTCCTTGCCCATTTTGTGGAAGGGAATCCTTGGTTGGTGTCAACCCGCTGAAAACAAAAAGTTAAGCGCTCATGCGCTGAAACACAATCAAACGGGGAACGAGGTGTCGAGAAAGAAAGACTCGAGGATTAAGTCTAACCCATATAATTCATTTTTATTTCGTTCACCTAAATTTAGATATAAATCTACTCATCTTATGTTTTTGTTTTCCTTACTTTGAACTTTCAAAATTTGGAATTACTCCGACTGATACAAAATCAACAAAAAAAGGGAACTACACAACTCTTGGGTGAGGAGGCCCGAATCCCAGCGCACGCACTATAATTCTGTGATGAAAAAAAAATAGACACGAATGCAATTAATTTTTTCTTTGGGTACGCAGAGGATAGAACTGTGGCCACATTTCTTTCTCTGGGGTTCACTTGTTTTGGTTTTTTTCTGTTCTTTTTTTTTTTTTTTTTCTGTTTTCTGTTCTTTTGTGATTAATAGAGCGCAAGACGGGGCTTTCTCCCCCTTACAACGATCTTGACAACGTATTTCATAAGCAAACTCATAACCTGATGAATGAAAAGGAAACTGTCGGAGCTTTACTTGAATTAAATATCCGAATGAAAACAAACAAAAACTTCGTTCACTCAGTCGGAACGATCTTCCTGATTCTAAAGGAACTTATAACTAAAGCAAAGCAAAAAAATAATAATAAAAAAACTGAATGCAAACAACAACAAAAAAAAATAGAAAACGATAAATGTATGTGTATTTTGGGTCGGACTTGCCGGGGTCCTATGTTCTTCCTTCGTCTCGCTCGTCTGTGGGGGGGTTCGTCGTCCTGTCGGTGTTATCCTGTCCTGCTGTCCTCGAGTTCCGGTGGGTCCGGGTACGCGGGGACAAGGCGCCGCTCGTCCGCCAAGCGTTGAACACGTCACTTTGAACACGTCACTTTCCACCGGAACTGATCACGTGAGCACGTACTGGTTGAACGGGAACACTTAGAAGGCACCTTTTCTGGGCCGGCGGGTATCTTCCGCTAGGAATAAGGCCTTTTCACTGGTTCCTTTTTTTTTTTTTTTTTTTTTTTTTTCTTTTTTCTTTCACGCCCCGTCCAAAATTGGGGCCGCCACTGGGGCACAAAAAAAAACACTGCTACCAAAGTTTGCGTGCTGAAACTAATTTTTCAACGCGAGGGTTTCCGCGCAAACGTGTTAAATTCTCGCAATATTCTAAAGCGGAGCGGACCTTATTGGTAATTCGTAATTTCACCACGAATTCACTAGTTTTTTTTTTTTTTTTTTTTTTTTTTTCGTTTACCTTAGTACTCGAATTTTTTTTCTCCGGTTTCCGTTTTTGTCCCGATCTTTTCTTTGACCCTCTGTCTCCTCGACTGAATCGTCAGCCACGCCGGTGCCCGTCGCCAGTCGTCCCACACGGCTCTTCTCACTCACACATGCGCGTCAGCCTTCTAGAAGTTTCGCCGGAAGCACGTTGTTTTTCCGAATTTGTGCTCAGCTAACCTCTAGAAGGCATGCGTTGGGCGCATGTGCATGTCCGTGTAGGCGACTAGTGCTGCCACTGATGTGTCTCAGCTGACCTTGGCCTTGTCGCCAGTGTTCAATCAACTGAGCACATCATGGTTGACGGCCAGGCGTTTGATTTTCGATACGGCCGACCACAACACAACTCAAAATCACTATATGGAATTACTCAAGTTTGCTTTGGGAATATATAATTTAAAAAAGGAATCGAGGAGTCGGGGAAGTAAGGTAAGGTTTTGTTTTTAAAAGGAAAAAGGAAGCAATTAAAATTTGGAACTAAAAAATAATAATAAATAATAATAAAAGAACCAAGGGACTATTATTTAAATAAATCAAACAATAACATTAGTATTTCCATAATAACACTTCCTACACATTTTCTATTAAACGTGTTTTCTTAATAATTAACATGCAATATGACTATTATTATAAAATGGTATTTCTTAATATTTCCATAATGCCACTTGACACTCCAATAGATAGGGACAGTAAATGTAAATGTCGCGTGACTTATATTTTTTGGGTTTTCCTTTATTAATTAATTAAACACCAAAAACATTTTATTATAGGAAACTTTTATTAAATTTTATAAACTGAATACACAAATTACGAACAACCAATGCAACCGACTTTTCGGATTCGATCTTCAGATCAGAATGTCAATTTATCTTTTAGACTTATTCTTCTAGCCCAATAATTTGCTTATCTGCCATTTTTAAGAAGACAAGGAGTCACGTTCCCTGACGGTTTATTAAAATAAGACCACTTCGTGGGGGTCCATTGGACATTGAGTTTTAAGTTTATCTAAGGAATGTGCCATGTCAGCAGAAAAGTCTGCTAACTCTATCTCATTGAAGCTCTTCTTCGAATTAAAATTTGTATGTTGGTTATCTTTGTTTTTTGAACTGTCAGCGAACGTAATTCGTGCGTTTAACGTGAGTACCTACCGTGAAGGCCTACCTCACGATCCTCTTCGGACACGGATTGATTTTGTGACCGCAATCAGAGCCCCATGGTCAAGCCATGGTAGCAGTTGATACCATTAGGAGGATGGCATCCTTACTGCTGGAAGCGAGATCTATCTAAATCTCTACCGCGTTATGGGACACGGTACCCGGTTGTACAACGCAACTCCACGCCGGATTCCGAGGAATCCTACCCGCGATTTGGGTGTCAACCACAGCCCCCAGGATACTCCCACTAGGGGGCCGACCTCAACAACCGAGTTGGAGCAAGCTCCAAGGGCTGTCTCGGTTCCCATGGTACCTGACAATCTCAGGTGAGATACCAGTGGACTTTCCTCCAAGTCCTGGACTGGCGCCATCCTAATCGGGTACGTGGGGTAGGCACTACCCAAAGGTTCCACCGGATTCGACCGTAGTCTTTGACCGGTTTCCCCTCCCTGCGTATGAACTCTGCAGCAGAGTCGGGCAGGAAGGCGCCGCTAGGCGCCTAACTGCCTCCAGCCACAGCCAACTGCCTGACACGCTGCCTCCTCCTGTCGAAGGCCATGCACGCATAGTCATTCAACATATTCCAGCCATCATGACTGCATACACACCTACTGACGTCAACACTCCCGCCAGTGTTGACGACACCCCATGCATCTACATTCTTAACCCTGCTGTGAGGTTTGGACCATTTGGTCCAAAATTCATCAATTTTTTACTAATAACTTTTGAACGAACAGACATATCGAGAAAATAATTTTGTTATGGTATTATTTTTCAAAAGCAAGGATAAATTAAAAATTTTATTTAAAAAAGTTAGGGGGTTTGGAAATAATACAAAAAGTTACACTAGAGAGGAATTGGGACCATTTGGTCCGTATTACATTTTTATTAAATTTTGCTACAATGAAGCTAATTTACAATGCTATGGACTTATTTTTGTGTCCGCACAGGTAGAGCAGAATAATTTACGGCTGCTTTTACATACAAATGCACCGCAGGCTGTACATTTGATATCAGATTTTGCCTTGCAACACTTACAATGGCCACGCTTCCTGCTTGTTGTTTGATTCGGCGAGTTTGATTGTGGTGCAAATGGAGGATTTGAAGGGGTATTTGAATGTCGAATGCGTTCTAATAATTCCGCCGATGATTGTAGTTTTGGTGTTCCCGTACGCATTTTCATGTACTCATCAGCCAAATCGAGCGCTAATTTTCGTAAGAACGTCTGTCGTTTTCGATTGACGTCTGCTGGAGCCCATGATAAATCAATTTCACTATATACTATATAAGCATTTAGTGCAGATATGTTGATCATATTCGTAAATACGATATTGGGCCAACGGTTTGTCTTCCTTTTTGTACTGAAGCAGCTTATCATCTGATCAGCCATCTCTACACCACCTAAACGAAATTTGATAAAAAAGTAATAACATATTCCACAATGAATACAAATAATCAAGAAATCTCACCTTTTGTTGCGTTGTAAAATGCCACAATTTCTGGTATCTGTTTTAGATCATCACAAATTTCGTCTTTTTTGTGCAAAGTGCTTAGTAAAATGGTGGGTTTGTTTTTATGGCTGATGTAGGAAACCAAAGTTGTTGTTTTGTTGAAAGCGAAAGTTGATGTGAACCGAGGAATCTTTTTGTATTGGAGTAATTTTGGCGGAATAAAGGCTTTGTTCTTTCTTACGGTGCCAACAAGAGTTAGTTTTTTTTCTAACAGTTTTTGTCCTAATTCGTAAGAGGTAAAGAAATTATCGGCTGTAATATTTTGGCCTTTTAGTCCTTCCACTAAATCCAAAACAACGCGTTGTCCTTGATTTCGTTCAGGACCTTCATTTGCAGGCTTGCCGAGATATGGTTGGATCTTCCAAACATAGCCTGATTTTGAATCCACTGCCAACCAAAACTTCAGTCCATATTTGGCAGGCTTTGAGGGCATGAATTGCCGGAAAGAACATCTTCCTCGAAATGCTACCAACTGCTCATCAACGACAACATTTTCGTGGCAGTTGTACAACTTCGGAAGAAGAGCTTCCCAATGTGTCCACAGATCTCTAATTGGCGCGAATTTGTCCGTGTTACGATTTTGCCTCCGGCTCTCAACGTCATCAAAACGCAGTGCACTTCCAATCATTTTAAATGTATCTTCAGCCATAATTGCACGAAATAATGGGCGGCCAAAAGTGGCGTCATACAAACCGTGGATATCTTCATTTTTAGCTCTGTATTCAAATATAAATAAATAAAAGTAAATGCCACACTCTAAGCGAAAAGGGTCTAATATTTACCGATATACACCTGCCAAAATAAGTACTCCAATATATGCGTGCAGTGCAGCTACATCAATATCTCTCCATTTGTTTCCAAATTTAGTTCGGCCATATATATTTGTTTTCGTTATTATAATTTTTTCCATTATCGGCGGGAAAAAGAGTAAGAAAGCTGATTTTATATCAGTACATCTAGAGACTGCAAATCGTGTTGGTCCAGGTCGAGTGGTAATAATGTCATGCTTTTCCGCTCCAATCGGTGTAGGTAACGGAGAGCAATTCCATACCATTCCGTTTTTCGAAATAAACATAGGATCTATTTCTCGCGTAGATTCATCTGAAGGATTGTCCATTTCAGCCTCACTTTCCGTAAAAGAATCACTATCACTATGTTCTGAATATTGGGGAACATAATCTATATCAGAGAGATCTATATCACTTTCACTTTCACTTTCATGTTCACGATTATTGTTTAGTAAGTCGGAAAAATTTTGTGCATATTCCATTATTTTTTGCAAGCAAACACAATCCGAAGCTGTTAAACGTAACGAGAAACACTTGGTTTGACTTCTAGCGATCGAATGCATATCTATTTTTATATAATTTCAAATGGTACTTTCGAGAAATATACCTACACAAAGAATTCTAACCAGGGTAGTTTCGGGGGTCATCAATTTCATTGTTTTACGATCATCTCCTTTTGTTTTACAACCCTTTATTGCTACCCTTCAGTTGTCAGGTCAATCAGTCAGGTCAGTTGTTGCTAATTTAACTCGGTGTTGTGTATAAAAAATGGTTATACAAAGTGTATTACAGCCGGTTTCCACTAAAAGTTTTTACAACGGGGCGGTACTGCGGCGGGTGAGTTTGGACACAAAGTTCTTACACAAACACGAACGAACACAAACACTTGTGGTAAAAATATATTAGGATAAGTAAGATGTTCTTAGAAAACAACAAAATCATCGTGTTTTAAAATGTTTTCACTGAAAATTTCATATTGGACCATTTGGTCCAGATACCTCTTAAATGTAATTTTTTTTTAACCTCACAGCAGGGTTAATGTCCGCGTACATTGGACACTCAAGCAAAACATGCATCCAGTTCTCTTGAGGGGCGTCACACATAGGGCACGAGGCCGTGTCGGAAAATCCAAATCTCACAAGTGAGTCATTCAGACTTCCGTGCCCCGTCAAGAGGAACCCAAGACTCAGCGAGAGTTTTCTATCAATATTTGCCCTAGATAGGGCAACGTCCTTAATGTACGCAAACGTAACGCGACCACATTCTGACAAGTCCCACCTACGCTGCCACCGCTCAATTATGCAGGCGTCCAAGAGATCAAGGATGGCTCCTTTACTCATGGAGGCCACATCACCAGAAGTGACCCAGTCATTTTGCAGCAATGGCATACCCCTCCGGATCTTATAGAGGATGGCACGACGCTCAACCTCTAAGTCAAGAGGGGGCACACCCATCAGTACCCTCATGGCGTCCGTCGACACAGTACGACATACAGGTATGCACGCATACATCACTACACGCTGACATCTATCCAGCAACCTTCTTCCGTATGCGCTTCTGGCGAAGTCGACAAATACGGAAGACCCATACGCAGCAAACGCCACAAACAAACCATCATAAATGACCCTGACAGCACGTCTGCCAAGGTCTTTCCGTAGAACGCGACGCAACGAACCGGCGATCACAGCTAACCGATCTTTAAGCTCGAGAAAATGAGCCTGAAACTTCAATCCTTCACCTACACTAATCCCCAGGTACTTGACATTGGTCGCATACCTGAGTCTTGACCCGTTCATTCTTACCACTGGAGGCCGACGTACAAACGAGGGACCCTTAAGGACCATCATTGCAGTCTTATCCAGCGATACACTAACACCTACCTTACAGCTCCACTCATGCACAATACGCATGAGCGGAGCACTCAAAGTCTCGAGCTCTCTCCGCGTCCTACCCTCCACAAGGATAAGGAGGTCATCCGCGTACGCGACAACTTTAGTGTGACGTCCCAGCTCATCCAGCAGTTCATTCATCATTAGGTTCCAAATAAATGGACCCGCAATGGAGCCCTGTGGACAGCCACGCTCGACCGTCTTCCAAACTTCGTCGAATTCGCCACGAACAAAAGCACGCCTGCCGGAGAAGTAGCTATGCTATTATGGCGAGCTACGCGTTCAGCGTGTGTCCTGTGGCATTTCTTCAGAACATGATTTAAGGTTTCGATCTCTTGGCAGCCACCACAACACAACTTTTCAAACTCTGGGCATTCCCTACTCGTTCGTGATTTTGTAGGTAACGTATTAATGCGAACCCTGATGCAGTTGACAAAGTCCCTGCCACTCAAAAGTTTTGTAGGTTCGCGAACCCAGCGGTGTGCTTGTTCACTGTTAGCACTCTCACTCAACCCAAATCCGTCAACAGATCCATGCAGTTTGTCACGCCAATAATCATCAATGTCTTTCGAACTTGTAAAGCATCTTCCATCCGCTCTGAGCCTCCTTTCAGCCAAATCAATTTCCCTGGCAAGGAAGGTATTAGCCGATACAACAGCAGTTAGATTAGGAAGAACAATCCGTGAAAGACGCTCTTTCCTCAAAAGTGGTGCATACCATCGAACCGACTGTATGCCAAGTCCACTGTACTTAATCGGCGCGTGGAAGTAAGCTTTACATACGTCAGGTGGCAAATACAACCATCTACGGACGGCTGCACGTATCAAATTGTCCGTTTTGTTTAATGCACTAAGATTGACACTGCCCAATGTCAATCTGTGGTACAAACGGGGAATTAGGACCGTACGTAACGCATGAAGTCTCTGCTGCGGCTTAAGGGGTGCTTTAGTTATATTTTCCAACATGGGCTGTGCTATAAGATGAGGGTAGTATTTGCATCTACCGTTTGGAGTGAGTTCGACACCTAAATACCGGCATAGATCATTTCTTTTTAGTGATGGTAATTCATGTCCAGCAATTTTGAAAGGCCGTTGGTGCAGCACAGTATTCTTCTGCTTAGCCTGCCCTTTTATTCCCATGGTGAGACACTTTGCAGTGTTTATCATGAGACCGCAGGAGTTCAGGAAGTTATTTGCTTGATTTAAGAGCATAGAGTCATAGTTACTCCCGCCGTTTACCCGCGCTTACTTAAATTTCTTCACTTTGACATTCAGAGCACTGGGCAGAAATCACATTGTGTCAACACCCGTTAGGCCCATCACAATGCTTTGTTTTAATTAGACAGTCGGATTCCCCAAGTCCGTGCCAGTTCTGAATTGATTGTTAATTGTTGATTGTTAATTGATTGATTGAAATAAATTCTTTTCAAAATTAACATTTCTATAAATTATTAGCAAGAAAGTTCCACAATTGGTTACGTAAACTTCTATCCTGGGAACAGATATACACAATCTCCATTAAAAAAAAAATAATTAAAGAAAAATTGAGTAAATCCTAATTTACCCAGAACGAGTACATAAACCATAATATTGCTTCCCAATCAAGCCCGACTATCTCAATCTTCAGAGCCAATCCTTATCCCGAAGTTACGGATCTAATTTGCCGACTTCCCTTACCTACATTATTCTATCGACTAGAGACTCTTCACCTTGGAGACCAGCTGCGGATATCGGTACGGCCTGTTAAGAAATTTGCGTAACCCTACCATAAATTTTCAAGGTCCGAGGAGAAAATATCGACACAGCAGTAAATGCCATGCTCTTCTAGTCCATCTACCATATCTCTCTTCGAAAGACTTCCATGGTAGTACGACTATGAAACAGAAAAGAAAACTCTTTCGATATTTCTCGACGGCTTCTTTATGGTTGTTTCTGTTGCCAGGATGAGCATAAGAGCCCATTTTCAATAACAAACGTATACTCAACAGGTTACGGAATTGGAACTGTATTCCCTTTCGTTCAATATATTAAGTATTATATTTTTATATAACTCAACATTTTTGAGCTTTCGCCTTGAACTTAGGACCGACTAACTCGTGATCAACCACTGTTCACACGAAACCCTTCTCCACTTCAGTCCTCCAAGGTCTCAATCGATTATTTGCTACTTCCACCAAGATCTGTACCAATGGCGGCTCCATGTAGGCTTACGCCAAACACTTCTACGCACACCATTGTACCCTCCTACTCACTAAAGTTGCAAAATTTAGTATAAATTTATGTTTATATAAATCATATACTTTAGCGGTGATGTTTAGGCATACAACTTGAGCGCCATCAAATTTTTGTGGTGTGCGTGCATTATTGTTCCTTAATAAAATCAATAAAAATTTACAAATACCTTTGCGCATGCAATTGTTTCTTTGAGATATTTGCTTTTATTTGGTGGTATAAAAGTTTCCAATATTTGGAAATGAATGTTTCTTTGAGGTATTTGTAAACTCTTATTGATTTTATATTAAGGAAAAATTGCATGCGCAAGGTATTTGTAAATTTTTATTGATTTTATTAAGGAACAATAATGCACGCACACCACAAAAATTTATATCAACTCTTTTGTGGATACAAGTTAATGCGCTATTGGGCACCCCGTCAGTTTTAAACTCGTTAAGAGTTTTTTTTTGCTAGTATCAGTATGTTTTTTGAAAGCAACCATTATTATTAAGTAAAAAATTTTTCCATAAATGTTGAAATAAAATAAATTTTCATAAAACGAAGCAGTTGCTATTCGTTCACGAAACCGATTGCATTTTTTGTTCTCTTTATTTTGGGTCATATAAAATTAAAAATACAATTGTGCATTTAAATAAATTTCGTTTATCCAACTTTACGCAACAAACATTTGAGGGGTTTGAGAAACTGGAAAATTCGAACTGCTGATGTTAGGTTTAGGGGGACCATCTGCTAGGATTTTACAATTATTTTTCATAGTTTAGAATAGATTCATGAAAACTATAGAACAAAAGCCTTCCTATTCACTTTCTATGGTGTTTTGGACTCATCAAGGAATGCTGCGATTGAAATTTTTATTCGAACATTTTTCATTCTTTACAAAATTTGTTGAAAAACTCACTTTTCCCGGTTCGCGCTATTATTCGGATGCCATTTTCTCCGGAACTAGAGTTTTCCCAGAATTCACATGATAAGCCATCGACGCGTTTGGTTGTCAGCTACAAACGACTAGTTTTTTAACAAAATTGCTTGGTTCAATTTTGAGTAATAGCCTTCAAATCAAAAATTTGGGAGTGTCACTTTTTAGTTTTTTCTATATTTTTCTTGAACTAGATGGCTTATTTTGATTTTCTGGCCACCATTTGAAAACTTAGTTCAATACCGATCGACTGATTCATATACGGACGCCTTTCATTGGATTTTAGTGGAGATATTATATTTTTAAAAAAGTGCATCTGGCTCTATTCAAAAGTCCATATCTCGAACAAATTCAAAGAAATCTTAAAAATGTTAACGGATTCTGGAAGCCCCACTTATCCCCGAAAAATTGAGGTATAAACGACAGAAAACGGTTCAACTTTTGCACAAACAAATTATTTGAGATAGGTAATTTTTCATGAATTTCATGAAAATTAACCGTAAATTTTGGAGGGCTATAACTTTTCAACGGATGGTTCGATTTTAATATATAAGGTACCGTTGGAAAGGTATTGATAAGTAGCCTCGGAAAACACTATAGCTGAATAGTTTTATACACCCACCTTTGGGTTATATTGGAAAAACTAAAAATTTGGTCAAATTTTCAAGTGGCCATATCTCGGGTTGTAGTGGGTGGATTAGCAGTTTTAATATATTTTCCTAGTCTATGGCCCAACACCTTTCTAACAATACCCAACAGTCATGAATTGAAAGCTTGGTTCTCGATTTCGATTTATTCCTGTATATATAGTGGTGCATTTCAACAACAATCATCAGATCTTCAGATTTTTTGTTTTGCGCACCCCGCGGAGAACTACCGTTCTCGGTGATTTAATTGCACCAGCTATCCTGAGGGAAACTTCGGAGGGAACCAGCTACTAGATAGTTCGATTAGTCTTGCGCCCCTATACCCAATTGTGACAATCGATTTGCACGTCAGAACTGTTTCTGTCTTCCATCAGGGTTTCCCCTGACTTTAACCTGATCAGGTATAGTTCACCATCTTTGGGGTCACAACATATATGCAAAAGGTACGCTGATATAAAATTTATATCAAAATGCATAACTGTATAGAACGCCCCGGGATGGAATATATATTTCAATTATATATATATAATTCCATATTTTTTAAGAACTATTTCGGTCGGTGCTAATAAGCACCTTTCCATGATAATGTCTCGGTCAACTTCGTTCATCCCTCTTAGTTGATCTACTACTCGGTTCCTTCCGTCCCTTCTATCCAGCTTGTATATTTCGGTGGGCTGTGTTGTTTCTTCGTAACTTACTAAATTTTGTTTTAAGTTACTTCGTTGCTCACTTGTATTCACCGTACACTTTCACTGAGTAGTTCCTATTCGGAATTAATTCGTTTCACTGGATCCTGATTCTACTGAAGAGGAATCCTATACCGACTGCGCCAGTTATATATTTAGGATTTAGGTCCTTTTAACGCCGGAGGCGGGAGTAGTTCGGGGCGATAACAAAAAGACAAGCGGTTTTAACTATGAACTTTAATTAATTTTTATATTCGGCACCAAAACAAAACTTATATTTAACAAACACTTTCAACTCAATTAACCGAAACTCTTAACTAGATAAAAAAATAGGAAAGATTCAAGTTTAATTAATTATAACCGCAAGACGAACGAATTAACGATCGATGTCTTCTTCCCGAGATGTTGTCTACTACTCGCCGTTTTTAATCTCAAATCATTTCATTAAAATTATTCTTCTGCATCGAAAGCATTCTTTACCGGGAGTCTAAATCTAATCATTTCCCGTGGAATTTCGCCGTCATCATTTTCTAGTGGGAAATTGCATCGCGAAGCTTTTCTCACCAAGCCGTTGGCGTTGGTTTGATCGGAATGTTAACTGTATCGGGTAGATCCGGAGTAATTACATTGGAGTCGCATTTTGGGGTCCTATATGTAACCCGCGTGCAGCCCAGGACATCTAAGGGCATCACAGACCTGTTATTGCTCAATCTCATTATTGCTAGACGCAATTTGTCCATTTAAGAAGCTAGTGTCCGTATTAATGGGACAAACAAACAGGTACGACTCCACCTTGTATAAACACATTCAAACAATCAAACATTTTACTGTTGTCATATTAGAAGGCTATATAAGGTTTCAACATCATAATCCTGAATGAATCTATTTAATATATTTGAGTCTCGTTCGTTATCGGAATTAACCAGACAAATCACTCCACGAACTAAGAACGGCCATGCACCACCACCCATAGATTCGAGAAAGAGCTATCAATCTGTCTTACTCATTTATGTTCGGACCTGGTAAGTTTTCCCGTGTTAAGTCAAATTAAGCCGCAGGCTCCACTCCTGGTGGTGCCCTTCCGTCAATTCCTTTAAGTTTCAGCTTTGCAACCATACTTCCCCCGGAGCCCAAAAGCTTTGGTTTCCCGGGAAGCGACTGAGAGAGCCATAAAACTAGCTACACCCAATTGCTAGCTGGCATCGTTTATGGTTAGAACTAGGGCGGTATCTGATCGCCTTCGAGCCTCTAACTTTCGTTCTTAGTAGTATAAATATGGGGATTCTGGACCACCTGCACATTTGGGTCAAAATGTGCAAAGCACAAACGGGCAAAATGTGCAGTGCACATTTGAGTCAAAATGTGCAGAGCACAATCGGGCAAAATGTGCAGTGCACATTCGGGTGAAAATGTGCAGAGCACAATTGGTTGAAAATGTGCAGAGCACATTTGAGTCAAAATGTGCTGCGAGATTTTTTTTTTTTTTTCGAGCACAATTGGGCAAAATGTGCAGTGCACATTCGGGTGAAAATGTGCAGGGCACAATTGGGTGAAAATGTGCAGTGCACATTTGGGTGAGAATGTGCAGTGCACATTTGGGTGAGAATGTGCAGGGGTTTTTTTTTGTTTTTTTTTTTGTTAAATAAATTGTTTCGTCATCTGATGAAATTAAATATATACTGAGAATAGAATTTATCTATACCAGGAGTAAAAATGTGCAAGTAGAAATTGCATTTGAATGTGCTGCTTATCGATTTAATAATAAAAAGTTCAAGTAATTTAATCACATTCATTCAATAAATATGATATAAACGAATTAGCTGTAAAATAAAAGAAATCATAATCATATGCACACCCAAATCAAGACCGAAAGATGAAAGCGATCAAGCAATTCTCTAGCGCCTCAATAAAATAAAAGCATTAAAACATAATTCGGAGACGGAAGAGAATCTGTGAAATTTAATCTGTAATAGCCACCGCACATGAGGAACAAAAAGTCGATGCATGGTTCAGGAGTATCAATTAAATAAAAAAATAAAAACAATTCTGACCGTCTGTATGTGATCATTCTAGTTTTTTATTTAAAAATAAATTGTTTTGTCAACTGATGAAATTAAATTTCAGTTGAGAAGGCTGAAGTGATTGAAATTTTAAATAAATAAATTGTTTCGATATCTGATGAAATTAAATTTAGAATATGCTAATTATGATTAGAATTTATCCTCAGACCAGGAGTACTCGTAATAATGTGCAAGTAGAAATTGCATTTGAATGTGCTGCTGATCGATATTCAATAAACATGATCTAATATAAACGAATTAGCTGTAAAATAAAAGAAAGCATTAGGCAGACGCATAATTGGCCTGGGTAATGCTGTACTGTTTAATGACGTTTGCAGCATCACCGGTAAGGGTAGTTTTCAGGTAGTGAAACTTTTGCACAGCTTCCAACCTTTGGTTTTCATGAATCACCGACACAAAGAGGTCTCGAAAACTGACCCATTCAGTGTAATCACCTGAAAACTTTGGTAATGTAATACGAGGTAAGCTTGTTTGCGAAGAAGACGTCGAACTATCATTTGCCGCTGCTGGGGCAGAGGTAGTTGGATCATTCTGGGCTTGCGTGGTTTCAAGTGCTTTTATTTTTTCAAGTAAATCGCCCTTGAACTCGTAAAACTGGCTCTCTTGAATAGAGAACAGATCTTCTTTGAAATAAGGTAATGCGGCATCGGTTTCGGTTTTGACTTGGGCTATTTGGTCTTCGTTTGTAAGAAACCGTTGCCAAAGATCGTGCCAACCGTTTACTCGACCGACATAATAGCCGTGAGTTCTTTTGGGGGTACCGATCTTTTTGGTATTGCTGATAAATTTTTCCATTTGTTCGATCAGCGACATTTGCGCGTTGACCAAGGTGATAATTGGCTTAGCCTCTGGATTTGACATGATAATACGATACGTTTAACGGGTCAATCAAACGTGAATAATGATTAGTGAACGAAATACGAACTGCACTTAAATAAAACAACACTATCACTGTTTTACTTAGTAATGCTACAATGAAGGAAAAAGAAAGGAAACGTCACTTACGGAGAGGGATTCGCTGCAGAAGATACTGCCAGATTCTTGTTGATATCCGGCTCGAAGGACCATGTAATTCTGCTGCCGTAGATTCGTCTCCTTGTTCTGGTGGGAGATCTGGAAAACACTAATCACTAATCGATTGACACGGAGCGGACTTAAAGAAACGCGACACCTTCCCAATAACAAATTATTTATTTAAAATTACACTATAGAATATACTAAACGGTACAAATTACAATACAAAGTTAAGGTTAGTTAAAATTCCACGGTAAACTCAGTTCTGTTTAGGATGACGCCGTCTCGCCAGGTGTGCGGGTATCAACCGTTCGGTGACCACTGATTTCTTCGATCCGGCTCAATCGGTGATCGATGGACGCATTTCAGCCCTAAACGCTGACTTGCATTCGGGGGGTGGTGGCCTGTGGAAAATGGATTGCTGGAATCAGGAATGTTGGCGCTCGAATTTCCCCGGTGTCGAATGGAAAAATTCGGCTAAGTGTCGAAAACCGCTGGTCGATGACCGATCTTTGATATATTTATATATATTTCATTCGATTCACAATTATTATAAATTGTTTTTGAAAGTGAATTTTTCAATTCCTTTTTCGTTCATTTCATATATTTTATCTTTATTTTTATGAATACCATCTATTTGCGTTAAAGAAGTATAATGGGTATACTCCTTTTACTTGACTTACGTTAATGAATATACACGCACAAAATACTTTGTACATGTATTTTCAATAAGTCAGTTACAAAAAATCGCTTATAACCAAAGGTTATTTAATAATGAATTTTATCATCGTTTGTTAGTAACCATAAAGACGGTTTATCAAAAATGCTCCAAAACACATCATTATAAAATTAATCATAATGAATACTGACTATTTCACTATAGTAAAATTTTCATTCTCGTTCGTGACAAAATTTTAGCATAAAAAAATAGGATCGACCCAAAGTGATTTCTTAATAATGAGCATGCAACATGAGTATTTATTACGAAAAGGTCTTACTTAATATTTTCATAATGCCACTTGATACTTATTTTATATAAAACGTGGTTACTTATTAAAACCATCAAGATGGTTACAACACATTTTCTATTAAACGTGTTTTCTTAATAATGAGCATACAACATGAGTATTTATTATGAATAGGTCTTACTTAATATTTTTATAATGCCACTTGATACTTATTTTATATAAAACGTGGTTACTTATTAAAACCATCAAGATGGTTATAACACATTTTCTATTAAACGTGTTTTCTTAATAATGAGCATGCAACATGAGTATTATTATAAAATGGTCTTTCTTAGTATTTCCATAATAACCCTTCATATTCATTTTCTATTAAACGTGTTTTCTTAATAATGAGCATGCAACATGAGTATTATAATAAAATGGTCCTTCTTAGTTGTTACGAATCTAAATCACTGTATGGAATCACTCAAGTTTAAGTATTACAACTCAAAATCACTATATGGAATTACTCAAGTTTGCTTTGGGAATATATAATTTAAAAAAGGAATCGAGGAGTCGGGGAAGTAAGGGAAGGTTTTGTTTTTAAAAGGAAAAAGGAAGCAATTAAAATTTGGAACTAAAAAATAATAATAAATAATAATAAAAGAACCAAGGGACTATTATTTAAATAAATCAAACAATAACATTTGGTGCCGAAACCAGGGACCATTCAATTAATAGTTAAATTTTGATTTTATTATACGAAATATTTGTTATTGTGACTTCGAGTTGTGATTCACCATGTTTGCTGCAGATAACGGTGGTCGGGTACCGCGAAGAAGTGCCCGAATTAATAAAGGAGTGCATCGGTGGGAGAAGTCCGGAAATCAGGTAGCTCCATGAAGGCCTCCAGTAGTTCAATAAAGTTAATTGAAATTGAATTAGCTATAGAGGAGGAGCTTTTGAAATTGGAAAATCAGATCGTCGAAAAAGAACGAGACCATGAATTAGCGGTTTTAAAACTCAATGCACTAAAACAAAAAGTTGTGTTTATGCAACGAAAGGCATCCCATTTTGAGAGTGGATCCTTAGAACATTCCGAACTCAACAAGAAAATTGAAGAGCTAATTCAACAGCAACAAGAGGCGCAGTATCACGTCGTGGAATTGAATTTAAAACTCAACGCTTCGAAGAGAGTAAATGAAGGAAAAGCAAAACTTCTTAGAATGAAGAAGAATCTTGAGTTAAACAAAGTAGGAGAAGGATCTGAAGATGAAGAAAGTGAATTGTGTGACAGCGAACCGGAAAACCGAGTGAACGATTGGTTGAAGCAACATGAGACGTCATCTCAACAGGCAATCCAACCACCAACTATTGCGGAATTCGTTGTGGAGCAGGTACAGGAGATTGCAGCCCCAATTTCTGAAGTTTACCACACGTCTTGTGGTCCCTCTAAAGGCATCATGGGTGATGCTACACATTCTCTTATAAGGAATAGTCCTTCCCCTCCGTTACAAAATGAAAGAGTGTCGATGATGGATAAACAGCTCCAACAATTTAACCCTTCTTTTCCACCTCTTATCGGAAGTAGTGTTCTGCAACCTCAACGTCTACCCCACGTGAATCCACCTTCAGGTGGAGGAACCGCAGGGTTACCTCCAAGGACGCCAATTCAGACAGTTGTTCCAACTCAGTCCGTGAATGCTGACCATCCCGCTATAAATCAGCAGCAGTCTTCTTTAGAGGAGAACAATGTAACCATGAAGGACTTGGTAAACGCACTGCATGCGTTTGCCTCAAGGCAAGTAGACAGTCAAGTAATTGTCAGATCTAGTGATCAAGACCTACCTAAGTTTGGAGGTGAACCGGAACAGTGGGTTCAATTTTATACGGAATTTAACCGCACGACGAAAAAATTCAAATTAGATAACTCAGAGAATCTCGTTCGTCTCCGCAAGGCTTTACTTGGTAACGCTAAAGCTACAGTTCAACACTTAATGGTTAATGTGGCGAATGTTCCGAAAATCATGGAAATGTTGGAAAAACGATTCGGGAAACCGGAAGACGTTCTTTATGCTTTGGCTGAAACAACTAGAACCGGTCCTCTTGTCACTATCGACAAACCACAAACTATCATAGATTTTGGAATTGCAGTAGATGCCCTCTATACGAACGTGTTGAGTTTCCAAGATGAAGGATATTTAAATAACGGGGAGCTTATGAGGGCTTTAGTAGCAAGGCTATCTCCTGATTTAGCTACAAAATGGTATGAGTGGCTTCAAACGGATGTTAAGAGATACAAAAACTTGGATGGTTTTGTTCAATGGATCTCTGTGCAATTAAACATCGCCTTTAGGAGAGAAACATGCAAACCAATGGAGAACAGTGAAGAAAGACAAGAAAGGAATCGTAGACGGGGGTCAGGAAGAGTGAACGCAACAGCTGGAGAGAAGTGCTCGTGCTGTGATAAGATAGGACACAACATTAGAAAATGTTATGATTTTACCAAGAAATCTGTGAATGAGCGATGGAACATCGTTAAAGAGAAAAAGCTGTGCCTGTCTTGTCTTTTATCCGGCCATCTTTCTAGAGATTGCAACGCAAAAGAAAAATGTCCCGTTGCAAATTGCAAGTTTTTACATCACAGATTACTTCACACCCAACAGAAGAAGAAAGCTAACGAACTAGCTGTACAAATACAACTACCTCAACTGGATCAGCAAAGAGTTTCGGTAGTACCTGAAGAGAGGAACAATGGAAGCATCTCCATTATAAAGGGCAAGATTGTAATTGTTCGAGGCTGTGATGGTCCGCTTGCAATTATTCCAGTAAAAGTTCGTGGATCCACTGGAGTTGTAATAAAGTGTTACGTATTGTTGGATTGCGGAGCTTCCCGAACTCTGATGCGCAAAGAGCTAGCTGACCAGTTACGATTGAAAGGACCAAAGATCGATTACAGTTATTCAGGAGTAACTGGAACAGTTGTAACGGAGAAGTCGATGCGTGTGAAATGTGAGATTTCTGGTTTGTTGCGTAATTCCAAGTACCATAGAATGACTGGAGTAGTCACTGTAGAAGACGTGAAGATGATGCCGTATTCTTTCAACGTAGATGAAGCGAAAGCTCAGTGGCCTCACTTGAGAGCTGTATCTGCACGCAACTTAGTGAATGTCGTGCCTGACATTATCATTGGGAATAACAATCCCCACCTGATCCTGGCAAGAAAGATATTAACAGCTAAGGAATTGGAACCAATAGCTTGGCGAACATTATTGGGATGGACGATTTCGGGAGACTTTGACGGAATGCACATTGGATCAATGAACTCTTGTTTGGGCCGCAGTTGCGTAGGAAACGATGAATTATACAATTTGATAAAGAAATCCTTCTCCTTTGAAGATTTCGGAGTAAAACTTCCTCAAATCAAGGGAAAGAACTTGGATGAAAAGCGAGCCTATGCAATTTTAGAAGAAACAACTCGGAAAGTAGATGGTTGTTGGGAAACAGGATTGCTGTGGAGCCATGATAAAGTGAAGTTTCCAGAGAGTGAAACTGCCGCATTCCGTCGATTGCGGTACACCGAATCAAAAATGCAAGATCCTCAATTCGAACGGTTCTATAAGGATAAGATAGCTGAGTATTTATATAAGGGGTATATTAAGAAGTTGAATCAACATGAAGTACAAGAACGAAGTGACAAAACGTACATCATATCCCACTTTGGAATAACTAACCCGAACAAACCCAACAAGTTCCGATTTATAATGGATGCGAAGGCCAAGTCAAATGGCGTCTCTTTAAACGACATGCTATTGAAGGGACCAGTTTTAATTAGATCTTTGGTTGGAGTTTTGTGGAATTTCCGTCGTCATCGAATTGCGCTAACAGGAGACATAGCGGACATGTTCCACAGGGTTCGAATAAGAGAAGAAGATTGTGACAGTCAACGATTTCTATGGAGAGATGGCGATATCAATCGACCAGCTGATCACTACAGGATGAAAGTGATGATCTTTGGTGCAACTTCGTCCCCATCATCGGCAATTTTTGTAAAAAACAAAAATGCATCCTTGTTTGAGAAGGAGTATCCACATGCCGTCAGTATCATAGTTAATGATTTTTATGTGGACGACTGCTTAACGGGAGGAAATAACGTGGAACAGGTTATTAATCTGAGAAAACAGATTACTGAAATCTGTTCTGCCGGAAACTTCGTCGTTTGCAAGTGGCTATCTAACGCACCAGAGGTGGTGAAGAGTATCCCAGTCGAGCTGCGAACGGAGGAGGCAAAGGGATTTGTGGATAAGGAGGACTTACCTGGCGAACGTATTCTTGGGTTATGGTGGAATCCACAAGAGGATGTATTCCAATTTAAGCTGGGCCTCTATAAAGTGAAAAGACATGTTTTAAATGCAGACGTTCCCACTAAACGTGAAATGTGTGGCGTTATCATGTCGCTTTTCGACCCAATTGGATTCGTTGCTCATTTTAGAATCAAGGGGTCAATACTGTTACAAGAAGTCTGGAGACATGCCATCGGTTGGGACGACGAAATCCCAATGTCCATCTATCCAAAGTGGACAGCTTGGCTGAAAAAACTTGATGAGATTAAAACAGTGAAAGTTCCTCGCTGCTATTCATCGCATATTTTAGAAGCAGACGACATCCAGCTCCACGTTTTTGTTGATGCCAGTTCAGAGGCATTCAGTGCAGTGAGTTATCTGAGGATCCGTAAGGACAATGATGTTGAAGTTGCCTTCGTCGCAGCTAAATCTCGGGTAGCTCCATTGAAGAAGACGACGATTCCACGGCTGGAACTTCAAGCAGCGTTAATGGGAGCTCGAATGGCAACTGCTATACAGAACGAAACGAAGATTGACATCAAAACCCGTTATTTCTGGTCTGATTCCAGCACCGTACTGCACTGGTTGAATTCAAGGGCTGGAAAATTAAAGGAATTTGTTGCTAACCGAATTGGTGAACTCCAGGAATGTACCATCCCTTCAGAGTGGCACTGGATTACGACAAAACTCAATGTGGCAGATATGGCCACTCGTTTTGAAAGTGAGATTACTTTCGAGCCTGATTCTCTCTGGTTCAAAGGCCCTAAATTCCTGAAAGAAAATCCCACGACATGGAATTTTAAAAACAAATGTGAGAAAGGGATTATTAACATATTTACTTCCAGTGAACTTATCCCACCAAACGATAAAAATGAGCAGCTGATTGGAGTAGAACAGTTCGTTCCCAGCCCGGATAGATTTTCTCGTTATTGTAGATTAGTACGTGCTACAGCAGCTACTTATAAAGTCATTTGTTTTTGGATTCAGAAGACGAGGAAGAATACTATAACAGAATCACCGTGGACAAAAATAACAACGGAAATGGATTTTAAGATCGTAGGGAAGAAGAAGTCTAGTAATAAGTTCGTTAGTAATCTCACTCCAAAAGATTTAGCTTACGGCGAGTATCTTCTTTTCCGTCTGGCTCAGGAGAATGAATATCCTGTTGATCTACAATGTGCTGAAAGAGATGGGAAACTGGACAAACGCTGTAAGCTACAGAAATTAAGTCCTGTATTAGATAAGGACATGCTACTAAAGATCAACGGAAGAATAAGGAACCCTGATGTCCCAGAATCAATGAAGTTTCCCGTCATCTTACCACCACGACATCGGATTACGGAGTTGCTTGTTTTGGAAGAACACTGTAACAATGCTCATCAAGGGCTGAACACTGTACGGGACAAACTAAATCAGAAAGTGTGGATCGTCGATGCCGGCCACGTGGTTAAGCGAGTATTTGCCAATTGCTTAGTATGCCGTCTACGGAAAGCCCAACCTGTTCCAACATTAATGGCAGCTCTTCCTCCATGTCGTATGGCTAGTTTTCAACCACCGTTCACATTTACCGGTCTTGACTTGTTTGGTCCCATAGAGGTGACCGTCGGACGTCATCATGAAAAGAGATATGGAGTCTTGTTTTGTTGCATGACGATTCGTGCTATACACTTGGAGATCGTTCACAGCCTGTCGACGGACGAATTTTTGATGGCGTTATCGCGATTTGTAGATGCCCGAGGAAGACCAGTTAACATTTATAGCGACAATGGTACGAACCTTGTTGGAGCAGCACGGGAATTAAAGGAACAATGGATGAAGTTGGATTTTCGTAAGATCCAAGAACATGGAAAATTTCAGATGATTCAATGGACTTTCAACCCTCCAGGAGCACCACACATGGGAGGAGCATGGGAACGGCTGATCCAGTCGGTGAAACGATGTTTGAGCACCCTACGATTGGGAAAGTATCCTAAAGATACTACCCTCCTTACCTTGTTCCGGTCGATTGAGAATATATTAAATTCTCGTCCACTCACAACGGTCTCCTGTGATCCAAGCGAAAACATAGCCATCACTCCAAATCACTTACTCAGAGGAACATGCGAAGTTGGTCCAGCGATACCTGCAATGCTTAATGCAGACGAAGAATTCTTGAGAGTGCAATGGAAGAGAAGTCAGGTCATGGCGGATCAGTTTTGGCAATTGTGGACTAAGACTTACTTGCCAAAATTATTGTGTCGGGGAAAGTGGAGAAAAGCTGTGAAACCTCTTAGCGTGGGAGAATTAGTGTTTCTTCTGGATGACAACCTCCCAAGAAACTGTTGGAATCGAGGGTATATCTCAAAAGTACACGAAGCAAAGGACGGACAAGTACGCGTCGTGGAAGTGACTACTTGGGATCCGCAGACTGAAAAGAAGAAAGTCTTCGTTTGGCCGGTAACGAAAGTGTGTCCCATGGGGATTGAAATGGAAATCAAATAACTATAAGTTCTTTAATTTGGGGGTCAGAAATGTTACGAATCTAAATCACTGTATGGAATCACTCAAGTTTAAGTATTACAACTCAAAATCACTATATGGAATTACTCAAGTTTGCTTTGGGAATATATAATTTAAAAAAGGAATCGAGGAGTCGGGGAAGTAAGGGAAGGTTTTGTTTTTAAAAGGAAAAAGGAAGCAATTAAAATTTGGAACTAAAAAATAATAATAAATAATAATAAAAGAACCAAGGGACTATTATTTAAATAAATCAAACAATAACATTTGGTGCCGAAACCAGGGACCATTCAATTAATAGTTAAATTTTGATTTTATTATACGAAATATTTGTTATTGTGACTTCGAGTTGTGATTCACCATGTTTGCTGCAGATAACGGTGGTCGGGTACCGCGAAGAAGTGCCCGAATTAATAAAGGAGTGCCACCGCAAAAATTTATAAGTGAATACCAAACAGTTTGTTCCAAAAAGCCTGCATCGGTGGGAGAAGTCCGGAAATCAGGTAGCTCCATGAAGGCCTCCAGTAGTTCAATAAAGTTAATTGAAATTGAATTAGCTATAGAGGAGGAGCTTTTGAAATTGGAAAATCAGATCGTCGAAAAAGAACGAGACCATGAATTAGCGGTTTTAAAACTCAATGCACTAAAACAAAAAGTTGTGTTTATGCAACGAAAGGCATCCAATTTTGAGAGTGGATCCTTAGAACATTCCGAACTCAACAAGAAAATTGAAGAGCTAATTCAACAGCAACAAGAGGCGCAGTATCACGTCGTGGAATTGAATTTAGAACTCAACGCTTCGAAGAGAGTAAATGAAGGAAAAGCAAAACTTCTTAGAATGAAGAAGAATCTTGAGTTAAACAAAGTAGGAGAAGGATCTGAAGATGAAGAAAGTGAATTGTGTGACAGCGAACCGGAAAACCGAGTGAACGATTGGTTGAAGCAACATGAGACGTCATCTCAACAGGCAATCCAACCACCAACTATTGCGGAATTCGTTGTGGAGCAGGTACAGGAGATTGCAGCCCCAATTTCTGAAGTTTACCACACGTCTTGTGGTCCCTCTAAAGGCATCATGGGTGATGCTACACATTCTCTTATAAGGAATAGTCCTTCCCCTCCGTTACAAAATAAAAGAGTGTCGATGATGGATAAACAGCTCCAACAATTTAACCCTTCTTTTCCACCTCTTATCGGAAGTAGTGTTCTGCAACCTCAACGTCTACCCCACGTGAATCCACCTTCAGGTGGAGGAACCGCAGGGTTACCTCCAAGGACGCCAATTCAGACAGTTGTTCCAACTCAGTCCGTGAATGCTGACCATCCCGCTATAAATCAGCAGCAGTCTTCTTTAGAGGAGAACAATGTAACCATGAAGGACTTGGTAAACGCACTGCATGCGTTTGCCTCAAGGCAAGTAGAGAGTCAAGTAATTGTTAGATCTAGTGATCAAGACCTACCTAAGTTTGGAGGTGAACCGGAACAGTGGGTTCAATTTTATACGGAATTTAACCGCACGACGAAAAAATTCAAATTAGATAACTCAGAGAATCTCGTTCGTCTCCGCAAGGCTTTACTTGGTAACGCTAAAGCTACAGTTCAACACTTAATGGTTAATGTGGCGAATGTTCCGAAAATCATGGAAATGTTGGAAAAACGATTCGGGAAACCGGAAGACGTTCTTTATGCTTTGGCTGAAACAACTAGAACCGGTCCTCTTGTCACTATCGACAAACCACAAACTATCATAGATTTTGGAATTGCAGTAGATGCCCTCTATACGAACGTGTTGAGTTTCCAAGATGAAGGATATTTAAATAACGGGGAGCTTATGAGGGCTTTAGTAGCAAGGCTATCTCCTGATTTAGCTACAAAATGGTATGAGTGGCTTCAAACGGATGTTAAGAGATACAAAAACTTGGATGGTTTTGTTCAATGGATCTCTGTGCAATTAAACATCGCCTTTAGGAGAGAAACATGCAAACCAATGGAGAACAGTGAAGAAAGACAAGAAAGGAATCGTAGACGGGGGTCAGGAAGAGTGAACGCAACAGCTGGAGAGAAGTGCTCGTGCTGTGATAAGATAGGACACAACATTAGAAAATGTTATGATTTTACCAAGAAATCTGTGAATGAGCGATGGAACATCGTTAAAGAGAAAAAGCTGTGCCTGTCTTGTCTTTTATCCGGCCATCTTTCTAGAGATTGCAACGCAAAAGAAAAATGTCCCGTTGCAAATTGCAAGTTTTTACATCACAGATTACTTCACACCCAACAGAAGAAGAAAGCTAACGAACTAGCTGTACAAATACAACTACCTCAACTGGATCAGCAAAGAGTTTCGGTAGTACCTGAAGAGAGGAACAATGGAAGCATCTCCATTATAAAGGGCAAGATTGTAATTGTTCGAGGCTGTGATGGTCCGCTTGCAATTATTCCAGTAAAAGTTCGTGGATCCACTGGAGTTGTAATAAAGTGTTACGTATTGTTGGATTGCGGAGCTTCCCGAACTCTGATGCGCAAAGAGCTAGCTGACCAGTTACGATTGAAAGGACCAAAGATCGATTACAGTTATTCAGGAGTAACTGGAACAGTTGTAACGGAGAAGTCGATGCGTGTGAAATGTGAGATTTCTGGTTTGTTGCGTAATTCCAAGTACCATAGAATGACTGGAGTAGTCACTGTAGAAGACGTGAAGATGATGCCGTATTCTTTCAACGTAGATGAAGCGAAAGCTCAGTGGCCTCACTTGAGAGCTGTATCTGCACGCAACTTAGTGAATGTCGTGCCTGACATTATCATTGGGAATAACAATCCCCACCTGATCTTGGCAAGAAAGATATTAACAGCTAAGGAATTGGAACCAATAGCTTGGCGAACATTATTGGGATGGACGATTTCGGGAGACTTTGACGGAATGCACATTGGATCAATGAACTCTTGTTTGGGCCGCAGTTGCGTAGGAAACGATGAATTATACAATTTGATAAAGAAATCCTTCTCCTTTGAAGATTTCGGAGTAAAACTTCCTCAAATCAAGGGAAAGAACTTGGATGAAAAGCGAGCCTATGCAATTTTAGAAGAAACAACTCGGAAAGTAGATGGTTGTTGGGAAACAGGATTGCTGTGGAGCCATGATAAAGTGAAGTTTCCAGAGAGTGAAACTGCCGCATTCCGTCGATTGCGGTACACCGAATCAAAAATGCAAGATCCTCAATTCGAACGGTTCTATAAGGATAAGATAGCTGAGTATTTATATAAGGGGTATATTAAGAAGTTGAATCAACATGAAGTACAAGAACGAAGTGACAAAACGTACATCATATCCCACTTTGGAATAACTAACCCGAACAAACCCAACAAGTTCCGATTTATAATGGATGCGAAGGCCAAGTCAAATGGCGTCTCTTTAAACGACATGCTATTGAAGGGACCAGTTTTAATTAGATCTTTGGTTGGAGTTTTGTGGAATTTCCGTCGTCATCGAATTGCGCTAACAGGAGACATAGCGGACATGTTCCACAGGGTTCGAATAAGAGAAGAAGATTGTGACAGTCAACGATTTCTATGGAGAGATGGCGATATCAATCGACCAGCTGATCACTACAGGATGAAAGTGATGATATTTGGTGCAACTTCGTCCCCATCATCGGCAATTTTTGTAAAAAACAAAAATGCATCCTTGTTTGAGAAGGAGTATCCACATGCCGTCAGTATCATAGTTAATGATTTTTATGTGGACGACTGCTTAACGGGAGGAAATAACGTGGAACAGGTTATTAATCTGAGAAAACAGATTACTGAAATCTGTTCTGCCGGAAACTTCGTCGTTTGCAAGTGGCTATCTAACGCACCAGAGGTGGTGAAGAGTATCCCAGTCGAGCTGCGAACGGAGGAGGCAAAGGGATTTGTGGATAAGGAGGACTTACCTGGCGAACGTATTCTTGGGTTATGGTGGAATCCACAAGAGGATGTATTCCAATTTAAGCTGGGCCTCTATAAAGTGAAAAGACATGTTTTAAATGCAGACGTTCCCACTAAACGTGAAATGTGTGGCGTTATCATGTCGCTTTTCGACCCAATTGGATTCGTTGCTCATTTTAGAATCAAGGGGTCAATACTGTTACAAAAAGTCTGGAGACATGCCATCGGTTGGGACGACGAAATCCCAATGTCCATCTATCCAAAGTGGACAGCTTGGCTGAAAAAACTTGATGAGATTAAAACAGTGAAAGTTCCTCGCTGCTATTCATCGCATATTTTAGAAGCAGACGACATCCAGCTCCACGTTTTTGTTGATGCCAGTTCAGAGGCATTCAGTGCAGTGAGTTATCTGAGGATCCGTAAGGACAATGATGTTGAAGTTGCCTTCGTCGCAGCTAAATCTCGGGTAGCTCCATTGAAGAAGACGACGATTCCACGGCTGGAACTTCAAGCAGCGTTAATGGGAGCTCGAATGGCAACTGCTATACAGAACGAAACGAAGATTGACATCAAAACCCGTTATTTCTGGTCTGATTCCAGCACCGTACTGCACTGGTTGAATTCAAGGGCTGGAAAATTAAAGGAATTTGTTGCTAACCGAATTGGTGAACTCCAGGAATGTACCATCCCTTCAGAGTGGCACTGGATTACGACAAAACTCAATGTGGCAGATATGGCCACTCGTTTTGAAAGTGAGATTACTTTCGAGCCTGATTCTCTCTGGTTCAAAGGCCCTAAATTCCTGAAAGAAAATCCCACGACATGGAATTTTAAAAACAAATGTGAGAAAGGGATTATTAACATATTTACTTCCAGTGAACTTATCCCACCAAACGATAAAAATGAGCAGCTGATTGGAGTAGAACAGTTCGTTCCCAGCCCGGATAGATTTTCTCGTTATTGTAGATTAGTACGTGCTACAGCAGCTACTTATAAAGTCATTTGTTTTTGGATTCAGAAGACGAGGAAGAATACTATAACAGAATCACCGTGGACAAAAATAACAACGGAAATGGATTTTAAGATCGTAGGGAAGAAGAAGTCTAGTAATAAGTTCGTTAGTAATCTCACTCCAAAAGATTTAGCTTACGGCGAGTATCTTCTTTTCCGTCTGGCTCAGGAGAATGAATATCCTGTTGATCTACAATGTGCTGAAAGAGATGGGAAACTGGACAAACGCTGTAAGCTACAGAAATTAAGTCCTGTATTAGATAAGGACATGCTACTAAAGATCAACGGAAGAATAAGGAACCCTGATGTCCCAGAATCAATGAAGTTTCCCGTCATCTTACCACCACGACATCGGATTACGGAGTTGCTTGTTTTGGAAGAACACTGTAACAATGCTCATCAAGGGCTGAACACTGTACGGGACAAACTAAATCAGAAAGTGTGGATCGTCGATGCCGGCCACGTGGTTAAGCGAGTATTTGCCAATTGCTTAGTATGCCGTCTACGGAAAGCCCAACCTGTTCCAACATTAATGGCAGCTCTTCCTCCATGTCGTATGGCTAGTTTTCAACCACCGTTCACATTTACCGGTCTTGACTTGTTTGGTCCCATAGAGGTGACCGTCGGACGTCATCATGAAAAGAGATATGGAGTCTTGTTTTGTTGCATGACGATTCGTGCTATACACTTGGAGATCGTTCACAGCCTGTCGACGGACGAATTTTTGATGGCGTTATCGCGATTTGTAGATGCCCGAGGAAGACCAGTTAACATTTATAGCGACAATGGTACGAACCTTGTTGGAGCAGCACGGGAATTAAAGGAACAATGGATGAAGTTGGATTTTCGTAAGATCCAAGAACATGGAAAATTTCAGATGATTCAATGGACTTTCAACCCTCCAGGAGCACCACACATGGGAGGAGCATGGGAACGGCTGATCCAGTCGGTGAAACGATGTTTGAGCACCCTACGATTGGGAAAGTATCCTAAAGATACTACCCTCCTTACCTTGTTCCGGTCGATTGAGAATATATTAAATTCTCGTCCACTCACAACGGTCTCCTGTGATCCAAGCGAAAACATAGCCATCACTCCAAATCACTTACTCAGAGGAACATGCGAAGTTGGTCCAGCGATACCTGCAATGCTTAATGCAGACGAAGAATTCTTGAGAGTGCAATGGAAGAGAAGTCAGGTCATGGCGGATCAGTTTTGGCAATTGTGGACTAAGACTTACTTGCCAAAATTATTGTGTCGGGGAAAGTGGAGAAAAGCTGTGAAACCTCTTAGCGTGGGAGAATTAGTGTTTCTTCTGGATGACAACCTCCCAAGAAACTGTTGGAATCGAGGGTATATCTCAAAAGTACACGAAGCAAAGGACGGACAAGTACGCGTCGTGGAAGTGACTACTTGGGATCCGCAGACTGAAAAGAAGAAAGTCTTCGTTTGGCCGGTAACGAAAGTGTGTCCCATGGGGATTGAAATGGAAATCAAATAACTATAAGTTCTTTAATTTGGGGGTCAGAAATGTTACGAATCTAAATCACTGTATGGAATCACTCAAGTTTAAGTATTACAACTCAAAATCACTATATGGAATTACTCAAGTTTGCTTTGGGAATATATAATTTAAAAAAGGAATCGAGGAGTCGGGGAAGTAAGGTAAGGTTTTGTTTTTAAAAGGAAAAAGGAAGCAATTAAAATTTGGAACTAAAAAATAATAATAAATAATAATAAAAGAACCAAGGGACTATTATTTAAATAAATCAAACAATAACATTAGTATTTCCATAATAACACTTCATACACATTTTCTATTAAACGTGTTTTCTTAATAATTAACATGCAATATGACTATTATTATAAAATGGTATTTCTTAATATTTCCATAATGCCACTTGACACTCCAATAGATAGGGACAGTAAATGTAAATGTCGCGTGACTTATATTTTTTGGGTTTTCCTTTATTAATTAATTAAACACCAAAAACATTTTATTATAGGAAACTTTTATTAAATTTTATAAACTGAATACACAAATTACGAACAACCAATGCAACCGACTTTTCGGATTCGATCTTCAGATCAGAATGTCAATTTATCTTTTAGACTTATTCTTCTAGCCCAATAATTTGCTTATCTGCCATTTTTAAGAAGACAAGGAGTCACGTTCCCTGACGGTTTATTAAAATAAGACCACTTCGTGGGGGTCCATTGGACATTGAGTTTTAAGTTTATCTAAGGAATGTGCCATGTCAGCAGAAAAGTCTGCTAACTCTATCTCATTGAAGCTCTTCTTCGAATTAAAATTTGTATGTTGGTTATCTTTGTTTTTTGAACTGTCAGCGAACGTAATTCGTGCGTTTAACGTGAGTACCTACCGTGAAGGCCTACCTCACGGTCCTCTTCGGACACGGATTGATTTTGTGACCGCAATCAGAGCCCCATGGTCAAGCCATGGTAGCAGTTGATACCATTAGGAGGATGGCATCCTTACTGCTGGAAGCGAGATCTATCTAAATCTCTACCGCGTTATGGGACACGGTACCCGGTTGTACAACGCAACTCCACGCCGGATTCCGAGGAATCCTACCCGCGATTTGGGTGTCAACCACAGCCCCCAGGATACTCCCACTAGGGGGCCGACCTCAACAACCGAGTTGGAGCAAGCTCCAAGGGCTGTCTCGGTTCCCATGGTACCTGACAATCTCAGGTGAGATACCAGTGGACTTTCCTCCAAGTCCTGGACTGGCGCCATCCTAATCGGGTACGTGGGGTAGGCACTACCCAAAGGTTCCACCGGATTCGACCGTAGTCTTTGACCGGTTTCCCCTCCCTGCGTATGAACTCTGCAGCAGAGTCGGGCAGGAAGGCGCCGCTAGGCGCCTAACTGCCTCCAGCCACAGCCAACTGCCTGACACGCTGCCTCCTCCTGTCGAAGGCCATGCACGCATAGTCATTCAACATATTCCAGCCATCATGACTGCATACACACCTACTGACGTCAACACTCCCGCCAGTGTTGACGACACCCCATGCATCTACATTCTTAACCCTGCTGTGAGGTTTGGACCATTTGGTCCAAAATTCATCAATTTTTTACTAATAACTTTTGAACGAACAGACATATCGAGAAAATAATTTTGTTATGGTATTATTTTTCAAAAGCAAGGATAAATTAAAAATTTTATTTAAAAAAGTTAGGGGGTTTGGAAATAATACAAAAAGTTACACTAGAGAGGAATTGGGACCATTTGGTCCGTATTACATTTTTATTAAATTTTGCTACAATGAAGCTAATTTACAATGCTATGGACTTATTTTTGTGTCCGCACAGGTAGAGCAGAATAATTTACGGCTGCTTTTACATACAAATGCACCGCAGGCTGTACATTTGATATCAGATTTTGCCTTGCAACACTTACAATGGCCACGCTTCCTGCTTGTTGTTTGAGTCGGCGAGTTTGATTGTGGTGCAAATGGAGGATTTGAAGGGGTATTTGAATGTCGAATGCGTTCTAATAATTCCGCCGATGATTGTAGTTTTGGTGTTCCCGTACGCATTTTCATGTACTCATCAGCCAAATCGAGCGCTAATTTTCGTAAGAACGTCTGTCGTTTTCGATTGACGTCTGCTGGAGCCCATGATAAATCAATTTCACTATATACTATATAAGCATTTAGTGCAGATATGTTGATCATATTCGTAAATACGATATTGGGCCAACGGTTTGTCTTCCTTTTTGTACTGAAGCAGCTTATCATCTGATCAGCCGTCTCTACACCACCTAAACGAAATTTGATAAAAAAGTAATAACATATTCCACAATGAATACAAATAATCAAGAAATCTCACCTTTTGTTGCGTTGTAAAATGCCACAATTTCTGGTATCTGTTTTAGATCATCACAAATTTCGTCTTTTTTGTGCAAAGTGCTTAGTAAAATGGTGGGTTTGTTTTTATGGCTGATGTAGGAAACCAAAGTTGTTGTTTTGTTGAAAGCGAAAGTTGATGTGAACCGAGGAATCTTTTTGTATTGGAGTAATTTTGGCGGAATAAAGGCTTTGTTCTTTCTTACGGTGCCAACAAGAGTTAGTTTTTTTTCTAACAGTTTTTGTCCTAATTCGTAAGAGGTAAAGAAATTATCGGCTGTAATATTTTGGCCTTTTAGTCCTTCCACTAAATCCAAAACAACGCGTTGTCCTTGATTTCGTTCAGGACCTTCATTTGCAGGCTTGCCGAGATATGGTTGGATCTTCCAAACATAGCCTGATTTTGAATCCACTGCCAACCAAAACTTCAGTCCATATTTGGCAGGCTTTGAGGGCATGAATTGCCGGAAAGAACATCTTCCTCGAAATGCTACCAACTGCTCATCAACGACAACATTTTCGTGGCAGTTGTACAACTTCGGAAGAAGAGCTTCCCAATGTGTCCACAGATCTCTAATTGGCGCGAATTTGTCCGTGTTACGATTTTGCCTCCGGCTCTCAACGTCATCAAAACGCAGTGCACTTCCAATCATTTTAAATGTATCTTCAGCCATAATTGCACGAAATAATGGGCGGCCAAAAGTGGCGTCATACAAACCGTGGATATCTTCATTTTTAGCTCTGTATTCAAATATAAATAAATAAAAGTAAATGCCACACTCTAAGCGAAAAGGGTCTAATATTTACCGATATACACCTGCCAAAATAAGTACTCCAATATATGCGTGCAGTGCAGCTACATCAATATCTCTCCATTTGTTTCCAAATTTAGTTCGGCCATATATATTTGTTTTCGTTATTATAATTTTTTCCATTATCGGCGGGAAAAAGAGTAAGAAAGCTGATTTTATATCAGTACATCTAGAGACTGCAAATCGTGTTGGTCCAGGTCGAGTGGTAATAATGTCATGCTTTTCCGCTCCAATCGGTGTAGGTAACGGAGAGCAATTCCATACCATTCCGTTTTTCGAAATAAACATAGGATCTATTTCTCGCGTAGATTCATCTGAAGGATTGTCCATTTCAGCCTCACTTTCCGTAAAAGAATCACTATCACTATGTTCTGAATGTTGGGGAACATAATCTATATCAGAGAGATCTATATCACTTTCACTTTCACTTTCATGTTCACGGTTATTGTTTAGTAAGTCGGAAAAATTTTGTGCATATTCCATTATTTTTTGCAAGCAAACACAATCCGAAACTGTTAAACGTAACGAGAAACACTTGGTTTGACTTCTAGCGATCGAATGCATATCTATTTTTATATAATTTCAAATGGTACTTTCGAGAAATATACCTACACAAAGAATTCTAACCAGGGTAGTTTCGGGGGTCATCAATTTCATTGTTTTACGATCATCTCCTTTTGTTTTACAACCCTTTATTGCTACCCTTCAGTTGTCAGGTCAATCAGTCAGGTCAGTTGTTGCTAATTTAACTCGGTGTTGTGTATAAAAAATGGTTATACAAAGTGTATTACAGCCGGTTTCCACTAAAAGTTTTTACAACGGGGCGGTACTGCGGCGGGTGAGTTTGGACACAAAGTTCTTACACAAACACGAACGAACACAAACACTTGTGGTAAAAATAACGTTTTATAATAGGATAAGTAAGATGTTCTTAGAAAACAACAAAATCATCGTGTTTTAAAATGTTTTCACTGAAAATTTCATATTGGACCATTTGGTCCAGATACCTCTTAAATGTAATTTTTTTTTAACCTCACAGCAGGGTTAATGTCCGCGTACATTGGACACTCAAGCAAAACATGCATCCAGTTCTCTTGAGGGGCGTCACACATAGGGCACGAGGCCGTGTCGGAAAATCCAAATCTCACAAGTGAGTCATTCAGACTTCCGTGCCCCGTCAAGAGGAACCCAACACTCAGCGAGAGTTTTCTATCAATATTTGCCCTAGATAGGGCAACGTCCTTAATGTACGCAAACGTAACGCGACCACATTCTGACAAGTCCCACCTACGCTGCCACCGCTCAATTATGCAGGCGTCCAAGAGATCAAGGATGGCTCCTTTACTCATGGAGGCCACATCACCAGAAGTGACCCAGTCATTTTGCAGCAATGGCATACCCCTCCGGATCTTATAGAGGATGGCACGACGCTCAACCTCTAAGTCAAGAGGGGGCACACCCATCAGTACCCTCATGGCGTCCGTCGACACAGTACGACATACAGGTATGCACGCATACATCACTACACGTTGACATCTATCCAGCAACCTTCTTCCGTATGCGCTTCTGGCGAAGTCGACAAATACGGAAGACCCATACGCAGCACACGCCACAAACAAACCATCATAAATGACCCTGACAGCACGTCTGCCAAGGCCCCAGTCTTTCCGTAGAACGCGACGCAACGAACCGGCGATCACAGCTAACCGATCTTTAAGCTCGAGAAAATGAGCCTGAAACTTCAATCCTTCACCTACACTAATCCCCAGGTACTTGACATTGGTCGCATACCTGAGGCTTGACCCGTTCATTCTTACCACTGGAGGCCGACGTACAAACGAGGGACCCTTAAGGACCATCATTGCAGTCTTATCCAGCGATACACTAACACCTACCTTACAGCTCCACTCATGCACAATACGCATGAGCGGAGCACTCAAAGTCTCGAGCTCTCTCCGCGTCCTACCCTCCACAAGGATAAGGAGGTCATCCGCGTACGCGACAACTTTAGTGTGACGTCCCAGCTCATCCAGCAGTTCATCCATCATTAGGTTCCAAATAAATGGACCCGCAATGGAGCCCTGTGGACAGCCACGCTCGACCGTCTTCCAAACTTCGTCGAATTCGCCACGAACAAAAGCACGCCTGCCGGAGAAGTAGCTATGCTATTATGGCGAGCTACGCGTTCAGCGTGTGTCCTGTGGCATTTCTTCAAAACATGATTTAAGGTTTCGATCTCTTGGCAGCCACCACAACACAACTTTTCAAACTCTGGGCATTCCCTACTCGTTCGTGATTTTGTAGGTAACGTATTAATGCGAACCCTGATGCAGTTGACAAAGTCCCTGCCACTCAAAAGTTTTCTAGGTTCGCGAACCCAGCGGTGTGCTTGTTCACTGTTAGCACTCTCACTCAACCCAAATCCGTCAACAGATCCATGCAGTTTGTCACGCCAATAATCCTCAATGTCTTTCGAACTTGTAAAGCATCTTCCATCCGCTCTGAGCCTCCTTTCAGCCAAATCAATTTCCCTGGCAAGGAAGGTATTAGCCGATACAACAGCAGTTAGATTAGGAAGAACAATCCGTGAAAGACGCTCTTTCCTCAAAAGTGGTGCATACCATCGAACCGACTGTATGCCAAGTCCACCGTACTTAATCGGCGCGTGGAAGTAAGCTTTACATACGTCAGGTGGCAAATACAACCATCTACGGACGGCTGCACGTATCAAATTGTCCGTTTTGTTTAATGCACTAAGATTGACACTGCCCAATGTCAATCTGTGGTACAAACGGGGAATTAGGACCGTACGTAACGCATGAAGTCTCTGCTGCGGCTTAAGGGGTGCTTTAGTTATATTTTCCAACATGGGCTGTGCTATAAGATGAGGGTAGTATTTGCATCTACCGTTTGGAGTGAATTCGACACCTAAATACCGGCATAGATCATTTCTTTTTAGTGATGGTAATTCATGTCCAGCAATTTTGAAAGGCCGTTGGTGCAGCACAGTATTCTTCTGCTTAGCCTGCCCTTTTATTCCCATGGTGAGACACTTTGCAGTGTTTATCTTGAGACCGCAGGAGTTCAGGAAGTTATTTGCTTGATTTAAGAGCATAGAGTCATAGTTACTCCCGCCGTTTACCCGCGCTTACTTAAATTTCTTCACTTTGACATTCAGAGCACTGGGCAGAAATCACATTGTGTCAACACCCGTTAGGCCCATCACAATGCTTTGTTTTAATTAGACAGTCGGATTCCCCAAGTCCGTGCCAGTTCTGAATTGATTGTTAATTGTTGATTGTTAATTGATTGATTGAAATAAATTCTTTTCAAAATTAACATTTCTATAAATTATTAGCAAGAAAGTTCCACAATTGGTTACGTAAACTTCTATCCTGGGAACAGATATACACAATCTCCATTAAAAAAAAAATAATTAAAGAAAAATTGCGTAAATCCTAATTTACCCAGAACGAGTACATAAACCATAATATTGCTTCCCAATCAAGCCCGACTATCTCAATCTTTAGAGCCAATCCTTATCCCGAAGTTACGGATCTAATTTTCCGACTTCCCTTACCTACATTATTCTATCGACTAGAGACTCTTCACCTTGGAGACCAGCTGCGGATATCGGTACGGCCTGTTAAGAAATTTGCGTAACCCTACCATAAATTTTCAAGGTCCGAGGAGAAAATATCGACACAGCAGTAAATGCCATGCTCTTCTAGTCCATCTACCATATCTCTCTTCGAAAGACTTCCATGGTAGTACGACTATGAAACAGAAAAGAAAACTCTTTCGATATTTCTCGACGGCTTCTTTATGGTTGTTTCTGTTGCCAGGATGAGCATAAGAGCCCATTTTCAATAACAAACGTATACTCAACAGGTTACGGAATTGGAACTGTATTCCCTTTCGTTCAATATATTAAGTATTATATTTTTATATAACTCAACATTTTTGAGCTTTCGCCTTGAACTTAGGACCGACTAACTCGTGATCAACCACTGTTCACACGAAACACTTCTCCACTTCAGTCCTCCAAGGTCTCAATCGATTATTTGCTACTTCCCCCAAGATCTGTACCAATGGCGGCTCCATGTAGGCTTACGCCAAACACTTCTACGCACACCATTGTACCCTCCTACTCACTAAAGTTGCAAAATTTAGTATAAATTTATGTTTATATAAATCATATACTTTAGCGGTGATGTTTAGGCATACAACTTGAGCGCCATCCATTTTAAGGGCTAGTTGCTTCGGCAGGTGAGTTGTTACACACTCCTTAGCGGATTACGACTTCCATGTCCACCGTCCTGCTGTTTTAAGCAAGCAACGCCTTTCATGGTATCGGTATGAGTTGTTAATTTGGGCGTCGTAACATCACGTTTGGTTCATCCCACAGCGCCAGTTCTGCTTACCAAAAGTGGCCCACTGGGCACAATATATCATAGCCTTCACCTTCATATCAAGAAAGGTAAGGTTCTTACCTATTTAAAGTTTGAGAATAGGTTAAGGTCGTTTCGGCCCTCATGCCTCTAATCATTCGCTTTACCAAATAAGATTATGTTATACAATATAGCAAAAAAAAACTCTTAGCGAGTTTAAAACTGACGGGGTGCCCAATAGCGCATTAACTTGTATCCACAAAAGAGTTGATATAAATTTTTGTGGTGTGCGTGCATTATTGTTCCTTAATAAAATCAATAAAAATTTACAAATACCTTTGCGCATGCAATTGTTTCTTTGAGATATTTGCTTTTATTTGGTGGTATAAAAGTTTCCAATATTTGGAAATGAATGTTTCTTTGAGGTATTTGTAAACTCTTATTGATTTTATATTAAGGAAAAATTGCATGCGCAAGGTATTTGTAAATTTTTATTGATTTTATTAAGGAACAATAATGCACGCACACCACAAAAATTTATATCAACTCTTTTGTGGATACAAGTTAATGCGCTATTGGGCACCCCGTCAGTTTTAAACTCGTTAAGAGTTTTTTTTTGCTAGTATCAGTATGTTTTTTGAAAGCAACCATTATTATTAAGTAAAAAATTTTTCCATAAATGTTGAAATAAAATAAATTTTCATAAAACGAAGCAGTTGCTATTCGTTCACGAAACCGATTGCATTTTTTGTTCTCTTTATTTTGGGTCATATAAAATTAAAAATACAATTGTGCATTTAAATAAATTTCGTTTATCCAACTTTACGCAACAAACATTTGAGGGGTTTGAGAAACTGGAAAATTCGAACTGCTGATGTTAGGTTTAGGGGGACCATCTGCTAGGATTTTACAATTATTTTTCATAGTTTAGAATAGATTCATGAAAACTATAGAACAAAAGCCTTCCTATTCACTTTCTATGGTGTTTTGGACTCATCAAGGAATGCTGCGATTGAAATTTTTATTCGAACATTTTTCATTCTTTACAAAATTGTTGAAAAACTCACTTTTCCCGGTTCGCGCTATTATTCGGATGCCATTTTCTCCGGAACTAGAGTTTTCCCAGAATTCACATGATAAGCCATCGACGCGTTTGGTTGTCAGCTACAAACGACTAGTTTTTTAACAAAATTGCTTGGTTCAATTTTGAGTAATAGCCTTCAAATCAAAAATTTGGGAGTGTCACTTTTTAGTTTTTTCTATATTTTTCTTGAACTAGATGGCTGATTATGATTTTCTGGCCACCATTTGAAAACTTAGTTCAATACCGATCGACTGATTCATATACGGACGCCTTTCATTGGATTTTAGTGGAGATATTATATTTTTAAAAAAGTGCATCTGGCTCTATTCAAAAGTTCATATCTCGATCAAATTCAAAGAAATCTTAAAAATGTTAACGGATTCTGGAAGCCCCACTTATCCCCGAAAAATTGAGGTATAAACGACAGAAATCGGTTCAACTTTTGCACAAACAAATTATTTGAGATAGGTAATTTTTCATGAATTTCATGAAAATTAACCGTAAATTTTGGAGGGCTATAACTTTTCAACGGATGGTTCGATTTTAATATATAAGGTACCGTTGGAAAGGTATTGATAAGTAGCCTCGGAAAACACTATAGCTGAATAGTTTTATACACCCACCTTTGGGTTATATTGGAAAAACTAAAAATTTGGTCAAATTTTCAAGTGGCCATATCTCGGGTTGTAGTGGGTGGATTAGCAGTTTTAATATATTTTCCTAGTCTATGGCCCAACACCTTTCTAACAATACCCAACAGTCATGAATTGAAAGCTTGGTTCTCGATTTCGATTTATTCCTGTATATATAGTGGTGCATTTCAACAACAATCATCAGATCTTCAGATTTTTTGTTTTGCGCACCCCGCGGAGAACTACCGTTCTCGGTGATTTAATTGCACCAGCTATCCTGAGGGAAACTTCGGAGAGAACCAGCTACTAGATAGTTCGATTAGTCTTGCTCCCCTATACCCAATTGTGACAATCGATTTGCACGTCAGAACTGTTTCTGTCTTCCATCAGGGTTTCCCCTGACTTCAACCTGATCAGGTATAGTTCACCATCTTTGGGGTCACAACATATATGCTAAAGGTACGCTGATATAAAATTTATATCAAAATGCATAACTGTATAGAACGCCCCGGGATGGAATATATATTACAATTATATATATATAATCCCATATTTTTTAAGAACTATTTCGGTCGGTGCTAATAAGCACCTTTCCATGATAATGTCTGGGTCAACTTCGTTCATCCCTCTTAGTTGATCTACTACTCGGTTCCTTCCGTCCCTTCTATCCAGCTTGTATATTTCGGTGGGCTGTGTTGTTTCTTCGTAACTTACTAAATTTTGTTTTAAGTTACTTCGTTGCTCACTTGTATTCACCGTACACTTTCACTGAGTAGTTCCTATTCGGAATTAATTCGTTTCACTGGATCCTGATTCTACTGAACAGGAATCCTATACCGACTGCGCCAGTTATATATTTAGGATTTAGGTCCTTTTAACGCCGGAGGCGGGAGTAGTTCGGGGCGATAACAAAAAGACAAGCGGTTTTAACTATGAACTTTAATTAATTTTTATATTCGGCACCAAAACAAAACTTATATTTAACAAACACTTTCAACTCAATTAACCGAAACTCTTAACTAGATAAAAAAATAGGAAAGATTCAAGTTTAATTAATTATAACCGCAAGACGAACGAATTAACGATCGATGTCTTCTTCCCGAGATGTTGTCTACTACTCGCCGTTTTTAATCTCAAATCATTTCATTAAAATTATTCTTCTGCATCGAAAGCATTCTTTACCGGGAGTCTAAATCTAATCATTTCCCGTGGAATTTCACCGTCATCATTTTCAAGTGGGAAATTGCATCGCGAAGCTTTTCTCACCAAGCCGTTGGCGTTGGTTTGATCGGAATGTTAACTGTATCGGGTAGATCCGGAGTAATTACATTGGAGTCGCATTTTGGGGTCCTATATGTAACCCGCGTGCAGCCCAGGACATCTAAGGGCATCACAGACCTGTTATTGCTCAATCTCATTATTGCTAGACGCAATTTGTCCATTTAAGAAGCTAGTGTCCGTATTAATGGGACAAACAAACAGGTACGACTCCACCTTGTATAAACACATTCAAACAATCAAACATTTTACTGTTGTCATATTAGAAGGCTATATAAGGTTTCAACATCATAATCCTGAATGAATCTATTTAATATATTTGAGTCTCGTTCGTTATCGGAATTAACCAGAAAAATCACTCCACGAACTAAGAACGGCCATGCACCACCACCCATAGATTCGAGAAAGAGCTATCAATCTGTCTTACTCATTTATGTTCGGACCTGGTAAGTTTTCCCGTGTTAAGTCAAATTAAGCCGCAGGCTCCACTCCTGGTGGTGCCCTTCCGTCAATTCCTTTAAGTTTCAGCTTTGCAACCATACTTCCCCCGGAGCCCAAAAGCTTTGGTTTCCCGGGAAGCGACTGAGAGAGCCATAAAACTAGCTACACCCAATTGCTAGCTGGCATCGTTTATGGTTAGAACTAGGGCGGTATCTGATCGCCTTCGAGCCTCTAACTTTCGTTCTTAGTAGTATAAATATGGGGATTCTGGACCACCTGCACATTTGGGTCAAAATGTGCAAAGCACAAACGGGCAAAATGTGCAGTGCACATTTGAGTCAAAATGTGCAGAGCACAATCGGGCAAAATGTGCAGTGCACATTCGGGTGAAAATGTGCAGAGCACAATTGGTTGAAAATGTGCAGGGCACAATTGGGTGAAAATGTGCAGTGCACATTTGGGTGAGAATGTGCAGTGCACATTTGGGTGAGAATGTGCAGGGGTTTTTTTTTTGTTTTTTTTTGTTAAATAAATTGTTTCGTCATCTGATGAAATTAAATATATATTGAGAATAGAATTTATCTATACCAGGAGTAAAAATGTGCAAGTAGAAATTGCATTTGAATGTGCTGCTTATCGATTTAATAATAAAAAGTTCAAGTAATTTAATCACATTCATTCAATAAATATGATATAAACAAATTAGCTGTAAAATAAAAGAAATCATAATCATATGCACACCCAAATCAAGACCGAAAGATGAAAGCGATCAAGCAATTCTCTAGCGCCTCAATAAAATAAAAGCATTAAAACATAATTCGGAGACGGAAGAGAATCTGTGAAATTTAATCTGTAATAGCCACCGCACATGAGGAACAAAAAGTCGATGCATGCTTCAGGAGTATCAATTAAATAAAAAAATAAAAACAATTCTGACCGCCTGTATGTGATCATTCTAGTTTTTTATTTAAAAATAAATTGTTTTGTCAACTGATGAAATTAAATTTCAGTTGAGAAGCCTGAAGTGATTGAAATTTTAAATAAATAAATTGTTTCGATATCTGATGAAATTAAATTTAGAATATGCTAATTATGATTAGAATTTATCCTCAGACCAGGAGTACTCGTAATAATGTGCAAGTAGAAATTGCATTTGAATGTGCTGCTGATCGATATTCAATAAACATGATCTAATATAAACGAATTAGCTGTAAAATAAAAGAAAGCATTAATTATCATCTGCGCAAGGAGAAGCTGTGATATTTAATCTGTAATAGCCACCGCACATGAGGAACAACAAACAAGTCGATATATGCTTGACGGGTATCAATGAAAAACAATTCTCTGAGCGCCTGTATGTGATCATGATATGAAGTGATTACGGCTGATGCCCCGTCCGTAATTTTTTTTTTTTCAAGGGTTAAAAATGGAAATCAACAGCTAAGCATTTTCTTGAGCTGTCGTAAAAATTCAAATTCAATCGAATTCATTCAAATTGTCTGTAAAGTAAAAGAAAGCAAGTAAAATGCATGTACATGTTATTTTAATTTTTTTGTTTTTATTTTATTTTCGTTTTATTTACAAACCGGTATATGACAAAAAATCAGTATTACGTGTAGCTTTACTGAAAATTAAATTATAGGAATTTGCAGAAACAGATCCTCTGATAGCAATAAAATGACCTCCTTGTTTGAGTTTCTCAAATACTCCATGTGACATCTTATTGTACCGTTCTGGCAGAAAAAGTTGATAGTCATCTAACTCAAGCACTAATCGATCCCCAAATCTGGTTGTTGTTTTTGAAGCACCTACGATCCTATACTCCCGATGAATAGCCATATCCTTCAAACGAAGAAGTGGTTTGAAATTGAAGGAATTCAATTCTTCCATGTCTGAGTCATATCCATGATCCATTTTTTAAAACGTGTAGTTTTATTAAATTTTGTGGAAGCACTACCGAACTTGATTCGCACTGTCAAACTTAATTCCAGCGCTGCTAAACAGAAACTAATTCGTTGAATGAATCGTAAGAAGCTTTTATAGAATGAATCTATTGCTGAGATGAAAATTTCATTTATTTTTGATCACGTTTGTGTCATTCATGCTTGCATTGAAATGTCTGATATCCTATACTATTAAACGAGCAATATTTGTATATATATATATATATATATATATCGGTAATTGCGTTCTAGAAAACGGCTCTAAGGATTTTGATGAAAATTTCAGAATAGGGGTTTTTGGGGGCAAAAAATCGATCTAGCTAGGTGTCATCTCTGGGAAAACTCGTTTTCCGCGAGTTTTCACGATCTAAACAACAATATTGTCTTGCCTTTGAAGTAGATTGACAAATTCGCCAGTTGTGGTATCTGTTTCAATAGTTCAGTGGTAGAGCGTAGGTCTCATGTGCCGAGGGCTATAGGTTCGATTCCTGGAGTGGCTGGCCTTTTCTTTTTTTTTTTTTTTTTCTAATAATAGCAAGCCATACAGGAACACTTTTTTCCACGCGCCAATTGCCGCGCCACGCAAACTGTCATGTTTTTATCTTCGAGTGTGACCAAAACCATACGCCACTTTTTCTACATTAACTACATTCGATTTTGACACTCCAACTCACAGTTTTCCTTTTAGTCATCCACACACGTAAAAATGTGGCGTGTCACTTGCCCAGCAAAAATATGAATGGCGAAACGGCTTAGTTGGTGTGGCGTGGAACGTTGAAAAATCTCACACTCCAGACGCCACGCCAAAATGTACAGACTTCATGGTTATTCTTCAAAAGCTGTTTAACTGTCACGCAATTCGACAGTTCAACCTTTACCGTGTGTGGACAAAGAGCTTTTTTCACCACGCCACGCAAAGTGCCAGTTTTTCAGACGCGCCAACGGACATTTTTTTTGATCGGAAAAACTCTTGGTGTGTGGCTTGCTAATAAGAATAATTTCTGTCTGCGAAATAGATATCGAAAATTTCTCTAAAGATTTGTTGAAAAACAATAATTGTTGTACACAATTTAAAGTAGAAATTACATACTATCGTTAATCGCGGTCTAGAAAACGACTCTACTGATTTTGATGAAAGGTTTCAGAATAGGGATTTTTCGGGGTATAAAATCAATCTAGCTAGGTTTCATCTTTGGGAAAACTTGTCTTCTGCGAGTTTTAACGATCTAAACAACAATATTGTCTTTCCCAATAATCAGATTGATGAATTCGCAGTACATCGTGTTTGTTTCAATAGCTCAATGGTAGTGCATAGGTAATAATGGTTCAGATTTTCAGATGGGTCAGACTTTTTTTAATTTTTGTCCATAAAAGGGTTTTTTTTTTTTTAAAACAAAACAGTAAACAATTATTTTAATACGAGATATTATAAACGAGCGCTGTCTGAAAGCAAAATGGATCTCAAAATCCGCTCTAAGGATTTTTTTAAAAACGTGTTTGTACTACAGATAATGTATTTTTGGATTATGTGAAAGTTTTCTATAATTGTGAAAATGGACTATAAAGAAGAAAATAATTTGGTTTTTCTATAGAGGATTTTCCAAAAGTAAAATCATATTTTTTCTTCCCTTTAGTCTGTTTACCTAAATAGTGTAGACAAATTTCAGAAAACCAAAAAGTTTTTTTTTTCTACTGTTTAGTCTTAATCGATCAATTGCGCGAAGCATTTCCCATAAACAAATAATTCCCATCTGGTACTTGGGCAGTAGGGCTATTAGTCCTGTTAAAATGTTCTGGACTTATTGGAATCTTAAACAAGAATGAATGCGGATTGTCGTTTGATGACCCACGGTCGTATTAATTGTATATTTGCTGTTATTGGAATTATTTCATTAACGAAATAATACGAAGCGGTACCATCATGTAGCGGCCGCATTATTACGATGAGTGACGTCACAAAAAATTGTTTCATGGAATGCTGCGGTAGTGGTTTCTAGGATAGCGTTAATACAGACCATCACGAAATATGACGCTCAGACGCTGCCGTCACATTTATGACCGTAGTTCTTTACTGTGGAGAGCTGTTTGCCAACGTTTTTTTGTCGTCGACAGTGTCCGTAGCGGTGCACCCGTATTTAATTTTTGTGTATGCTTAGGCCTTGGAAAAAAAAGTCTTATTGTTATAGGCGAAATACTCAAAAAAACAAGTGCTATATTAATTTATATAATTTTACTTAAATATATATTTAATATTCTTTATAATATTTGCCAGCTTTACCGATTGAAATATTCAAACTGACTTCGAATTCTAAATTTACAACTACTGCCACCGTCATTGTCGCCATATTTGGGTACACCGTTTTGCTTACCTCACTCACCGTACTAATGCGGCCGCTACTTGAGGGTACCGCTTCAAACCAGAGCTTAACAGCAGATTCGAACGCTTGCTCAAGGCGTTACCAAAGAATATCTATCTAGCGAAGGCTCAGCTGCCAGCCAATTTAAAAGTACAGCATGAAAAACCGTCAGCTGATTGTCAGAAGCAAAGAATAACTACGTCAGAGGCTGCGAACTTTTTAGTACCCTTTCCCTCTTGTACGCTGTGTACATTAGATTAGTGTCCTCTCTCTCACATGTTTCTTTTTAATCTTTTTTCCATATACACTCAAAAAAGAGTGTCGGTTCTTATTAAATAGATATTCTTTGGCGTTAAGTTAACGTAACTTCCGAGCATAGCTCGGTCTCCAGGTACTTAGAAAATTAAGTTCTTAATAGTGACTCAACATGAAGAATGCACAGTAAGCCATTCTACGTCGAGTGTATTGATATAGTTTCATTTTAATCCCTCATAAGATATACACTTAATAATGACTCAACATAAAGAAAGTGCAGCTGGTCATTCTACGTCGAACGTATAGATATACCCGTAGTTTCATTTTTAATCAGTTTAAAACTACGTAGTATTCCCCTAATGAAATCTGCATAGCCAAATGTTTTCTAAATATAAATCAGAAGATCTCCTCGTAAGAAAAACTTAACATGAAGAATGTGCAGCTGGCCATTCTACGTCGAACGTATTGATATAGTTTCGTTTTTAATCAGTTAAAAACTACGTTGCATTCCCCTGATGAAATCTGCATAGCCAAATATATTCAGAAGATTTCCTCATAAGAAAAGTAAATCTAATATGACAGTTCATCTTAAGAGTAACTCGAGAACACACGATCTTTTAATTAAGCGGGATCAACGCAACTTGGAAATTCGAGTATTTTTGATAAAACATTTACTTTTGTTTTGTATAATAAAGATGAAAAGTTATATTTGTGAAAAATGTGAGAAAAGTTTTGCTCGATTATTCTCACTAAAACGACATATGCAATCAATGCATAATACGAGCGAACTGTATGAAGTTTGTGGTGAATTTTTCGAATCTATGACTAGTGTTATGAATTTTGAATAGTTTTAAATTCTCGATGTAGTATTAAGTTAACTATTGTGAATTATCAACTGAACTTAGTTTTGTTATGAACTGTACTTTGAAGTAAGATCTCGATGTGTTTTCATTTTGTATATTGGCAGTATGTAAGTTTTCCATGTATAAAAGGGCAGCACTCGAAATAAATCTCTCTCCTTCTTTCGACAACCAAATTAAGGTGCGTATCATTTTGTGCGAGGCCACAGAACCTGCCTTCTGGAATCTAAAAATTTCAAAAACGCTTGAAATTACAACATGGTCCTTCGAGCCGGATGGCAAATGTGATCGCGGCAACAAGACAGCGGCATTCTCAACCAGCGCAATCATCTGTGCAGCATTCGCATCAAATTTTCGCTTCAGCTCAATAGCAGCTTTTTCGTGCCCCTTCGTGGGGTAAAAGGAGAAAACCCCTATTGTACACAGCTCTTCGTTGCATATCGTATCGCCACTAAGCAGCTTTCTCGCAGTATTCTCGTAAGTAGAAATTAATTTCAATTTTTCGTGTCGCCACGTGACAGCACCTTAATCATCGCAAATGGCTCCAAATCCGCCGCCAGATAATAGTACCCCAAAGGTCTTGAGTGAACTACGAATACAAAGGGGAACTATAAAAGGACAACAAACAAAACTAAAAAATGTGATTGATCGCGTAGGTGAGCAAGCAAGCGCACCTGAACTGGAAACTAGGTTAGGTCTCCTTTGTTAATTTAGTGAAACACTTTGATTGTTTTATTTAATAGAATTTAATTAGATGTTTACAATACGAGCGATAGCGATAGAATAATGAAAAAATAACAAAAACTAACAAAATGCTATTGCGATGTATGCAAGTTCGCCACTTTGCTAATTATCAAATAAACTCTGAAATGCTTGCTGCGTTCAAAGTCTCTCTTTTAAATTACTATTTTCAACACCGCCTCTTAATTTAAATAGGAACTTCAAAAACGCAACTGAAGAATGAACTTTAAATCAAATTTAAATCCTCTCGTAGTTTCGCAAACTGAATCTTGCCGAGTCCCTTTGTCATTATATCAGCAATTTGTTCGTTCGTTGGAATGTACTTGAGTTGAATAAGTCCCTTATTCACGGTGTCACGCACATAATTGAACTTTACTGCTATGTGTTTCATGCGCTTGTGATTTTTCGGTTCTTGTGCAACTTTGATTGCAGATTGATTATCTTCGTGAATGATTACTGCATTGTTGATCTCGATACCCAACTCGCCGATTAATTGCTTAATCCATTCTGCTTCATTCATCGCCTCAGCTAAAGCCACATATTCCGCCTCTGTTGACGATTGACTCACTGTGGCCTGTTTGTGAGTGCCCCATGTGACCGTGTTTCCAAACACTTTGAAAACATACCCCGATGTTGACTTTGAGTCATTCTTATCGCCTGCCCAATCGGAATCTGCGTATCCAACCAAAATGTCGGCGTTTTCATCCTTGCGATAATGCAATTTCAAATCCACTGTTCCTTGAATGTAACGCAAAATTCTCTTGGCATGCGTAAAGTGTTCGTGTGTGTAACAGCTTTGAAAACGACTGAAATAGTTTGTCGCTGCACACAAATCCGGTCTTGTTGTCAGTGTAGCGTACGTAAGACAACCAATTAATTCACGATACGGTATATTTGAATATTTCTGTAAGTTTCCTGATGTCAAATGTAATCCCTTCTCGATCGGTGTTGATGTTGGTTTGCATTCTGTCATGCCAAATTTTCGAATGACATTCATCAAGTATCGCGCCTGGCTCAAGTGAATTGTTCCCTTGTCTTGATCATGTTGAATGTGAATGCCGAGAAACGTTTCGACTTTTCCTAAGTCGGTCATGTCGAATTCGCTTGCAAGTAGATTTTTGATGGCATTTATCATACGCAAATTATCGCACACGATTAACAAATCGTCAACATAAAGTAAAATGTAACAACGAATATCGTTTTTGAACTTCGTGTACAGGCAATAATCCGATGCACAGCGTTTGAAACCAATGCGTGTCATGAACTGGTGAAATTTTTCATTCCACATCCGCGATGCCTGTTTCAAGCCATAAATTGCTTTCTGTAACTTGCATACCTTTTTGTCTCTAGCAAATCCTTCAGGTTGAACCATGAAAATTTCCTCCTTCAAATCACCGTTGAGAAACGCACTTTTTACATCCATCTGATGTATGTGCATGTCGAATCGAACTGCAATTGCTAGCAAAATTCGCAATGTCGGCAGTTTTGCTACGGGTGCGTATGTCTCATTGAAATCGAATCCTTGCTGTTGTGAAAAACCTTTTGCTACAAATCGCGCTTTGTACTTGTCAATAGTTCCATTGGCTTTTCGTTTGAGTTTGAAAACCCATTTGCCTGATATTGCTTTTCGTCCGTTTGGTATATCGCATAAAGACCAAGTATTATTTTTCATCAATGATTCATATTCACTGTTGATGGCCTTTTCCCATTCGGTCCAATCAGGACGTTGTTTTGCTTCATCGATTGATTGTGGATCATTCTCGACGAATTGTTGTGCTGATAATGCGTAGTGTATACTCGATACGACATTACCATAACGCTCTGGTTGACGTCGTACTCGACTGCTTCGACGTAGTTGTGGCTCATCATTGTTACTAATGCTATCCGTTTCAGCATTGTGGACATTATCTCTGATGTCATCAGAACAATCCAATTTTGCATCATGACAATCATCGACGTTACCAGCATTATCCGTATCAATGCTGTGGAAAGCATCTTGGAAATCAACACTGTGGTCCAATGTTTCGTCCACCTTAGCTAGTTCAATATCCATAAACGATTCATTGTCGCCAAACTCCAATTTCGAATCCGAATCAGTTTGAATAACCGCCTCTGAAGTTGACTTCTCTTTGGTTTTTGCTTGGTTCAAAACCATCTTCTCATTGAAAATCACATTTCTTCCAATTACTAATCTGTTTTTGCTCAAATCCCACAAACGGTACGAGCTGTTCGATGCGTAGCCAATCATGATGCACTTTGATGCCTTTGGTTGAAATTTCGTACGCGTTTCCTTTGAAATATGATTATAACAGATTGAACCAAATATACGTAAATTTGACAAATCCGGTTTCTTGCCAAACCAAATCTCTGCCGGCGTCTTATTCTTGAATTGATTTCCTGCTGCACTCGTTGGGCACCGGTTCTTAATGTAATTCGCCGTTAAAACTGCGTCAGCCCAAAAACGACGACCGAGACCAGCGGCCGATAACATTGACAGCGCCTTCTCTTGCAAAATCCTATTCAAACGTTCAGCGACTCCATTCAGTTCAGGATTTCGTGGAGGCGTGTATGAGATTTGAATTCCCTTTGACTTGCAATAAACTTTGAATTCATGTGACAGATACTCACCACCATTGTCTGCTCGCAACTTCGATATTTTACAATCATGTTGAACTTCGACCATTGTCTGGTACTCCTTGAATTTATCAAGTAATTCAAATCGATTTTTCAAAGGATATATCGTCGACGCTCGAGAAAAATCATCGGTGAATGTCACAAAATATTCCGATCCGTCATATGTGACATTTTTCCACATACATCGGTGTGTATTAATTCCAAAATCCGTTTCGTCCGGATTACATGTCGCTTGGAAAACGGTTGCCGAGTGTGTTTTCCCATGACACACGGTTCGCAAAATCGTTTGCCTGTGTTGATGTCAAATTTGTTGATTCCATCAACCATTTCGTGTGAGATCATTTTCCGCATGTCGAATACATTCAAGTGGCCAAGTCGAAAATGCCACAAATCCTGCGAGAAAGATTTTAAATTGTCCTCACCTGCGATTCCGGCGAAAACACTACGTTCCACATGAAAATCAACTTCGTATAGGTTTTCTGTTGCATGCGCCACAAATTTCGATACACCATTCATCGATACTGTTGCATCATTACCTTCAAACAGGACTTTGTATCCCTTCTTGGTTAGTCTTCTGATTGACATGAGATTGCATTTCAATTCCTTCGAATACAAAACATTTTCTATGGTCTTGACTGATGAATCACCGTTATGAAATGTCTTAATCGAAATGTTACCCTGTTTGTTGGCATAAATTCGCTCATTTTTCTTCGCTGTCGAAATATCAATTTCATCGACTCCGGTCAAGTTGTCAAAATAGTCCTTTCTATTTGCCATGTGATCGGTTGCGCCAGAATCTAACACAAATGTGATTTTTGTAGCATCGTCACATTTTGAATTTGATATACGCGTCTGTCTGACTGTAGTTTTGTGTGCCGCTTTACCGCTACCTTGCAACCAGCCTACGTTAATCCCGTCATCACTGCCATTGCGTTCACTTATAAATAATGCTTTCTTTTCATTGCTTCGAATCGCGCACAATAATTCCGATTTGTTGCCATCTCTCGATGCATTATTTGCGCTTGATTCCTTTTTTGATGAATTGTCTTTCGATTTCTGCTGCCTTTTAGCCTGGCATCGAGACTTGATATGTCCTCTTTTACCACAATTAAAACAAATGATGTTTGGATTTTTCATTTGCATTGCACACGCCTCGTTGCTCTTGAACTGTGATGAATTGCTATTCCGTTTTGCGTACTCATCAAGTAGTCGGCTTTTCACATACTCCAAAGTCAACTTTGAATCGTCCATTCCTTCGAGTGAAGTCACTAACGCATCGTAACTTCTTGGAAGCGTTAACATTAAATTAACGACCATGTCCATTTCTTCCAGCTTTGCACCAGCTAAACGCAATTCCCGAATTGAGTTATCAAATTGAAGAAAATGATCATTAATGTCACCACCGGAAAACTTCATTGTGAGTAATCGCCGCCGCAAAATCAATTGATTCGCGACACTTTTTCTTTCAAACATTGACACCAAAGCGTCGTACATATCTTTTGCACTCGTTTTACCCATGATATAAGTTAATTGTTCATCGTTAATCATCTGTGCCAAAAGGCTTTTACATGTTGCTTCTTTGGCTATCAGTTCTTCATTTGTCGTTTTTTCACTTTTGACCATTATTAACGAGTTCAAATCCTTGTCGACGAATTGTTTCAATTGTTTTTCTTCCAACAATAAGTCGATGCGAAATTTCCATTGACTGAAATTCTTTCCGTTGAATTTCTGGAACCGATTCATCTCCTTGTCGCTCGCCATTTTAATTCTAAATCAAAGTTGCCGAATCCACTACAGAACACACAAAATAAATCCGTAATTTTGTTTTATTTGCACAGAAATTCACGTTTCTGGGCCCATAACCTGTTAATTTAGTGAAACACTTTGATTGTTTTATTTAATAGAATTTAATTAGATGTTTACAATACGAGCGATAGCGATAGAATAATGAAAAAATAACAAAAACTAACAAAATGCTATTGCGATGTATGCAAGTTCGCCACTTTGCTAATTATCAAATAAACTCTGAAATGCTTGCTGCGTTCAAAGTCTCTCTTTTAAATTACTATTTTCAACATCCTTGAAGGGTATCTGGAAGGTTTCACTGCAGTTCAGACCAAAATTGACTGTCTAGATGAAGAAGAGGCTAAGAGCAACGAGCGTGAAGTGTTTGAAGAAACATATTGTGCAGTGAAAACTAAAATTCTGACGTATTTAGCCCGCAAAAGGGTCCGCGGCTCAATCGCAGCCGATCCAATTTTAGTTCAGCGCATCAGTCAGCCCACCTTCCCAAGCTTGCTCTGACAAAATTTTCTGGGAAGTATTGTGACTGGCCTGACTTTTACTCCATGTTTAAAACACTTGTGGACGAAGATGATCGCCTCAATGGCGTAGCGAAGTTTCAACATCTACGGTCCTGCCTTAGCGACAACGCGCTATTAACGATACAGTCATTGGAGATGACCTCCGACAATTACGACGTCGCACTCACCCTTTTAAAAAAGAGATTTGATAATAAACGACTCATATTTCAGGCACACATCGATGAGTTCTTCAAATTAAAGTTGGTCGATGAAGGTTCAGTTAATCAGCTAAGGGCACTCAGTGACATCGCCAGCGTACACATGCGTGCACTCTCATCGATGGCTACAAAGGAGCAGATCGCTGACGGGCTCATCACACACATAATTACTCACAAGTTTGACCGACACACACAATCCAAATGGGAAGATGAAGCGCAGCTTGACGTAATACCTTCGTGGGATGAATTGAACGAGTGTATACAGCGCCGATGTCAAACGCTGGAGAACGTGGCTCATGTGCAGGAATTTGAGCGGCAAATCAGCAGACCGGCAAGTACGACTAATTTATCCTATAAAAAGCATAACAATTCCCCTCGTAAGGCTGCATTGGTAGCTGGAAATATTTCTAAGTCATGCATGTTTTGTAAGCAGGGTGATCATTATATAACCGGCTGTGCACAGTTTATTGGAAAAGACCCAGTAGAACGATACAACGAAGCTAAGCGGCTAAATCTTTGCATTAACTGTTTGCGTGCTGGGCACAATGTCAAGGCATGCAATTCTGGTAGATGTCGACATTGCCAATCTAGGCACCACTCGCTATTACACATGGCGTCAATTAACGACGTACCAAGGCTCCAACCCTCTACGCAAGCTTCATTGAACATCTGCGGCAAGGTGACTGAATCTAAGGAGACTAGTCAAATATTCCTCGCCACGGCCATCATAATGGTGCAAGATGCCAACGGTTCGTTCATACCCTGCAGGGCGCTACTTGATTCTGCGTCGCAATTGAATTTTGATACCGAGCGCGTACGTCAACTACTTAAAATTAAACGCGTTCGCATAGATGCGCCCATATCTGGCATAGGAATGACAAACGTGTCCGTGAAATTCAAGGCAAACTTAATTGTAAAGTCGCGACTAAACGAATTTTCCGCCAATATTGATGCCCTCGTATTACCTTCCATTACCACAAATCAGCCGACGCGGCTTACCAATGTTAGCAACTGGGAGATTCCTTCCAACTTACAGTTAGCCGATCCGTCATTCAATCGCCCTCAAGGTATCGATATTCTTCTGGGAGCCGGTTTATTCTACGACTTATTGTGTGTTGGCCAATTAAAGCTAAAGGAAAACCTTCCAACCCTCCAGAAGACTTTACTGGGTTGGATAGTGTCAGGGCCATGCAACACATCCTCCGCCCAAACGCCGTATCATTCACTAGTCGCCATTAATACGGACTCTAATTCAAACGTTGCACTCGACTCACAATTACGCGCCTTCTGGGAAATAGAGCACCCAGAAGTCATCGCGGGCCAATGTACTCCTGAGGAAATCGCCTGTGAAAAACACCTTATCGAAAATTACTCTCGAACTAGTACGGGCAGATACACTGTTGGTTTACCATTTCGCGAGGATCCCCTTGTCCTGGGAAACTCATCCGAAGTCGCCAAAAAACGCTTTTTTCGTTTGGAAAACAAACTCACAGGCTCGCCTGATCTCAAGCACCAGTATGTCGATTTCATGTCGGAGTATGCCAATTTATATCATATGGAACCCATTAACTCCGACTCACAGCTGAGCGACAATTTATACTTCTTGCCACATCATTGTGTTGTCAAGCCCGACAGCAGCACAACGAAACTTCGGGTTGTTTTCGATGGCTCTTGTAAAACAACCACGCTCTCTTAACGACATCCTCATGACAGGGCCAGTCATCCAAGATGATTTGTTCACGATTTTATCTCGATTTCGCACCTATCGCTATGCTATCACAGCTGATATCACCAAGATGTATCGCCAGGTTGAGATTCAGCCCCCAGATCGTAATCTCCAGTGCATTTTTTGGCGAGACTCACCAGCTAAACCATTACAGGTTTATCAACTTCGCACCATCACTTACGGCACCTCAGCCGCTTCGTTTTTAGCAACCCGCTGCTTGGCACAGCTGGCTCATGACGAATCCTCGAACTTTCCTATAGGCTCAAAGGTATTGGCAAGGGATTTCTACGTGGATGACATGCTTACTGGTGCTCGAACACTGGAAGTCGCCCTTAAAATAAGGACGGAGGTAGATCTTCTGCTTAAAAGCGGAGGATTTGAGCTACGCAAATGGTGTTCTAACTACAAGGAGATCTTGCAAACTGTGTCGGACCACGAACAGGAAAAACTCAACCAAGTTTCGGGAAACAACGTAATTAAAACTTTAGGGCTGATGTGGGATCCAGAATGTGACACGTTTCGTTATACTGTGTTCAGCAAAGATTGGGGCAGCATGAAAACAAAACGAAAGGTTCTCTCTAGCATAGCCAGTTTGTTTGGTCCCCTGGGATTGATAAACCCGATAATAGTACGAGCAAAGGTGTTTATGCAACAGCTGTGGAGGCTAGGCCTAAATTGGGATGAATCGCTTCCCATGGAACTGCATACTAAATGGGTCGAGTTCTGCAATCAGCTCCACGATATCTCGCGAATCTCTATACCCCGATGCATCGCACCCTCATATGATCACATTGAACTTCATGGATTCGCCGATGCCAGTTCCGTAGCTTATGGTGCCTGCATCTACTTAAGATGCCGGAAGAGTCAACGCGATGTAACCTGTAGACTAATGTGCGCAAAATCTCGAGTAGCTCCTGTCAAGGTGATCTCAACGCCTCGATTGGAATTATGCGCCGCGTTGCTACTTGCGGAGCTCATCCATCGAGTACACAATTCAATTAATTTAACAATAGAAAGCGTCACCTGCTGGTCGGACTCATCAGTAGCCTTATCTTGGATTTCATCTTCACCCTCAAATTGGAACACGTTCGTCGCCAACAGAATAACAAAAATCCAGGAATTAACCTCAACGTACCAATGGAGGCACGTGCCTACTACTTCTAACCCCGCCGATCTTGTAAGCAGAGGATGCACACCACGCAGCCTTCTGGAGTCTACCATCTGGTTTCAAGGCCCCGAGTTTCTTTTACAACCCCAGTCTGAGTGGCCCAAGCTGTTGACTGACACCAATCAAGATCTTCCTGAGAAGAGGGTTCAAAAATCGGTTCTTATTGTTGCAAATAAATCAGATCTCATTAATTCATGCAAATTTCACAACTCTTATTGCAGGCTTAAAAGAGTATTTGCGTATGCTTACCGATTTTACAACAACACTCACAACAAAGGCCGCCCAAAAAGTGAACAGCTGACTAAAGAAGAGCTTAATGGGGGACAGACCTGGATAATACGTGTGGTTCAAAGGGCAGAGTTTGCCGGCGACCTTAAGAACCTTTCGAATAGTGAACCACTAAAAGCGGACAGCTGCTTAAGAAAACTGAATCCATTCATCGACCCCGAGGGACTCTTACGCGTCGGAGGAAGACTGCAAAATTCCTCTTTGGAATTTGAGACCAAACATCCCATAATACTACCAGGATCTCATCCGTTCACTAAGGCCCTCATGCAACATTACCATATTCGCAATCACCATGCAAACTCGCAAACTCTTCTCGCGATCATTCGCACAAAGTTTTGGCCCATCTCTGGACGATGTTTAGCTAAGGCGGCTCAACGGAAATGCATACGATGTTTTCGTGCTCGGCCAAGAAATCTAGAGCAACTCATGGGGCCCTTGCCAGCTGAAAGGGTTCAGCCAAGCCGCCCGTTTTCATGCTCTGGCGTTGACTTCTTCGGCCCGCTTTACATCACTAGCCTTGTTAGGGGACGACCGCCAACGAAAACATACGGCTGCGTATTTATCTGCTTTTCAACAAAGGCCGTCCACATTGAGCTTGTGTCCAATTTGACATCCGAGGCCTTCTTAGGCGCATTAAGCCGCTTCATTGCTCGCCGTGGCAAAACTTCAACAATCTTTTCTGACAATGCAACAAACTTTGCTGGAGCGAATAAGGATCTCGAAGAACTACATGCACTATTCCTCAGCGAGCAGCATCTCAACGCCTTAGATATGTTTGCGCAAGATAATGGGATATCCTGGAAGTTTATCCCTCCCCGATCGCCACACTTCGGCGGACTTTGGGAAAGTGCAGTGAAGGCAGCGAAACATCACCTTCGGCGCGTCGTCGGGAACTCATTACTTACCCACGAAGAACTGTTTACGCTTCTATGCCAAACTGAAGCTGTAATCAATTCCAGACCCCTCACGCCTCTAACGGACAATCCGGATGACCTCAACGTTCTCACGCCAGGTCACTTCCTGATTGGCGCCCCTTTAGTTTCAATTCCTGAACCTAATATTTCTGACATAAACTTAAACATTTTAACTCGTTGGCAGAAAGTAACCTCTATGTATCACCGCTTCTGGGAGCTCTGGAGTCAAGACTACTTGCAATCACTGCAACAAAGGGCCAAGTGGCTTCGTCCCTATCCAAACATCACCATTGGATCGCTAGTCCTAATCAGAGAAGCCAACACCGCGCCTCTTCAATGGAAGCTTGGACGAGTCGTCGATGTGCATCCTGGAGCGGACAACAATGTTAGAGCCATCAGTATTAAAACCTCCACTGGAGTGGTCAAGCGAGCTGCAGCAACCATTTGCCCATTACCTCTAAGGGCGGAAGCGCAGAACAGTGAATTGGCGGCAGAGTCCCCCAAGGGGGGCGGCATGTTATGAATTTTGAATAGTTTTAAATTCTCGATGTAGTATTAAGTTAACTATTGTGAATTATCAACTGAACTTAGTTTTGTTATGAACTGTACTTTGAAGTAAGATCTCGATGTGTTTTCATTTTGTATATTGGCAGTATGTAAGTTTTCCATGTATAAAAGGGCAGCACTCGAAATAAATCTCTCTCCTTCTTTCGACAACCAAATTAAGGTGCGTATCATTTTGTGCGAGGCCACAGAACCTGCCTTCTGGAATCTAAAAATTTCAAAAACGCTTGAAATTACAACAACTAGCTTACAGGATCACAAGAAACTTAAACATAACGAAGCTTGTTATAGTATGAATAATTCGAATGAATATTTAAGTGATATTATGGATATTCCATTTGAAGATTTAATGGATGCTGGACCTTCAATAATTGAAAACGATTCATTGAAATATTGTGCTGTTGAAAGTATTAAAGATAGTGATCTTATGAATATTTCGAATGATTTGAGTAGTATTGTGGATATTCCATTTTCGGATAAAGATTTAAGTGATATTATGAATATTCCTTATGAAGATTTAAGAGATGCCGGACCGTCAAAAATTGAAAATGAAGTAAAGAAATATTGCGAATATTGTAAGTTAAAAGTTAATTTGAAAGATTGGAAATTTCGCCTCCGTACAAACCAACATAAGAAAAATGCATCAGAGTTCATCGATATAAATTTGAAAAGTATAAAAAGTGTTTTTAAAGAAAGATTAGAGACATTTATGATAGAAAATCCAGATGAAGGTTTATTAGATGTTGTGAAATTTTTTGATATAAATAAAATAATGATTTCAAATTTATTGGAAAAAATGCTTAAAAAACATGAATCTTACAAATATAACCAAAGACTATATAAACATTAAGACGTCCCAAGCTGTGAAGTGCACACTTGACTCGACCGAGAATGCTGATCGTAACTTCAGAGAAAAGAGCTTTTTGCGGGCGTCAGTTTCATCGTCCACTGTTCAAAGCACTAAGCGCACAAGGCAGTCGCAGCACAGCGGCGAATACAGCGAAAATTTCGATATGTACACGCAAGTGGATCTCAACTTGAGGCGTTTGTGTGCGAAATAAGAACCAAAAGATATATCCATGCATGCTGCTTGCATTGAAATGCTGCCTAATATCTATCACTGTGTATAATGTATATACTGACATTCGGGGTTCATTTAATAAGTTTTCCGACACAAATCCTTGCTTTGAGCATAGGAAAAAAGTTCTTGATTTCATGATACTTGTCCTTTTAAGAAAAAATTTTACGTGGAAAATAAAAATGGAAACTAGCATTTCAGCTAATAAAAATAAATTAAATATTATGATGCAGTAAATTAAATTGACGAATTTTTTAGAAATGAAACAGCCACAGCTTCCCTAATATAATTCGTTCACCCAAAAAGAAAAAAAATTGTTTTCGGCAGGCCTACAGGCTGAGGTAGATTTCGAACTGTTTTTAATTGCATTTTTTGGTGTAATTTTTTTCAAAATCTAGAAACTAGTTATTGTTTTAGAAACTACTCATCAACGATACCCCACAAGACGTGCTTCTAAAAATTTCGAATTTCCACCGTTTATTAACGAACTTAACTGAGCTATTAACTCTAAAAATAACATAATAAAATTTGGTTCAAATATCTTCAAAATTGCGGCAGCTATCGTGTCCCTAAGAACACTGTAAAATGCGTTATACATATATATTTTGGGGTCCAGGGGTAATGATCGGAGAAACTATGTAAAAAGGTGCCAAAATGTCGTTAAATTAAAAAATTGAGCGAACGATTATAATTTTATAAAATACAATATGCTTGCCAGCATTCAGAAATCTGAAAATTCATTGATAAATGCAATTAACGCAAATCTGGTATCCTTTTATCTCCTTCACAAATAATTTCACAGAACAAAAATAATCAACAAATTCAAAAGAAAATTTTTTTCGGGCATTCATATTCGTAAAATTCATTCAAGAGGCAATCTTTTTTTCCACAGATGCAAAGTGCTATTGAAATATTGTCATAAAAACAATTCAAAGCAGCACCAATACAATGCCATCAGAAAATCAATATTTTTTGTGGCACTCTGAAACCAGAGCAGTGCGCAGGCAGATAGCGAGATATCAGTTAGCAGAAAAACGCTTTTTCAAACAACCCGCCTACCGCTGCGAACCCGTGCGTTGATGTATTACACAGAAACTGCTCTCTGGTGCTTTGAACAGTGGACGATGAAACTGACGCCGGCAAAAAGCTCTTAAACGTGCAAAGTACATTCCTCTTCCTCATGATCTTATACAAAAACATGCTTGCATTAATGTGAAAAATACAGATATTTTTTGTTTTAAATGGGCTGTTGTATCAGCTTTAAATCCTGTGGAAAGAAATGCAGATCGTCCTTCATCATATGGAATAAACAATATTCCCGATGAAACTATTACTCTGATGAATGGAGTTGTTCTTAATTTTAATCAGTTAAAATTTCCATTGCAATTATTAGATATACAGAAATTTGAAGATTTAAATCCATCAATTAGTATTAATGTATTTGGATATGAAAAAAATGGAGCCAACTCACATAATATAATTGGACCCTTCATTAGCACAAAACGAGAACAACCAACACATATTAACTTGCTCTTAGCTAGAGTTGAGGAAAGAGATCATTATCATTATGCATGGATAAAGAATATATCAAGGTAATATGCTTAAACATCTTCAAATAACAATAAAATTTTAAAAATTTTTAGTTATGCAGATTAATTCGACATTTGCAAGAAGACGAATTTATTTATGCAACTTTTGCATACAACATTTTTACTCCTCAGAAGTCTTAGAAATCCATAGAAGTGAATGCAACCAGATTGTTACCACGTTACCGTCTCCTGAAAATGCTGTTTAAAAATATAAGGATTATCATCATCAACTTGAGGTACCTTTTACGATATACGCGGATTTTGAATGTATGCTGGAAGAAATAAGTACATGTGTGGAAAATATAAATTGTAATGCAAATGAATTCATGTGGTTAATATTAGAGCGGTAACACTTAACTTAAAATGAATTGTAAAATTACTGTAATGCCTGCCCGATCATCATGCAACCGTTAAGTTGAAATTCATTCTAGGAATCTGAAACCTTTTCTGCGCAATGTTCGCTCTCTTGGCTCGTGATCGTCGGAACGGCAACATCTCGTTTTTTGAACTTTCTACAACTAGTTTGTATAATTTACCTAACTTAATAAATCTAGTTTATTTTTAGTTTAATCCCTCTTTTATATTGACTATTTTCGACACTGGTGCCGAAACCAGGGACTTTTCCGGCGGATTTAAACTAATTTCTTGTTCGAACGAAAAAACGTGGTGTTGAATTGTACAGTTAGCCAAGAGCGAACGGAATCTTTTCGAGAAAAAAAACATTTACTAACGACTCCATTCTTAGTATCGATTTTTTTTGGCGTACTGCGTTCATAATTCGAGTGCTTGAGCATGGACCACACAGCGCGCGGGGTCTACCGAGGCCAAGTTACGAAACTTACAAAGGCTGCAACGGATTACTTGGTGACGGCAGAGGCGCAGGCGAAAAAAGAAAACAGTGAAAATTTTGATAGTGCGCTCGAGGAATTGAGTTCGTTGCTTATGCGTGTAAAGACAGCTAACGAGAGTTTAAATCAAGCGAACGATAAAGTTACTTTGCCTGTCAAATCCGAAGAACGAGAGCGAGAACTTGAGGCAGTAGCAGAGTATAGTGATAAGGCAGTAGCCTGCATTTCAAAGTTAACGAGTAGAATAGATCGAATAAAGGCGCTGCGCGATTTTCCTCCTCCGATTATTATTAGTTCGAATCAGCCAAGGCCTGTGGAAAGCAGAGCCCTGCGACTACCGATATTGGATTTGAGGAAGTTCGGAGGTGATTACAACGACTGGCTTCCTTTTTGGGAGCAATATAAGCCGTTTGTGCATGAAAACGAAGCTTTAACAGCGGTGGACAAACTCGCTTATTTGAAGGCAGCTTTATTTGGGAAAGCGGCGAACTCATTAGAGGGATTCTCCGCCACCGCTTCCTGCTACGATGCGGCCATCTCGTTATTGCAGGAAGAGTACGGCGATACGGAAAAGCTCGTCGACCGACATATGCTGCAGCTTATGTCACTGGTGCCTATTTCTTCGCGTAGTGACATTGCAGGATTAAGACGAGTATACAACGCGGTTGTGACGAACACTCGAACCTTGTCAACATTAGGAATTCCTACGTCCAGTTATTATGTGATGTTAAAGGCAATTTTAATACGTTGTTTACCGGGCGAGCTTCGCGTTGAATTTTATAAACATTGCGATGCAGTGCACAGTGAGGCGGATGTTAATAAACCGCCAAGTGGCTCAGCGCCAGGGGGTGAAGAGGATCGAGCCTCCATTTTGTCTGGTACGGATTCGAATCCATCTACTAACAAAGAGTGGCCAGTGCGCCGAATATTATGTTTTATTAAACGCGAAATTGAATCATTGGAGCGATCAAGTGTGGCGTCAGTAAAAACTTCAAAGGAGCATCGAGCGTCAGCTACAAAGATGATGGGGACCGCTGCTGGGCTGTTAGTACCGGCCGATCGTAAGATTCTATGCATTTTTTGTCAATCTATCAATCATGCCTCCGTGTTGTGTGACAAGGATCAGTCGGTGGAAGAACGAAAAAAGTTGCTAAAAAGAGAAGGGCGATGCTTTAAGTGTACGTGTAAAGGTCACACGTCGAAGGCCTGTCGCGTCGGGCATATCCAGTGTCATAAGTGCAAAGGCAGACATGCGACGGCTCTTTGCGATCCAGATTTTAAGCGGAAGGTAATTTCGGTGGCAAAGGAAAACAGTGCTCCCGCGATTTCTACAACGAACTTATGCTCACCCGGCTCTCGCTCGCCTAACGTGTATCTACAGACCGCGTGTGCATACATACATTCCGCGACGAACGAAAACGGTGCGCGACAGTTGATAAGGATGGTAATCGACAACGGTATCCAACGCAGTTATATAAAGAAAAGTGTCGCCACCGAACTTAAGAATTTCAGCATTCGGCTCTGAGAAAAGAGCACCTGTACAATGGTGTCCACTAGTGCAAGTTCGCCTGCGTAGCTTACATGACAATCAAACCGCGTCCCTTACCGCGATCGTGGTTCCCGAAATATGCTACGATGCCTTGCCGGTGCCTGATTTGCATAACGGGCAATTTTCGAGTTATTTACTTGCAGATTCTCGTGAGTTTGGACAACCCATTGAAGGTCTTTCGCTGTTGGTCGGGGCCGATCATTATTGGAAAGTGGTATTTAATGAAGTCGATAGAATTGCGCCAGATTTATCGGCCATCCGTACTAAGTTTGGGTGGACTATTCACGGCCATGATACGCTTCATGGCGACGCTGCAGATTACAATCAAGAGGTCCACACTTTTTTAGTTTCCTCCAACTTAAGCGAAAACGACGATATACGGAGGGAAGTTAATTTGCTATGGGAATTGAAAGCCGTCGGGATAAAGCCTCCCAGTAGAGGCTCGGCCCAAAATATCGATTATAGTCATATAACTCGGCTACAAAATCAGTACGAAGTTTCGCTTCTATGGAGCGGAGAGCCCGATGCATTCGACAATTATCGAAAAGGTGCCCTCAAAAGATGCGCCGGTTTAACGCATAAACTTTCAAGAGAACCTGAGCTGATGTCTGCGGGGTATGTGGAAGTTGCTGACCCCTTGGAGGAAAACGGGCACTTATCTTATTACATGCCCCATCGACCGGTTTACCGAGAGGATAAAGATACAACCAAGCTGCGTATAGTTTTCGATGCTTCGGCCAGGAGTCCAGGAAAATCCTCACTAAACGACAATCTAGACGCAGGTCCAAATTTGCTTCCTGAAATTTTAACCGTTCTGCTTAATTTTAGGTTGAAAATGATAGCATTAGTAGCGGATATTGAGAAGGCGTTCCTGCAGATATCGCTTGCAAGTAAGGATCGTGATGTCCACCGATTCTTCTGGTTTTCCACTGCATTGACTTCCGCAAGCGAACTACCCAGCCTGAGAGAATATCGGATGACGCGGGTCACCTTTGGAGTGAAATGCAGCCCATTCTTATTGACGAGCGTGCTGCAACATCTCTTTGAAAGTTCATGCGCCGAGTTTCCTGAAGTATGTTTGTTTCTGAACACAGCTTTCTATATGGACGACCTTGTGAGCAGTGTTGACGACCGGAACTGTGCACGTAAAGTTCATGCTGATACCCGAAGAATTCTGGGAGGTGCATCTATGAACATCCGTAAATGGAACACAAATGATAAGCTCCTCAGAGGCCAATTTTCATCAACGAACTCCTTACCGAATAAGCAAAAAATATTGGGCGTATTGTGGAGTTGCCTGAGCGATGAGCTGATGGTCGATTTGCAACCGGTACGAGAGTTTATACAGCAGAAAGGACCTGAAGCATGCAAGCGGAATGTGCTAAGTCTTATGGCGCGCATATTCGACCCAGTAGGCTTACTGTCTCCATTTGCAACGAAACTAAAATTATTATTTCAGGATATGTGGCGAAGAAAATTAGATTGGAACGAACCTTGTCCCGAGGAAATGAAGAAGTTGTGGATTAAATATTGCAACGAATTGCTACATCTCGAGGATATATATATTTTTTTTTTATTTAAAATTTTATTAATATAAATGTACAATTCAGAATAATAACAGTTCAGAATAATGCACAGAGATAAGAAAACTTTGTTCTTTACAAACTGAGATATAATGCGTACATGAAGAAAGAAGTTTACATATTATAATTGATAATGGTAAAGGGAAAATTATAGTTACAAAAACCCTTATTTAATCTTAGAACTACTCTAACCTACTCCTTAGTATACACTTACTTTAATTATACTAATTAGTTTACATATTTACTGTGCTGGCCGAAATAAACTCGAGATCAGGTCATTCTCATGAGCCATAGCAACTTGTACAAAAGAATTTAGTGAGCTACATATTTCGACAGAAACGAGATTGGTGTTGGCTTTGTTGTGCAACAGACGCGTTGAGAAAAATCTGGGTAGATTATACATCATCTTTAGGATTTTGTTTTGAAATCTTTGCAATTTGTTAATATGGGTTTTGGCAACGTCCGCCCAGACGGGTGCACCATACAAGAGAATCGCTCTGAAGATTGTCTTATAAATAATTAGCTTGTTTTCAATACTGAGTTTGGAGTTTCTATTAATAAAAGGATATAGCGTTTTAATCAAATTGGAGGCTTTTTGGAGTGTTATCGAGATATGCTTGTCGAAAAGAAGTTTCTTATCGAATGTAATTCCGAGGTATTTCAGTTCATTTTGCCATGCAACATTTGAGGAATCAATTTGAATTTCCCGCTGTGGCAAGAATAAATGGTTTCTTCGGCGTGTAAAGAATATGGCCTGAGTTTTGCCAGGATTTATTTTTATTTTCCACTTATTAAAATATTTTAGTGCTATGTTCGATGCGCCTTGAAGGTTGTCGATAATTATAGAGGTGTCGGTGTCGGAGCAGAAAACTCCAGTATCATCTGCGTACATAGCTAAATGACAATTTGGGAGATTCGGAAAGTCAGATGTATAGATACTATATAGTAAAGGACCAAGAACAGAGCCTTGCGGCACCCCAGCTGGGATTTTATGTGCGGAAGACATTTTGTTATTAATGAAAACTTTGAATGACCTCTGCGATAGGAAGCTTTGTACAATTTTAATAAGATAAGTTGGAAAATTGAATTGTTGAAGTTTAAAGATAAGTCCATTATGCCACACGGAGTCGAAAGCCTTTTCAATATCAAGTGTAAAGAAGCCAGTAGATTTTTTATTTTCCAGATTATGTTTGATAAGTTCCTTGATTCTGAAAGCTTGATGAACAGTGGAGTAGCCAGGTCGAAAGCCAAACTGTTCATTGAGCAGAGTATTGTTTTCGGTTATGTGCAACATAAGTTTCTTTCTAAGAATTTTTTCATAAATTTTGCTAATAGTACTTAGTAAACTTATTGGCCTGTAACTCGAGGGAAGTTCCGGTGGTTTACCGTATTTGGGTATAGGAATGACTTTAGCGAATTTCAAAGCAGAAGGAAAGACTTGAAACTTCAGACATGAATTGATTATAAAAGTTAACACATTACTCCGGTCGCAACACCTACCCAACGCCAGACGCCTACGTTGCGAAACGTGCGGATGCACATTCTTAGGTTTAAAGTTTCTCAGATAGGAAAGCAGGAATTTTATCATTCTTAGGTTTAAGGTTTCTTAGACAAAAAAGCAAGAATTTTAGGTAGATCAAAAAATGTAATTAGATTTAAGAGTCAGTCGTCATTGGGAATTGTAACTCGTCGGTTGAATCGAAATAAATTTGTTTTTTTTAATTCGCAAATAGAAAATATTTGTTAACTGGCGCCCGAGCAGGGACCTGACACAAAATTATTAAACGTAAAGTAGTGGAAAAAGCTTCAGTGTTCTATTGAATTTAAAAAGTGAAAAGCTTAAGACACTCTTAATTAATTACTTGATTTCTCGTGTCGGTTCGTTCATTAAAGATATTAGTGAAGGTGATAAGTTCGTACCACTAGTAGGCGATCTACAAATAAACAGTCAACGTTCATCGCTAAACGGGAAGACTACGGCTTGTCGCAGCATCACATCAGCGGCAACTTGCAGTTCCCCTTGGAAGAAGACGATTCAGATTGAGAGGAAACCACGACTCCCCTGGCTTTCGTTATGATAGTTAAATTCTTAATGTAAGTACCAGTTTCTCTTACATTTTCAAGTCACAATTTAGTGAACAATAAAAAAGTGTTCTGGTTGAAATTTCAAACACATAGAAGTGCGAAACAGAAAATAAAAAGTCCTTCCTCTAATAAATTCTCTCTAAACTAGTGAAATAATTACAAAAAATATGGAGCAATTACAAACTGCGATTGCTCAATTAACCGGTGCAATCAACGCACAAATAGAAGCAGTAAAAGAAATCGATCGTCGGTTACTAAAGGTCGAAAATCGAATAAGTGTTCCCCAAACCGAACAAGATCTGTCATTACGTGCTCCAGCTAATGAGCAAGAATTAAAAGATACTTGGAAATTGCCTGATAGCGTGAAAGAGTTACAAGTTTTTGACGGGAATCCAACACATTATATCTCTTGGATTCACGCGGTCGAAAATATTTTGAAAGACCACGAAATTGTGCGGAACAAACCTATCTACCGCGCAATTTTGCAAGGTATTCGGCAGAAGATTAGAGATCCTGCCGACACAGCACTCATTTCATATAACATATTCAGCGACGATTGGTCTGCTATAAAAAAATGTTTATCTTTACACTACGCTGACAAAAGGGACATAAGAACCCTTGAACATCAATTAAGTTTACTCCGTCAAGGAAACACGACGCTAGACGCATATTATGCTCGTGTTAATCATCAATTTTCATTAATCGTAAATAAAGTTAAAACTGAAGATTTTTCTACAGAGACAGTAAATGTACTTGTGGAAACTTATAGGAACAGGGCATTAGACGTTTTTATAAGAGGTGTTAATGGGGATTTGTCCAAAATATTACTAATACAAAGACCTCAAACGCTAGTAGTAGATTATGGATGACTTTGGCGCCTCTCTGAGTTAACTCCCATACAAAAGTGCTTCCGAATTCTTCCCATGCAAAGTAGTGCCGAGGTGATAAGAGCGCCGCCGCCGCCGTAGTAAAAAAATGGTCATTGACCGTGGTGATAATAATTTTGTGATTGTTTTGTTATGACGTTACCCTTGAACTTGATTTCGATAACCGGTGTGAATTTTCTTTTTACATTATTAGTTAATTAAAGAATTTGCAGTGCGCGAATTTTTTTTTATATTCAGTTAAGTAAAGAACTTGGTGCTGAAATCATCTAGTGAAATAAATCAAAAAGTTATAAAAATGGAATCATTTTATAGCGAGGGAATGGTTGCTGCTGGATTGGAAACGGATTTTGAGGCACTCGAGGAATTGAAAAATTTAACATTCAAGCCCACTATCTCAATAAAGGAAATGCAGGAAAATTTAAAATATAAAATACTTAGTGTTAAACAAGTTAAAACGAAATATGGAGAAAGGCTTCTTTTGGAGCTAGAGGATTATCAAATATATTTACCCGAAAGGTTTGTTAATATATCGGCACAAACCTTTAAAAGTATCAATGAAGGAGGCTTTTGCATTACCAACGGTGGAGGTAATGGGAAATCTTTTAATCTCAGATTTACTAAGTCATTGTTAAATGTATATCCTTATTATTGATATATTAATAAAAAATGTGTGTTATGTCAATCAATATCTCTTTTTCTATTCTTCTTTTTTTGCGTATCATTATTATGCTGTGTGAATATTTTTACATTCATGGGCTTTGTGATTAATTGTGGTTTTTACAATTAGCTACAAGTTCTGTTTTGAGTTCGAAGTTGATAAATTCCTTCAAATTTTGAGTCTTGATAAATTGCGGTTTTCACAATAAGCTAAAAAGAATTTTTGTTTCTCTGACTTCGAAGTTGATAAAACTATTCTAAGGTTTCAGTTGCGTTAAATCGGGTGTATTAAATTCAATCGAATTAAATCGGGAAAAAAAAATAAAAAATGTCGCCGAGGGAAAGTTTTAATTATAGTGAGCTACCTCAAGTTAGTGTGTTCAATGATGTAAGTGTAAGTGAAGATAATATTGAAGACAGTGCTGAGCATTTATTGGGAGAACAGTTAAGGAGGATTCATAATTTGTTCACCCCTCAAACTGATTTATTGTGTGAAGAGGAGTTAATGGAATATGACAGTGATGATTGGAGTGATAATGATGATGATGAAGATTTTGATAGTGATAGTGATTTTAGGGAAACGGAATGTAATTTAAGAGTTGCTTTACGATATCTGATCTGTAATGATGTGATTTATTGCATACATTGCAGAGATCACATTGACGGAAATATAGTGGAGACATTGATTAACAAAACATTTTTTACATATGGTGCATTTTTTGAGTATTGTCCACCTTTTTGTGGGAATTGTCGGACCCCAATCGGATATTTGTGGGAAGTGCTAGAAAGCGATCAGATATGAATTATTAGATTAACGGACAATTAAAAATTTAACACAAGACATTCTGTTGTGAGAAAAACATTTAAAGGAAGATGTGGTTTTGAGTGTTTCGCGTTTTGTTAACTTTAAAAGGAAGATGTGGTGGTTTTTGTTTTGAGATCGGGAAATGAGTGTGTGGTTTTACGTTTTCCGCCATCGGTTATTTTTACGGGGCTGTTATCTTTGGCGTTTAAATATAAAATTAAAAGTCGGACACTAGCAATTCAGTCTAATTAATAAAGTCGTGATGGACAGAAGTGGAGTGAAGCGAAAATTAAACTTCCTTGAGGGAGAAGTGGACAATCAATCATATAAAATGATGAACCTAGTGTCAAGTGCTGAAAACATAGGGAGTGGTGAAAGAAGTTCTGCACAATTTGTTCCTAGTGAAGAAGCTTCGCTTAATTGTTGGAACAAGTTGAAAGTGAAAGAGAACATGAGTGTAAAAGACATGAAAGTTGGGGTACCGTACGAGATCGCTTATGCCCGAAGGACGAAAACGAAATATGGGCCCAAGATTGTTCTTTCATTAGCAGAGAATGAACTCTATCTGCCTGATCGATATATTCACATATCAGAGGAAAATTTAACACTTTTCGATGGAGGAAATTATGAGGTAATTTATTTATTTTAATGGTCTGTATATATGTATTATATTATTGTTTTTTTCTTAGGTCACGAAAAATAAAGACGGCAACCTCCATTTTATGAAGAAATAATAATACATACCAATAATTGTGAATTAGAAAAAATAAAATGTCTTATTATAAATTAATTATAGTTAAACTGTTTTTTATTAAAGAATCCTTCTCATCCATTTCAGATATTTCAAATTTAAAAGGATATTGAGGTTTTGAAAAGTTTTTACAGAATCTTCAGGGGTTTTAAATTTTCAGTTTTTGAAAAGTTTTTACAGGATCTTCAGGGATTTTAAATTTTCAGTTTTGAGAAGTATTTACAGGATCTTCAGGATTTTTCATATGTTTTTAAAAAAAAAAGTTTTACAGGAATATTCATGTTTTAGATATTTTTTCATATGTGTTCAAAGTTATAAGTTTTTACAGAATCTTCAGGGGTTTTAAATTTTCAGTTTTTTGAAAAGTTTTTACAGGATCTTCAGGGGTTTTAAATTTTCAGTTTTGAGAAGTATTTACAGGATCTTCAGGATTTTTCATATGTTTTTTAAAAAAAGTTTTACCGGAATATTCATGTTTCAGATATTTTTTCATATGTGTTGAAAATTATCAGCTTTAAAAAGTTTTATAGGATATTGAGGTTTGCAAAAAAAAAAAAATTTCCGCCATACTCAGATAAATGGTAAAAAATAAGGTGAATTCTGATTTTCAGAAAGTTATTCTTCGTATGCCAATCGAAGAGTTAAGTGTGTTGTTTTTTTGTTTCATTTCAAGCAATTTTTAAAGAAAAATTTAAAAAACGATATCAGAATGTATTTTTTCATATCTGTGAAAAGGTATCTCACAGAAATTTTTTAGAAAACCACAGAGCTCCCTTAAATAAAACTTTAAAAAGATATTGGAAATTCATTCAAGATAAATAATCTTTATTTCATTTTAGAATTTAGAATTTTTCATTTATTTTACGTTTAACTTTTTGTCTAATTATATTCATATAATTGTGTTTAAAGAAATAGTCGTCAACATTTCCACTCTCTCTGATGCTATATAAATACCATACTAGCCATTGCTGGGAGAGAGATATATTCCATGAACAAAAATAGCGATTACTTCCGCTATCTCTAATATGAAATAGGTGAAACATCGTTCGTATCCTTTTATTTTTGAGATGTTCGATTTCCTCTTGGTTGTATTCCAGTTTTCTAGATGTACTTAATAAATTCCTACTGTCACTGTTGGTGCTGCTATTACCGTTGGTGTTGTTAATGCAGCTGTTGTGAAATAGTAAATTGCTCAAGGGATCGTAAATCGCTCCGTCTTTTTCGAGCCAGAAATGTGGAGTTTTTAGATGCTGCTTTTTATAGGTTACACCTCCCCATTTTAGTTGCACACCCTGCTCCTTTAGTAGCTCAAATGCTATCAGTGTTGCACCTATGTACAGGTGATAATAATGACAAAAAAAGGTATATTTCATAAAAATCATGAAAAATAATGTTGAACACTCACAGAACGAATAATCATTTTCACCGATCAAATTAATTTTGTTAAATTCTTCTGCAATAATTTCACAAATTTTGTCTGGTTTAAGACGGTTTTCTTTTATAGCTTCCATAATGCAGACTGTTTCTTTAAAATATTAACTCAAACTGTATAGAGAGAATCGAATTTGGAATTATTTTTCCTATTTTTTAAATTGAAAACAAAATATATCTGACAAAAAACTGCCATATTTTTTCTTTTTTCTCTCTCTGTTATGTTTCACAATATGATGAAATTATTATTCTTGAGGTAACGTTGTGAAAAAAATTACACCGAAGCACACACATAGATACATATTCAATCTCACACACACACACACACCAATACTCCCCCAACATAGTTTTCGTGACGTCATCGACCTTAAAACTGTTCCTACTTACAGGTGGCGAGCTTTTGATACCTTTTTGTGAATTTTGACCCCCTCCTTTAAAAAATACATGTAAAAATGTCGCAGAAGCGGTATAGCTTATATATCAATATTTATGTGCTCATTTCAATAATTGACAGCAATCAGTGTGCATACAGATAAAATCTTTCTCAGAATGATACTTACGTGGTGTGAGATTGTAAAAGATAAACATAAATTTTGTATTTGTCAAGCCAGATGGTTGGAGTTTCAAATAGTCAATACTATCGTAAAAGGAGAAGTACTTAATTTATATATAACACCTGAGAATGGGAATTCTTGTCTGATTTATTCTCAAAGAAATGGAGAAGCGTTTCTTACAAAAACAAGTCTTAAATTTTATTTTAATCCACTTGAGCATGTGAAATTTGAATCAATCGGCGGTGATGTGATTGTTGTTGGGAAATTATATGCTGAAAGTAAAACTAACATGAAAAATGTGAATCATTTCCCCGCAAAGTGTCCTTTCGGTGATGAAGCTGATTGGAAATATTGGGAAAAGCTTCGAGAAGATCTAGAAATCGATAAATATGAATCTATGTTGAAAAAGCAAGAAGAGATAGATAAACAAAGAGAGCAAGAAGAGGAAAAAGGCTAGCCGATTTGAAAGCTCTTTACAATTATGATAATCCACCACCACCACAACCTATAAGTAAAGAACGAGCGCTAAAAGAGTTAGAGGCAGAAGAAAGATATAAACACTTTCGTGAGAGGGTTGATAGAGAAAGTGCAGCGGTTAGAGCATTTATGGAAAAAGAGGGGGATTCATTCTAGTGCAGCTAAAGAAAACTAAAAAAAAAAATTTATTATTAGTCGATTTCAATCTGTGAAGCGGTAAACGTTAAAATGGCTAACATTTATATTTTATTTTTAACATTGTATGTTTTTTATATTACGGGGCAACCAATGCCGCTAGATATAAATCTTACAAATGGTAGTGTGAGCAATTTAGATTTCAATTTAACTCTTCCAAATAATACTCAAGTTCAAATTGGTCTGACTTTTCGTCTTCTAACGTTTACTAATAATAATTCTATCGGCACTAATTATACATCATCATCATCATCATCATCATCATCATCATCAGCAGAAGTACCAACAATAAGTACAACAACAACAACAACAACAGAATCAGTGAATGAAAAACCTAAAAAGAAATTTGCGACTGTTGACGAAGCAATTGAAGGATTTAGGCAAGATTTGATTAAAAAAGAATCGGATATTGCGGGGTTTATTGAAAGCCAGAGCATATTTTATAGACATTTCATGCTGGAATTTGATGATGATATATCAATAAGAATTCGATGTACATATGACAGCAATTATGAAGAACGAAGCTTGCAAATATCCTGTTATGAATATCATGAGTTTGAAACTGAGAGAATTCTAAGTAATGGAGAAGTTGAGCTAATAAAGAAGTTTGATGCAGATTATAAATCAGAATTAGATTTGCTTGACTTACGCACCATGAAACAGACATATCGTATGGATATATCTTAAATGTGGAATAAAATAATTCAGTTATAGTTTGTCGATCACCAAGCAAACAAGCAAGATGAATTTTGAACAATTTTTACAAGAATTTAACGATATTTTATGTTTGGAGCATAAAGAGGAAATTGAAGATCATTTAAATTTTTTAAAGAATTACAAAAATGTGGATAAGGTGCAATCTAAATATGGTGAACACTACATAAGCTGTCCCTGGTCTAAAGAGGATGCAACAGAAGGACCAGACACGTGTGAATGTTCATATGTTAATAGATATTTAAAAAGAATATTGTATTTAATAAACTTTTATAAAAATATTAAGAAACGAGAATGTTTAACCTGCTGTGGAGTTTATTTAAAATAAACTGAAATAGAGAATAAAAAGCATTTGTTATAATTTTATAATACATCAGTTTTATTAATCCATGAATTGTGTTTTGAATCAAATCCTAACCATTTAACATACATCTTATCCTTTTTCCGCTTTAAAATTTTTTCAACCAGATATACTGAAGGATTGCTTGCTTTCTGAAGTTCGAGCTCATAAAATCCTCCTTGTACCGGATTGTTCTCGTAGTCATTCAAGAGATATGTAACTGGGTTGGTTAGCTGAATTTTTCTAATCGTAAATATTTCTGTTGTCCAATTCGGTGTATAACCTTTCTCAAACACATGTTTATATTTGCTGATTCGAACTAATTCTCCGATTTTGTATTTAGGTTTCGGAGCTACTTTTATATTATTATATGCTGTCGATAAAAGTTCTTGCTCATCGCGTTTGCTAACATCACATGGTCGCATTTTTATTGTACGATGCTTTCTCTTATTGTATGTAGAAACGAGCTTCTTTATTATATCAATCCATTGGTATGATCCTCGCATACTAAATTCTTTCCACATCATGCTTTTTAAAGTTCTATTAAATCGTTCAATTATTGACGCCTTTAACTGGCTGTATGTAGAATAATGATTAATTCCATGACGCGTCATTAGCTCAAAAAATTTGTTATTAAAAAATTCTTTTCCATCATCTGTTTGTAAGTTTTTAGGAATTCGACTATTATTTAAAATGGTTTTCATAGCATTTGTAACATCGGCTGCATTTTTGTTTTTGATAGGTACTGCCCAAGCATATTTAGAAAATGTATCAATCACAGTCAGTAAAAATTTGTGTCGTCCATTTTGATGGGAATAAGTACCCATTTCTACTAAATCAGCTTGCCACAGATCATCAAAACCTTTAATTATAACACGTCGCCGTTTAAAGTTTTTTCTAGCAGATTTGTGAAGTTCTTCAACAACTTGTCTCTTACTCATTACTTTCGTCAGCACTTCAAAAAGAATAAACCACAACTAATTCTTAAAGGTATTCAATATACACTATCACCTTTTTTCGATATTATACTATTAAAGATAAAGTTTTCAATTTTCTCAACTTCAGAATTAATGTATAAAGTTAACTTCTTCGCATCAGCATCATGTTCAGCACGTAATTCTTTCAATAATGTGTCAACATATATTTTATTTGCAGCATCCTTATCGTCCACAGGAGCACGCACATTTTTAAGATTTTTTAATCGCATATCATAATCTGCTCTGCTTGTTAAATCTATTCCACGTCCTTGCGGTCCTTCCGCACCTCTATCTCCTTTCTCACCTCTATCTCCTTTCTCACCTCTATCTCCTTTCTCACCTCTCTCTCCTATCTCACCTTTAGCTCCCTTTTCACCAGGTGGACCCCTTGGACCTAAAGATCCTTCTTTGAGGAGCTCACTACTTGATCGACCAAACTTGTCAACGCTCATTGTTAATTTAAAATGGAAAAAAAGTTCTAATTGATATTTCTCTTTTATTCAATAATGTTGGCTTCTTTTAATTCTTCTATTATAGACACAATCTCATTATGATGATTATTATGTCCAGCTTGATACGATGCTATTAAAAGTTGCAATCTTTCTACTAATTCATTGGGATCGTTCCAATATATGTAATCTACTTTGCTTTTTGGTAAATTCATTATACCTCGTCCTTCATATGAGTCGAATTTGCTTATAATTTCTTTAAATTTATATCCTCTATTTCCATTTATTTGAGCGTTAGAATTATAATTTCGCCTATTAGCATGGCTACTCTTAATAATTCTTTCATAATCTGATAGCTCTTGTTCATTATATGAGATACGAGATGGCTTCTTCATAAATAGTAATTCACATAACCCCGTAGTTGCATCATATTCTTGTCCTGCAATTCTAATTTTACCATTTACAATATCAAAATTCGAATTCCCTATTTTCCATTGATTGTTTTTTTCATCTAAATATACTCCATATGTGTAATCAATATTAGGATCATTATTTTCATATAAATAGAAATATTTTTTAATAATCCCTGTTGAAGGAATACTTTGTTCAGTCATTGTATTTGATGATGATGAAGTATTCATAAAGAGGTTATCATGATCATCATCATCATCATCAATTGTTGAGAAACGGCGTTTACTCGATAAAGGCGTGCTAGTTTTTTCTATACGACGTCTTTTTATCAAAGGTGTGTCAATCTTTTCTACTTTTGGAAAAATATAGCTATTTTTAAACTGACTTAATTCACCATCATTTTCACTCTTTAGCTCATTTTTTATATAAGTCTGTAAGTTTTCTTCCTTTTTCGCAACAAGTTTATGTAGAGGTTTAGTTATAGGCTTAAATGTTTCTTCAAGTTGAGTTTCTGTATTAATTTTTCCGGATTTTAACTGTTGATATTTTTTCTTTAATGAATTCCTGATTTTTATAATATTCCTTATAGTTTCTTCGTTATTTGACTTATATTTTTTCATATTAGAGAACTGGTTGAACTGCGCTGCGAACCGCTTTGTGAACTGCTTTAACTGCTTTGTAGACTGCTTTAAGTGGTCTCTGAACTGCTTTAACTGCTTTGCAAACTGCTTTAACTGGTCTGTGAACTGCTTTAACTGCTTTGTAAACTGCTTTAACTGCTACTGTTCTGCTTATATATTGATGAATGTATCGAATCCTTTCCGATACCGACCCTTATTAATAGGAGTATCTTTATCTATTATTAGAAATCCATATTTTTCCTTCCAGCATTCTGCACAAGCTTGTTTAAAGGTGCTGAAGGACATATCCATATTTACATGATCTTCATAAATATGTTTAAGATTCATATCATCTTGTTTAAAAACAATAATAAAATTAGCATTATCACGAATCAGATGTTTAGGTATACGTGTATACGTTTGACAAAGGTAGAAGCTGTCTACATCATTATGTCTACCCATACAGAAATATGCTCTGATATTATTCTGTTTATCGCAGGCAACATCATCGAATATGAAAATTGAATTCCGTTTAGCTTTTTCTGGTGCTATAACGTCAGTATTATCAGAAAATGTGTAGTAACCCATTCCCTTTATCGGTGTAATTAATTCTTTTAAATATTCATATTTGGGCTGATGTAATGATTTGGAATAAATATATATATTTTCAAATTTTAATCCATTTGGGTGTTCTATGAGACTAATCATAAGATTTGTTTTACCACAGTTTGATGGTCCCACGATGATGCCTCTAATGTTATTGGGTAATAGCACTCCATGCTTTTTTTTTAAATTATTTTTCTCTAACTCAATATTTTTTATTGGTAATTCCGTCTTTTGTTTAATAAATTTCATGATGTGTATATAAATTCTGTATGCAAAATAGATTGCTTTTAGTTGTGAAGAAAACGTTGTCTTGAATAGATCAGTTTCAAATACTTAGTACGACTGATTGATTTCGTGTATTATATGGTATTTTTATAATTTTATCTATGAGTTTAACGAATGTTGGAATACAACAACAACAACAGACATAAGAAACGCTGTGGAAAGGGTTTGATAAATACAGCAATTAATAATCTACCATTTGAACTTCATCTACCTGGTTATCAGTACTGTGGACCTGGTACAAAACTTCAAGAACGAGTAAATCGAAGTGATCCTGGTATAAATCTACTCGACGCTGCCTGTAAGGAGCATGATATTGCTTACTCAAAGCATAAAAATTTAGAAGATCGACATATAGCTGATAAAATATTAACAGAAAAAGCCTGGAGTAGGGTTAAGTCTAGAGACGCTTCATTAGGAGAACGAGCAAACGCGTGGCTTGTAACAAACGCATTAAAAACAAAAGTAACATTTGGAATGGGATTAAATAAAAAAAATAATAATAAAAAGAAGAGGAAAACAACATCAAGAAGAAAACCAAAGATATCACTTCTAAAAGGTATACGTGAAGCTAGAAATGTGTTGAAAAATCAGAAGCCCGATTCTTTAAAGAATGCAATACAATTAGCTTTGACTGCTTCAAAGAAAATGTTTCGTGGCAATAAAAAATCAAAAATCAGGTCACCTCGTATTATCCCAATTCCAAAAATTGGTGGAATATTACCATTAATACCAATATTTGCTGGACTTTCTGCTTTGGGTGCATTAACAGGAGGTGCAGCTGGTGTTGCTAAAGCAGTGAACGATGCTACTAATGCTAGAAAAGAGTTGCAAGAAAGCAAAAGACATAATGCAACAATGGAGGCAATATCAATGGGCAAAAAAGGTGGTGGATTATTTCTAAAACCGTATAGAAAAGGATTAGGGTTATATTTAAATCCACCATCAAAAAACTATTAGAAATGCTACCCCATAGAGCTCTAACTGATGCTGATCTAGTAAAGTTTGCAAAACATCTACCAAATTTTCGTGGAGTCTTTATGCGCGATGATCTCCCCAAAAAACCGAGAAAACAAGAGTGTGGAATCATTAACTTAGACTCATATAAAGGATCAGGAACACATTGGGTAGCATATTGTAAGATATCAGATAAAGTCGAGTACTTTGATAGTTTTGGAAATTTACAACCACCGAAAGAAGTCATTAAATACTTAGGCAATAATGTAGTTTATAATTATACTAAATATCAGAATTACAATTCAATAAATTGCGGTCATTTATGTTTGGAGTTTTTGTATAATTACAATATTATTTTAAATAAACATGTTAAATAAGAGACTCTTTTGTTATTTCATTCTAAACAGTCATGTCGTTAACATTAACTCTTAGCGGAAATTCATCACAAATCACAGCTGATTACTTTCCTCCCTTGGATCTGGAAAGTGATTACATATGTGGATTAATCGACTTTCAAACATACAATTCAATTCCAAATATTGATAACAAGAATAACTTATTTCATATTGGAGACAATATGACTATTAAAATTCCTGAAGGTTCTTATGAAATCAATGATATTAACGAGTTTATCAAAAATGAATTAAAGAGAATACGTAGTAAAGAAACAGTTTTTATTAAAGCTAATAATAATACTCTTAAAAGTGAAGTGAAAAGTACAGCTAAAATTAACTTTAATAAAAAAAATTCTGTTGGTTCTCTGTTGGGGTTCAGTAAGAAGACGCTTGAAGCTAATATTTTATACGAATCGGATTTACCCGTAAATATAATAAGAGTGAATGTAATTCGAATAGAGTATAATATTATATCGGGCTCATATCTAAATAACAAGCAGGTGCATACGGTACACGAATTTTCACCAAAAGTTGGTCCTGGGTATAAAATAATTGAGGTTCCTAAGAATGTTATTTATTTACCTGTGAACGCTCGACAGATAAACTCGATTACGCTTAGATTAATAGATCAGAACGGTGATTTAATAAATTTTAGAGGTGAAACTATAACGATTAGACTTCATTTAAAACCTCAAAATGCTAATATATAATACGATTAGTAAAAACAACAATACATACACCACATCGAACAGTCATTCCTCAATTGTTCGACAGAACAGATCGATATCGTTAACAGCAGCAAACGAAAAGTTTTTAAAATCCTTGAACTTTACATTGAAAAAAAAATAAATAATAATAAATAAAAATGAGTGATACTCTAAACATATCGCAAGGAATTACTTATGATAATTCGATAACAAAAGTTGAATATCATAGTTACTCACCGTTTCAATCGTCTTATAAAAACAGTGATGAGATTCGAATTTCTGTACAACATCAAGATTTATACATTTTACCAAGCGAAAGTTTTATTTACATCGAAGGAGCACTAACGAAAACAGATGGAACTGCTTCAACAACAGCAAAACTTTGTAATAATTCTATAGCATATCTTTTTGATGAAATCCGTTATGAATTGAACGGTGTGGAAATCGATAGGACAAGAAATCTTGGATTTGCTACAACATTAAAAAATTACATTTCTTTAAATCAAAATGAAAGTACTACCCTTTTAAATGCTGGCTGGTCTCCGACACAAGCAATATCGCTAAACAAAGGTTTTTTCAATTTTTGTGTTCCTTTGAAAATGCTTTTAGGATTTGCTGAAGATTACAAGAAAATTATAGTAAATTCAAAACATGAATTAGTTTTGATTCGAAGCAGAACTGATGAGAATGCAATCATTTCCAAAACTGATGAAGTAAAATTTGATATATTTAAACTTCAATGGCGTATACCTCATATAACTGTAGCTGATGGAGGAAAACTTCCAATATTAAAAGCAATTGATTCCGGCCGTCGAATTGAAATGAGTTTTCGAAGTTGAGATATGTATGAATATCCAGTTTTACCACAAACTTCAGAACATACATGGACTGTGAAAACGTCTACACAGCTAGAAAAGCCTCGATTTGCTATAATTGCTTTGGAAACGAATCGTAAAAATAAGAAATCCGAAGACGCAAGTAAATTTCATCATTGTGAAATATCAGATATAAAAATTCATCTTAATTCTGAATCATATCCTTATGAAGATATGAATATAAAATTCGATCGCGATCGTTATGCTATTTTGTATGATATGTATATAAAATTTCAACATTCATACTATTTCCGAAAAAATCAACCTCTTCTAACTAGAGAGAATTTTAAAGATGAAGCACCAATCATAGTTATTGATTGCTCACAGTAGGGTAATAGTGTCGTATCTGCGACATTTTTACGTGTATTTTTAAAGGGGTCGAAAAGCTCACATAAAAATGGTCCCAAAAGCTCGTCGTCTACGAGTACGAGCAGTTTCAAGGTCGATGACGTCATGAAAGCTCAGGGTTTGTGTCAAGGGTGTTGGATGTTGGTATAGAATCTAGGGTTAGTCGGGTGTGTGTCTAGGATTACGATGCGGATCACGGTCCCACCCCCGCTAAAAGTTTTACCCCTCCTCTTGGGGGCGAGTCGGATTACGCAATGTTGTGAAATATCCCACCGCAGGTGCAGTGGTGAGTCATCATAATCACGATTGAACATGTCCGCTTGGTGGGTGGTCATCTAGCAACTTTGTTTACGCAGAAGCAAAACTTTAGCTAAATACCAGCCTTCGAGCATTGGCCAAAAATGATTTCCAGAAAAATCTCTTTAAGCTCATGAACAACGCTGTTTTCGGCAAGACTATGGAGAACGTTCGTAAACATAGCATTGTCAAGCTGGTAACTAAGTGGTGGGGGCGATATGGAGCTGAAGCGCTCATTTCCAAGCCCGAATTCAAGGTCTCAACAATTTTCAATGAGAACCTAGTAGCCATTGAACTTAAAAAGACTGAAATTTATTTCAATAAGCCGATATATGTGGGTATGTGTATTCTCGACTTGGCTAAAACCACAATTTATGATTTCCATTACAACTACATGATTCCTCAATTTAATTCCGACTGTGCAGTATGTTATACTGACACAGATTCCCTCATTTATGAAATTACCTGCCTCGATTTATACGAAATAACAAAACGTGACTGCCATTCCCATTTCGATACAAGTGACTATCCACCCAATAACATCTGGAACATCCCTCTAGTTAATAAAAAAGTTCTCGGCCTCATGAAAGATGAAAACAACGGTCGCATAATGACAGAGTTTGTTGGATTAAGATCGAAGATGTATGCGATCCGGGTAGAGGGCAAGGATAAAATCAAGAAATCGAAAGGCGTAAAAAGAAATGTTATTAAAAATAGAATAACTTTTGACGATTACGTAGAATGTTTGAGTAGTAATATAAATAAATTAATCAGTCAAAATTTAATAAAGAGCCAAAAACATGAAGTTAGTACCATCACTCAGACTAAAATCGCGCTAAGTCCCCATGATGATAAGAGGTATTTAATACCAGAATCAAACAAAACGCTACCGTGGGGTCATTTTAGTATAATGAATGTAGATTAATGTATATATTATAAGAAAATATTGTAAATTAGACTAAGATATTGTATGTAAAATAAAAAAAATTTTATAAAGTTTAAAAAACTGTTTTATTTAAAAAATCCATGATTGCAAATACATTTTTGAGGGCACATCTGCCTTGGTGTATGATGCAAGATGGGCCATTTGTTTCCAAAGTTGTTAGATTTGGGCATCCTTCCTCCTCCTCAACATCATAATATATAGTTGAATAATTTTTAAATATTTGTTGAATCCAGCTTTTCTTTTCAGCACCCTTCACATAAATGATTTTATCTTGTGGCAGCCATTGATCGAATATAGTATTTAATTTGTGGTATGGAATGTAACCATCACACCATTTGAATCCATGAAGATTGTGTCGGAGCCATTCAACTTGTTTCTTTTCTGGTCTAGTTAGGTCTTTATAAGGAAATGGTGCTTTGAATATGTAGTGTTGCACTCGGTTTTCACAATTTAAAATCGCCATCTCTTTCAAAATAAATTCGCTGTTTTGCAGTTTGAAACCTTGAACATCAATGACAATAGCAGATGCCATTCTAGACTAGTTTGCGAGTTTCACTAGTTAAAGGAATGTATTCCACAATTCGATCATGCAGCAACAAACAATAAGCTGTTGTGTTTGTGGGAACGTTTTCACTCGTCTTGAATTCTACTCTTATATCCACAGGTCCAGATTTTACAGCTTCGTTTTGACGCGAACAATCAATAACAACGATCGGCGCGTCGCTAATAAACTGCTTCCTTGAGAGGAGCGGCTGCAACTGACGCCCATAGTACGAAGTTTGGAATTTTATGTACATATTATATAGGAGAGCATATTGATTGTTATCAAACTTCAAATTCAAATCATCGTAAGGGTATGATTCGGAATTCAGGTGTACTTTAACATCGGTTAGTTTGCAATGATCAAACTTGCTGGCATCCTTTGTTTTATCATTTTTGCGATTTGTTTGGAGAGCTAGGATAATGTATCGGGGCTTTTCCATTTGTGATGCAGTTTTAACGGACCATGAATGATGAGTTGCCTGTGGTAGTGCTGGATACTCGTATATATCCCAGCTCCTGAATGGTATTTTTATTTCACGACCGCTTTCAATGACTTTTAGCAAGGTCAATTTCTCAGGGTCAGCAACATTAACATGAGGAACGCGCCACTGCAGTTTAAAAATTGAAATGTTTACATCATCTGTTGGTGATACGACCGCATCTTCATCTGTCCTACTCCGTATTAATATTAGTTCATGTTTAGCGTTTGTGATGATTTTCCTATAATCTTCAGCAAAGCCCAGGAGCAACTTTAGTGGTACACAGAAATTGAAAAATTCCTTTGCAAGTGTAATTGATTCCTCGGGTGACCAGCCTGCATTGAATAACATTTGACTCTCATTTTGGTTCAGCGATATATAATTTTTTAGAGTTGTAGTAATCCCAAGATTTCGCGTTCTATCAATTTCTATGCCGTTGATCTCATAACGAATCTCCTCAAAGAGAAAGGCAATAGCATTGTTTGCAAGCTTATAAGTATTTGCCGCATCTTCTGTTGTGGTAGTTAGTGACCCTTCAATGTATATAAAGCTTTCAGATGGCAAGACATATAGATCTTGGTGTTGTACTGAAATACGAATCTCATCGCTGTTTTTGAATGATGTGAGGAACGGTGAATAGGTGTGGTAGTCAATTTTTGTTATGCTATTATCATAACTTATGCCTCCAGCGATGTCCAAGATGTTGCTACTCATTTTTTCAAAATTAATCCTAACAACTGAAGATATTGCTTATTATCAGCTCTCAGTTCACGTCTTGCTCGCTTTAAGCCTGTTGAGCGACTAATAACTTTGGGTATGCTACCGCTGTATTTATCCGTATTAATGTTGTTGTAGATTAACATTCTGCGGCTTTAAAAGTAATCTCACTGTTATTGTTTCGCCTCGAAAATTTATCAAATCACCCTCCTGATCAACGAGCTTCAGCGTGATCGAACTTATCCGTTTGACGTTCACAGGTAAATAGATGACATATTTAGGAACCTCAACTATTTTATAGCCTGGACCCACGTTTGGGGAAAATTCATGAATCGTATGCACTTGATTGTTATTTATGAATGACCCTGATATAATATTGCATCCAATTCGTATGGCGTTTACTTTAATAATATTGACGGGTAGCTCAGATGTATGCAGTATATTAGCTTCCAATATACGCTTTCCAAATCCCAACAATGGAGCGATGGAGTTTTCTTTATTAAAATACACCTCTTTGTTAGCTTTAACCTCACTCCTTAAAGTATTATTATTAGCCTTGATTGAGATTTCTGCACCCCCGTCGATTTTGCTCAACCTTTGCTTAATAAAACTTTCTATATCATCAATCTCATAAGATCCGATCGGTATTTCAATCTCAGTACCTCCCACTTGAATTAGATTGTTTCTCTCATCAATGTTAGGAATAGAATTGTATGTTTGAAAATCAATCAATCCACAAACGTAATCTCCAGGTAACTCCAATGGAGGAAAATACTCTGCTGAGAGCACTGATGTATTGCCAGTAAGGGAGAGTGTTATCGACATGGCTGTTGGAAATGAAATGACTCTGCATGTGCTTAAATACCTTTATTTATACATTTTAAATCTTGTTTTACATTGATCGAATTATATCGTTGAGAAAATATAAACACAAATGTCCGCATATAACTGAATCAAAATTTTGATGAGGTATATAGTTGTATGTCACAGCATCACCCAAATAATTTATAACTTCTCGTGGTGGTTGCAGGTTTCCAAAACTATCAAAATAATCAATGATGGCCCCTTTCTTCTTATAAGCTACCCAATGTGTTCCAGGTCCGGATGAAACATCTAGATTAATAATTCCACACTCTGTTTTCCATGAGGTTTTTGGTAACTGATCTCGCATAAATACTCCTCTAAAGTGTGGTATATCCTGTGCATATTTACGTAGATCGAGTTCATTGAGTGCTCTTTTGGGTAGCTGCCTTAGGCGTTTTTTGGCTGAGGATTAAGAAAAAGTCCTAGCCCTTTCCTATATGGCTTGAGGAATAACCCATGACCAGGTTTACCCAACGCTATAGCTTCCATTGTCTCATTGTGGCGCTTGCCTTCTTCCAGCTGTTGCCGTGCGTTATTTGCAGCATTTACTGCTTTGGCTATGCCAGCCGCACCTCCTGATAACGCTCCCATGGCTGAAAGACCGGCAAAAAGTGGAATCAGGAATGGTAAAGCACCACCAACTTTAGGCACGGGGATCACTCTCGGGGTCTTCATTTGTTTTTTCCTCCTCTTGATGACATCTTTTGCAGCGCCCAGTGCTATTTTTATGGATTCCAACAAGTCTTTTGGTTTCTTCAACTTTAATACTCTGCGAGCATTGCGTACAGCATCGCGAAATGATGGGCGTGATTTATTCTTCTTCTTTTGCATGATACTTGTTTTAATTTTTGCCTTGGCACCCATTCCGAACTTAATTTTAGCTTTCATCACTTTGTTTACAAGTAAAGCGTTAGCGCGTTCTCCAAATGCAGCGTCCTTTGACGTTATACGTTCCCAAGCTTTTTCTGCTAGAATACGATCAGCAATGTGACGGTCACTTGTTTCACGATACTTTGAATATGCGATATCGTGCTCTTTACAGGCTGCATCCAGCAGATTAATACCAGGATCGCAGCGTGCAAGCCGTTTATATAACTTTGTCCCTGGACCACAGTATTGATAGCCAGGTAAATGCAATTCAAATGGTAATTTGTTAAGAGCAGAATTTAATAGTCCTTCTCCCACAACGACCTTTTGTTGAATGAGGCTTTTTTCACAGTGATCAATCATTTTACATACGTTTACAGGAACACTAGAGGGTAATTTATAAAAGCATCAGTATTTATAAAAAATTGTTAGTACTCAACATGAAGTTTATTAAGCAACAAGATTGCCTACCGGTTAGAAATGCTGATATTAATATTACTACAAGTCCTAAGAAGAAGAAGCATGGGGTGCTGCTGCCAAACAGCATAAGAGGAATTATTGTTGGACCGTCCAACTGTGGAAAGACGAATGTTATGATAAGTTTACTGGAGCACCCTAATGGACTACGCTTTGAAAATATATACATTTACTCAAAGTCGCTAAGTCAACCGAAATATGAATATTTAAGCAAAGTTATGGCCCGCATATCTGGATTGGGTTATTATACGTTTTCAAACAACTGTGATGTCATACCACCGGAAGAAGCAAAATCAAACTCAATTTTCATCTTTGATGATGTAGCTTGTGACAAACAAAATAATATTAGAGCTTACTTTTGCATGGGTCGTCATAAAGCAATTGATAGTTTTTACCTCTGTCAAACATATACTCATATACCGAAGCACCTGATTCGAGATAATGCAAACTTGCTCATTTTATTTAAACAGGATGACTTGAACCTGAAACATATTTACAATGATCATGTGAATACTGATATGACATTTGAAAAGTTCCGAAAAGCGTGTGCAAAGTGTTGGGGGGACAAATATGGATTCCTAGTAATTGTTAAGGATAGTCCTCTGGACAATGGACGATATCGAAAAGGATTTGACAGCTTCATGTGCCTATAAGAGAAAGCGCAATTCATTACCATCATCAGTCAGTGCGAGTCCTCATACTGATACAGTTATCTGCTCAATAGCTGCTTACCAACCTGTATAGCTGCCTATATATAGCTGCTTACCAGCTTACCAGCCTGTACAGCCTGTCTACCTGTATCAGCTTACCAGCTTACCAGCCTGTACAGCCTGTCTACCTGTATCAGGTTACCAGCTTACCAGCCTGTACAGCCTGTCTACCTGTATCAGGTTACCAGCTTACCAGCCTGTACAGCCTGTCTACCTGTATCAGCTTACCAGCTTACCAGCCTGTACAGCCTGTCTACCTGTATCAGGTTACCAGCTTACCAGCCTGTACAGCCTGTCTACCTGTATCAGCTTACCAGCTTACTAGCCTGTACAACCTGTATAGCTGTCTACATACAAAACTCTAAACTGAGAGTAACATGGATGAAAAGTTGAAAAAAGATATTATAAAGACGAGCAATGCTATACGAAAGAAATACAAAGCTCTCAAGACTGGTAAAATGGAAACAGAAACTCAATTGGAGGAAACATTTAAGCCAATTACCGACACACTTAAAGAAATAACTTCATCAGTTAAGCTTGAGCCTAAACAAGAAATTAAGGTAGAACCTAAACAAGAGAATAATGAGGAGGATGATAATGATGATGATGATGAGGAGGATGATGATAATGATGAAGATGATGATAATGATGAAGATGATGATGATGATAGCGAAAAAGGAAAGTTAAAAAAACATAGCTCACCCAAACGAATACTGAATAGATATAAAAAATTCGTTAGTCACGATAGTAAGAAAATTGATAAAACTTACGGTGCTCATTATAGCAGCAGCGATGGATGGAGGATGGGTAATTCAACATTAAAAGTTGTTGATGAAAATCTTATTATTAATGATAAACCATACAAGATAACCGAAGGATTATCTGAACTAATTTTTATGAAACACCCCACTGGTTACAGTAAAGAAGACCTGGCGAATTATCAGTCAATTTTAAACGATACATGTCTACACAGACGTAATTTTAATGAAAATGAGCGAATAAAGGGAACAAATACCTATAAATATAAAAAAATTATAAAGAAGTTGGTTGACATTCCTAAACCTCATAGAGGAGAGGGAATAATGAGGATCCCGAAGGAAAACATTGATTATGTCTATTGGGATGATCCCAATGAATTAGTGGATCGGCTTCGTATACTAATAGCTTCACAACAAGCTGGAAATAATAGCCATGATAATGAAATAATATCAATTATTGAGGAGTTGCGGGAAGCCGATATAATTCTATAAATATCCGCCGCATATAAAATTATATCTCATTTCTAAAATGAGCGTTGATAAGTTTGGTCGATCAACAAGGAGTATTAAGCATCAGGTGGGTCCTCGTGGCCCCCCTGGTCCCCCGGGTCCTCCTGGAAAACCTGGTGCTGCTGGTGAGCAAGGTCCAATTGGGCCCCCAGGAATTGGATTTCTTCTAACCCCCACAGGAAATTATGACTTGACATTCAAACACATCACAAACCTTGGAGAACCTGAAGCAAATGCTGACGCTACAACTAAAAACTATGTTGATACAGAAATGAGCAAGCAGCACGATGAATCAAATAAAAACATTCAAAATGCTGTTGAAAATCTAACTCTATATATTAATGGTGAAATTGAAAAGATTGAGAATTATTTGTTCTCTACCATACTTAATAATAATAAGGAAACTCAAAAGCGGCAAGACGGCGGCGTCTATGAATAAAGCATAATGCTACAATTAATCTAGTTCATTTACCTATAATATGAGTAAGAGACAAGTTGTCGAGGAGCTTCATAAGCCTGCACGTCGATATTTTAAAAGACGCCGGGTTATCATCAAAGGTTTAGATGATTTATGGCAAGCGGATTTAGTGGAAATGGATACATATAAACATGTGAACAACGGGTATCGCTACTTGCTAACTATAATTGATACCTTCTCCAAGTATGCGTGGGCTGTTCCAATTAAAAGAAAGACTGGTGTTGAAGTAGCTGAAGCAATGGAATCTATATTTAGAGAAGGACGCGTACCCAAAAATTTGCAAACTGATGATGGAAAGGAATTCTTCAACTCATACTTTCAAAAATTGATGATGAGACATAAAATTAATCACTACTCAACGTATACATCGCTTAAAGCATCAATAGTTGAGCGATTCAATCGAACTTTCAAGAACATGATGTGGAAGGAATTTAGCATGAATGGATCTTACCAATGGTTTCATATGATAAAAGAACTACTATTTCAATACAATACGAAAAAGCATCGAACAATCCAAATGCGTCCGTGTGATGTTAATTTAACCAATGAAAAGCAGCTTCTTAATACAGTGTATAATCACATAAAGATTGCTGACATGTCTAGATATAAAGTAGGAGATTCTGTTCGTATTAGCAAATATAAACATGTATTCGAAAAAGGCTATACACCAAACTGGACTACGGAAATTTTCAAGATTTCTAAAATTCAAGTGACCAACCCAGTGACATATCAGCTTGAGGACTATCAGGGAAACCCAATCAAAGGAGGATTTTATGAAAAGGAATTGCTAAAAGTCAAGCATCCACAAGTGTACCTTGTCGAAAAAATTTTAAGACGCACAGGCGATAAAGTTTATGTTAAATGGTTGGGGTTTTCATCAAAACATAATTCCTGGATAAATGTGAACGATGTATTATAATTAATAGAAATAAAAGTCATTTTTAAAAACATAAAATAGTGTTTTATTTATTTTATCGTGATATGATGTTGATTCAATATTGGTTCCAGAATTTTACTTGTATTGCAGATTCTCTGTTGGAAGCGAAGCCTATCGATTGCGCATATGCCATTCTCCCTTACGGCTAGCTCTATATGCAAAGCTCCACACATGCATAATATGCACTTTCGGTTTTAATATAAATCGAACCCTTTTCTGCATTCTCTACAGTTGTTTCGTGTGATCCTCGTATAAAAATTTATTAGATGCTGAATTTCTTGCTTGTACCGCTCTGCAGTATGACATCCACAAGTATCTGGTCCTGCGGTTGCATCATCTCTCGACCATGAGCAGTTTGTGTAATGCTCACCATATTTAGAATTTACTTTATCAATATTCTCATATTGACGCAGAAATTGGTAGAGGTCTTCTATTTTATCCCTATGCTCCTCTCGCAGAACATTTGAATAATCGTCAAGAAATTCCAAAATCTTCATCTGTAATTTCAATATTTAGTTTTCCTGTTTACGAAGTTGGGTTAAATAATTACTTTTTGCTATTATCTTTCAGCTGTTGGTAGCGTACTGAAGAAGTATTTTTAGTTCCAGATGCTTGGTAGTATCTTTATAACTACTCATTATCAGCACCTCATGCAGACTAACATTTTACTAGCATTACAAACCAATTTATAGAATTTGGGGAATATGAAATTTTTTTTGTATATATATAATACGTTTTATTTTTAGTAATTGTTTTAATATTGATTGTGCTCAAAGCATGAAAAGTGGTTGGGTTGAGTACAGCTTAAGTTAAATGATTTGCCAAGAGGACCCCATTTTGTTACAAAATTGTTGTCCTGATGTCTAATTTCATCCAGTAATTTGTGATCATTTCTGTTTCAAATTTGTATAAATTCAAGAATGTTCAAACAAAGTTGCTACAAACAAAGTTGCAGAATTATGATCATGAGGATGAAAGCATAAGTGCTACTGAGTCAGTAAAGACACGCGCCTACGCATGTTGTTGATTCAGCTGCAGCGGCCACCCGCCCACGGCACGCATGTTGCTGAGCTAGCTGCGATGGACGAAGATCCATGGATTTGGAGGGCTGCTAAGCCACGGATGCTCGTAACAAAGTTGCAGGCTCACGCACTCGCGATATGCATGTTTATAAACAAAGTTGCGTTATGCTGAGCCGGTGAAAATGGAGTTCCGGTGGCTGATAGTGCTAAGCCTGTAAAATGGACTTAGGATAATGCGTGCGTTGCTAATTCTTGTTATAAAAAGGAGCGGACAATCCATGCATCTCCACAGTATCTCAAGTAAAAGTATCGGAATGAAATGTTTGTAAATTTCCTAATTAAGTTGCGGCACCTGGCTGACGAGGGTCATGGAGTTTCGTGGGCACCTGAAGGACGCTCAATTTATGTCAACCCGAAAAAGATGGAGCAGCATCTGGAAGAGTTGGGGCTGAGCAGCAGCAGTGAATTTTTAAAAAAACTGGAGGAGGCTCAATTCCAACAAGTCGAAGCCAAATGCCATGAGGGTGACAAAATTCAGTTCGAATTTTTCAACCCTCAGTTCATCTCCGGGTTGGACGACCTTGGTCTCGATGAGGATGATTGGAGGGAGATATTCTCCATTTTGAATGAGTTGGAGGAAGTTATCCAGTTAAAGGAGGTTGCTCCATGATACTTGTTTTAATTTTTAAGTTGCTCCATGATGCTTGTTTTAATTTTTAAGTTGCTAATGTAAAAAAGGAATAAAAATTTTTAATTTTAAATGAACTTTTTTTATTTAAAACTTTTTTTCAGAGATCAGCAGAGCTATTTTCCTCAATGGAAAAACTTTTTCAGAGGGGGGGTCAACAACTTATCCATCATCACTAGACTTGGGAGGGCCAGGGAATATCATCGGGAAATGTGAAAATGTTTTTGTTTGTTTATATATAATACGTTTTATTTTTTAGTAATTAATATAATAATTGGGTTGAAAGCATGACAAATCAAAATTTTCGCCGTTTTCTTGTTGGGTAAAGTATAGGTTGAATGATTCCCCAAGAGGACCCAAGTTTGTCACATAATAGTTGCCCCGTTGTCTGATTTCCTCCAGTGTGCTCTCTGGTAAGTTGCCATATCTAGCCGGCAGGAACGTTTGCTTATTCTGCAACTCCACTATGATGCGGTCTCCATATTTTGTGGTAATTTTCCTGATGCCATGTATTTTATAAGCTGTATGCTGCTCCATGTCAGATACTTTGATGTAGGGATTAAACCCATAATTGTTGAGCACTTCTAATGCTCCACTGTTTGCTGGTTGGGCTGATGTTTCTGCAGCAGTAATGCTGCGTTTTACTTTCTGCTGAGGTTGAGCCATTTTCACTGCTTTGCACAAATTGAACTGATCACTTTAAAGGAACTCGATGAACTGAGCTGAGTCTTGGCCACGCACTCTTTTATAGCAGCTTTTTATATTTGTCCCTTTCACTCCTAGTAGTCTGTCTCTTTCTATTCAGTTAGAGGTATGTCAAAATAAACATAATCTCGAAGTTCGTCCCCTAAAGCGCACCCAGTACAACTAATATAGTCATGAATATTGGAAATATCAGTATGTGACAATTGATATTTTAATACAAGATGCTCAGGTAAAAATTCCTTCAACTTCCATAGAAAATCTGTTAACTTTATGCAAACTAGTAGGTCACAGAATGCTTCCAAACTTATATCATCACATAAATACTTTTCACACAAAATAATACCTCGATTAAATAACTGTGCACGATCTTTATAATATTGTTCATCACTGGAGGTATATCCTCTATTTTGGTTAAGTATTGCATCTTCCTGATAACATTCAAATTGTTCTTGAATACGTCTAACTGCACTGTTCAAATCTACAGCCTCTGGCCAAGATTCTGCTGCGTAGCACATCCACATCTTTTCACTTAGAATTTGTATTTTAAAAATGTTAATACTATTTTAATACTATTTTAAATATACTAACTCGATAAAGGTTGAAGACCAACTGATAAATATTGAATTTTGCTGATTAGATATAAAGTCTAAAGTTTTGCTTCTGCATAAACAAAGTTGCTAGATGACCACCCACCAAGCGAACATGTTCAATCATGATTATGATGACTCACCGCTGCACCTGTGTAAACAATTTTGGTTCCAACTCTAGCAGAATGCATACGTCAGCAGTAACTGCAGATAAGACTTCGCATATGTGTAACATTGCGTAAGGATGACCACCCACCAAGCGGACATGTTCAATCGTGATTATGATGACTCACCACTGCACCTGCGGTGGGATATTTCAGAACATTGCGTAATCCGACTCGCCCCCAAGAGGAGGGGTAAAACTTTTAGCGGGGGTGGGACCGTGATCCGCATCGTAATCCTAGACACACACCCGACTAACCCTAGATTCTATACCAACATCCAACACCCTTGACACAAACCCTGAGCTTTCATGACGTCATCGACCTTGAAACTGCTCGTACTCGTAGACGACGAGCTTTTGGGACCATTTTTATGTGAGCTTTTCGACCCCTTTAAAAATACACGTAAAAATGTCGCAGATACGACACTATTACCCTACTGCTCACATCAAAACGAGTCTATAAAAACGGGACCAGTGGATATTCGCATACAATTAAAAACCTCTCAGAATATCCCCGAGCATACATCAGCCTATTGTTTGCTGCTCCATGATCGAATAGTTGAATACAATCCATTGACCAGTGAAGTTCAAAAAATAGTGTAGAAAATGATGTCGAATGTGATTGTAGATATTCAAGGATTTAAAGATAACTACAATAAGCTGGTTGTGAAAGAAATAGCTATCATAACTGATGATAATCGGATACAACACTTTGTATTTCAACCACCATACAAATTTCAAGGCTTGCAGCCAGCAAAACAAAAAGAAGCTAAATGGATGCAAAATAATCATCATGGTTTTTCCTGGAACTCTGGCTTCATTCCATATCACAAACTGAACAACTTAATTTCATCGCTATTAAATAATAAATGCATATATGTTAAAGGACTAGAGAAGCAAACCTGGATAAAGGAAATTTTTGGTTCCGATCTCATTATATATAACATGGAAGAAGAAGATCTGCAATGTCCGAAACTTTCCTTTTTGAAATATCAACATCCGAATGTCTTCCGATGTTTATACCATCAAGGAGCTTGCGCCCTGGAAAATGTTATTGTGTTGGAAAAATTCATGCGAAATAGAAATTGTATTCAATCATAAAATAAATATATTTTTTAATTAAAAACATATTTTTATTTCTTATACTAGTTAAATAAAAAAAGGTGCAATAAGAGTTGGTGAAAATTATGTATTTAATAGTACTGTTAAATTCAGTGTGTCTCATAATTTCACAACAACTAAATCATTCATAATTTCACAACAACCAAATCATTCATGATGAAACATAATTGATTGATTCAAACTTGTCATAGAAACCTGCGAAATGCTGTCTTAGCAAATTTTCGATAACAGATGAAGGCGGGTGTTTTTTTTTGTTCATGCTTCTTTCTTCCTGCGAAATGCTGTCTTAGCAAATTTTCGATAACAGATGAAGGCGGGTGTTTTTTTTTGTTCATGCTTCTTTCTTCTTGGTCTTCGATAAAATTTTAAGATCATTTCAGTTGCAGTTTATCTCAAAGTCTAAGAATACAAAAATGAGTGACAGAAAATATTTATTAGAACCTGAAGGTTCTAGAAGTGAGAAATCGACAAGTTATTCTCCAATAACAAAAAAAACAGTGTGTTCCAAATTTCAAAAGCAAGATCAAACCAAACAATCAAACATAAAATACAATCCAATGAAAAATGAGAAAAGTGGCTACCAAAATCCTGTATGTAAAAAGTAATTTTTTAAAAAAAAAATGTGTTGTGAAATAAATCATAAATAAAAAAACAAAGTAAAAAGCAAGATCAAAATCAAAAGCTCGTCGGTTACGAGTAGGAGCAGAAGTTGATAAGAGGAGCACCGCTGAGGTTTTTATCTGAGGAATTCGCAGCTTTTGTTTATATTTTTTATGCAGCTTTGTTTTTGGAATATCGAATGAAGATTTATAAAAGGACACCGCTCGAATGTAATATGGAAAAACAGTTAAATAAAAAATTTGATTTTAATTTCGAAAAAATTTATCTATCATGTTAAAAAGAAATGAGAATATTATTATTAGTCGAGAATTATAAAAATACTATATAGCTAATGTAAATCTAAATCAACCTTATCTATCTTCTTAAAAATACTATATAATTCCTTAGCCACTAATTGGTTTCTTAACAATATAAATAATTGCTGGTCAAAACCAGCTCCCCCTGTTACAAAACTCGCCACATCCTGCACATCACAGGAGTCCAACGCCATCGCAAACACCGCTTCTATATCCTCAACTGTGGCGTGCTCCCTCATTGTGAGTTTCTCCTAATAAAAGAAAAAAAAGGAATAAATATATAAATAAATATTTTTTTACAAAACAAATTTTACTTACCGTATTCATACTTTCAAAATTTTTTAAAGTTGTCTTGCCTTCTGTGCTACCAAAACCAGAATGAAAGTTTTCATTCACTCCTTCTCCTCAATTTTTGCTACATTCTAAATCAAGACCATGGAATATCTTCAAGCGATAAACCCTAATCTAATGCATTCAGGCAGTACCCAGCTGTGCAGAAATCAAATTTTGAAAACCGCATTTTATCAAGACTCAAAATTTGAAGAAATTTATCATCTTCGAAGTCAAAACAGAACTTGTAACTAATTGTAAAAACCACAATTAATCACAAAGCCCATGAATGCAAAATATTAACATAACACACACTTTTAATAATAATATATCAATAATAAGGATATACATTTAACAACACCGGTTATCGAAATCAAGTTCAAGGGTAACGTCATAACAAAACAATCACAAAATTATTATCACCACGGTCAATGACCATTTTTTTTACTACGGCGGCGGCGGCGCTCTTATCACCTCGGCACTACTTTGCATGGGAAGAATTCGGAAGCACTTTTGTATGGGAGTTAACTCAGAGAGGCGCCAAAGTCATCCATAATCTACTACTAACGCTCCCTGAAGCCTATTCATTCTGTCTTGAAATTCAAAACGTGGACTACCGAAATCATTCGATTAACAAAACTAATATCAGAAATGCAACATCTTCTCCAATTAATTCAGTTTCATATCGCGATTATTCTAAGCGAACAGATCCCATGTTACCACTACGGTCAGTCCCGCGTACCTTCACCAAAAATTCACAATTTCAACAAAGGAATGAAATTTACAATAAAAAGGAAAAATATGACCAACCACCTCCGAGGCCACATTACCCAAAGCCACCTACCCCCATGGAGGTTGATCAATCCTTGCAAACTAAAAGAGTTGATTACATGAATCGTCCTAGTGGCAGTAGTTTCGCTCATAGAAGGTATAGCTCGCCTCAAAACAACCCGCAAGGAATTAACATTTTAAAAACAGAACCTGAACATTGACTTGAATCCTATTGTACCCCTAGCAAGGAAGAGGAAAATGCAAACGGTTCCCTAGAAACAGGATATAAGTATTCGGAGCCAAATTTTATGACGGACGCCTCTCTAGAGTTCCATACATAAAATACAAAACCAACAACGGAAATGTACTTAACTTCCTGATCGATACTGGAGCTAATAAAAATTTCATAAAACCAGAATTAGGCAGAGGTGCCAAACCCACTGCGAGACCATTTAAAATCCATTCAGCCCCAGGAGATATACTGATAAAACAAAAAGTTTCGGGAAGATTTTTCGCAAGTATGGGAAACAATACTTTAATTGAATTCTTCATTTTACCTGGATTAACAACTTTCGACGGTATCATAGGCGACGATACTTTAAAGCAGTTAGAAGCAGTTATCGATAGAAAAGATCATTTCCTAAAAATAAAACCAAATATAACAATACCCTTGCATGAAAAGCAATCTGCTCAGGTTAATAAATTAGAAATTAGAGACGAACATTTGAACGAAAATACTAAAGGAAAATTACACGATATAATAAACGAACACCACAAATTATTTCAACCAATTAACGATTTGGAAACAGTCAATACAGCAGTAAGAGCTAAAATACGGACAACGACGGAAGAACCAATTTATACTAAATCGTATCCTTATCCTGCCAACATGCGGGAAGAAGTAGAACAACTGTTTTGGGGGACCGTGGGGGTGATCTGGAGTGAAGTGTACGGGGAAAGTGCACCCTTTAGCGTAGATAAAAACAACGACGGTTACGACAATTCAATTTATTTTTTAACTTCGTTTCTGGCTATCGAAACTCCTTCTATTTGAGGCCTTTGCTGATTTAATTTGTTTTCTCCGTGCGAAAGAGTTGGTCTCCTCTTAGCGACTCCTCCGTGTGTACGGGTTGACTTTTCAATAGCTACTACTCCCTACTGCCAAAATACTAGTGGTACCTCGGGAGCGACGATCTAGGTTGCCACTCTCCAACCTTGAGAGAGTTTACCGCAGCAGTCCAGTGCAGTGCAGTCCTGTGGGTGATCCTCCAGTTCACCGGCGGCGTTGGCTGATCTCGAACATCCTCCCCGCCTTGAAATTCATAAATTCAACTGGAACTGGAACCATTCAATGTAGTATAGGTCGTGTATGTCGTAGTCTGACGGTCTGACGGCATCTCCTCATCGTGTGCTCATGAAGTGGAGCGGGTAGGGAAAGAGAATTAAATTCATTAAGTAATATGTTGCACATGTGAGGGTTATTTCAAATTTAAGTAAATGACAAAAGGGAAAAAAAAAAAAAACGTGTTATGCACTTCAAGTGACTAACGTTGAAATCCAAATTAAAATTCATAACATTGCATTGAATTCAAACATATTGTTTCCTATTATTGCGAATTAACCGGTAACAAACACACCTTTGTTATTGGGCGTTTGATCTCTCCTGCTTTGGTCTTAATTGTGACGACACGAACGAGTCCATCCACTCCTGGATGCACCTGAGTGACCCTGCCCAAACCCCACTGATTTGAGGGAAGGTTTTCACTCTTCAATAGAATAAGATCACCAATTTTAATGTTTTCAGTAGCCTTTACCCATTTTGGTCGCGCCTGAAGTCTAGAGAAATATTCGCGCCTCCATGCGTTCCAGAAGTCTTGCTTCAAACGCTGAATGAATTTCCATCGGTCAAGAACATTTAATTTACATGAAGTGACGTCCTGTTCCGGTGGGGCGAGCAGAGATTCTCCGATCAATAGATGTCCTGGGGTTAAAGCGCCTAAATCATTTATGTCATCGCTCATAGGGCATAGGGGGCGCGAATTCAGACATGATTCTATCTGGGTCATTAGGGTGTACATCTCCTCAAACGTTAAAGATGCCTTAGCAACGATCCGCTTCAGATGGGTCTTAATGGACTTCACACCCGCCTCCCAGAGTCCGCCAAAATGGGGAGAGGATGGGGGTATAAAATGCCATTGTATGCCTTGGGTGAGTAGACTATTAGCTGCGTGGTGGGTTGAATCAAAATAGGCCTTTTTCAGGTCGTGATCAATTTGATTACGAGCACCAACGAAAGTGGTTCCACAATCTGAAAAGATATTTCCGCAAAACCCACGTCTAGCAATAAAACGCTTCAGGGCAGCCATGAATGCGTTCGTGGTAAGGTCGCTTACTACTTCTATGTGGACTGCTTTAGAATACAAGCATACGAAGATACAGATGTAACCCTTGTATGTACGAGCACCTCGCGTCCGCGCAATGCTTAGATTGAAAGGGCCTGCGTAATCCACTCCCGCATTTGTAAAAGGCCGGGGTGCGTTAACACGAGGGGACGGTAAGGATCCCATGAGTTGCGTTTGAGTCTCACAAGAGGATCTAAAACAGGGGATACACTGGCGAATGAATTTTTTTACGACCTTTCGACCATTAACTATCCACACTGTTTTGCGTAGCACTGACAGTGTCAACGTAGGTCCGCCATGAAGACAGAGACTATGAGCATTTTGTACTAGCAAGTAAGTTAAGTGACTGCTTGGAGGGAGGATCACTGGATGTCTTTCATTGTATGGGAGAAAGGCATGTTCTAAACGACCCCCTACACGTAATACACCTGAACTATCAATGAAAGGATTAAGTGCCACAAGTGCACTCGACCTTTTAAGAGGGCTTTTATTCCTTAATAAATGTAGCTCTTCATGGAAATACATTCCTTGTTCGTGTCTAATCCAAAATTCTCTTGCTAGTTGCAGATCTTTGGTGCTGATCCATGATGATGATGGCAAATCTTTCATTCGACACCTTTTTGAAAAAGCCTTGCATAAGGCTGTGACTCGTAGAAGTCGTGTCAACGATGAAAACCGATTTAGCATTTGCACAGAATACGAACTAGATTGCGTGTTCATAAGAGCCTTGGTAGCTCGAAGTTCAAACTGATCTTGTTGAGGAGGTAATTCATTGAAGCGAGAGGGCCAGTGTTCCTCGGGTCTCGAAAGCCAAGCGGGTCCATACCACCAAAGAGGGTTTTTTAAGTCGATCACTGCGGTTATTCCTCGACTTGCTAAGTCGGCAGGATTTGCAGCCGACGGTACATGGCGCCATGGAATCGAGCCTAAATTAGTGATAATTTCAGAAACTCTATTTCGGACAAATGTTTTAAAGTCATTGGGGTGGCGTCGGAGCCATGACAGGACTATAGTAGAGTCTGTCCACGCAAATATACAAGCATTGTCCTCTAATAGTGATGGTTGGAATTTTTTTATTAATTTAGAGAGCAACACTGCTCCACAAAGTTCTAATCTAGGTAGGGTAACAGGTTTTAATGGGGCGACTTTAGTTTTCGCGCTTACCAATCGAACATTGATTTTTCCGTTTGTCTCCGAACGAAGATACAACACAGCTCCATATGCTCGCTCTGAGGCATCACAGAATCCATGTAATTGCACTATGCTATGGGGTTCTGTCTTTACATATCGTGGAATGGTGACGTGGTTCAAGTGGCCCAGCAGACTTATGTGTGCTAACCATTGTTCGGAAATATTACGAGGAACTGGTTCATCCCAGTCTACCGCTTCCTGCCAAAGCTTCTGGAGCATCAGTTTTAAAGATACAACTACTAAAGCCAACAACCCCAAAGGGTCATAAATGCGTGCAATTTGGGAAAGGATTGTTCGTTTTGTGAACGGTGGTTGTGCTGCTTGTACTTGGACCTTATATGCAAAACAATCTTGACCTGGAGCCCAGTATAGTCCCAGAGTTTTAATCACATTTTCCTTATTCAAAGGAACTGGATCAGCTGATGCGATATCAGATTTGGGTTTGTCATCTAAAAGTTCCGGACAGTTCGACGACCATTTCCGTAATTCAAACTTACCGCGCTTAAGAATGGCGTCAATTTGAGACTTTACTTCCTTGGCCTCATCCAAGGTCCGCCCACCTGAAAGGACATCATCGACATACAAGTCCCTTACGAGAGTGGCGGCACCTATAGGGAATTCGTGACGTTCGTCTTTGGCTAGTTGGTGGAGTGTCCGGATCGCCAAGAACGGGGCACTAGACACTCCAAAAGTTACTGTTAAAAGACGATAATCCTCAACCGGGTCATTTGATAATCTACGCGAGAGAATTCTTTGGTAATCCCTTTCACTAGGATGTATGAGAATTTGACGGTACATGCGAGCGATGTCTGCTGTGAAGACATACTTTTTCTGTTTCCATTCAAATAAAAGGAGAGAAATGTCCCTTTGCAGAGGGGGGCCTGAGAGTAAACGATCGTTTAACGAGTATCCGTTGGCCGTCTTACAGCTCGCGTCAAACACAACGCGAGTTTTTGTTGTTAGGCTCTCAGCCTTCAAGACGGCGTGATGGGGAAAATAGCAAACATTACCTTCAGGCAGTGGACCTTTATCGTTCACCTTTTCCATATGACCATCTTCTAAATACTCCTCAAGACACGCATTATAATCTCGCTTAAGGGACGGGTTCGCCGCAAGTCGTCTTTCTAGTGAATGGTATCTTTTAAGTGAAATTGACCTAGATTCTCCTAGCCTTGACTCATTTGGATCCATGGGGGCAAAGGGTAAGTGCACAACATATCTTCCTTCCTTCGTTCGGCTATGAGTATCGGCGAATATTTGCTCACATAGAGCATCTTCAGGAGACGTTTGACAGGGAACAGAGACTTCCTCTAACTCCCAAAATTGCCTGAGGATCTCACAGTCGCTTACCTGATTGCAAAAGTTTACCACTATGGGTTTATGCGACCGGTTATTAGAGGGTGATTCTAACTCAGGTGTGTTGATTTCACCGAACAAAATCCACCCGAACGATGTGTTTTGTGCGGTAGGGCACCCACTTTCTCCAGGAACTAAACCGTTTTGGATTATCTTCGCATATACTTCCGCGCCCAAAATCATATCGATTTTACCTGGTTTATCAAACGAGGGATCCGCTAGCGGCAGGGTATTTATAAGGTTCCACTGTGATGAGAGTATTTTTCTTGGAGGTAAACATTCCGTGAGTGAGTGAAGGACAACAGCCTTGATGATGATTTTGGGTCTATCTCCTACATAAGGTTGAATTTCCAAGTGAACCGATGAATGAGACACACCTGTAAGCGTGTTTCCTAGTCCGGTGACCTGAACAGAAGCGCGAAGGGGGTTTAAACGTAAAAGTTGTACAGTTCTGTTTGTCACAAATGTGGCCTCAGAACCAGGGTCAACCAATGCTCGGAGAGTGTGGAGTTCACCTGTTTTTGAAAGGGCTCTTACTAAGACGGTCGCTAGCAACACCTCTTTAGTTCCGCGCGAGAAATACGAGCTTAAAATGTTAGACGATGGTGATTGATTTGCACTTTCAGAAGTACTTGGGGGCTGCTCCGATAAATTAGCATTAGACGAGTGAGACAATGCACCTGTAAGCGATGAATTGGTATCTTGAGCCTGTGGGCGGCTACGAGAAATGTCTGAATTGTGTAGCAGTGAGTTGTGTCTTTTATGACAATGACGACATGACATCTTACTGGGGCAGCTACTAACAAGATGGCTTTGTGCTAGACAATTAAAGCACATTGAATGAGAAGAAACAAACTGGCTTCTTTCCCTGGGGCTCATTCTTGCGAACCTTTGGCATAATTTTACGGAATGAGAACCTTTGCACACTGGGCACACATGTCTAGTTATATGAAAGGAACGAGCCTTACCTTCAGGGACTCTAAAATTTGGTCGTGGACCCCTAGGTTTCGTTGATTGAAGCGCTTCTAATGTTCGATACCTAGCTTCAAGGAACTCCTGGATATCTGAGAGCTTGGGAAGCGACGTTGTCGCTCCTTGATTCTGTTCCCACAGTTGCCGCGTCTCACTGGGTAATCGTTCCACCAAGATGTAGATAACTAAAGGATCCCACTCTTCCACCTTCACATCTAAATTCTTTAAAGTAGCGATGCTCTCATTGGTAGAATCTAACAATTTACGAATTAAAGGAGCAGACTCAGTATGAATATGCGCCTGACTGAACAATATTTTTAGTGCATTATTGACGAGAACCCGTGAATTGTGATATCTCTTACATAAGATATCCCACGCTATTTGATAATTATCGTTGGTAACGTTAAGATGTCGAACAATTTGTTCTGCTTCCCCCTTCAGACAGGATTTAAGGTAGTGCATTTTTTGCACGGGGGGAATGCTTTCACTTGAGTGAATCATTGAATTAAATATATCATAGAACGATAACCATGAGCCGTAATCTCCACTAAAGGTAGGAATGGAAATCCGCGGCAGTTTCAACTCATCATGCGTTGACTGGGTGCTTTGATTAACAATTGGAGGATTTGCTGTATTCGTATTAGTGCCAGCCCCGGCGCTGGATATCTGATCATTGGGATTCGAGGTGTTCTGGGAGGCGGGTGTTCGAACTTCGCATAGTTGAGTCAAAATATCGTTCAAGATTCCTTTATATTCAAACACAATATTCATGAACTTATCATAGAGACCACCCTGGTCGTCGAAATATTTATCTTGTTTTTCTTGAGAAGTAGCACTGCTTCTAATGGCCTTATCGTTGGAAGTAAACTCCTCCCATAATTTATCTAAGATCACAATTCGACCCTTGATATGACCAACACTTTGTAAGCGGACTTTGGGAGACCTCTTAAAATTAGATACAAATTGCTGAATTTGTTCGTACAAGGCCTCCTGTTCATTCTTTAGCTCCTCGAACGTGGAGTTCTCGGGTTCGGTTTCATTCTCGGAGCCGGACATAAGTCTGTATTTTTTTTTTTTGCTAAATCAACTTTCACCTAAACTTGCAATAAATTGTAATTAAATCTCAACTTTACCGCCTCCGTCAGATCGTCTCTTCACCAAAGCAAATGTTCCCGTAATAACTAAAATCGAAAGAGGACTTGACCAACTAATTACGAATTCCCTCTAATCACAATAATGAAAATCTTGAACAGTTAATGGCTTGGGTTTTGGCAACGTCAACTCTGTACATCGAAGTATGAAATTGAACTCGCTTGGAAAAGAAATGTAACCGTAATCTCGGTTACTGTTACTCAACTAATAAGCGATATGACCAAATGTCGGGTGTGTGTGTTATCGTGCCGTTACTCACAATTACTTCACTGCAAATTTTGAACTAAAATTTTAATTTCACTCAAATCACTTGAATCACTTATGTACCTTGCACCTGTTAATTGGGGCTATTATTTAAGCGGGCAAAAGAATTTAAACATGTGCAACAATTACTTAACTCACCAATTTTTCCGGTAATCCGGCTCGAAGGACCATGTTTTGGGGGACCGTGGGGGTGATCTGGAGTGAAGTGTACGGGGAAAGTGCACCCTTTAGCGTAGATAAAAACAACGACGGTTACGACAATTCAATTTATTTTTTAACTTCGTTTCTGGCTATCGAAACTCCTTCTATTTGAGGCCTTTGCTGATTTAATTTGTTTTCTCCGTGCGAAAGAGTTGGTCTCCTCTTAGCGACTCCTCCGTGTGTACGGGTTGACTTTTCAATAGCTACTACTCCCTACTGCCAAAATACTAGTGGTACCTCGGGAGCGACGATCTAGGTTGCCACTCTCCAACCTTGAGAGAGTTTACCGCAGCAGTCCAGTGCAGTGCAGTCCTGTGGGTGATCCTCCAGTTCACCGGCGGCGTTGGCTGATCTCGAACAACAACAAATAAAGAAACTACTTCAGGACAATATAATTAAGCCATTGAAGAGCCCCTACAACTCTCCCGTATGGATTGTTGGAAAAAAACCAGATGCCTCTGGCATTAAAAAATACAGAATGGTCATAGACTTTAAGAGGTTAAACGCAGTAACTATACCAGATACGTATCCGATACCCGACATCTCTAACATGTTAGCCAGCTTAGGAAACGCAAAATTCTTCACCACAATCGACTTGACTTCAGGATTTCATCAAATCAGGATGAAAGAAGAAGACATTCCTAAAACAGCTTTCTCTACTATGAACGGGAAATATGAATTCAATAGGTTACCCTTTGGATTAAAAAACGCGCCTGCGATTTTTCAAAGAATGATAGACGACGTACTTAAGGAACATATTGGAAAAATCTGCTACGTTTATGTGGATGATATTATCATTTTTGGCAAAACGGAGAGAGAGCACTTAGAAAATATCGACAAAGTTTTCTCTAGCTTAGAAAAGGCTAACTTGAAAATAAACTTAGACAAAACGGAATTCCTAAAAACGGAAACGGAATTTCTGGGTTTCTTAATTACTGATAAAGGAATCAAACCAGACGAAAGAAAGGTATCGGCAATCAGAAAAATTAAACCTCCCGAAAATCTCAAGGATTTAAAAAGTTTCATCGGTTTAACGTCTTACAATCGACGCTTCGTTAAAGACTTCGCAAAGATAGCCAAGCCACTTACGAGCCTTACTAGAGGAGAGAATGGGCAAATTAAGTCTAATCAGTCTCGTAAAATTAAAATTACTCTCAACGAGAAAGAGTTAAAAGCGTTTAATGGTCTGAAGGAACTACTTTCCTCTCCCGAAATACTGGCTTTCCCAGATTTCACCAAACCCTTTATACTTACCACTGATGCGTCGGACTATGCGCTCGGGGCAGTTCTATCACAAGGAGAAATCGGAAAGGACCGTCCAATTACATTCATATCAAGATCATTGAACAAGACCGAAGAAGCATACGCGACCAACGAGAAAGAAATGTTGGCGATAGTTTGGGCATTGGATAACCTTCGGAATTACCTTTATGGAGCTAACAAAATCAGGATCGTCACTGACCATCAACCATTAACCTTCAGCCTGAGCAACAGAAATACCAATTCCAAGTTGAAAAGATGGAAGGCTAGAATGGAAGAGTACAATTATGAGCTGGTGTATAAGGCAGGTAAAACTAATCAAGTTGCTGATGCCCTTTCTCGACTAAAATCATACGCAAACGTTCTCACTTCCAACTCAAACCAAACTATTCACAGTGCTGAAGAGGATAACACTGACCTAATTCCCTTCTCCGAAGCACCATTGAACGTATTCCGGAATCAAATAATTATAGAATGCTCGAATTATGATGTGCACGCTCACGAGGAAGGATTCCATCGCCACTATATTAGGGTTCGAGAGATCAATAAAGAAAAACGTACAGAATTGCTGAAAAAATTTCTTCACCCAAACATCGTTAACGGAATTAAGATCGCAGAACAATACATTCAAATTTTGCAGGAAGTCTACAAGCAGTACTTTAGTAAATATAAAATACGTTTAACACAAAGGATTGTTCAAGATATTGGAAATGCTGAAAACCAGTATCGGATTATTGATCAAGAGCATAGGCGAGCCCATCGAAACCATGTAGAGAACAAAAATCAAATATTAGAAAAATACTACTTTCCTCGGATGACTAGTTTAATAAAGAAATATACAAAAACGTGTGAAATTTGCAATGCGAATAAATATGATCGTCATCCGAATAAACCCGAACTTCAAGACACACCAATCCCCACTTACCCAACGCAAATATTACACATTGACATAATTATATTTAATAAAGAAAAATTCATTTCCTGCATCGACAAGTTTTCTAAATTTACAAAATTCTTTCGAATTAAAGATAAGGCAGCCCTTACCTTAAGGGATAAAATAACGAAGATATTACACTTTTTTACTGCGCCTGAAACTGTCGTGATAGACAATGAAAAAGGTTTTATTAGTCCCATGGTTGCTGATTATATAAAAACACTCGGAATAAAATTGTATCAAACTCCGTCACAGAAAAGTGAAGTAAACGGAATGGTTGAAAGGGTCCACTCTACCATTATCGAGATTGCAAGATGTTTACAAAGAGAATATCCCGACTTATCTCTGAAAGAAATCATAAACTTATCTGTAGATAGATACAACAATACGATACACTCTGTAACAAACCAAAAACCCAGTGATCTATTTTACGGAAGACAACAACGAATCAATTATCAAAATTTACTAGACTTTAGAACAAAAGTTAACGAAGATGTACTAGAAAGACTAATAAAAAATCAGAATATCAAATTGAAAAATCATAACGCCAAGCGAGAAACAGTTAAGGAGTACAATCCGGGACAAACAATATATACCGCTGTAAAACAAATACAAGGGAAGCACAAACCCTTATTTAGAAAGGAAACTGTTGCTAAAAATAACAAAGTAACCGTGATAACGACTACTGGAAGACGCATCCATAAATCGCACATAAAGAATATTGAAAACTAGAGATCTTTCTTTTTTCAGACTGTCATGGGTACAATTGGCCCTCTCTGCAAACATCTTCGAATATTTGGGACCAACCGCGACAGTTAAACATGGCAACGGGCGAATTTTAAAAGGTAACGTAAAGCTTGTCCACGTTATCAACATAACCAACTACGAACAAATTCTCAACGATACTGTACTGGCAGTAGAAACGGTGAACGAACTAGTATCCTCAAGCCACAACTAAATTATCATATTAAACAAATACGAAACTCAATTCGAAAACTAAAAGGCAGTTCGATTCGAAAGCCTAGATCTATCAACTGGATAGGGACCGCTTGGAAGTGGATTGCGGGATCACCCGACGCTACAGATTGGGACAGTGTAATTAAGAGTCAAGACGAAATAATTGTCAATAATAACGAGCAATACAAGATAAACAACAAGCTATTGAGAACCACAAGTGAGATGATACACCAATATAACAAAATCATTAAAGATCTTGGTGAAAATAACAACGAAAAGTATGAACAAATGTTATTCAATCGTTTGAGTATTCTTCGTACCGAAATCAACGAAATAATACTAGCCGAACAGATCGCAAAAAAGGAATCGTTAACACCAACATTTTAGATAAAGAAGAAATTAATCAGCTTATAAATCAAATAGAGAGTCTTCCTTACGAGAACGAAGTTGACGCCATTGAATACGCCGCACCTATTATCGCCGTAAAAGGACCAATTTTTCTTTACATAGTCTCATTACCAAAGACAAGTCCACAAGATTTTAACCATATCATAATAAGACCTACAACAAAACACAATAAAAGAGTATTTTTGGAATTTCAAGAATTGTTAATCAGTCAAGCAGAAATATTTGGAATTAAAGAACAATGTGACTACAATAGAAATATAACAATATGTAAAGAGAGTCAACTTGATAAACTATCATCGAATCACTGTATCTACCAACTAATAAGAGGGCTAAAAGCTGAATGCGATTTCCAATCTAATAAAAATGAGAAGATTGAAGTAATAAACGAAAATGTAATATTCCTAGATAACTTCATAGGGAAGGTTACAGAAAATAATTCAACCAGACACTTAAACGGCAGCTATGTCGTACACTATCATAACGAAACAGTCGAAATTAAAGGGAGAAAATTCGTCAGTAGAGAGATAAAATCATTCCAAATTCTACCATCAATACTACAAGTCAGCCCCATCGCAAAAAACTTCAAACCAGATGTGGAATACCTTCACGACCTTCACCTGAAAAATAGGAAACAACTTCAGCTTCTCCAAACAAAACATGGGATATCCTTCTTCACAGATATCAGTTTAATTACAGTACTAATAATTTTTCTTGGCATATTTATAGTTCTCAAGTTGTTTAAAGCAAGGACGAGTAGCAAGGTAGAAGTTATCCGTCCTTCCGTCTTCCCAATGGCAGTGTCCAATAACATCCCCATACCGCCAACCAACAGCATCCAGGATTTACACACCCTGGAGATCAATCTATAGTCAGCGGGACGCAGAAATTTGAGGAGGGAGGAGTTAACACATTACTCCGGTCGCAACACCTACCCGACGCCAGACGCCTACGTTGCGAAACGTGCGGATGCACATTCTTAGGTTTAAAGTTTCTCAGATAGGAAAGCAGGAATTTTATCATTCTTAGGTTTAAGGTTTCTTAGACAAAAAAGCAAGAATTTTAGGTAGATCAAAAAATGTAATTAGATTTAAGAGTCAGTCGTCATTGGGAATTGTAACTCGTCGGTTGAATCGAAATAAATTTGTTTTTTTTAATTCGCAAATAGAAAATATTTGTTAACTTAAATGTTATGAAAACTAAGCCGTTTCTTGGGAGTGATTTAAGGACTATATTTGGGATGGCATCATTTCCAGGAGCTTTGTTATTTTTCAGAGTCTTGGTTTCTTTAAGAATGTCCCTTGGCTTAATGAGGGTGTTATGATGGAAACTGGGTGAGAGCTGCGACAGGTCAGAGATTGAGTTGGCAACAAGGCTTTCAGTAGTAGCATCGCTATTGTTGTTTAGTGTGATGCTGTGATTTTGTAAAAATGAGTCAGCGAGCGCATTTGCTTTTTCCTTGGCAGAGTAGAGTTTTTTATTTCCAGATATAAGGGTGGGGATATTTTTATTTTTGTTTTTAATTACTTTGACAATATTCCAGAAAGGTTTTGTCGAAGCTAGAAAGGAGCCTATTCCAGGTGGTGTTGCGCAAGCTACTTACACTATTCTGAATTTTGTAATTCATTAGTTTCATGTGTATTTTAAAGAAGGGGTCTCTTGTTCTTATCCATTTTCGGCGAAGATAGTTTCGCATGTTAATGTAGTATTTAATATTATCTGTTAGTTTTACTTGATGCTGCATTGTTTTTAAAGTGATTTTTGGGACAGATTTTTCAAGAGCAGAATTTATGATATGCTCTAATTCTGTAATAAGGTTATCGATCTGCTGCGGGCTGGAAATATCTGCCAGCGAAAGGTTATTAAGGTTTGTAGCAGTAGATACCAGTTGCCTGAAAAGGCCCCAGTTAGCTTGTTTAAAATTAAATATTTTGGGAGCATCAATAGATGCAACGGCAGATACGATTTTGAGGGTTAGGGGTAGATGATCAGATCCTAATTGATTTGCTGCAATCGGGCGGGAGAAAAGTGATGAGTTGTTACTTATAAACAGGTCCAGCGTAGACGTATTCCTACTAGAGCTGTTCGGAACATATGTGGGGTCTTCTGGGAATAAGATATCCATGGAGCGCGTGCTACAAATAGAGTGCAGGATGTTTCCCCAGCAGTTAGCCCGTGGACAGCCCCAGGCTTGATTTCGACAATTCAGATCACCTCCAATTAAGAGGTGGCTAGATTGATTCAAAAGACGATAGATATCCGATTTGAAGTCAGCTTTCTTATCTTGATTCGCATTTCCCCCGGGGAAGTATGTGCAGAATATACTGATTGTCATGTTGTTCTTAAGAGTAACTTTAACCCCAACAGATTCAATGCATTTGAGACGTAATGTTGGTAATTGTGAATGCTTCAGTGATTTGTTAATTAAAATTGCGACTCCACCCCCGCGATTTGCAAGCCTATCCGAGCGATAACAAACGTAATTACACAGACTAAACCAGTCTCTTGGTTTAAGCCAAGTTTCAGTTAGCAACGCAACACCAATCTTGTTTTTGTTTAAGAAGTCAAAAAATTCTATTTTTTTGTTTCGAATGCCTCTTGCATTCCAAGTGACAATATTTACATTATTATTTGAGCCCATTGTAAATATATCTAATTGCTAGTTTAGCTATTACATTGAATTGATCAGCTTTAGTTTTACACAGAGCAAGTGAGGTGAGCAATTCATTTAGAAGACTATTGATTTCATCGAAATTGAAAAGATTAACGTTAGAGTTGGGTGAAGAGGCTACAAAGGAATTGTTACTGGTCCGCAATTGCTGACCGTCGGCAGCTGCGTTATTCCAAACTCCCGTTGTCGGCTTGCGATTTGGAAGTGTAGGAAAATCCGTTGAAACAAATTTGAACGTTTTTCGTTGCTTGCGATGATTGTTCGAGAGTATATCATTATTCCTCTGATGTTTCATGGTCAGTTTTTCTCGAATTCCGATGTACTGCTGCCTAATAGGACACTCAGGATCTGTAGCTTTATGAGATCCATTACAATTGGCACATTTAGCGGCACTTTTAGAACCGCATTCGTTTGATTTATGGTTCCCAGAACAAGTAGAACAAAAGGTTTTCACATTACAGTGTAATGCCCCATGTCCGAACATTTGGCAATTGTGACATTGCGTGAGTTTGCCAGCAGGTTGTTTTTTATAGTTCCATTGCACTACAGTGTTGAATATTGATTTTATTTTTGTTCTAAGATAGTTTAAGGTAACTGAGTCGCGTTCAAAATATACTATGTACATTACTCCGGCTGCTGATCTGGAGGAGATTACCTTGCAGTCGATGCACTTGAGTTCCAGGGAAATCAGTTCATCCTTTAGAGCAGTTGCGGCAACCGCGTGAAGGCCGGACATAATGACCTTGAATGGGTTATTATGTTTGTTGTTATATGTAAAGAATTCACATTTCTCTTGTTTCAGTAGGTCAATTACACTGCCGTGGGTTTCAGCGGAATCCACTATAACTTTTATTCCAATTGACATAATGTTGATTTTGTACGATGTTATTTTTTTAGTTTTAAAAAGGTTGTGGATGAAAGCCGTATCACGCTTCATTACCACGATTGGAGGAATTTTAGGTAAACTAGATTTTGAATTGTTGTCCACATTGTCACAATTATCGTCATTTAAGCTTTGAAGCGGTGCAAAATAGTTTTTATTCACAGATGCCGTGTTTAATTGGTTTATATTGCCAAATATAGATGGTTTGAGCACTTTTGATGAATGATCCAGAGGATCTTCATCATCATAGAGATCACGGGGTCTTTTCGGAGCAATTATCACTGAGACTGTACTTTAACTTAAGCCGAGTTGCACTACGTGTGATCGACGCTGTGGCTACCGATCGACTCGAGGATATATATATACCGCGATGCTTTACAAACCCCATTGCAGGCTCTAGCCAACAATTGCACTTCTTTGTGGATGCTAGTCCTAAAGCTTATGGTGTTGTCGTTTATTGCAGATCGAGGAGTGAAGAGGGTACATTCACAAAATTTATATGCTCGAAAACCCGCATTGCCCCCCTAAAGGATGCGAACAAGCAATTAACGCTCCCAAAACTGGAGCTAACAGCTGCTTTAATGGCAGCCCGCCTTCGTAAATTCATTGAGGACAAGCTTTCATTTAATTGGAATAAAATATTTATGTGGAGTGACTCTAAAATAACATTGTACTGGATAGCAGGTGACACAAGACGATGGAATGCGTATGTGACTGCGCGAGTAGCAGAGATTCGGCAGCTAACAGCCATTTGTGATTGGCGACACGTTCCAGGAGAAAGTAATCCTGCAGATCTCTTTACAAAAGGAAAATTCGAGTATAACCCGGCAACGATGAAATTTTGGTTAAATGGTCCTGAGTGGTTGAACAATGAAGAAACGGATTGGCCATATACTATTGAGCTTAACGAAGACGACGGCAATCCAGGAGCCTTTGTGCAACTTTTAACGTCTAACGAAGCACCAAGGAGTAGTCCAGAATTTGCATTGTTTGCTCCATTTGACAAATATAGCTCTTATCTTCGTATGCTACGGATTACGTCCTATGTGTTACGATTCAAAGCCCGGCTAAAGGGAGCCGCTTCACCATCTACCCGGTTCATTATAGGAGAGGAATTGAAGGAAGCGGAGACATTTTGGATAAAGAAGACCCAAGAGGAATATTACTCCATGGAAATAAGACAGCTATCACAGAACAAGTCATTAAATAATAACTCCCCTATACTAATGCTTAACCCATTTCTAGATGACGCCGGCATTTTGCGATTAGGATCTAGACTAAAGTTTTCAGACGTCGATTATGAAACTGCGTTTCCTGTCATCCTGCCGAGATCAGCGTGCATCACAAAGCTAATGGTGCTCCATGCGCATGAGCAATCGTTGCATAGTGGGGTTAACGCTACGTTGTGCAGGTTACGAGAACGATATTGGATTCCCCGAGCTCGACAACTAATAAAAACTATCATTAAGAAATGCTTAGTTTGCAAACGATTATTAGCCGAAACGGCCGACCAACCTTTCGCGCCATTGCCCCGCAGTAGATTGGTTTCTACAAGGCCATTTGAAACAACTGGGCTCGACTTCGCTGGCCCCTTATACATAGCCGCATTGACCAAAGACGTATCCGTTAGAAAGGCCTATGTTATGTTGCTAACCTGCGCCACGACGAGGGCTATACATCTGGAGCTTGTTCCGAACATGACGGTTGAGAGTTGTCTGCGAGCGATACGACGCTTCATCTCTCGCAGAGGCACTCCGAAGCGCATACTCTCAGATAATGCCCGCACATTCAAGCGAGCTGCTAAGGAATTGAGGGCCTTGGGTGCGGCGATATGGTCCGAGGAATTTTAAGCTTATATTACCAGCCGGAAAATCGTGTGGGAGTTCATAGTTGAGCGAGCCCCTTGGTGGGGCGGATTCTGGGAACCACTGATAGAGGTAGTAAAGAGAACGTTGAAGCTAACTGTAGGAAGGGCAACGTATAATTTTGAGGAGCTAGAAACGATTTTGACCGAAGTCGAAGCAGTGATTAATAATCGCCCCTTGACTTATAAGCGATGATCCCTCTGAGTTGGCTCCTCTAACGCCTTCTCATTTTTTGCAAGTTTCCATCCCTGTTACCTTAAGCCAAAGTGCCGAGCCTACAGCGGATGAAATGAGAAGATTATGGCGGGATCGATCGAAGATGTTGATATCATTTTGGAAGCGATGGAGATCGGAGTACCTCCAGCTGTTACGAAGTGCTCATTATAACAAGAGGAGTAACGAAACAATTTTGAAGGAAGGAGACGTTGTATTATTAAACGATGTTAACAAACCGCGACTATTCTGGAAGTTAGCTCTCGTGGAAAAGGTCTTCAAGGAACGAGATGACAAGATTCGGTCGTGTGAGATCAGAACCTCGGACGGCTCCAGACTGAAAAGACCCATTCAACTACTTTACCCATTAGAGGTTCATCAGTAGGAAATCAGCGAATCCTTTTAGCTTTTCCGCCCCCCGGAGGGTGTGGAAAATATAAATTGTAATGCAAATGAATTCTTGTCGATAATATTAGAGCGGTAACACTTAACTTAAAATGAATTGTAAAATTACTGTAATGCCTGCCCGATCATCATGCAACCGTTAAGTTGAAATACATTCTAGGAATCTGAAACCTTTTCTGCGCAATGTTCGCTCTCTTGGCTCGTGATCGTCGGAACGGCAACATCTCGTTTTTTGAACTTTCTACAACTAGTTTGTATAATTTACCTAGCTTAATAAATCTAGTTTATTTTCAGTTTAATCCCGCTTTTATATTGACTATTTTCGACAACATGTATACCAAATCCTTCAGTTTCCTCTACTACATTAATTCAAAAACACATGCCATGTGCTTTCGCATATTATATAAAATGTTCGTTTAATGATAGTTTAGATATTTTTAGAATATCAAAGGGAGAAGATTGCGTTAATCAATTTATAAAATACTTAATAAATGATTGTAGCCGCGAAGCCGGCAGATTCCCTGGTAAAAAAAGTAATTGTGGAGGAAAATTAAAACGACTAGGTTTGTTAGTTAAATTGATCTTTTATTGCGGCGCTTTGAGAACAGACTGATCTGAGAGTGCTGTCGAAATTACAAGTTTGTTACCCATTAGAGTTCTGAACAAATAAAACCCGTATGAAACGGTAAATTGAAACTATTGAATTTAAGCAGAAACAATAAAGATATGAATGCAAGCAAGTACATGTGGAGTTATATAGATGAAAATTTACAAACAGTAGACTCTAAAATTAAGCGATTATTTTCGCAAAATAACTGAAGAACAGTCGACTCTTAAATTATGCAAATATTATATACTAATGAAAGTTGCTCGATAACATTCCGCCCGCCTCGTCCTTTAGGACGAAATGTCTTGGTTCACATTTGAAGTAGATGCCGCCCGCCGTATCAAGTCGGGGTATTTTGCGTGGTCTTCATCTGACGAAGGTAAGACACAGAATTTGCTAATTGGTCGTTTCTTAATGTTGTCCTTGGTCTTTATAGTGGCAACTCTAACGAGACCATCGGGTCCAGGGTGAACATCTTGAACTCGTCCTAATACCCAGTTAGCAGGTGGTAGGGGTCCATGTCTCACAAGGACTAGGGCACCAACTTTTACATTTGGTGCGGTGGTTGTCCATTTGGTCCGGACTTGAAGATTATTCAGGTATTCTAGGGACCAACGGTCCCAAAACTTCTCATACAGTTGATGTATGAGTTGCCATCGATTCAATCGAGACATGCTGATCGCTTGTAGGCTCGGTTCTGGGATTGTTAAGAGAGGTGATCCACAGAGGAAGTGTCCCGGCGTGAGAGCCTCCAGGTCATCGGGGTCCGAGCTGATAGGGCAGATCGGCCGAGAGTTGAGGCATGCCTCTATTTGGGTTAGAAGCGTGTATAATTCCTCGAAGGTCAAAATTGTGTTTTCCAATATCCGCTTCAGATGATGTTTGGTGGACTTAACTCCTGCTTCCCAAAGTCCTCCGAAATTGGAAGCCTGTGGTGGAATGAAATGCCAGTCGGTACTTTGGCTGATAAGAAGAGTTCGTAATTCAGGAGGTAGTTGAGCTTTTAAAAGGAAGAACGAGTGTTTGAGTTCGTTATCCGCTCCAACGAAGGTTTTGGCGTTATCGCTGTAAATTTTGCGACAGAACCCTCGCCTGGCAGAGAAGCGCTTGTAGGCAGCGATGAATGCTTCGCTGGACAAATTAGAGACTAGCTCTAAATGTATTGCTTTGACTGCAAGACACACAAACAACGCGATGTAGGCCTTGTGCGCTGGTTTACCTCGTCCTGGGCCATACTTGACCTGAATAGGTCCTGAATAGTCTAATCCAGAAAATAGAAATGGTCGAGCGGCTTTTACACGATCAGCTGGAAGCATTCCCATGAGTTGAGTTTGCACAAGGGCTCTTTGGCGGAAGCATTTTAAGCAGGGCTTGATGTGGTGCTTGACCTTTTCACGGCAAGAAACTATCCAGAATCGTTGTCGTACATGACTGACACATTAGGTGGTTCCTCCATGTAAGGTTTGCTGATGAGAGTCAGCGATGATGAGGTTCGCAAGTTGACAATTTTTTGGTATGAGGTATTGGTGTTTTGCGTCAGGAGCAAGAATTGAATTCTGTAACCGACCGCCAACGCGAGGCGTGCTTGTAGATTTGTCAAAGAATGGCGATAGACGTAGTAGATGGCTTTTGGGGTTGATTTTCCTTCCAGTTGCAAGGTGGTTATATTCCGTGGGAAACCCTGCCTCCTGCGAGTTTTTAATCCAGAACACCAACGAATCGTTGATTTCAGCTGAGGTAAGTGGTCCCAGGGAGCGGTTGTTGATGGGTGTCCGCAGATGTTTGACGAACCGTTTGCAATAGGCTGTTATTCGAAGAAGTCGATCGAGAGATGAATATCTATTAATCAAGTCCCAAATTTCGGTAGGAGTTGCTAAAACTGCTACATGGGACACTTTCCGTTCTTCGAGATCCAGTTCGAGATTGGGTTGCGGGTTGAAATTATAAGTTGGCCAAGATGTAGAAGGTAAATTCAGCCAAGATGGGCCAGTCCACCAAATGGAATGGTTTCGTAGCTTCGATGGTGGGATTCCTCTAGAAGCTATGTATATCAGCTGGATTACTGGATCCTGGGACGTGTTTCCACTTAGCCGAAGGAACTGTTTCATGAATGCTGCTTACGCGATTCGCCACGTAAGGTTTCCATTTAGACGGATGATCCTTAAGCCACGTTAATACAGTCTGTGAGTCGGTCCAGCAATAAGTAGCAACGTCAAGAAAGTTCATAGATGTTTGAACTGTCTTAATGAGTCGAGCCATAAGCCATGCACCAGCAAGTTCAAGCCTTGGTATGGAAATCCTTTTAATTGGTGCGAGTTTTGTCTTAGAGCACAACAAGGATACTTGGACATTGTCAAGGTCATGAAGAACTCGTAAATAAATCACAGCTGCGTAAGCCTTTTCTGAAGCATCCGAAAATGCGTGTAACCAGAGATTATAAAATAACAAGATGTCGCACTGCCATATAAACGAATGTCCTTTGAGAATTTCATTTCCAACCAAGAAATGTTGCAAAGAATCAGATTTTTCAGAAAGCAGAATATCAGGAACATTTGACCATAGCCTGCAACAGCAGACCAGTGGGAAACTTTTAGGAAGGGGAATTTCACCCAAAGTGGAGAAAAGAGAAGGAACGAGAAGCAAATGGCAAGTTGCAAGGAACTGGTTATTTTGCATCCAGATTTTGTTCGGAAGGAATTAAACATCCTTTGTATTTTTTCTTGTTTTCATAGCAGTTGACGTTTGCGCTGTAAAATTTTAGCATAAGGGCGGGGCAAGCAGAAAGTAAATTACTCGATTCAAGTTGAGTAAATTTTATTCTCGAGTTTTCGCCTACACCAAAAGAAAGAAAATACGAAGACAATTTTCATTTTATTCGAGCATAGATTATGAACTATTCTATAATTTCTGGTTCGAATAAGAATGAGTTTTTGTATTCAAATAAACGTCATGCCATATTTTTCTGCATTTTAATTTTTTTATTTAAAAATAATTTTAACCGTTCTTATTGTTCAATTAAAGTTATTATTTGGCAACTTTATAAAGTAATTTATATAAACAAACTATAATCTTATTTGAAAATATTTAATTTTGGTTTTCAAAATTTCTCAAAAAAAAAACATTTCAAGAAAAACTGCTGAAAATTTCTTGTAAAATTGACGGTGTAATGAGTGTTTACTCTTTTATGCATATGAAGGTGTGCTAAATTGCAGTCGTCACATTAGTGGCTCATTGTTTTCTTTCTCTTGCTAAGCCAATCCCACCTCTGAACCACTTATTTAACGGAGAATACCTAATCAAAAAGGTTGTATAATGTATATACCTTTTTCGACGAAAATTCACTTTCAGATACAATACCTGCATCCTTATTGTCGGACGGGAAAAGGGTTGAATGCAAATAAATGATAATAAAACTATGAATACACAAGGTAATTGTGTTGTCGCCAACATAAAAACAAATCGAAAAGTCTTGCAGAAGATCAGGTGCAAAACCAGCCATAAAACATTTTTTTATATTACACCACAGATGGGCATATTCATATTTGGTACGCTTTGCAACTACCCCTTCAAAAGACGTAAGGTAAAATTTTATGAGCACTTTATGTGGGGTAAAAGATATAGCAAAATCCATACCTATGCAAGACTATATTTTTTCTAAAAATATGTTTGTATTAAAGTGTTCAGCCCGATTTCGAAAATACTGAAATAAGCTGATAACTAAATCAATCTCAGCAAATACGTTGAAGAATCAGGTTCCTTTCAATATTATTGTTCAATGCGTTTATATCTAACAAGAAAAACCAAGAAAAAATTTAGTTGTACAATTTATAAATATATAATTTTTTTGCTTTAATCACAAATCGAGGACTATATTTGTGTTCCTATTGTGTACATTGTGATTATTGTGTATTGTTTTGCAAATTGTGTGGCATAATAGACGGAAAGTTGTGCATACTGTGTGACATAAAAGACAAAAATAGACTTAAAGTAAGTTTAAATATTTTTAAGTTTAAATATTACCAAGTTTTATATAAGTTTAATATTTAAATCAGCGGTTCGATCATTGTTTGTTGCGTCCTTTCTTTTTATTAATCAAGCCCTAGTAGTATAAATATGAGCGTTCTGGATCAAGCGGCTAGCGGCTAAGCGGCTCATGAAATTTTTGGTGATAAATGGATAGCGGTTGAGGTGTAATGTATGTGATGGGTAAAGTCTGAGCCGCCGCCGATGAAATTTGAATGTGAGTGAGATAGAAAAAAATATAAATAAATAGATTAGAATGAGATGGAAATAGAAAAAACTATTAAACAGAGTGAGATAGAAAAAAATTGAAAAGAAATATATAAAATTTGAATGAGATTCCGCTGCTGATAAAATTTTAATTTTTTATGTGAGTGAGAATTGAAAAAAAAATTGTAAACAAATAGATTAAATGAGAATTAAATAGAAAAAAATGTAAACAAATGAATGCGTTGCTGGGATTAGATAAAAATTTCGTGAAATTGCAAAACAAAAAAATGGTAAACAAATTAAATGAATGAGCTGCCGCGCCGCCGCCGAGTCAGATAAAAATTCCGTGAAGTTCCGTGAAGTGAAGTGATAAGCAAAATATTCTGAATTTCTAAAAGTATTGTTTTTAAGTGTTAGAATCAACAGAATGGACAAAAATTTGTTCAGGACGTAATTGTAAATCCTTCATAATTTTTAAAAATTTTTGCATGAAGCCAGAAACGACGTCTGAATCATTACAAGAAAGTTTTTCTCCGCAAATTTTTAGATTCTGAATACCATATCTTTTTTGAATTTTTGTATAAATCCTGAACTTGTATTGAAAGAAATGTCTGCATCCAAATAATTATGAATTTCTAATGCTTTAAATTTTAAAATCTCATCGGAAACAATGTTCTTGTTCATTCATTCACCACGTATAAAGAGTCTTATCAACATTTGAAGGAAAGAAAATCTGAAAAAGAAATGAAATGGAGAAAAAATAAAAAAAATTTGTTTATAAGTAAAAATTTTATATGGGGAAAAAAATGTAAACAAAACGAGTGTGGTCAGATAAAAATTAATTTGTGTGAAAATGCCAAAACTGAAGAAGCGATGATAAACGTGCACCACCGAAGGAATGATAAGAGAAATATTTTGAATGTTATCTTCAGAAAAAATAGTAACCTTGATGCAAATTGCAATACAAAATTAAAGAATTGTATTTTTAAATTGAAACCAAATTTATCTGAAAAAAAGGTTAAGATTAGAAAATAAAAGATGTTTATTGAAATAAATTTTATATTTGCATTCTATATTTTGATTAAACTTTTTTTATACATACATATATTGCAACTACAGTGTTATATATAGCAATTTGCTTAATTTATAAATTTGTAAAAAAATTGGGATTTGGAGTAGATTTGGAAAACTGCAAATTGTAGGCATTGAGCAAACATACATCTTTTAAATATAATATAGAATTGTTTTGTGAATATGTGAAAGTTTCCGAGGTAGCTAAAGCTAATGATGATAATGATAATATTCTTCAGACTTCTATTAAGTCTTTTCAAACGAAAATGGATACGATTTTAGATGAGCAAAATATAACTTCATCATACCATCAAATGATTGAGAATTTAATCGCTAAAACAGATGAATTCCAAGAGAAAGACAGTGGATGGAGTCTGATTAGAATTCTTCACCTCGAAATCAATATAAATGAATATAGACCATTGAGAGGATCACAATACTTGCCTCTACCTAAAAAACTCAGTGCAAAGCATGCTTGTGTGAACATTAAAAACGAAGATATATATTGTTTCAAGTGGGCAGTTATTTCTGCATTATATCCTGCTAGAGAAAATTCTAATAGACCATCATCATACAAAATAAGTGATATTTCTAGCAGTGTTATGATTTTAGAAAACTCAATTAAAATTGAATTCGGACAATTAGAATTCCCATTAAGTTTATCAGATGTTTCCCACTTCGAGGAAATGAATCCCTTCATCAGCATAAATGTTTTCGGATATGAGGAACAAGAAAATAGCTTTAAAATTGTGGGGCCATATTACTGCACGAAGAGTGAAAAATCGACTCATATAAATTTGCTGCTAATTCAAAATGATGAATGCTCACATTATGTTTGGATAAAAAATATGTCAAGGTATGTTCCTATATTTAGAATTTTGTGATTTAAAAAATTATCGTTGGATATATTTTCATTTTTTTATATAGATTGATTGGCAACCAGGTAACGAACAGTCATCATCGTATTTTCATATGCAACAATTGTCTTCTACATTTTTATACGGAGAAGTCTTTAGCCCAACATAAAAATGAATGCAACAAAATCGTAACAAAGATGCCAATGAGGGAGAAATCAATTTTAAAATTTGAACGATTTGAAAGGCAAATGGATGTTCCATTCACCATTTATGCAGATTTCGAATGTTTGTTGCAAGACATTTCAACTTGCTTGCCTGATCCTGGTGTTTCATCCATAGTAAATATTCAGGAGCATATACCTTGTGCTTTTTCATACTATGTGAAGAGCTCTTTCAATGATAATTATAACATATTAAGAACATATAAAGGTATGGATTGTGTTAATATTTTTGTCAAATATTTAGTGTATGATGTATTATTTTTGTATAGAAATTATTATGTTACTCCTAAAAAAATGAAAAATCTTACAAATGTAGAGTTAGAAACCCAATTAAGACGTCAGGATTGTCATATTTGTGGTTTAGATTTAGGTAGTGATAGAGTAGCAGATCATTGTCATTTCACTGGATTGTATAGAGGACCTGCACATAATGAATGCAATTTAAAATATCGAACACCAAAATTTATCCCAATTTTTTTCCACAATTTTTCAGGCTATGATTGCCATTTATTTATTAAAGCATTGGAGACAGTTAGCGGTGATATCAATGTGATACCTTTAAATAAAGAGTTATATGTTTCCTTAACTAAGCGCATTTTTGTGAATGAAAAAGATACAATTGAGTTAAGATTTCTCGATTCCAACCGATTCATGCAATCCAGCTTAGAGTTATTAGCTAAAAACTTAAATAATAATGATTTCCATGCTATCAGGACTCTATGTAAAGACGAATCATCTTTTAGAATGTTAACCAGAAAAGGTGTATTTCCATATGAATATGTAAATTGTTGGGAGCGTTTAAATGAAACTTGTCTGCCACCTCAGATTAAATTTAATAACAAATTTACAAATACCGTATGCTCAGATCAAGATTACAATCATGCTAAAGATGTATGGAGAGAGTTTCAATGCAAAAACTTGTGGGATTATCTAGAGCTTTATTTAAAAACAGATGTATTGCTATTGACAGATGTTTTTGAAAATTTTAGGAAAATTTGTAAAAATATCTATAATTTGGATCCTTGTCAATATTATACAGCACCTGGCTTATCATGGGATGCAATGCTTAAAGTTACAAAAATTGAGCTTGAACTTTTGACTGATGTTAATATATATAATTTTTTAAAGAAAGGTATAAGAGGTGGTATCACTCAATGTGCAGTTCGACATTCTGTGGCAAATAACAAATATTTATCCAACTTTGATAATTCTAAACCCTCAACATACATAACATATTTAGATGCAAACAATTTATACGGATGGGCAATGTGTCAACCACTTCCAACTTCCAAGTTTGAATGGGTTCAAAACATAAATATTGATATACAAAATATCTCAGATACTTCTGATGTAGGTTATATATTGGAAGTTGATTTAGAGTATCCAGTTTCAACGCATGACGAACATAATGATTTACCTTTTTGTGCAGAGACAAAGAATCCACCCAATTCAAAATTTCCGAAATTAATAGCTGATTTGAATAACAAGACACACTATGTTATACATTATCGAAATCTGCAACAATGCCTTAAGCATGGATTAAAATTAAAGAAAATTCATAGAATATTAAAATTCAAACAATCAAGTTGGATGAAAGTATATATTGATTTAAATACTCATTATCGAACATTAGCAAGGAATGAGTTTGAGAAAAACTTTTACAAGCTAATGAATAACTCGGTTTTTGGAAAAACAATGGAAAATGTTGATAAACGAAAAGATGTGAAAATTGTTTGCAGCTGGGAAAGCTTTGGTAGACGTTTAGGTGTTAGAGCTTTGGTTGCTAAACCAAATTTCCACAGTATAAGTTTATTTACTCGAGATATGGCCGCAATACAAATGTCAAGAGTTCATTGTGTTTATGACAAACCAATTTATCTTGGATTTAGTATTCTCGATCTTTCTAAATTAAAAATGTATAGTTTCCATTATGATTTTATGAAGCCTAAGTATAATAATAATGTGCTTTTGAATTATATGGATACTGATTCATTTATTTATACCATAAAAACTGATGATTTCTATAACGATATATTGTCTGATATAGATACACACTTTGATACATCCGAATACACTGTTGACAATCCTTACCAAATACCATTAAAAAATAAAAAGCATTTAGGATATATGAAGGATGAAGTCAAAGGAAATATTATTAAAGAATTTATAGGTTTAAGATCAAAAATGTATTCAATTGATATTGAAAAGGACAAATAAATAAAGAAAGCTAAAGGTGTAAAGAAAACTATAGTGAATAATTTAACCTTAACTGACTATAGAGATTGTTTACATAAGAAAAAAATTTTATATGGAAACATGCTAATATTTAGATCAATATTACATACTTTGTATACCCAATATATCAATAAAATTGCATTAAGTTATTTGGATGATAAAAGATATATAAAAGAAGATAATGTTAACACTTATGCTTGGGGACATTATAGATTAAATGAATATAATGATGATATTAATATGGAAGATGATGCTGTGAATATGATGTTGGTATCCATAGTAGAAGAAGAAAACTTGTAAAACTTGTATTTAACTATATTCTTATAAGAAATAAACAAAATTTTTTACAATTAAAAAGATATATTTTATTTTTTCCACATCACTTTCTCTAATCATATTTCATCACATTTTTTTAATTATTTCTGATATGTAGGATTTTGGTGAGCACTTTTCTCATTTTTCAACAAATTGTATTTTATATTTGATTGTTCGGTTTGTTCTTGTTTTTCAAATTTGGAACACACTGAATTTTTTGTGATTGGAGAATAACTTTTCGATTTCTCTCTTCTAGAGCTTTCACGTTCTAATAAGTATTTTCTGTCACTCATTTTTTTGTTTTGTATTTAGATTGCTTCACTTGTTAAGACTTTGAGATGAACTGAGGTTGAAATGATCTGAAAATTTTACCGAAGGCCAAGAAGAAAGAGAAGATATCGAAAATCTGCTAAGACAGCATTTCTGTTTTCTCTGTGAGATGTTTGAATCAATCATGTTTCATCATGAATGATTTAGTTATTGCGAAATTATGAGTCACGCTGAATTTCACAATATGATTAAATAGGTGCATAATTTTTCAAATAAATTCTCATATGTAGTAATTGATAGAATTAAAAAAACTTTTTTTCTGAAGTACAAGATATCTTTATTTTATTTGAATACAATTTTTATTTCGCATGAATTTTTCCAACACAATAACATTTTCCAGGGCGCAAGCTCCTTGATGGTATAAACATCGGAAGACATTCGGATGTTGATATTTCAAAAAGGAAAGTTTCGGACATTGCAGATCTTCTTCTTCCATGTTATATATAATGAGATCGGAACCAAAAATTTCCTTTATCCAGGTTTGCTTCTCTAGTCCTTTAACATATATGCATTTATTATTTAATAGCGGTGAAATTAAGTTGTTCAGTTTGTGATATGGAATGAAGCCAGAGTTCCAGGAAAAACCATGATGATTATTTTGCATCCATTTAGCTTCTTTTTGTTTTGCTGGCTGCAAGCCTTGAAATTTGTATGGTGGTTGAAATACAAAGTGTTGTATCCGATTATCATCAGTTATGATAGCTATTTCTTTCACAACCAGCTTATTGTAGTTATCTTTAAATCCTTGAATATCTACAATCACATTCGACATCATTTTCTACACTATTTTTTGAACTTCACTGGTCAATGGATTGTATTCAACTATTCGATCATGAAGCAGCAAACAATAGGCTGATGTATGCTCGGGGATATTCTGAGAGGTTTTTAATTGTATGCGAATATCCACTGGTCCCGTTTTTATAGACTCGTTTTGATGTGAGCAATCAATAACTATGATTGGTGCTTCATCTTTAAAATTCTCTCTAATTAGAAGAGGTTGATTTTTTCGGAAATAGTATGAATGTTGAAATTTTATATACATATCATACAAAATAGCATAACGATCGCGATCGAATTTTATATTCATATCTTCATAAGGATATGATTCAGAATTAAGATGAATTTTTATATCTGATATTTCACAATGATGAAATTTACTTGCGTCTTCGGATTTCTTATTTTTACGATTCGTTTGCAAAGCAATTATAGCAAATCGAGGCTTTTCTAGCTGTGAAGACGTTTTCACAGTCCATGTATGTTCTGAAGTTTGTGGTAAAACTGGATATTCATACATATCCCAACTTCGAAAACTCATTTCAATTCGACGGCCGGAATCAATTGCTTTTAATATTGGAAGTTTTCCTCCATCAGCTACAGTTATATGAGGTATACGCCATTGAAGTTTAAATATATCAAATTTTACTTCATCAGTTTTGGAAATGATTGCATTCTCATCAGTTCTGCTTCGAATCAAAACTAATTGATGTTTTGAATTTACTATAATTTTCTTGTAATCTTCAGCAAATCCTAAAAGCATTTTCAAAGGAACACAAAAATTGAAAAAACCTTTGTTTAGCGATATTGCTTGTGTCGGACACCAGCCAGCATTTAAAAGGGTAGTACTTTCATTTTGATTTAAAGAAATGTAATTTTTTAATGTTGTAGCAAATCCAAGATTTCTTGTCCTATCGATTTCCACACCGTTCAATTCATAACGGATTTCATCAAAAAGATATGCTATAGAATTATTACAAAGTTTTGCTGTTGTTGAAGCAGTTCCATCTGTTTTCGTTAGTGCTCCTTCGATGTAAATAAAACTTTCGCTTGGTAAAATGTATAAATCTTGATGTTGCACAGAAATTCGAATCTCATCACTGTTTTTATAAGACGATTGAAACGGTGAGTAACTATGATATTCAACTTTTTTTATTTATTAATATTTTTTTTTTTTTCAATGTAAAGTTCAAGGATTTTAAAAACTTTTCGTTTGCTGCTGTTAACGATATCGATCTGTTCTGTCGAACAATTGAGGAATGACTGTTCGATGTGGTGTATGTATTGTTGTTTTTACTAATCGTATTATATATTAGCATTTTGAGGTTTTAAATGAAGTCTAATCGTTATAGTTTCACCTCTAAAATTTATTAAATCACCGTTCTGATCTATTAATCTAAGCGTAATCGAGTTTATCTGTCGAGCGTTCACAGGTAAATAAATAACATTCTTAGGAACCTCAATTATTTTATACCCAGGACCAACTTTTGGTGAAAATTCGTGTACCGTATGCACCTGCTTGTTATTTAGATATGAGCCCGATATAATATTACACTCTATTCGAATTACATTCACTCTTATTATATTTACAGGTAAATCCGATTCGTATAAAATATTTGCTTCAAGCGTCTTCTTACTGAACCCCAACAGAGAACCAACAGAATTTTTTTTATTAAAGTTAATTTTAGCTGTACTTTTCACTTCACTTTTAAGAGTATTATTATTAGCTTTAATAAAAACTGTTTCTTTACTACGTATCTATATATTAATAGGCAAGCACAAAAATTGTCGTACGCTTTTCTCAGCGTGTGGGCGTCGTAGGAGAAATTCAAGCATACCGTTAGAAAGGTATTTTCGTGCAGATTTGCAGAATATAAATATTTCTTTTATGCGTGTTCTTTAACACAAGTAAAAATGATATAGAAATTTACATGAATTCTCCCAAAAACAAAATGCACTGCAATTTTAGGGTAGTAAACGTAGATGGATTTACATAGGGTTTTTTATTTTAGAATCAGTGAATGGGGATCTTTCCAATGGAGCAAACATTTTTGACGTTTTTTTGGGGTGGTGGGGGTGGTAACATTACCCGTTGGGGTTCTCCAATTTAGGGCGTGTGGGGTATCAAATTAAAGCTCCTGATTACTACTATTAAATGGCATATTTTTTTTTCTTCTGTAAGAAACTTTACAACAGACTTTTTTCATTCGAATATCATTAAAAGCGTGTTTTTCGAAATTGTCTACAGAGGGGTTGTAGGTTGCTGTGGGTAGCTGACTTTTCTTTTAAATGCTTTAGCATAATGTTTTACGTACTTCATAGGAACATTTCAATTTTCTATGTTAAACCATTATATGGCTTTTGATGTGGAATAAAAATTTTCAGCTCTTTTACGTAATTTTGTTTTACATGGAGGTTCTTCAATTAAATTTCTGTAATTTTCTAAACTACTTATCGCAGTCAAAAACTAAGTACACTGACATTTTCGCAAGAGAACGTAGATACGAATTAATATGCATATGTCACATAGATTATGTACCATTATATGAGTTTTCAGCGAAAATGTAATGATTTTTTAAATATATTTGAGTGAAAAAATTACGTTCATTCTTCGTTAATTCATACCGTGGCACGTGACGTCACTATGTTCACCATTTGTATGAAAAACGAAATTTGCGCGACAACAACAACGAGATTTGCGGTTTCGTTTGCAAGATGGCGCGGGTGCTAAATCTTAGGAATACCTTATGTTTTTTGTATCATGTTTCGCTCTAATGTTGACATTAGGCCAACGGTTTAGTGATTAATAATTTTTCATAAGAATCAAAACAAGAAGTTTTCTCTTCTGTCGGCAGTTCTAAATGACTGCCTGTTTTTTTTATGAGGACATAAAGGTAAGTTAACGGTCAACATGTATGTTTTTAATTATTTTTAGCATTATTTTGACGGTTGACATGAAAACCAACCACGGACACGAACCTAACCTAACCTAATTTCTCAGTGCTGTCTAGCGGAAAATCAGCGAACAAATCACACAGTTTAAAATCTAACGGCAGCGAAAATTTTTATTTCATACAGAGTACAGACATACGTGACAGGGAAAAGAAAACGAGCAGCAGTAATTTTAAAGTAATGGAAAATAATTTTAGGTTTGAATTGAAACCTGTTTTAAGAATACTTCCAAATAATTTCTGTAGTTATTATTGTGGATTACTGATTCTAAAGGATACATTTTGCTAAGTTAAACATTTGCAATCAGGAATTGCTCAACGTGAAAAAACGGCATTCAAGTTCATGCTGGCATAAAAGAAAAATTGTTTTAAAACCATTAAGTGTTTATTTATCAAATATATAATGAGGACATAAGGGTAAGATAATGTTCAACATAACTGTTGTTAAATATTGTCAAGAAAGATTTATTTTAGCGGATAACTGCAGTAGGAAAAACAACCACGAACCAAGCTATTCGCCAGTGTTTCCTACAAACAGCGGCATTCACTTCATGTTTTCATAAAAGCGAAACTGTTTTAAAACCGCATTAAGTGTTTTTTTTTTATCAGATATATAATGAGGACATAAGGGTAAGATAACGATCAACATAACTTTTGTCAAATATTGTCAAGAAAGACTTATTTTAGCGGATAACTGCTGCAGGAAAAACAATAACGAACCAAGCTATTCGCCAGCGTTTCCCAGCGAAGAATCAGCGAACTAATCACACGGTTATAAATTTAACGGAAGCGAAAATTTCATACAGAGTAATCTTAGAATTTGAGGGATTTAGTTGAGTAAATTTTTAAATTGAATTTTAATAAAAATGCCTACACGACGTACTTTAACGGGTCGTGTTGAAAGACATATAGATAGACAGGGAAATACAAACAGACGTAGATTTCGTCATCATATAAATGCTGAAGATAATAATTTGAGTGATGAATTTAAATCTGCTTTGAAAGTATTGCCAAATAATTTTAATAGTTTTGATATTGGATTTATGAATTTAAATTGTACATTTTGCAAAGCTAAACATTTCGAATCTGAAGTTACTCAACGTGAGACAACGACATTCACTGCATGCTGTCATAAAGGTAAAACTATTTTACAACCCTTAACACAAAATTCATTTTTCAAAGAACTTTATGACGGTCTCTATTCTACTGATCAGAACACTAAAAGACGATCTATGAATTTCTATAAAAACATTCGTAGCTACAATTCGTCATTTGCAATGGTTAGCTCTGAGGCGAAAATCGCCGATACAACGTCACACGGTGTGTATCATTTTAAAATTCATGACGCATTCTATCACAGAGCTGGCCCAATGACTTCTTTGAACTGTGCGCCGATGTATGCACAATTATATTTCTATGACGTGGACACTGCCGTTAATTCCAGAATCTGCAATCAATCAAATAATACATGCGATAGAAATTTAATGCTTGAAATTGCTACTGAATTGCAACGTGTAAATCCTTTTGTGCATTCTTTTAATACAATGAGAGATCATTGCAATATTCCTCAAAATAAAAGCAAAGAGATTTGTTTGGTAATTAAAGTAAATCGTGATTTAGATATCAGTCGATATAATGATGCAATTCAAACAGATGTAGCAGTTATTTTCAGTACTGTTGATGGTGAACCACCTTTTGAACGAAACATGATTGCGTTTTCAAAAGTAAATGGTACAGTACGTAATGTTTCGGTTTTGGATTCGTCACTTGATCCATTAGCTTATCCACTGTTATTTCCAAATGGAGATACTGGATGGAACGCTAATTTAGTACATAATGTAGCAAGTGCATCCACTTCAAGAGCGCCCAGAACTAAAGTTACAATGTTGCAATATGCATGCTACAGACTTGCTATTCGAGACGATTTTAGTCTCTTACACCACTCACAGAAATTATTTTTGCAGTGGGTAGTCGATATGTACGTACGTATAGAGGGCACCAGATTGCATTTTATTCGACAAAATCAGGCAACTATAAGAGCAGAAGTGTATAACAATTTAACTGATTTTTTGGAAATGAGCTCCAGTAACGGTGATGCTATAAACATAGGTCGAAGAGTTATCTTACCATCTTCATTTAACGGGTCTCCAGGAAATATGTTTCAGAATTATTTAGATGCAATGTCAATTGTTCAAGTTCATGGAAAGCCTTCTTTATTCATTACAATGACTTGCAACCCACAATGGCCGGAAATTACTAGGCTAATTGCTGGAATAACTGAAACAGCAAATTATCGTCCTGAAATTATTGTCCGTGTGTTTAATGCCAAATTAAAAGAGCTGATTTCATCAATCATGCAGAAAGAAATTTTCGGTAAAGTGAAAGCATTAATATATACAATTGAATTCCAGAAACGAGGCTTGCCTCATGCGCACATTTTGCTAACTTTGGATGAAAATGACAAAATTATTGGTGCAACTGACATTGATAAAGTTGTGTGTGCTGAACTTCCAGGCGTTGAAACACAACCAAAACTGCGTGAATATGTTGTAAAACATATGATGCATGGTCCATGTGGTCAGTTAAATACAAATTCAGTATGTATGAGAGATGGAAAATGTTGCAAACAATTTCCAAAGGAATTCAATGAATTCACACGCGAATCTTTAAATGGTTTTCCTATGTACAGAAGACGCGGCAATGGCGATAGTGCTGAAGTCAGAGGTTCTTCACTTGATAACCGATACGTTGTACCATATAATCCATATTTACTTGCCAAATTTAATTGCCACATAAACGTCGAAGTTTGTACCACTGTTCGAAGTGTAAAATACATTTACAAATATGTGTACAAAGGTTATGACAGTGCAAGTGTTCAAATAGGAAATGCATCAAACGAAACAAATCAAAATGGACAAATTGATGAAGTAAAAGATTTTTTAAACGGTCGATATGTCGGCTCAACTGAAGCTATCTGGCGCATTTACGAAATTCCAATGCATTATCAATCGCAAGTCATTTATAGACTTGATATTCACTTGCCGCGGCAACAAAATGTATATTTTAGACAAGAACTTCAAGCTATTGAAAACAGTAAACAAACAAAGTTATTGGCGTTTTTTGAGTTGAATCAAAATGATGTATCAGCCAATAATTACAAATACACTGAAATTCCGGTGCATTACGTTTGGATGGATGCCCAAAAAAAGTGGAAGAAAAGACTTAGACGAGGTCATAAAGTTATCTCACGCATCTATTCAGTATCTCTAAAGAACATAGAACTTTTTCATTTGCGAATTCTTTTGTTACATGTTAAAGGTCCAACATTATTTGAAGATGTCAGGACATACAATGGAATTGTACACAATAGTTTTGTTGAAACATGTCATGCTCGTGGTATAGCTTCAAATGACAATGAGTGGATTAATTGTTTAAATGAAGCGAAAGATTTTCATTCGCCAAATAAATTGCGTGATTTGTTTGGCTTCATTTGTGCATTAAATGTGCCAACAAATGCGTTAGCATTGTGGAATGAGTTCAAAGTTTTTCTCAGCGAAGATTTTTTAAAAGAATATGACGAAAATACATCATTTAATCGTGCCCTTTTACAAATTCAAGAAATTTTGATTGCACATAATATGTCATGTGAATCACTTGGATTGCCAATTCCTATATATTTCTCTGAAGGTGATACAATCGATATGTTCGACCCACATGATGAATTGTTACTATTCAGTGAACTTTATAATACTGCAACCGTTGAGCAGCGTAATGTAGTAGATTTAGTTATTCGTGAAGTTCAGCATCATGACACAAGTTCAAATGTTTTTTGTTTAACTGCTCATGCAGGATGTGGGAAAACATTCACGCAAACAGCCATTATTCGTAGAATGAATTCACTTAATCTTCGTTGTATTGTAACTGCATTCAGTGGTATTGCTTCAACTCTTCTTATTGGAGGTAGAACTTTGCATAATGTGTTCAAACTACCAATTCCAATTCTAGAAACTTCAGTAGCTAATGTTACTCCAAATAGTAATCATGGTAGATATATAAATGAAGCGTCATTAATTCTTATTGATGAAATTTCTATGTGTCTACTTCAAGTACTAAAAATAATCGATACATTGCTCAGAGATTTATGTACCAATGAAGAAAATAAAAATAAACTATTTGGAGGTAAAACAGTACTTTTATGTGGTGATTTTCGTCAAATTTTACCTGTTGTTCCACATGGATCACGTGCAACATTAATTGAAAACTGTGTTACAAGTTGGAATTTATTCCCAACATTCCATCATCTAACTTTAAACCAAAATATGCGAGCATTACCAGAGGAAGAAGAGTTTGTAGTATTCCTAAAAAAAATTGGCAATGGGCAGGCAAATCAATATCCACAGTTTGGCGAAAATGTAATTGAAATTCCCTTAGAATTAGTTGGAGATGAGACCAAAATAATTGATGATATTTTCGGGAGTATTCCTGAAAACATTTTATCAGAAAACATGTTGAATTCTGTTGTTTTAACACCTACGAATGATTCTTGCTCCGTAATCAACAACGATGTGCTAAATCGAATACCTGGTGAACAGAAAACATATTTCAGCTACGATAAAATAATTAGTGATAACATTAATGAAGCCAATAATTATCCCATTGAGTTTTTAAATTCGTTGAATGTTAGTGGTTTGCCACCACATAAGTTAGCATTAAAAATTAACGCCATTGTTCTACTAATTAGAAATTTGAATACTTCCAAATCATTAGTTAATGGTACAAGAATGCGCGTTCAAGCTATGCATCGTAATGCGATTGATTGTGAGGTTTTAACAGGAACTGCACGCGGTGAACGAATTTTGATTCCACGTATAAATTTGACCTATTCAGGTACTATTTTACCTTTTGATTTCCAAAGAACTCAGTTCCCAGTCATTCATGCATTTGCAATGACAATGAATAAGTCACAAGTTCAAACTTTCAATAAGGTTGGCATTTTGTTGCAGCAACCAGTCTTCACACATGGACAACTTTATGTTGCCGCAAGTCGTGTACGCTCATTCAATGGATTGAAATTTTATATTTCAAAACACAGCGGTCAAGGTCATTTGGCAAATGATGAAAGAGTTTTCACAAAAAACATTGTCAATACGGAAGTTCTACATTTCTAAAATCATTTGTTTAGTGCAAAATTTAATACAGTTTTATAGAATTTATTGGAAATAAGTCAAATTTTGTTTTATATTTAATTTTTCCTTAATGTCTCTAAAATTACATTGTTATACATAATTTAAAACAAATAAATAAAGACATTTCCAATAACATTGTTTATTATAAACACTATAAACACAAAACACAAATAGAAATGAAATACCTAAGTATGTTAGTATGCGCGAAAAAAACCTCGCATTAAAAAAAAAAAAAACAAAAAACTTTATCGTAGTAAGTTGTGTTTAGATAAATTGAATTTTTGGTCGAATTTCGACCACTGGGCGATACTAGTTCTCTTTAATTCATTTTTGATAAACTCGTTAATATCATTGATTTCATAAGAACCTTCAGGAATTTTAATAGTCATATTGTCTCCAATATGAAATAAGTTATTCTTGTTATCAATATTTGGAATTGAATTGTATGTTTGAAAGTCGATTAATCCACATATGTAATCACTTTCCAGATCCAAGGGAGGAAAGTAATCAGCTGTGATTTGTGATGAATTTCCGCTAAGAGTTAATGTTAACGACATGACTGTTTAGAATGAAATAACAAAAGAGTCTCTTATTTAACATGTTTATTTAAAATAATATTGTAATTATACAAAAACTCCAAACATAAATGACCGCAATTTATTGAATTGTAATTCTGATATTTAGTATAATTATAAACTATATTATTGCCTAAGTATTTAATGACTTCTTTCGGTGGTTGTAAATTTCCAAAACTATCAAAGTACTCGACTTTATCTGATATCTTACAATATGCTACCCAATGTGTTCCTGATCCTTTATATGAGTCTAAGTTAATGATTCCACACTCTTGTTTTCTCGGTTTTTTGGGGAGATCATCGCGCATAAAGACTCCACGAAAATTTGGTAGATGTTTTGCAAACTTTACTAGATCAGCATCAGTTAGAGCTCTATGGGGTAGCATTTCTAATAGTTTTTTGATGGTGGATTTAAATATAACCCTAATCCTTTTCTATACGGTTTTAGAAATAATCCACCACCTTTTTTGCCCATTGATATTGCCTCCATTGTTGCATTATGTCTTTTGCTTTCTTGCAACTCTTTTCTAGCATTAGTAGCATCGTTCACTGCTTTAGCAACACCAGCTGCACCTCCTGTTAATGCACCCAAAGCAGAAAGTCCAGCAAATATTGGTATTAATGGTAATATTCCACCAATTTTTGGAATTGGGATAATACGAGGTGACCTGATTTTTGATTTTTTATTGCCACGAAACATTTTCTTTGAAGCAGTCAAAGCTAATTGTATTGCATTCTTTAAAGAATCGGGCTTCTGATTTTTCAACACATTTCTAGCTTCACGTATACCTTTTAGAAGTGATATCTTTGGTTTTCTTCTTGATGTTGTTTTCCTCTTCTTTTTATTATTATTTTTTTTATTTAATCCCATTCCAAATGTTACTTTTGTTTTTAATGCGTTTGTTACAAGCCACGCGTTTGCTCGTTCTCCTAATGAAGCGTCTCTAGACTTAACCCTACTCCAGGCTTTTTCTGTTAATATTTTATCAGCTATATGTCGATCTTCTAAATTTTTATGCTTTGAGTAAGCAATATCATGCTCCTTACAGGCAGCGTCGAGTAGATTTATACCAGGATCACTTCGATTTAATCGTTCTTGAAGTTTTGTACCAGGTCCACAGTACTGATAACCAGGTAGATGAAGTTCAAATGGTAGATTATTAATTGCTGTATTTATCAAACCCTTTCCACAGCTTTTCTTATGTTTGTTGTTGTTGTTGTATTCCAACATTCGTTAAACTCATAAATAAAATTATAAAAATACCATATAATACACGAAATCAATCAGTCGTACTAAGTATTTGAAACTGATCTATTCAGGACAACGTTTTCTTCACAACTAAAAGCAATCTATTTTGCATACAGAATATATAAACATCATGAAATTTATTAAACAAAAGACGGAATTACCAATAAAAAATATTGAGTTAGAGAAAAATAATTTAAAAAAAAAGCATGGAGTGCTATTACCCAATAACATTAGAGGCATCATCGTGGGACCATCAAACTGTGGTAAAACAAATCTTATGATTAGTCTCATAGAACACCCAAATGGATTAAAATTTGAAAATATATATATTTATTCCAAATCATTACATCAACCCAAATATGAATATTTAAAAGAATTAATTACACCGATAAAGGGAATGGGTTACTATACATTTTCTGATAATACTAACGTTATAGCACCAGACAAAGCTAAACGGAATTCAATTTTCATATTCGATGATGTTGCCTGCGATAAACAGAATAATATCAGAGCATATTTCTGTATGGGTAGACATAATGATGTAGATAGCTTCTACCTTTGTCAAACGTATACTCGTATACCTAAACATCTGATTCGTGATAATGCTAATATTATTATTGTATTTAAACAAGATGATATGAACCTTAAGCATATTTATGAGGATCATATCAATATGGATATGTCATTCTTTACTTTTAAACAAGCTTGTGCAGAGTGTTGGAAAGAAAATTATGGATTTCTAGTAATAGATAAAGATAATCCTATTAATAAGGGTCGTTACCGGAAAGGATTCGATACATTCATCAATATATAAATAGGGTTGGTGGAACATAGAACTGCAGATCTGTTCAATGCAGTTTACATAGCAGTTAAAGCAGTTCACATAGCAGTTAAAGCAGTTCACATAGCAGTTAAAGCAGTTTACATAGCAGTTAAAGCAGTTCACATAGCAGTTAAAGCAGTTTACATAGCAGTTAAAAGCAGTTCACATAGCAGTTAAAGCAGTTAAAAGCAGTTTACATAGCAGTTAAAGCAGTTTGCAAAACAGTTAAAGCAGTTTACATAGCAGTTAAAATAGATATAGTAGAGAACAGACACAGACACAGCAGTTTGCCAGAATAGATACTCCAGTACTAAATCCACAGCAGTATTCAGTAATATGAAGTATTCTATCAAAAGAAATAAACAAAATAATGAACAAACTATCAGGAATATAATAAAAGTTAGAAATTCTTTAAAGAAAAAGTTTCAATTGTTGAAATCAGGAAAAATCAATACAGCTGCTCAACTTGAAGAAACATTCCAACCAATAACAAAACCACTTTATAAACTTATCACAAAAACTGAAGAAAACCCTGATATAAAAATTGAATCAAACAATGAATTTGAGGAGGAGCCAAGTCCGTTTAAAGTTAAGAAGGAGAAAAACAAACATACTAGCACACCTTTAAGAAAAAGAGAACACTCTTCCACAATAGATGGTGATGATAGTTTTTTTAAGACAACATCTTTACCATCAAACACACTAGCCGAACAAAGTAGCCTTTCAGCAGGGCTCACTCAAAAATATTTGGACTTATACGAAAATAGGGATCCAATTATTGATTACACATATGGTGTTTATTTAGATAGTAATAATATTTGGAAAATAGGAAATTCAAATTTTGAGTTGCAAAATGATAAATTTCGAATTGCTGGACAAGAATACGATGCAACTCAAGGATTATGTGAATTACTATTTATGAAGAAACCATTATATAGCTTATATAACGCAGAAGATCTTTTAAATTATGAGAAAATCATTAAGAGTACCAATGCTCACAGACGAAATTATGATCCTAATGGTCAAGTAAACGGAAATAAAGGACATAAATTCAAAGAAATTATAAGCAAATTCAGCTCATATGAAGGGCGAGGTATAATGAAATTACCGAAAAGTACTGTAGATTACATATATTGGAATGATCCTAATGAATTAGTAGAAAGGCTGCAACTGCTAATAGCATCACATCAAGCTGGAAATAATAATCATAATAATGAGATTGTGTCTATAATAGAAGAACTGAAAGAAGCCAACATTATTGAATAAAAAACATCAATTACAATTCTTTTTTTCCATTTATATGAACAATGAGCGTTGATAAGTTTGGTCGATCATTTAGTGAGCTCCTCAAAGAAGGATCATTAGGTTCAAGAGGTCCACCTGGTGAAAAAGGTGAAACAGGAGCTAAAGGAGAGAGAGGTCCACCTGGTGAAAAAGGTGAAACCGGTGAACGAGGACCTCATGGAGCAACTGGAGAAAAAGGTGAAACTGGACAAAAAGGTGTTGGGTATACTTTAACTTCTAAAGGAGATTATGATATTCAACATAAGAATATTAAAAACTTGAATTCTCCTGTAGACGAGGAAGATGCCACAAATAAAAAATATGTTGATAATTGTATTAATATCTTATTGAATCAAATCAGAAGCGAACTAAAAACAGCAGAGCAGGAGTATATTACAAACTTAAGCAATGCTAACAAAAATTTAACTTTATACATTAATTCTGAAGTTGAGAAAATTGAAAACTTTATGTTTAATAGTATATTATCGAAAAAAGGTGATGGTGTATACTCAAAATAATTAGTTGTGGTTTACTCTTCTTAAAGTGATGACTAAAGTAATGAATAAGAGACAAGTTGTTGAAGAACTTCATAAACCTGCTAGAAAAAATTTTAAACGGCGACGTGTTATAATTAAAGGTTTCGATGATCTCTGGCAAGCTGATTTAGTAGAAATGGGTAGCTATGCAAAACAAAATGGAGGACACAATTTTTTACTGACTGTGATTGATACATTTTCTAAATATGCCTGGGCAATTCCTATCAAAAATAAAAATGCATCTGATGTTACAAATGCTATGAAAACCATTTTAAATGATGATCGCATTCCTAAAAATTTACAAACTGATGATGGAAAAGAATTTTTTAATAACAAATTTTTTGAACTAATGATGCGTCACGGTATTAATCATTATTCTACATATAGCCCGTTAAAGGCATCAATAATTGAACGATTTAATAGAACTTTAAAAAACATGATGTGGAAAGAATTTAGTATGAGAGGATCGTACCAATGGATTGATATAATAAAGAAACTCGTTTCAACATATAATAGGAGAAGACATCGCACAATAAAAATGCGTCCTTGTGATGTTAGCAAACATAATGAGCAACAACTTATTTCTACAGCGTATAATAAAATAAAAGTAACTCCGAAACCGAAATACAAAATCGGAGATTTCGTTCGAATCAGCAAATATAAACATGTATTTGAGAAAGGTTATACACCGAACTGGACAACAGAAATTTTCAAGATTAGGAAAATTCAGCTAACAAACCCAGTTACATATCTCTTGGATGACTACGAAGATAATCCGATACAAGGAGGATTTTATGAATTCGAACTCCAGAAAACAAAATATCCTTCACTATATCTAGTTGAAAAAATTTTGAAACGGAAAAAAGATAAGATGTATGTTAAATGGTTAGGATTTGATTCAAAACATAATTCATGGATTAATAAAAGTGATGTATTATAAAATTATTACAAAAGCTTTTTATTTTCAATTTCAGTTTATTTTTTGCAGGTTAAACATTCTCGTTTTTTAATATTTTTATAAAAGTTTATTAAATACAATATTCTTTTTAAATATCTACTAACATCTGTACATTCGCACGTATCTGGTCCTTCTGTTGCATCCTCTTTAGACCAGGGACAGCTTATGTAGTGTTCACCATATTTAGATTGCACCTTATCCACATTTTTGTAATTCTTTAAAAAATTTAAATGATCTTCAATTTCCTCTTTATGCTCCAAACATAAAATATCGTTAAATTCTTGTAAAAATTGTTCAATATTCATCTTGCTTGTTTGCTTGGTGATAGACAAACTATAACTGAATTATTTTATTCCACATTTAAGATATATCCATACGATATGTCTGTTTCATGGTGCGTAAGTCAAGCAAATCTAATTCTGATTTATAATCTGCATCAAACTTCTTTATTAGCTCAACTTCTCCATTACTTAGAATTCTCTCAGTTTCAAACTCATGATATTCATAACAGGATATTTGCAAGCTTCGTTCTTCATAATTGCTATCATATGTACATCGAATTCTTATTGATATATCATCATCAAATTCAAGCATAAAATGTCTATAAAATATGTTCGGGCTTTCAATAAATCCCGCAATATCCAATTCCTTTTTAATTAAATCTTGCCTAAATCCTTCAATTGCCTCCTCAACAGACACAAATTTCTTTTTAGGCTTTTCAGCGTCAGTATCAGTTGTTGATTCTGTTGTTGTTATTATTGTTGGTGCTTCTGTTGCTGATGATGATGATGATGATGATGATGTTGAATCAGTGGTGGTATACGTGAGAAGACGAAAAGTTAAACCAACTTGCACTTGAGTATTATTTGGGAGAGTTAAATTAAAATCTAAACTGCTCACATCATTATTTTTAAGATTTATATCTAGCGGAATTGGTTGTCCTGTCACACAGAAAGTGTACAATGTTAAAAATAAAACATGAATTTTAAACATTTTCTTGTTAATGTTTACTGCTCCACACATCGAGAACGACTAATAATAATATTCTAATTTCTTTCGATTTTAATCATCGTGAATCATTCCTCATCAAATATGATAGGGGGAGATAGCATGAATAAATTGTTGCACTCAATTATGAAATTAAAATCATTCCTGATCAGTAATGAATGACTCCAGCATATGATTAAGAATAAATGAAATTCGATCACAACAGCATATTTTGTTGTTTATGTTTACTCTTCTATCTTTCTTCTTGACAAATCTCTAAACGAATTTCCGATATCTTTTTAAATTTTTCTTGTAGGAATCTATTGTGGTTTTCTAAAAAATTTGTGTGAAATACCTTCTCACAGATATGAAATGTTTTTGTCAACCAAATTTTTAACGAATTTCTGATATCGCTTTGAATTTTTTCTTGAGGAGGCGACTGTGGTTTTCCAAAAAAAAAATTTGTGAGATACCTTTTTTCACAAATATGAAATTATGCATTGAGGTTTTTTTAATCTATAATGGACAATGTTCACATTCTAGCATTTGTTTTAATCACCTAAAATTTTAAACAAAGTTCCGAGCATTCATTTGTTTACATTTTTTTCTATCTAATTCTCATTTATTCTATTTGTTTACAATTTTTTTTCAATTCTCACTCGCACTCAAATTTTATCGGCAGCGGAATCTCATCCAATATTTGTTTTCAATTGTTTTCTATACTCACTCACATAAAAATTTAAAATTTTATCAGCAGCGGAATCTCATTCAAATTTTATATATTTCTTTTCAATTTTTTTCTATCTCACTCTGTTTAATAGTTTTTTCTATTTCCATCTCATTCTAATCTATTTATTTATATTTTTTTCTATCTCACTCACATTCAAATTTCATCGGCGGCGGCTCAGACTTTACCGATCACATACATTACACCTCAACCGCTCTCCATTTATCACCAAAAATTTCATGAGCCGCTTAGCCGCTAGCCGCTTGATCCAGAACGCTCATATTTATACTACTAGCCCTAATTATTTAGATTATTTTTTATCTCCGTTTTTGTATTTTGTTTTTTGGTTTATTTAAATGGAGCAAGAAAACCGAAATCGACCTAGTGAAAGGTCGTGCTCTCTTCCTCATTGTAAAAAATCCAAAAGAACACATCCGTCGTTGAAAATATTTGCTTGTCCAAAAAATGATACATTTATTGGGCAGATGTGGCGGCAGAGATGTTCTTTTGGTAATGAGGAGAATTTATTTGTTTGCGAGAACCATTTTGCTTCCGAAGAAATCGGCAAAAAATATTTAAAAAAAGAAGCAATTCCATCCAAAAATTTAAAGGGAGGCCAAACATATTTAGAGACAGAGGACGTTTTTGTCCTACGATCATCATCAATCGATCACTACGATCACTCTTCGTCAGAAGAGTGGGCTTGTGTCTCGTGTGAAAAACACATAAAAAATGAAGCGCTTTACAAAAAGAAATACTTGTTCAATAAAAATAAATTCAATTTATTAAAGATAAAAATTAAAAAAATAAAATGTGAAAAGAAAAAAACCTTAGCTGCACACAAAAAAATGTTAAAAAGGAATTCACTTCGCGTACCCAAATTCTCGTTTTCAGTTATAGACTCAGACCCTGACATTAACGATAATTCTAAGACCATTTGTAAAATGTTAATTAATAAAAACAAAAAAAAAAAAAGAGTGGAATGAGAGCGAAAAAACACTCGCTCAAAATATATTTTATAGGTCCCAAAACGCGTACAAATTTTTAAGAAATGGTCTTCAATTAAATTTGCCACATATCGCTAGTTTATATAGATGGGCACCAGTAAAAAACATCCAACCGGGTTTCGTAAATAGTGCGACAGAAGTACTATATCAAAAATATAAAAACCTAAGTGATAGGTCAAAAGAAGCCGTACTTGTTTTTGATGAGATATCAATTCGAAACGAACTCGCCTATAACTCTAACTGCGACATCATTGATGGTTTAGAAGACCTAGGTTTTAAAAGGTCTTCTGCCGTAGGAGGTGAGGTTAGTGTGTTCAAGCTAAGGGGTTTATTTGATAGTTGGAAGTTGGTTCTAAATTACTTTGTTTCGGCATCTTCTATTAAAAGTCACGATTTGAAAGATATCATCCAAGAAAATTTGTGTCACACTTTGAACTTAGGTTTCAAAGTAAATGCTGTTGTTTGTGATCAAGGATCCAATAACAGAAAATGTTTTTCAATATTGGGTGTAACAAAGGAAAAACCTTTTATTATCAAAGATGATAGGAGAATATTCTTTCTTTATGATTTTCCCCACTTGGTCAAATCATTAAGAAATGTTTTATTAACATCAAACTTAATTACACCTGACGGGGAAGTTTCATTCATGGTTATTAAGGAATTGTATGAACTTGAAAGAAATAAAATTACGAAAATGTGTCCGAAATTAACAGATAAACACATTAATCCAAACAATTTTGAGAAAATGCGTGTTAGTTTAGCTGCTCAAGTTTTCAGTAAAACTGTAGGTGCCGCCAGTAGAACTACAAATGAATTTAATCAATTCACGAACTGCTCCAAATCATTATCTGACAGTACAGGGAAATTCGTTTACAAAATTAATGATATATTTGATTATATGAATAGGGGCTCTTCTTTTGATAAAAATTACTCTAAATCCGGCATTAGAAAAGACAATGATATTTATAAATCACTTCAGGAATTTATTCCGTATATTCAAAACGTTCGTTTACCCGAGAGTTCCAAGAAAACAGTATTTTGCCTTAGTGGTATTGAACACACAATTAGAGGTACTCTTCTGCTTTGGGAAGATATATCAAGAAATAACGAAAATATTGACTTTCTTTTAACTAGACGCTTAAATCAGGATGTCGTAGAAAATTTGTTCCAAAGGCGGATATAATAAAAATCCTTCCGTGCATGAAGTAAATATGCTACTCGCGAAAATTGTCTCCTGCAATCTACTTCAGTATTCTCCTTCTGGTAATTGTGTAAATGACGACGAAAATATGTTAACTGTTAGCTTAAACGACATTAAAGAAGATACTGATATTTGTTTTAATGATAGTAATCAAATTAATTTAGATGACCCTGCTAATGTTAGCACCAACAATGTAGATTTAAATATTTTGTATGATAATTATGAAGATTTTATTATAGAAAATGCATTTAAAGTAGGAGAAATGGAACTAAATTCAATGAGATATTTTTGTGGATATATTGCTTCTAAAATTTTACGTAAAATTAAATGTATAAACTGCGATACTATTATTCTTAAACCAAGTGAATCACTGCGCGGACCAACAGAACACTTTTTATTTGCTAAGAACTATTCAAATAAAAGTGATTTTGGAAGCCTTAGCGCACCGAACGATTTATTTTTCAATGTATGCAACATTCTTTTTGCAGTATTCAATCAAGTTTTTAATGAGAAAAAAGAAATCCGTAATATTAAAAAGTATATGATTTCAAGATGTATAGAAGCTACTAATGTTAATACAAATTACGAGCATTGGTTTGATGATAAAAACCCTTGCTTTGACCATAGAAAAGAATTTTTAGAGTTTGGAATACTGGTACTTTTACGCAAGCACTGCAAATGGACTACTTGTAAGAAAGGTTTTAATAAATATAATTAATTATAAATACATCAGTTTTTGTTTTGATTATTATTTTTATTTGCTCAGTTCTGCATGAACAATATTAAATAATTAAATAAAAGAAAAATTAGATTACTCAAAAAAGCATCCCGCGCAGGTATGTAAATTTAAAAACTGGTACAAATTAAGCTGATTTTTAGTTTTTGTTTTAATAATTTTACATTTCATGTTTTCACCACCCAAGAGGCTTTTTCATAAGGATATCAACGGCCCTTTTTAGGGCCACCAAGATATAATTTAAAGAGTAAATAGATGTTTATGATTTCATTTCATCGAAAGAATTTATTTTTGTCATTCTGATACAATTGGAAATTACACTTATTCCATCAACCGACAAGCCTAATAGTTGGAAAACGGAAAAACATTCAATTGAAAGAACGAAATTAATTCAAAACCAAACGAGCTTATGGTCCATCCAAACAGCCTTTTTCCTCTAATTTAAATTTTCACGAAAAAGTCGAATTCACTGAAGAGCAAAAATTGAGAACGAGAAAGAGAACGAAATATACATATCAATATACTTATTTTCCTTTTAAATTTCACAACGCAGTCGAATGCTTATTTTACCAGTAATGGATATCAAATCCTTAATTTCTTCCGACCGAAACCAATGGAAACCGGTTCTTAGTTGTCACTGCAATTGAAAGTACTTTCCTGTTGCGAAGAAAGTGTTAATTGCTTTGCAGCATGTTGAGGAACTTACTGGTAAGATTTGCAACATGTCGTGGGACGTACCAGTACGTCCCACGGCATTTTAAACTGCGGACACTCGTTTGTATGGGAGTTCGACATCTTGTTATTTTATAATCTCTGGTGTAACTCATATGAGAGACTCGAGGTGTGGCAACCTAACCACCGAGGGACTGTTATAAGTTCTAGCTATTTCAGTTGAGCTCTCAAAGATAGCCATTCACGTACGACGGTATCTGGAAGTGCTGAATCCCATTCTACCTTAAGTAACCATAGCTGTTGAAACATGGCTTTGGCTGGAAGAACTGCGGGAGTGAGGAAGCCCAAGGGGTCGTAAAGTTTTGCCACATCTGAAAGTAAATTACGTTTTGTAATAATAGGAGGAAGATCACCTAGTGTGACCTTGAATCCGAAAGTGTCGGATTTCGAATTCCATTGAAGACCCAAAGTCTTAACTACTGTATCCTGTTGAAGATTTAAAGTAGGTGTGAGGGATTGTAGATCACTCTCTATTGTTTGAAGAAGTTTGTCACTATTTGATGACCATTTATGTAGTAGAAAGCCACCAGATCTCAGAATTCCAATTAACTTTTTTTTGTTTTTCTTTTTTTTTTAAATTTTATAGCAATCTAGTAACTACACAGTAATAAGCTATTTGTTTTTGACTTAGTCTGCTACGTTTTTAAATTTTACAAAGTACTTATCCTATGACAGCCACTTTTCATTTTTAATAACATTAGTCACTTTTTAATGCACTATAGTTCATTTTTTTTTTCTCCTTTCTCCCCTTACACTAGTTCGAACGGTTTAATTCGTTTTAATCTTCTGATTAAGTCATCATTATCCAGGAGCTGGAGAGCCTCGACATTGATGTGCTGGTGTAGCCGTTTTTCATGACTTTGAGCATATTTTTGAATGACGCTTTCGATCCTATCTACATCCAAATCCTTATGTAGGTTGTCATTGCGAATGTACCAGGGAGCATCAACAATACCACGAAGAACTTTGTTTTGGAAACGTTGAATTATGTTTTTGTTGCTTTGGCTAGTACAACCCCAGAGTTGAATACCATAAGTCCAAACTGGCTTGAGGACTTGTTTATACAGCAATAGTTTGTTGTATGTCGACAGAGCAGAGTAGCGGCCCATTAACCAATACATCTTCCTGTACTTCATATTTAGTTCTTTCTGTTTGTTCTTGACATGCGGCTTCCACCTGAGTTTTGCATCTAACGTCATGCGCAGATATTTTGCTGTATTCTCGTACGGAGCTACTTGCTGGTTGATGTATACTGGCTTGTGCTTGATGCGTTTATTGGAGAAATCAATATGCACAGATTTAGACTCATTCAGTTTAATTCGCCACTTCTTAGTCCAGCGCTGCATCTCGGCGATCGCAGATTGTAATTTTTCGGTAGACTCAGTATTGTTGTTACCGGTGGCCAAGATTGCAGTGTCATCGGCAAAAGTAGCAACAACTTTTTGTCTGAACGTAGGTAAATCATTGGTGTACAGGAGATAGAGGGTTGGTCCCAGTACACTGCCCTGTGGCACTCCCGCTTGAATTCTCTTTAGATTAGAATACGCATCTTCCTGCTTGATTCTGAAGTATCTTTCTGAAATGTACGATTGAAGTATTTGTGAGTATTGTGCAGGAAGCAGCATTTTGAGCTTATGATTTAATCCCTCATGCCAGACCTTATGAAAAGCCTGCGCAACATCCAGAAATATTGCTGAACAAACCTTTTTTTCCTCCAGTGTTTGTTCAATGACATTAGTAATTCGGTGGACTTGGTCAATCGTGGAATGACGACTACGAAAACCAAACTGGTGGTCCGGGATGAGATGTTTCTCTTCGATGATGGGTTTTAGTCTTTTCAGTAGAAGTTTCTCAAATAATTTTGACATAATCGGTAATAATGATATTGGTCGATATGAAGTTGCTTCCTGAGGTGGTTTCCCAGGTTTGGGAATCATAATGACCTCAGCTACCTTCCACATTTGTGGTACGTACTTTAATCGAAACGATGCATTAAATAAATTTGTGATTTTAACTAAAGCTTTTCTGGGGAGTTCCCTCAAAATTTGTCCAGTAATGAGGTCAAAGCCAGGGGCCTTTTTTGGATTAATGTTCATTTTGATTTCATTTTTAACTTCGGCTGGAGTGGTAGCTGGAATATTTGCTGTTCCTTGTTCAAGTATTTCAGGTAGTATTTCATTGCTGTCCGTGGAATTAGGTTGAAATATTTTTTCTAGATGTTCTGCAAATCTACATGCTTTTTGTTGATTACTTCTTGCCCAACTACCATCTAAATTCTTAATTGGGGGCGTTTGCATGATTGGTCTTTGAAAATTTTTAGTTGTTTTCCATAGTGCGTATTCAGTGCTGGAGTCATTTGTTAATTTCCTCAGTACCTCACTTATGCTGTCATTTTTTAATCGTTTAATTTCTTCTTTTAGTTGAAAAGTTAGATTATTCAGTCTATTTTTATCTTGTGGAGCTCTGGACTGATGCCATTTTTTTCTCCCTTTTCTCTTTTCTGAAATTAATTCTAGTATTTCTCTGGGGTAATTGTTACCTTTCAGCTTCGTTTTAATTTCGGGGGTGCTTTGCCACGCTGCTTGTTGTATATCGTTGACAAGTTTTTCTACTTCAGAGTCTAGTTGTTCTTCACTTTGTAGTGGCACTTGCAATTGAATTCTTTCGCATAATATCCTCCTGAAACTTTCCCAATCCGTTCTTATGTTTATTAACGTAGGGTTACATGATTTCTGGATGATGCTCTCACTTAGAGTTAAAACAATCGCTGAATGATCTGAGTTAAGTTCCAAGTTGTCTTCTAGTTGCATATAATTAGTAGATATTTTCCTGATAATGAAGAAGTCTATCAAATCAGGAACTTTTACAGGATCCGTAGGCCAGTACGTGGGTTTTCCCGTTGAGAATGCTTCACATTTCTGTTGATTAATTGCTTTCAACAATTCTCTGCCTTTGGTCGTGATAAGTCTCGATCCCCAATGTGTGTGTTTTGCATTAAAATCGCCACCTATGATGTATCGATTTCCCAGGGTCTTAAAGAATTCAATGTATCTGTCAGTTTTGATGTTGTGCTTCGGAGGGCTATACAAACTAACTACGGTAATGTTGTAGTTTTTAGTCTTAATATTAACTGCTGTTGCTGGAATATCTTCTGCTTCAAATTTGCTTTCTTCATTATGATGAATATTATCTTTAACGATTACAGCACTTCCACCCTTAGCTGCATTTTCCGGGTGTATAGTGTGGTAAACTTTATAACCTCTAAATTTAATAAAAGATTGTTTGGTAAAGTGTGTTTCCGAAATTAAACACACATCAATTTTATTTATATCTAGGATTGCTTGAAGTTCTTGCTGGTGCTTGAGCAATCCATTTGCATTCCATGACATGATTTTTAGGATATTCGCCATTATTACTTGTTTTTGAATTTTGGGACAGTCTTTTTAGTGCTGTCCTCAAGCTTTTTAATACGGTCATTCATGCTAGAAAAAGATCCTTCTAGATTTGTCATTTTTTTAAGGATAAGTTGGAGCGTTTGATTAATGTCATTACCTTGTTGAGTTTTGGTATTGGTATTTTGAAGTCCAGAGCCTAAAGCAGCAATAGTGGCATATGTGGAGTTCGCTTGGGCATTATCCTTTTTAGCTTCTTTTTGTTGTATCACAATATCTTTTTTGTCAATATTTTTATTTGTTTCTTTACCTTTCTTATTTTTAAGTTCTTGTAATTCCTTGGCCACAATGCACCCTCTGTAATTGGCTGGATGATCTTCGCCGCAGTTAACACATTTCGGTTTTTGATTTTGTTCCTTCCGACATTCCATTGTCAGATGTTTTCCGCCACATTTGACGCATCTTGGTTCCTTTGCGCAGTATTTTTTTGTGTGCCCATATGATTGACAATTCTTACATTGTAGAATCAATTTCGATCCCTTCACTGGCTGAATATCCACTTTGCAGCCTAATATGTGCGTAATTTTGTAGATTTTCTCTATATCCTCGCCGTTTTCGAAAGTGAGCATGAATATATTTAACGGTGTTTTATTTTTCCAAGATAATTTATTGGTGGCCGTAATAATTTTGTAGCCGCGTTTTAATAAATATGTTTTAATATTTTCTGGAAGGCATGAATGGTGCAGGTTTTTTGCTATGACCCTAATTGGGCGGGTTTGTTTATTTTCATAAGTATGAAAAGTAAACTTGGCATCTAATAATATTTTTGTTACACTTCGAAAATTTTCCGAATTTGTACAATTAAATTTTGCTGTATTATCATTCATAAATTTAACTTGAAAATCAGTGTCTTTAACTTTATTTGTTATCAGTGTATAAAGGTTTTCATATGATTTGATCTTTTCCACCATAATTGGCGGTGGCGCTAGTTTTTTTTTAGAAATTTGTTCCGTTGGAGCAGAAATTTTTTTGCGTCGGTCCGTTGGTGTAGCTGGGGAGGGTGTAGAATTCATTTTACGTTTCTTGGTCTTATGTTTTACCCTGATCCAATCGGTTTCCCTGGCTAATTCATCCTCATCAGTACAGTAGGTAATTTCGCTAGTTGCTGTCTGAACTGGAGTAGCTGATCTTGATGCAGATGTTGCTGTAATTGATCGAAAGCGACTCCGTGACAGGTCTGCTTTTAAATCATCGATTTGTTTTTGCAGATCATCTATCTTATTTTTTAACTGACAGTTTTCGTTTTTCACACACTGCCATGAATCTACAGCATATTGCCATTGTGAAAATAATTGCTGTTCATTATGACTTCTTTCGTAGTTTTCCTGGAACAAAGCATCATTCTGCTGTTTGATTAAATACTCCTTAGGTGAATCTGGCGTAATATTATTAACATTCATTATGTCGCATAATATAAATAGCCGGAGTCACAATCATCCCGAGCAAAAAGAAAAGAAAAACAAAACAAAACAAAAACAATCACTTCAACGATTTGTGTTCGTCGCTTTCACTCCAAGAAGAAAAGCACCGTTTTCACTCTGATTCACCTTTGGCAGCGGCGACACAAGCAGACAAAATTCCAGTTAAATTGTCACTCCTTCTCTCTTCTCTTTGTGATTTATTTTAAATTGAATTAAATTAAATTAAATCAAATCAATAGTATTTTAAACCAGTAGCACTTTATTAAAATAATCGGTGTTTTATGAATAATTTATCCGACTATTGATAAATAAAACCTTCACTGGTCTAATTACGAGCGTAGCTTTAGCGAGTTTAAGGTTCGGCTGCAGCAAGCGACCGAACTTATTGCTGGCTCTTTGTTCACTATTCCAATTAACTGATTTTGTTTTAGTAGAGCGTCGGCTTCAGAATCTGCGCCGGATAGGATGTCATCAACATAGGTTTCATGGCGAAGGATGTTTGCTCCAAGTGGATAAAGATGTCCTTCGTCCAAGGCAAGTTGAAGAAGCGTACGTATAGCTAAGTACGGTGCTGATTTTGTACCGTATGTCACAGTACATAAACG